>CAOKZL010000597.1:0-600000 GCA_948472985.1 Iguana delicatissima | reverse complement strand
ACTTAGGTTAGAAAAGTTGCATGAGATGGCCTTGCTTATTATTGCTCAGTCTGAATAGCATCTGTCAAAGGTTAGCACTGAGATTTAGAAAATTGAAACAAGTTAGCACAAATAAATCTCAACATAAGAAGAAGAAAAAAACTAGAAATGGTACAAGTGTGGTCACATACTGGTCAAATACCGAAATCTTACAAATTCTTTTGCATGTAGATTTCATTAAAATTCCTAGAAAGCTGGCAAATTTCATTGATATTAATGAAAAAACTGAGCATGTGATTATTTTCTTGAAACCTTTCGGACCTAAAAAGCTCTAACTTTGGTTGCATTGTTCCCACATTTTTTGTGAGTTCATATTTACTCTCCTGAGAAAGTCATTAAAATATTGGTTTTGCATTTTTAAAAACTTTGTATACATGTGACCGACACTTCACAAGAAGAGTAGCCAACACAAAGAATACATGTCCTGAAATGAAAAATTATAATAAATACATACATACATACATACAAACAAACAACATGGTAAGTTTTACCTTTTGTTAACATTTTCTTAAAAATGTTACTTCATTTGTTTATTAAAATATAACCAGTGTCCATGCAACTCGTATGCACAATTGGTTTGTTCTAGTGCTAGGGAAACTCAAAGGAAGGTCTGTATCAATTGTGCTACATTTCACATTAAACAACTACAGTGCTATAATTCCATTTCAGCTGTCATAGCAACATGGTATGGAATCCTGGGATAGGTAAGGGTACTTAAAATTCTCAACCAGATAACAGATTCCATGGGGTGTTGTCATGACAGCTAAAATGAAATCATACAGGTATAATTGTGTAGTGTGAAAAGGGTCCAGTTGAGTTCAAACCGAAACAGTGACTAAGAGAAGAAAAGTACTGAGCTTGTCATGGAGTAAGGAAAAGGTGTTTGCCACCATCTATTAAAGAACAGGATTTTAATTTATTGACATAGGAGGGAATGGATGGATAAAGGTTTCATAATGATATGTGTATTACATATTTGAATATTTCCTGTATTTTTATTAGCACTTTGGCATTCACCTTCAACAGCTATTGATCTGCATATCTTGAATATTTCTTCAAGCAAGCCATGTGCTAGTGCCTTACTGACAGATTTGTATATGTGCCATATTTCATTACTTTATATACTATATTGTTCCTGCTTCTTAAAAAAATCTGATTCACATTCATATTTGAAAATTATATAATGTTTGAAATATAGCCAGGAATGAAAGAGTGGCCCATCTATA
Organism: Iguana delicatissima; assembly: GCA_948472985.1. Taxonomy (NCBI): domain Eukaryota; kingdom Metazoa; phylum Chordata; class Lepidosauria; order Squamata; family Iguanidae; genus Iguana; species Iguana delicatissima. The sequence goes on along the minus strand of CAOKZL010000597.1, from coordinate 598,735 downwards.
CCTAATAAATCTGTTTAGAGAATTTTGGTCTTCACCAGCAATTTGGCATAACCATCTGGGTCATATTCATAGTGCAGTTGCAGAAGCTGAGAAAAGAATAAAAAATGCTTCCAGTTAATGATGGACTGAGTCCCTTGTCTTGACTGTGGGAGAGTTTCACAGCAACTGTGGCAGGAAATGGACTCAATGTAGATTTGCTTTTCACTGGAGTTCTAAGGGCCATTGTCCAATGTGAACTTGGTTTGGAATTGTGGTACCCATCAAATTGGATGCTCACTTTTTGTGTACTTTACCTCATCACTACCTCTATTTTTTGTTGTTGTTGTTGAAGTATACAATGGGCACTGAAAACAAATTTACACTGAAGCACTATACATACTTACCTGGAAGAAGTCTAATTGAATTCATTGAAGGTTATGTCTGAGTAGATATGCATCAGATCACATTGTTAGCATCATATGTCACAGTCGTCGTATGAAGTGTGTGAGATTTTCCCATGTATCATTGATGGATAAGGTTGGTCCTGTCACCTGTGATCTTGGATTTGCTGACTTGCAAGTTAGTTATACCACCAAGGGAATTATATGTCTTGTATTCAGCGTGGCTGAATGGTTTCTGCCTCTTTTCAGCCATCCAAACATCTTTGTTGTGATTCTTCCACATCTCTTGCAACTGATAACAACACACAAGCAAGCTGGCCCATTCTGCTTGCTAAATATTGAAAGAATAAATTTTGAAAGCCCTTATAGATAAATTATAGTATCCGTTTATGAGACCCAATGGATCAGAAAAGGAGGGATGTGACTGGTGTTTTTCAGAAAGAATATGTATTAAGACTTGTCAAGCTGTTTAAATTTCATTTTGTCCTGTGAGTGCTTCAGAGGTTAAAAAAAATCTGCAAGATAAGACAGTAATATCATTTTACTGTGTTAAAGACACCTATTAGTCATGTCCTGAGCAAATAGGGATTTATGACTTAGACATAATTCTTCCAAATATGCCGGCTGTTCATAAAAGGCAGAGATATATGACTCAAAAATAACATTGAGACAGGAATAATTTTACACTTCACTTTGCAACATTGACTTTCTTCCAAAATGTATGGCAAAAATCTCCATGCTTTATGAATAGGTTTCTGTCAGGGCTGCAGATTTACTGCTCACACTTCTAAATCAAGTGAATCTCTTGAATAAGAGAGAGATCAGCACAGATATGGATGAAAGGCATCTGTAATACATGATCATTATTTCAAGGAGCTGTTCTCGCCTCATAATTTGAAAAAGTGATGACGTAGTTTGCACATATTGTATATGGGTTCACTTGCCATTTCTTTCCAAGTGTAAAATGACAGGAGGAAAATGGAATGTTCTTGGAAGTTTGAGCCACAAACAGCATGACTTTGAGAAGAACTCAATTAATCAGCTACCTCTATGAACACTAATGTTCTCAAAGCCTGCTTCAATAATGGAAGGAAATAATAGGGTTATGCAACATATACAACCTTATGACTGACAGGCCATTTCTGCACGACAATGCTCTTCCACATTGTCTTACTGCAGTCCTGGGTCCAGAAGGGAGCACATCAGCACCCTCTGCACCCACTTGGTCCATGCGGAAGAGAACACAGTGGCACCATGTCTTCCTTCCACAGTGCAGCCGGGCTTTTTCCATTGCTGTGCTATGGAAGGAAGCATCACCAATGTGCTTCCGCAGCTTCCACATGGCCAGAAGTGATGGGAGCACCACGCAATCGCAAAAGCAAAATGGATTTTTTCTGTTTTGCAAATACTACAAGCACAACACTCGGTGACAGGATGGCAGCAGGATGGCAATGATGTCATGTGGAAGCATGACCTGCCAACCACTGCCATCCTCTGACAAAAATGAGACAGGGACATCATGTGGAAAGAGCCTCAGTATAAAGTGCTTTGGTGGTTGAGACCTCGTTATATTACTAGGAACTTCTCTTGTTCAAGAAGCATCAGCAAAATGTCATATGATGTACTTCAGTTATTGTAGAGATCCCTGTGCTGGACAACACAGACTTCGGATGTAGGTCTGTGAACCCCACCTAGCCCCAATAATGCCATCCTATACTCATTTGTTTTGTTTTGTTTTATGGTTATGACTTATTAATAGTGAAAATTGAAGTTTTGTTCTATATAAGATGTGTATAAATGTGGGGTGAGGGCTGCGGGTAGCAACCTTGGTGATGATTTTGATGTGATACATCTTTTCCCTGAGCAGTTTACACCTCCATTTTCTTTTGTTAGAACTAGGTATGACAACAAACATGCACTTTTTGTCACAATTGCTCTGAATGAGAAGTTGTCATCTTCTCCACTCTCTGTAAAAAGTAGTAATAGATATCTATGTCATGGTGGGAAGAACACTCCAGCAGTTTGTTCTTTGGGACACTACTGCCTTCAGTGCTGGTAAGGTTCAGGGAAAACCAGCCTTTCTCACATATAGTCTGCATTTCTCATGCTGACTGGCCTGTGTTTTTTATTGGCTTGCTCCCTCATACTTTGATTCTCCTGCAGATTATAGAACTTGTGTCTGAGAATGCCACATCGCTTCTGAATGGGCAGCCTCCTCCTCAGTTTTCCCAGTGAAGTTTCATGTCACATTGCTTGAGTAATCAAAAGAAGAACTTGTCAATTTGATAAAAAATATTGTCTCAACACCACTTGTTACTCCTAACTAGAGTAGATCTATTGAGGCAATGAGACATACACACATGTTAAAATAGATATTTACAGAGCACGTACAGGTAGTTACAGGATATGCCATTTTCCCATGCCCTTTCTAACATGCTCCTTCTGTCTCCACCTCCAGATTTCACCTTCTTGCTACTGTGACACAGTGATTTCAGTGTCTAGAAATCTCCTGCCAAGGATTCTGAGACTAGAAAAACAGTTTTGCCAATAGAAGAGGCACCAGACTCTTGAATGGGAGTTTGCATGTTATGTCTTTCCATTTTAAATATCTTAAGCCTAGGGAGATCTGATTCAATGTCCCTCCACCCTCACAGATACATCTGGTGGAAACATAGTCTAGACTCATCTTGATGGCTGCTCACAGACTCTGTAACTCCCTTCTCAGAGAGACTGTCACTTTCCTTAGCAGATGAAGACCTTTTCATTTTGATAGGTCTTTGAAGATTGATTGCTTAAGGGGAACAGCAACATATAATGTGCTGGATTTTTTATTATTATTATTTTTATGCTATATTTTCACTTGGTTTTTATCTTAATCATTTAGATCTTTACTGATTTTAAGAGATTTTTTTAACTTTTATATGATGTGAATTTTTAAATTGTATTTTAAATGCTGTAAGTAACACTGAGTCCTGAACTCAGAAGCTGAGGAGGAGGAGGAGGAGGAGGAGGAGGAGGAGGAGGAGGAGGAGGAGGAGGAGGAGGAGGAGGAGGAGGAGGAGGAGGAGGAGGGGGAGGGGGAGGAGGGGGAGGAGGGGGAGGAGGAGGGGGAGGAGGGGGAGGAGGAGGGGGAGGAGCAGCAGCAGCAAGCTATCAGGGCCCTTCATGTCATTGTATACTGCTTTATCCTATTTTCATGGCAACATTTAAGAAGGGGGGCTACCAGGGCTTCATGTCCAATAGTTCCTCAACATGTATCTGGAGATGATAACTCATTCCCATTTTTCAACCATCCTATACTTCTGATTCTGTCTTGAATTCCAAGGACCACTGCTCACAAATTGTCCCTGAGAATGAGTCTCCCATTTGTACCATCATACATTAAATGCTTAATGCAAACTATAAAACATGGGACAAACATGTTCCTCAGAACATGCCCCTAGACCACAAGTGGTCAAGACTTTCGGCTGTGTTTTTAATGACATGCAAATCCCTCTCAAACCTCTCAGAAAAGATTGAAATTGGTGACCAACAGCAACACAGGTAGTTGTCCTTTGGATTAATATAATACTTTCAATGAGGAATCTGGATGAAGAACACAAACTTACAGATGTGGAGAGGATTCCAAGGAAAATAGCTCATTCCTCATCTGCCAACCACAGTCTTAAGTGAACTGAATGTTTCTGGCTGGACCATAATTTATCCACTTTGAATTTCTATGTAACCAGAGTCACCTCCTGGTGTAAGTTCTTCCCTCAGCAAAAGGGCCACAGTAGATCACCTGCAAAGTTAGTGCCATACATAGTCTTACAAGTGGCAGTAGATGGCAGCACTGCAAGGTTGTGCCTGCTAAACCCTGATGGACCATTTTGTTGTTCTAGGAGATGCTGTAGAATCCAAGTACTATCATGAGTATATCCATGTCAGGATCAATGTTAGAAGAAGGAAGAAGCATGAAATATGAAGGGGTGACTCATTTTGCAAGAAAAGGAAGGGTCAAAGACTCATGCTACTTGTGCATGAAAGTGCCCCTGAAGAAGATATTTGAAATTTGTTGGACTCAAAAATGTAGTTCTGTATCCTGAAACCTTCATCCATTATTTGCAGTCGTACTCCCTTGTCATTCCAAAACACCAAGGAAAAAGGAAGTTCCTGTTAAATGTGTGTTAAATACTTCTTTCTTTCACACACAAGATACCATACCACACACTCACAAAAAGTCCCATTAATGTTACAAGGAAATAATAAGTAATGGCATGGGGACATCTCACAGTTGTTTCAGAAGTTCTAAGCAGTGATGTAGCACAGTCAAACTCACAGGAAGAAACTTAAGAAATATATGACTAGCAAGCAGGTCATCTGGCACTCCATCAGGCTTTCTTCTGCCATCTTATTTCACCTACATTCAAGGTAGGAAATGAATTTTCTAAGCAAAAATGCATTGTTTTAATCTCTCCCTGTTGTACTGCAAAATATTTTATGATGCCTTGGTCTTGAAAGGGAAATTGAATGGGGCCCATTAGCTTTGCAGCCTTTGATGTAGGTGAAACTTGGTAGATTTTGCTGGTATGAATAAACACAATGTCCTGCATTCTGAGGAGTGCAGCTTTTGGTACAGTCAAGATGAGTGTTGATAGTTCCAAATCAGTGGCGGAGCTTGGAGTGTGTGGAGGGGGTGCAGGAGGAGGAATGAGCAAAGAGGCAGGGGCGTGGCTATGATGCATGGGGGTGTGGCTACAGTGTGTAGAAGTGGGGCTATGGCGCACAGGGGACAGGGCTATGGTGTGTGGGGAGGGCAAGCAAGGAGCTGTGGCACCCCCAAAAATTACCACTGGGGGCACACTGTCCCCATCGCCCCCCCATCCCACCCATCCCTACATGACTGTTCCAAATATACCACTACATTACTTGTTCTCATAATTTACAGAGGATACCAGGCTTATCTTTCATATAAGATGACCAAAGTTTGTTTGCTTCCCCCATCCCACTTCCTTTTCTTTTAACTAAAAGCAGGAAAAGCTTATGTTGATTTAGAACATTTGTGGCATGGGATAGGCTATTCAGAAGGTTGTGTGGATTTGGGAAGAGGATTCAATTTCAAAACATATGGGAAACACAGCACTTTGGATGTAGTTAGAATACAGGGCCAAAATTTAGGAGATGAGTTGTAGTCCATACTGAGCCAAGAAGGTCTCAGTCTCTCCCCGCTCCCTCCATCCTTCACAGACACAGAGTGAAGAGAGAGAGAGAAAGAGAGAAAAAGAGAAACACAGAGATAGAGAGAGAGATGATGTTTCAGCAAAGTGGAAAGGAACAGAGCCATGCACACAACCTTGGAACAAAGGTGTGTATGTATATATACATATAGATATATATAAACGCACACATACATTACACACACATATATATATAGACTAAAACTGTATGAAATTCATAGAGCCACCATAAGCTGACAGACAAAAAAATAAACTACAAATAGATTAGTAAATAAGTGGCCTTAAAGTAAAATAAGCAATTCTGGCTTTTGTACTACCACCTTCCTTCCTTCAATCCCAACACCTCCTTTTTTTTTTTCCTTTTCTTTCTTTCTTTCTTTCTTTTTTCTTTCTTTCTTTCTTTCTTTCTTTCTTTCTTTCTTTCTTTCTTTCTTTCTTTTTTGCACGGGATGGTGGGATTATTTTTTTCTGGACAATCTTTTCTGGTCATATAGAAAAAAGTTTATACCCAGAGGAAGGATAATTTTCCTTGGCATGTACAATTTCCATTTCTTGTTGCTTTCTGCAATTGTTCAAGGACACAGAGAATCTGTCATATAACCCAGTTCTTTACATTTCAATAGAAGCGCACTGGACCATTATATAAGAGTTGTTTTTGCATCACTGTCTTTTTACGCTTTTATTCATTGTGGAAAGTACTAGCGTGCACTCCCCTTCCTGTGGAATGAAACATTTCATGCCCTTTGAGGTGCTATATAAGGTATTATTTGTAATGTGTTCCCCTGGTCTTGATCTTACATTACTGTAACTCTTAACTGTTATGATGAATTGCTCTTGTGAATAAGTCTTACATATGGATTTTTGTAAAAAACTTATTTATGTCTGTTATGTGAACAATGAGTAGAGATATTTGCCAGACTTAGAATTCTGGCATTTGTAAAGGCTACTGTTCATTTCCATGGGTATACAAAGCCTCTTCTAGTTTGCTTTCCATGGTTTTCTGCCTCAGAGAGCTCCTTCCCTTTTCCAGGTCCTGTTGCAGTCTGGATAGATGGTGAATTCAAATCTTCTCCTTGCTTTGTAATTTTTAACAGATGGTAGCAATCTGTGTGGAATGTGGTTTTCAAATGGGCTTGTGGAGACTCTATTGAACATAACTAATAGATATTTTACATACCTAATCTGAACAGGGTGTTAGAATTTCAATTGAACCACTTCAGGACCCAAAAAGTTAGAGGATGTGTACAAGCAGTGACACAAATATTTTGTAAAAGGCTTCAGAGTGTGTGTGTGTGTGTGTGTGTGTTTGTTATTTTATCACCAGTGACATACTGTTTTACTCCCTGCAGTGTGAATTTTTCAGTCTATTCAATTCTGTCTGTTACTTGCTTTCTTGTAATGGACAAACCAGACATCAATGTGATTACATTATGATCAGTTCTGAGTCGGTTCCTTTTGTTGATCAGATATGAATGTAAATGAATATTTTTATCTAACAGCACATACTCATAAACTTATGCAAGTTTAATCAAAATAAGTTATACTGAGTGGTTCCTGTCAGTTAAATATAAACAGAAGTGCAGGTTAAAGCATTTGTAATTCATATCTATACATATCATATCTATACATGTCTATCTATTATATAAAAAATTCAAAGAAACATTACAAATACATAAATGAATATATAAAAGAAACAGAAAAATCAACATCTAAGCAAACATAGGAACATATGAATTAAAAGTTTAAAAACTTTAATCAGTAAGTAGAAAAGAAAGCGTAAGTAGGAATACTTACTAATTAATACATAAACAAACAAACAAACAAACAAATAAATAAAGGAATATAATAAAGAAAAGGAAAACAAAGGAAAGGAATAAAAGAAATGAAAGAAAGCAAGCAAGAAAAGAGAGAAGAAAAAGAAAAGCAAACATAAAAGAATGATCCTTGCCCTTTCTTTAGATGGAATATAGCCTACCCCTTGTACCAAGTCCCTTAAAAAAAAAAAAAAACCTAACTTGCTCTTCTTTCCTGTCACTCCAATTCATACTTTCTAAGAAAAAAAACATATAAACTTTTTTGTTAATGTACCTAACACCATATCTCCATATTTCTTCTATTACATTCTATACATATTTGTATATTAAAATAATTGCATACTAAATAACATTGATACTGCTAGATAATACTATTTTTTTCTAAATATGGCTAACTGATTTAATTACTTATTACTTTTATTAGTTAATAGTTCCAAGTGTATCCATATCATTAAAAAGATAATCCAGTATCATTATCCAGCATTTGTAACCATACGTTACTATTTGGAACATAGTACATGTTTTGAAATAGCACTGGTTTCCAGATAAATTTTTACCATTTTATATTCTAAAAACCATTGCAGAACTCATAGACCAATTTATCATCCTAAATCTTAAAATCTTAATGTATTTTGTCCAAATCTTCATTTCAAATTTAACTTCCCACTTCACAAAGAGGCATCTTTTCCAGGTTGCATCTCAACTAACATTTTAAAAACACCATCCTGAGACACTATGCTTATTTCAGACATCTTTCCACCTCCTTCAATTTCACAGAGTAAATCAGCCTTCACACAAAACTTTACAAAATCACATTTTCAGGAAAACATCCTTTTGTTTTGTTTTGTTTTGATTTTGTTCAGTTTGCAAACATGTCTGAATTAAATTTTCCTCTCCTTGGGGTGAAATCTCTCTTTTACCAGCCAAAAGCTCCTGATCATAAATCTCCCCTAAAGTAGGAACACCCACTCTTTTCTTTTTTGACAAACTGGAGCAGACCTATCCTGGAAGGCTTAATGGAACTATCTTCAGAGTGGTGTGAGTTGATTTTAAGATGTTCCTTGTCTGTTTCTGGAAGGTTGCAGTGGGAAGAGATATTCATCAGATAAGTTATTGTCCTTACATTAAAATCACCTGGGAACGGCATAAGGGAATTTAGCCATTTGTTACTGCAGCATCTAGACAGACTGAGGGGGCACCAGATATCATTTTGATATCAATAATTCAGCCTTTCTTACCCATTCCTTCCCACGTGTTTGCAAGGCCTCCGGACAAGCACGCAAACAGGCTCGATCACTAATCACTGGAATCATAAAATCATAGAAATGTAGAGTTGGAAGAGACCACACGGGCCATCCAGTCCAACCCCCTGCTATGCAGAAACACCCTCAAAGCATTCCCGACAGATGGCCATCTAGCCTCTGCTTAAAAACCTCCAAGGAAGGAGACTCCACTACACTCCGAGGCAGCAAATTCCACTGCTGGACAGCCCTAACTGTCAGGAAGTTCTTCCTGAGGCTCAGGTAGAATCTCCTTTCCTGCAGCTTGAATCCATTGCTCCTTGTCCTGGTCTCTGGAGCAGCAGAAAACAAGCCCTCTCCTTTCTCTGCATGGCATCCCTTCAAATATTTAAACATAGCTATCATGTCACCTCTTAACCTTCTCTTCTGCAGACTAAACATACCCAGCTCTCTAAGTCTGTCCTCATAGGGCATGGTTTCCAGGCCCCTCACCATTTTGATTGCCCTTCTCTGGACTTGCTCCAGCTTGACCATGTCCTTCTTGAATTGGGGCGCCCAGAACTGGACACAGTATTCAAGATGAGGTCTAACCAAAGCAGAGTAGAATGGTACCATTACCTCCCTCGATCTAGACACCATACTCCTATTGATGCAGCCGAGAATTGCATTGGCTTTCTTGGCTGCCGCATCACACTGCTGACTCATGTTCAGTTTGTGGTCTATGAAGACTCCTAGATCCCTTTCACATGTACTGCTATCCAGCCACTTGTCCCCCATCCTATATTTCTGTATTCCATTTTTTCTACCTAAGTGTAGGACCTTACACTTATCTATGTTGAATTTCATTTTGTTAACCTTGGCCCAGCTCTCCAATCTATCCAGGTCATTTTGAATTTTGATCCTGTCCTCTGGCGTATTAGCAACCCCTCCCAATTAGGTGTCATCTGCAAATTTGATCAGCATGCCCTCTATTCCTTCATCCAAGTCGTTGATAAAAATATTGAACAGCACTGAATATTCAACAACAATACAGGCAGGCCAGAAATAACCAAACTGCCGTTTCCGGAGACCTCACGGCAAGTACCCTCATTATGTATGCACGCTACCTACAAAGAACTCCCTGCCCCGAGCAGGTGGCTTGATGAGGTGAATACTCAAGCATCAAGCACTCTGCGTTTGCATACTGGCTACCCTACTGACAATTCGGACCTAACTCAATCATGCTAAATTCTGACCTTTCGGAGGCTTTGTCTCCAGCCCAAAACTCATTGTTTTCCTCAAGTACGGACTAGCCTATGGCTGCAATTTCCCCTATAAGAACCCCTGACTTTGAGCACTTCCTTGGATTGCTCGAAGTGCTGGACCGCCTTGCTGCTGCTTTGCTTGGCGAGCCTCAGTCCCACGTACCGAGAACCTTCATACCTACGACTACCCGGGCTTCAGGACAGGTGCAGTATTTCCTATACCAAAAACCTCCTCTACAAACCCCTCTATCCAACTCCAACTTTTATTTCTCTAGTTATCTGTGTGAGTGTGTTGCATACACTTGTTTGATTGTATTTTAATAAAAACAACAATTATTATTTCACATCTGTTTGCTCCTTGACTCGACCTGACCCCGTAGACGCTGGGTAAAAGATCTCGCTCTGTTGCCCTGCCTCTCGCATTGCTAACTTGTGCTCTTTGACTAATTGCATAATTTGAAGAGCATTTAGGTGTCCCTCCCGGGTCCCCCAGAAATCAGGGTAACACATCTGTTCTGAATAGTAGCATTCAACTTTAAGGCAAGTTGATATAACATCATCACTATGGGCCACTGGAGGAAAATAAACACTGAATAAAAGTAAGATCAAGTTAGATTCCAATAAATCCAAGACCAGGGCCAATAGAAAACAGTCACACTGTGGTAACTACATTTTTCTAACATCAAGAGAGGAGGAGACTAGCCTTACCTTTACCCCTTCTAGAAAGTGTCGGGAGAGAGTGACACACAAATCCAAATACCCAGAACTTCTGGAGATACAAAACTTATTCAACAAATGTTGACAGTCTTATACATATTCTATGTCAGAGGGATGGTGGATGACGGGTGCTACACAAAAATCCCAGTAGCACTTCCCTCCAGCACTGAGCTCTGGCAAAAAGACAGTTCACCAGAGTAAAGTGTTTAAAAATCACCATACAGCAGAGTTTACTCACACAGCTTGAAGTGTCTCAGCAGAGTGTTAATCATTACCAGCAAAAACCTTGAAGCCAAGAAAAATACTCCCACACAAATGTTATCTTCTAACAGGAGGCTTTACTCTTGAGTTAGAATATACACAAATCTCCAACGGAGTTTTCAGCATTCAATAGCATGCAGGACGTAGCCTCCAACCACTCTACAGACAACAAGATTGCTCAGTGGGCTAGAACTCACCAACTTATATACAGGCATCTCTGATGCAACTCTAGCATACCTGCCTTGGTTACACAACCCAGTGACTCATGCAGGCATTACCTGGGATTGCATCATCCACTGTCTTTCCAGGTGCAAACTTTAAAGGTACATCATGTATATTTTTCTTTGGACTTAGGTTCTGTCCAACCTTTCCTCACATTCTATGGCTTTATAGACTTTCCATTTCTAGGAAGTAATAGTATATTTTCTTTAAAATTGTCTGTGAAAATAACATTGATTGACACAGTTTGAGATTTTGTAACACCATCATTATTGGTGGTTTGAGTCTTCTAAAAGGTCTGATTATTTATTTGACTATGCTGAAATCATATACAAGTTGAGTGTCTTTAATCCTGAAATCTGAAATCCAAAGACCTCCAAAATCCAAACTATTTTCTCCCAACCACCCACTCCCACCTTTGAAATGGCAGCTTCTGCACTCTTACTTGTTTATCTCTCAGATCCTCAGTCTCTCGCCAGCCTCATGGCTCATAAACAACATATGTAGAGAATGAATGAGACTTAAGGCTGGAGAAAGATATGAGGATCTATGAAATGGCAGGAATCCAAGTGGTGATTTTTGGCAGGAATCCGTACTTTCCTGAGGTTCTGGGAAACTAAGGATATAATGGACATGATATGTGTATTTAAAAAGAAAATATAGTACTGTACAGGAGATTTCTGGGGAGCCTACCAGCTGCCCACTTCTACCTTTGAGGCAGTAGCTGTGGCACTCCTGCTAATTTATTTTTGGGCTCCCTGGAGATCCCATGAACAGTAGTGCATTTCATGTGTATGCAAATATAGGTATTCCATTTTTTTTTTAAAAAAAAGGTCTAAAATACAAAATACTTCTGGTCCCAAGCATTTAAAATACTCAACCTGAACACCTATCCTGATTATATCTGTGTATAGTGACTACTACTTCTTTTCAACTATTTATTTTAAGTTTTGGCAATTGTTATAACATGTTAAGGATTATGCAAATATAAACTCTTTAAAAAACACAATTATCCCAGTTCACAAATATGTAAAATCAAGCAAGATGCAAGATTTTAAAAAGTTTTGAAGGGGACTCCAGAAGGGGGTCGTCTACATAGCCTTAAGACCTTTTGCATATATTCATAGAAGTTTTAAAGTATGTATGCCAAAGTGTGTTTCCCTGGCAGAGTGCTGTGCTGGCAAGGCTAGTGTTGAAGGTTAGCAGAATTTCCTGTCTTAAATGTAAGATCAGGTCATAGTGCGCTTGAATGCTGATACTCTGTAACCTACTTTCTGAAATGTAAACAACTTGAGAGATAAGGGGGAAGTGAAGACTACAGCAAAACCTCAGTGAAGGAGGGGCAAGAGGAAATGTGTCTGTGTGTCAGAAATGATATAAAATCACTCTGTTAATTGTGCTCATGGCTCTTGACACTTTTTGGAAGCGATTCCAGTCAAGCAGCCCGGCCGTTTCTTTTAATAAACTCTTTTTCCTTACCTTCGTGGTCTCACTGCCTCAGTGTTCCTGCTACAGTTTAAAAATAGGTTAGCAAGTGAAACAATAGAAGGAATGCTAAAGCACAAAATGAGATAAACTATTAAAACAGAATTTAATGTAAAGCATCAGCTGAAACAATGAAAAACACAACACAAAGAATGAAGTCTAACACTGAACTACTATCAAGTTTCTTCTACAGAAGACACACAGTTGCTTAGAGGGTTTTTGTTGTTTAAGTATTTATCTATAAACAGAAGGACAACAGGGATAGTGCCAGCATAACCCCCTTGGTAAAATATCTCAGGGCCTGAGATAGTCTTCACTTCTGGCCCTGCTATGCCTGCCTCTGAAGTTGGTAGGACAGAGAGACAAACATCTCCTGAAAACTGAAGAACCTAGGCCAACTTGTATAGAAGAGTAAGGTTTTTCAGATAACTTGGACCTGAGTTGTATGTTCAACCTCATTGATTTTGGTGAAATTTAAGTTCAATGAACTTTAATTTGATTAGGGCCATTACTGCTCTACCACTTGTACAATTTAAACATCATTAATTTTTCAGAAACATATATAAAAAAGTAACTAACTGACTTCGGCCTCCTTTGATCTCAAAGAGGGATTTTCCAAAAGAGCATGTTCAACCAGAAAGATGACAGCAGTATACCCCAACATTGCTTCCTAACTTTACAAACCTGTTCAGATTCCTCTTTCTTTGCATAATTGGGACTTATTGATTTAGAGTGTTATTAGCATTCTCTACATTCAGAGGTGTTCAAGGACACATAAATGCAAGTGCAGTGATTTCAACAGGAAACTCTGCAGTTACCCATCCACCTTGGAAAGTAGAGCTGTACAAATGTGAGTTGACCACAGTGTTGCAATCCCCTATGATCTCTTTACCATTAAATTGCATGGCACTATCGATTAACATTTGCCCAAGCCCTTTGACCGTTTCTAACCCTTCTCAACTTTAAAATTGTTTTATGAGAGCACTTGATGTGTCTTTGCTAATGAAAGAGCCATTTTCAATAAGCAGCCCTCCTGCTGTTTGCCGTTAGCCATATTTCTGGCTAAGTGTCTTCACCATCAACCAGTTTTGCTAGCATTTAACAACTATCATTAGCACCAGACACACTATAACCTCACTACAGTTGAAGGTAATGCATTTTATAAATGCTCTACCTGGTGTTAAAGAATGCTGGCAGCATCTGAGCTGACCTATTCCAACACTGTTATTAATTTTTCAGGTATCCTAAGTAGCTTGAGGCCACAAAAAATTATTCCATAAAGCTTATTAGACATACAGCCTTTTCAGCTACAAATACAATCAGACATTGGCTTCATGGGATTATAAAAAACAAGTATCTCTAAGGAGAATTAAGCCTGTTATGTATTGCTCTTGTTAATATGTGGTTTTCACTCAGGCTATTGTGTTTATTACAATGACGTATTTTCAAGGCTGTTGACTTAGAAAGAAACTGCTAATGTTTTCTTGGCTGCTTTTACAACTTGCTAAATCATTCAGTTGTCCTTCACACAGTGCTGAAGGAAGAATTTAGTTAACACTACAACAAAACTGAATGTCCTGAAAAGAAGCAGAATGGTAGAGTCTTGAGAGATATAACAAATGAATTGCAAGAGGAGGAGAAGGAGGAAGAAAGTCCTACCTGTACTGTTATAGCTTTATCCACTAATTCAAACTGATGCATGAAAGTCTAAGCCATTTTCATTCAAAGAATTTAAAAGTAGAACTCCTGGAGTGTAATGCCCAGGACCCAGGGAGAGGGAAAATTCTGCAAGATCCTAATAATATTAAAATAGGAAGTTGAGAAGTACAATTTTGTCCTGAACAAGCCAAGAGTCAAAGTAACTAAGTCAAAGGCCCAGTCTCAGAGACATTCATTGCTGGATAGATTTCTTGGTGGCTGGACTGCTTCTGGAGAAAAGGATCTTCACCTGAGCCTGCTAGAGTTCAGCCCTATTTGAACAATTATAAACTGATAAGGAAATTGGTTTTGCACTTGTACCTGCAACCCATCCGCTCCTTTCTTTTCAACAGATCTCTGTAACCATACAAATGTTCAGTTGGACATGGCATTCTATTTCATCCAAACCAGAAAACCAGAGCTTGGAGAGTTACTTTTGAAAAGTAATTAGCTTTAATTACACTTACAAGAGTCTCCCCAGGAGTTAATTTCCAGTATAACTGCAATTTTTAAAATGCAACACTTTATATTCCTGTTTCTGAAAAGTCACTGAAACAGTTGACTTTTAACACAGTACTTTAAGGAACATATCTGAATGTAACAAGCTGCTTACCTGTGGTACATAATACACTCCCCTCATGTTCATTTATACTAGCTATTACCTCAACATCCACAAGAGATCCTAAAGTGGGAGCCTGAAGCACAAGATAATCTAGCACTTGAACCATGTTATACTTCTGCTCTAATATTGATTGAATCCACATACCCATAAATATAAAGACAATTTAGAAGATGCTGTTACAATGCAAAACTAATGAAAATAGTCTTCATTAAGCACGAACTGTAATGTAACATTGTTATATCTTAGCTTTGAGGGAAAGTGTTAATTAGAACTAGTGAGTTATTTGAAATAGTTACTTTGACAGGGAACCTGTGGTTGCCTGTGTTGAATAATTTCTGGATAATTGTGCTTGAACTGATTCTGTCACTATGCCTTCTACCTTCCCTTTTTGAGATGACCAATCAAATAAGGAAGATTGCACTTAACTATTGTTTCTGAATCTAGTCTTCTCTTCTTAATATGAAACTTCATAGAAAATTTTTGTGAGCATGAATAACAAAAAAGCCAAATTCTCTATGCTCTTAGCAGCTCAGCAGAAAGATCTCTACAGTACATAGTAGAGCATTTGTGAAGAGTACATACACAAAGACACATATGTTAACAATATGATTTCATTTAAATTTTATTTCAAACAACTGTCCAAAGCAACAAAGATAACTCAGATAGATAAGAGAGCATTTTGCAGAAACAGGTCAAAGAATAATACTACTCTACAGTACTTTCAGTTTCCTTAGTTTGCTCATGTAAATAGCCTATTATTCCATAATTTATTGTGCCTATTTTTTTCTTCATTTTTTTAAAGCAAACATTTAGTCACACAGTACCAGGGATGAAGGAATCTATATAAAGACCCATGGAAAAGAAACAAATCAATCAAATATTTTTTTTCTCCCCACTTGCATGTTCAAAGCCAAAGTCATTGCAGTCTCTGAAACCTCAGATGGAAACTGTGGACTTACTAGTGAAATAGTGCCATTCAAAGCTTAGAAGAACCCAGGACTTCAATCTATACTGTGGACTTATCAGATTCTCCCAGGTGTTTGCTTATCAGAACAGCTGGGAGAGGGTGTATAGTAGCAATAGGTCTCAGAGATAAAAAGTGTATTTAAGTTTTTAAAAAGAGTATTCATAGGTTTGTAATGAAAATCTTGGCCTCAGGGTGATCTTTACGAACAGTCAAAGCACATTTCAAACATGGAAGTAATTCTATAGGTTAGTCCTAGAGATGATATAAAAACCAGATTTTGACCAGATGAAGGGGAAAAAAACTGTAATCACTTTTGGCTTATAGGTATGGTGTAAGTCACACTTGCCCACGTACAGGGTTTTTTCCTTTAAAAACTAGAAATGCATAGTATAATATTTAATATTCTTATTTATGCATATCTTTATTGATGTGTGTTTGAAAATTAAGTTACATGACTAACAGCCTACCTATTTGCTACTGTCATGCTTATATATAAACCTGCCCAAATGGCGAGACTCCATCTGATGCCACCAAATGCAAGGCAAGGTTGGGGGAAGTAGAACATGTAACCACTTTTAAGACCTTTTCCTACACAAGATCCCTGTACTGCTCCAAAAAATTGGCAGATGAACAATGCCCAGCAACCCCTCCAAAAAAAAAAAAAAAAAAGGCCAGCTCATAAACTGTCACCTATTTGATTTTTCTTTCTTTATAAATCTTTTTCTTTATAAATGCATACATTTGATGACTTTTTTGCATCTCTTCACCTTGTAGAGGCCTGGACAGGATTTTGTTTCTTTTTTCTTTTTTTTCTTTTTTTCTTTTTCTTGTTCAAACAAGAGCTACAGTCCTTTATCAGGAAACATAGCTACAAAATATTGGTATAATACTTTCCCAGACAATTCCATCACCTTTTCTAACCTGGTATATTTCTATTTCTAGTATATTTTCTAACCTAATATATATTAGGTTAAAAATAACCTAAAATGATAAAAATAACAGCAAAAATAAAAGCTAAAGAGACCTTTCTGACCTGGCTCAATATAAGGGTGTCTTACCCCAAAATGTGGGTGATTCAGGGGTCCATCTGCAATGCCAATACCTCCATGTGATGGTGTGGAATTATTTAGCTGAAAAGTAGGAGGTCTACAAGAAAGGGGGTAACTTAGTGAGATATTCCACCAGCATTTACAGGGTCCCATGTAGGGAAAAACCAGCCAGAGATTCACAAGGTAATTTAAAATGTGTTTTATTAAGGATATTCCATTGCACACGCACAAGATCAAAAAACTCACACAAAACTGACTGAAAGAAAAGGGAGGAAAGGTTCTTGATAGCAAAGTTCAAGGGTGATGAGGGCATATTTACCAATCCAGGGAGCAGCGAAGAAACAGCAATATGGCTTAGACCAGTGGTTCTCAACCTGTGGGTCACCAGATGTTTGTGGACTTCAGCTCCCAGAAGCCCCAGCCACTATGGTCAATGCTCAGGGCTTCTGGGAGCTGAAGTCCACAAACATCTGGGGACCCACAGGTTGAGACCACTGGCTTAGACTCATGCCTCAGAACAGTATTTACTCAGAAATCTGAGTGACAGCATGGCATTCAGCAAGTGAGATACTGTGTGGTGACCAGTCAAATTGGAGGGTTTTTATATCCAAAATTTGCCTGGAGAGCCAGAGTTTTAATGGCTCTCTGGCTGAGTAAACAATGGAGGTTGCAGAGCAGACTATGAGGTCCAGACTGTGTTAATGATCTTAGAGTTAGGTGGTAAAGAGTTAATGGCTGTTGTGATAGCTCTGCAATGGTGGACAGGTGTGTGGACAATGGGGGAAATACAAAGGTAAGTGGGAAGAAGGGTTGAAATGATCAGTGGTTTGGTGGGAATTTCTCTGTCACTACTGTCTGACAGCAGAGTTATTACAGTTTAGCTTAAGCCTATTATTTCTGGAGTTACCTGGCGCTTGCTGACTATCATCTGGTGACCTGGAGGGGATCTCTGACCTACTTTGCAGCACATGTGTTCAGTCACTGTTTTTCCTCTTGCACAGCTTGGCCTCACAGTCACATCAGAGTCCATTTGATATCAATGCCAATTGAGATACTTTTGCCAATTAAATCATATTTCACCAATAAAGCCATATCAAAGTGTGGGAGTGTACTTCTTGGTAACAAGTGAATGCTGCCTCTCTTAAATGTAGTGATTTATATGGAAGGAGATTTGTTAAACTGTGGTTTACTAGGAGCCCTCCCCAGAATTCTTAATTTTTGGTATAGCCACCATAGGTGGTGGTAGAAGAACTTCTGGCTGGTAACATCTGGCTGGCAATTGTTCCACTAGGGATGTGGTTCTTCACTAAGTTTCTTCTCAGAGGCAGCAATGAGCAATTACTTCCTACGGCAAGAAAGTCTTCAAAACCACACAGTTCTTGATACCTATTTGTCATTTCAGACTTATTTTATGAAGAAAAAAAAATCACATGCTTTTTTTGTGGAGAAACAGCATTTTGCATTCAGGAAGCACCAGTTTCTGAGTGGAAAACAATATTTCAATGCATAAATATTAACTGCTATGCAGAAATTGCTGTTCTCTACCCAGAAAATGCTGATTTTATGCAAATAATAAATTGTATGATTTTTACATAGAGTAACTCTCCAATTACAGCACATTCTGCACAGAAAACAAGATTTTTTTCACAGGACTTAATATTTCTGAATTGAAATATTATTTTGCTAACACAGAAAATGCTATTTTCTGTGTTAAACGTCCACTCGTGAATTCTGCACAGAATAAGTCCCAAACTGCAAAAAATTCTGGTCAGTAAAGGATTGTTCTCACTAGTTTCTCAAAAAAAAAAAAAAATGCTTTCTGGCCATTTTTGAATTGTTTTTGAACATTTTCCCTATCTCTATGTTCTACATTCAGCAATCTATTTCAGAGTTCAAGACTGTGGCCATCATTTCCCAGATACTACAAACAGGGGAAAAAGAATGGTGGGAGCAGGTCTCAGTTCTTTTGAATTTTTGCTTCCCTGAAGTTATTCTGCTCTTGCTGTCTGAAGCAATAGTACCAGAAATAAATTGAAAAGAAGAAAAGGAAACATGCTTGTCATCATAAATAATGTGGAACACCCACATAAATATTTCAAACAATTTTCCCTCTCCTGAAAAATTACACATGCACCCCCATCACTGTTCTTCTCTTCAGGGCATTTTAATTCAGCCCCAAATTTAACACATATTCACATTAAGGAGAAAAAAACCAAGCTATTTATTTATTTAAAAACATTTTTGTCTCATCTCTGCTCTGCTCAAGGCAACATGCTATAGATTTTAATACTCTACCTTTTCTCCTGAAAAACAAATCAAATTAAAAATGCATGAAATCAATAGCACAAAACCTATCTTGTTAGAGCAACTAAAGTACAGAACAAACCAAGACAGAGAACAGGACAATGGCTGGCTTTACAGACAGGTATTATGAAACTTCTGAAATCTTGGAGTGGGAAGGGGGGAGTTATGTGTCTTCTTTAGAAGTTAATCTCAGTTTAGGGTCACTGCAGAAGCAGCTTTCAAAGAAATACTGTGTTAGTCTCTTGCAGCATATGTTACAGAAAGAGTGGTACCCTTTTTCAATGCTGATCTGTTTTCCCTTACACTATCTTTAGCTGGACCCTACTAGCCAATTTTACTTGTCAGAACAGTTCACAGCAGTTCAAGTAAAAAGCAACCATGATTCAACTCAGGCCTTTTTTCAGACATGGCTTCTAAATGATAAAGTGACCTTTCATAAGAGGAAACATCCATCTGGCACAACAGATATTTACAGAAAGAGTTAACAGTTTGTTTTTGTTTTGTTATACTCAGTTTGTAATAAAGAAATTCATGTAATTAGCCCTGAAGGTAGCCTAATCCAGATCCATGCAATTTGTGAAATATTCAACAGAACACAAGCAACTACATATGAATTGTGAATGGAAAAGTGTTTGATTTGTTGTAGTAGGTGGGCAGGGGCAATACATTTGATAACCAACCATAGAATAATGAGACTAGACACTGAAGATCAGGTTAAATAAGAGTGACTTTATTTGATCTAACCTATTTAAATTATGTTGGCTTGGAAATGAATTAAGAGGGAGGAAACAACCTGATGTGGGTCCAGCTGAAGCCCAAGTGGCAATTTCTTGACAACCTTCTTGCCCTTCTCTTAGGAGAAACACCTCAGCTCCTAGGGCAATCCAAAATACTTTAGGTTAGTCCCTGTAACTGTAAGGTAACCCAGGGGACTCCTATCCAAGCCAAAGAACTCTGCAAGTGAGAGCCTGAATCCCAGGTTACCCTCAAAGGTAGTCTCCCTCCTCACTCCTAGGGCTATGAGACCTTGAAAAGAATTTTCAGAGCCCTACTCTACACCAAAGGGGTGCCAAAGGTGATCATCAAAGACTTATATTCTCCCCCCTCACTTGCCATGGAGAAGGGACAAGCAACTGTTTAGTCCCTTTTCCCACCAGGCTAACCAACATGGCCCTTATCCCCTCTTGCGACCATCCCAGGAAAAATCTATTCCCCACTTTCAACAAATGAATCCCAATAAACCTCGTAAAGCTCTGGACTTCAGAAAACAATTGTGAATTCAGGAGAAGGTGGCCCAACCCATGCCCATAGCATGATGAAATTCTTTGATGACCTTTCTCTGAACAAGGTCCAAGTGTCTGGAGTTACCTTCCCAATGCCAAACCTGGTAGGGCAAAATGGCAGGGAAAAAAGGGAAACTCTAGGCCAACAACTTTTCTATAAGTTGAAAATCCTTCATAACTTGTAAAACCAGAACTTTCTCTTCAGCAAGCCAAAACCATTCCCATCAATGTGAATGACTAAAATGTCAGGAGGAAGCCTGGTGCAGTCTTCAGACAAAAGAGGCAACAAACTGCTTCACTGGAGGCCTCTATTTCCAAGCCACTCCGCAGGTAGGAATAGCACTCGACCCTAGCTGAACCTGAAAATGGCAACTTCAAGCCTGGTACATTGCCCAGAACATCGTACTGTGCATGCAAATCAGGAAGTGTGTCATCTTGCCTAGAATCTAACAGAAAAACAGGAACAAAATTAGTTGAGCAAAACAGCCTCAGAATTTAGGAGGACACAAATACCTCTTTGCCCCAACTATAACCAGGTCTTGTAGGCTCTTAAATGGCCACATTAACCAAGCAGGCCTAAAGGGCACCACAAAGCCCAATAGGCCTTGTGAGAAATAGCTGAAAAGACTCATAAAACAATTTAGCACAGGATCAGCTGAAGCATTAATGTTTATTAAAAGTACATTTCTTCAGAAGCGGGTGCTTCCCAGAGAGAAGGACACACCCAATATTGAATACCTCATATTTTATCCCTGTCCCAGTTGCAGGTTTTCCCTCCCCTGGGATCCCATTGAATAGGACCCCAAAGGTTACAGCCTATCAGGATCGCTTAAGAAGTTACATTTCCCCTTCCCATATTTCAGTGTAAGTGATCATGCACTAATCATGCATTTCCCTCGTGTATCCTTGTTTCTCATTAGCAGTTTCAAAATGCCCCTAACAGTTTCTAACTGCCTCTTATCCTAAACAATGCCAACCTTCTTTCTTGTATTCCTTATCAGCTAATTTACTCCTTACAGACAGCCTTGTTGTCAGTCAGACTGCCTTATCAGTCTGGTTTTCTACTCTGGAGATCCAAGGTCTTGGAGGCCCTCTTCTGTTCAGCTGCCAATTTTTAGGAAGCTGTTTTCTTAGACTTAGTGTATTACAGAAGCTCAAATATAAAATATACTGAAATATATGTGTAAATATATCTAAAAATATGTGTTATACATATAAGCTAATATATGTGCTTCTAATACATATTATTAATACTGTATACCTAGTGCAGAAGCTAAAACAGATTTCACTTCTCTCAGCCTCTAACGGTCCACATGAAGGCCCCACATCAACAAAAGGCCTGATAGAAGTTAGGAGTCCTGCAAAACAACAACAACAACAATTATAATAATAATACAGCAATAAGTAATAGTCAATTCCCCAACAAGTGATTAACAGGAGCAGAATGGATTTTAAACCCTCGAACTGCTTCTGCAAATCAACACGCGCACAAAGCCTAATAGATGCTCATGCTAGGAATGTCCTGGACTCCTGTGCTACGAAGATCCAAAGAGTAATGTGAGAGGATGGTCAGACTTTAAATAGCTTCTGAGTCTGGTCCCATTATATGCTGCATTCTGGTACCCTGTGCTAGCTGCCAATCACTCTGGTATCTCCTATGGAGGGTATCAAATTCCTATCCTCCCCAACAGAGTTGTTCACCATACAAGTCCACATTAGGCCACTATACTTGACAGAGAAGCTTTTCTGAGTTCGTCTTATCATACATTGTGGAGTCTTGCACAATTCATTTCAACTATTAAAAACACACACACACACACACACACAGGTGTATGAACAATTAGGGAAACTGAAAAAGACATTAACTATGATTCCCTTCAAAAAAATAAAAACTAAATGCCCTCCAGCATTTCCCAGATGAAGGCCATGTTATGTGTGGCCAAGCAAGTGTGATCACAATAGTAAAATTATTAATGAGTAAGAACATACAAGCTAGAAGCTGTTGCAACAGTTTGCTTTTGCCCAAACCTACTGAGAAGGGCAAAATTCCAGCCCTCCTCTCCCCTTTCTTCAGCTGAGTGAATTGATTGCCAGCTACTTTTGTACTTTGAACTCTGTTTGCAGCAAGCAACCTGAGGACAAGTGGGAAGATGAGAGAGAAGTTCTGATATTTTAAAGGTATTTGAATAAGTGAGACGACAGGATTAATTTGGACTGTCCCTGCCAAATCAGGACAGTAGGAGAGTATGAAACTGACGGGCTCTAAAAGCTACTTTACCAGGAAAATTCACAAGGAGGCATAGAGAAGAGGTGGAGGCACGCTGCTACATGCCCAGCAGCAAGCATTTAGTCCAGTATCTGTGCAGCGGTGAAGATCTTCAGAACTTCCTCCTCCACACCACCCACTCTGGGCCTCAGCTGATGTCAGAGTACCAACTCTTTAAAGAGGATTGGAAGGCTGTGGGATGGTCCACTACTGAGGCATGAATGGTGCTTCCATTTGCAGGTATTGATCTTATTTGAAGTTTTTGCTTCTTTAAATTAAGTTTAGGGCAGAAGCCTAAAGAGGTGGGAGATATGAAGATATTCCCAAAGGAGTACCATCATCCAAAAGAAGTGAAGGCCTTCTTCCCAGTTCTTTTGCAATTGGCACCAAGCTTCATCTTTACAGTTAGTGATGGACAGACCTGTCACTTCCACTTCCAGCCGTCCCTCATTTCTCTAAGTATGTTTCTTGCTAGTTCTGTGTGAAAAGAAAGAAAGAAAGAAAGAAAGAAAGAAAGAAAGAAAGAAAGAAAGAAAGAAAGAAAGAAGAAAAAAGATGTGTGTGCACATATTTTTGATGAAGATTTTTTCTAATACAATTCTCAATGGATTACAGAAATGGATTCATGAACCCATCAACTAAGCATCTTTTCCCCCACATGGGTGTTCCCTCAGGAAGCTTTCTTTGGAAGATGGACTGAAGCATCTTTTCATGGGTTTTTAGACATGTATACAACAGGGGTTTTTTTTGCCTTTTTTAATAAAGTGCATGTCTTGCTGAATATTTATCTTTTTCTCTTTTGTAGAACATAACAAGTGGCAGGAAATGTATGAGTTTCCAGCCACAAACTCTCTATTAACATATTCATTCCAGGAGATTCAGATTAGAAAACATATCCCACCTTCTTTTTTAAAATAATCTCTGTAAAGTAATATTTTTAAATAGCGCTAACACTACCACAAATAGTGTCTAGTGTCTTCCTTTTGGGTGAATACTGTGTGTAAGAAAACAGGAAAAGAATAGCACAATAGGCAAGCCTTGTTCTCTAAAAATGTCCAGATGGGAACCTGTGTGATATATGGAGTAATTTCTGTGTGCAAAAAGGTTATAACTGCAGTAGAAGAATATATAAAAGAGATCTCCAAGCTCTTGTGCAGCCTAGATTTGTACCAGCACCTGTTGATTTTTACTTTTTTAAAATCAAAATTCTTCAGAAACTTCCTGTTTTTTTCACCTGCTTTCTGTTTATATTTTAATAAAGTGTTCATCTGGTATTCCCTAAGCTTTTCAAAACACAGATAACACATAAGAGGGAAAAAAAGACCGTTATTAATTCTGTTTCTGCAGAAGTTTAAAAAAGAGAGGAAAAGAAAGAATATAATAAGGTACTGGAAATCTCACAATAGCTGTGTCTCATGGTGTTTCCATTTTAATTTCCAGAGCTACGTTTGCTTGCTATAGAGCTTCAAAGTGCATCTGAACTTTGGGATGGTAATTCAGAACAAAGTGAATACCAAAACTGCTTTGATCTGCTTTTCATAATCAATATTTAGAGATGTGTTAAAACACCTAGCAAGACCATGTGAGAAACCCAGCAGTAATCTATGAACATTGAATGTCAGGCTTCTTAAAGGAACAGTTTAAAATGAGACCACTCTTTTAACTTTGCTGAGACTGCTCCTTATACCACCATTCTGTTAATAACTGTCTGAGTGCGATACCACAGCAGGTATCTCTTTGTATATTTATTTTCACTTTCTAAATCTTATTTCAGAAAGGCATTTGCTGTTCTAAAAGGGGAAAATAATTATTCACCTGTAAGAGCTACCTGCTGGCCCCTTGCAAAGCTCTGAGATAACCAAAGTCATGTAACTGCTGTGTGAATTTCTCTGGTAGTCCATGATGATCAACTGTTCTGAATTAGGAGGGACAGCCCCTATTACTCCTCTGTTGTCCTTCTTTTTTAGCTGTTTTTAAAATGTGATACTTTCTTTCTCTTCTTCCTGCTCTTCTCCCTTTGTCTTTAGCTTACTTCAGTGGCTGCAAACTGAGTTCAAAGTGCAGTTTGTGTACAATTAACATGACAAGAGGAAAAAGAAGGGATGGAATTCTAGCATTCTTTTGTAGACTCAACAAAAAAAAAATATGAAAACTGTTATAGCTTCTTCTAGCTTTTGTGTTCTTCCTCATTCATAACTTTTTGCCATCTTGAGAACATTCTGATGTTACCTGGCCACAAATGTTTCCATTTATGAAATGTCAGAGGGTATGGTAGCCTGCTAGTCCCCTTTATGCTTTTTATGGACTCCTTTACTGCATGATGTCACCATCCTGGCATGGCAATGTGTTGCTGCTGGTCTAGGATGCGTGCCATCACACAATGTCATTGGGGCCCCACTGCTGTCTTGTCCCCAGCCATCTTGATTGCATAGTATACCATTAACAGGAGAAATACACTAATGTCCCTTTTTCCTATGACATTCCTGTTGGCTGTGTGTTTGTGGAAATGGCGGAAGTGCTATCAAGTGCTTCCTTCTACGGTACAGTGCAGGAAGAGGCCAGCAGTACTGCAGAAGGAAGGAGCATGTCCTAAGCGCTACCCATCCACTGGCAGCTGACCAGGTGTGGTGGGGAACATTCAGGTCCCAATCCCACCCCAGCAATTGCACTGCCGGGATGGGATCAGGACATTGCCCAATTGGGGCATTGTGCGATAAGGGCCAGAGTTTTGCTTGTTATTGAAGGCAAGAGTAGAGGGTGAATGAAGATACCAGAAGAAGCATGGTGACTGCATTTTCTTTTAAGTGCAGTCAAACAGCTGGAAGTCAAGTCTAGAAGAATGCCTGGCCATTGCCTTCTAATAATGTTATATTGCTTATGAAAATCTAATAGTGTCTAATTAACCATGTGGATTATGCTTTTGGTCTTTACTTACAGGTTAGCAATGCTATATGCCACACCATCCCCTTCCCGACAGAATCACTGATTCTTTACTGCATGACAGCTCTTGCTCCAAATATTTCTGCCATATTTTTTCAACCACTTTCATTCAGTTTAGAATAGAATAGACATAGAATATCAAATCACTTGATGAAATCAGAAAAAGACAGACATTTTTAGTAAAATATCCATAAATGAATCATGAGTTGCATTTACCTTAGCTACCCAGTTTCATTTGGTTTTGTGCAGGTGTCGTGCTTGTACTCATTTCTCTAGCGGACTGCAGCACCTCTGGCTTCCCATGCTTCAATTAAAACTCAGGGGAAGACATTGTAAGGCAGCTCCTCCCATGTGGGTTTTGGGGAACAGAAAGTGCAGGCAGCTGTGGAGACTACAGAGAAATAGGGAACTTTATAAGAAAAAGAAAGGGAAAAACACAAAACCCTTAGCCACTGCACAATGAAAATTCCTTTGAAGAGGTAGGAGGGGAAAAAAATCCAAAACACTTTGAGAATGAAACAAAGAAGGAGAAAGAGAAGCAGCAGCAGCAGCACCTGCTGCCTCCCCATTTGTAGGAAATAAAACTCTTGGGAATTTCAAAGACAGATTTTGGCACACCAGGAGGAGAAAAAATGCAATAGAAGAGTTTTACCTCATTCATGTAGTTCAGTCCCCCCTCCTCTTAGTCTTGAGGTTATGAAGCTGCAAGGAGGATAAATCCTATATGCACTTGCATGAGAGCATAAGACATAATGAACAAAGTAGCAGCTACCTCTGAGAAAACAAGTGTAGGGCTGTGCTTCACTTGTGGCAATCTTGACACAGACATACAAGTAGAATCAGAACTGACGTCTTACCTAAAGCAAAATTCAGAAGTGAAAAATTCCTTTTAAAGCAAAACAGTTTGAAGTCTGGGAAGGAGTGTTTATGCAGCAATCATATGTATTTCTGTGCAACAATTCTGTGTATATATTTCTAATTTTTTTTCCCCATTCAGCTTCTAATTTTTTCCCCCATTCAGCTTCCAAGTCTAGTTTTCCCTTTTAACTCTTGCTACAAAACACCCTAGCTTAGATCAGTGTAGGCCTATATGGAGGGAGAGGCTGTTGCTGAGAATTAAATAAGGTAGATTTTAAACAATGTATTTTCTGTAAAAGATTAGTTTTCCCTTATCATTGGTGTAATGAAAAGGTAACCTGTGGGCTTCACGTAGTTCTCAGCCTCTTTTTGAGGCCCTTTATGCAGCTCAGAATACCCCACAAGGCCATTGATTTCTACAACAAATTATTTATTTTCAGGTGTCCTTGCTCCAAAAATCACAAAATGGGTTGAAAGTGCAACAATTTTGATCTTCCAACCTTCCTGGTCTCCCAATCCCCATGCCTAAACAAAAATGGACAACTTCCATTTTGTAGTGTGTTTGTGAATGTGTGTGTGTGGGAGGGTATGTCCTGCTGAAGAATTGTGGGAAAGCCCCCTGCCCCATCACAGTTTACTATAACTACCCTAAAGCTTATGGCAGTGAAATGCATAAGAGGAAAAAGTTCACACATCCTTATTGGCCTGAAGAAGAAATTTCCACCACTGTAGCTTGTAGGCCATTCCTTTAAAAAAAAAAATCTGGTCACACAGTCAAACTAATAAATGAGTTCTAGAGCAAAGCAAACTTGAGCTCCTCCTAGGAGCCAAAATGGTTAAATTGAAGCTATTATACTTTGGATATCTGAGATAACGTGACCCATTAGAAAAAAAATGACAATGCTCAGTAAAGTGGAGCAGTAGAAAAAAAGAAAGACTGCATCACAGGTAGATAGACTCAATCCAGGAAGCCACAGCTCTGAGTTTGCAAGATCTTTATGGGACTGTTAATTACAAGGAATGTTGGTGGTTTCTTATTCACAGAGTTGTCTTAAGTTGATAAGAAATAACAAAAGGCACTGCCAAAGGTACATTTCTTTAAAACGTGTAACTCTGATAAACTATGCTTCTTGAATGCCACAGCTTACAGTCCACCAACATGAAACCTTCACTGTGATGAATAGATGAGGTGTTTCACAAAGCTGCTAATCACAGTTTAACAAGATGTTTTCAACCAAAGTAAAAAGTGACTTGCTTAACATTCTGTGACAACCTTATTCATAATTTTAAATAGCTCCACTGTTGGGCTGAAGAGGGTTGTCAGATGATGAAAATTAATAGAGTAAGTAAAATTGATCTGAAATATGTGATGGGAGTCTGCTCATCTCAATCCCTGAAACATTCTTAGGTTTTCAACTAATTTGGGTCCCAATGTATTCCAACAGCAAAGAGACACTAAAATGGCGAACAAGGAATTAAAGAGGAAGAATCTGAGTAATACAGAACACATCAATGATATTATCCATTCTACCTTAATCATCCCATAACTGGCCTTCGATTTTCAAGACCATTTTGAATATTTTTGGATTAGCATAACTGTCTGTGTAGTGGCTTATTTTCAACAGAGTTTGCTTCTACACACATCCCTGCCCAAACAAGTTCTAACTTTATGACACGTGTCTTTATCCTACAGATAAACAGATAAACAGATCGGTCCACTCTTTTCCCAGCCTCTCTTGGATTCAAATGTGTTCATTAATAGGCTTTCCCCATCTCATTACTGTATCAGCCTGTTATAATATTTCTCGTGAAAAGTTGCAGATGAATACAAATACACAGACATATATAATCATATATATATATTCATATATATGTCACTGATTAAACTGATATCCAAACCTTCCACTAAAAGAGTTCTTAGGGTGGTTAACGTGATATAGGATTAAAATCAAAATTAAAAGATTAAAACACATAAATTGAAATTATCAAAATTAAAAGTACACCAGTTCAAGAAAAAGGAGTAGCAACCTTCCAATTAAGATGTATTTTGAAAACAAGTCAGTTTAAAAGAAGTTGTCCTTTGGTTTTCACAGAATTCAGAGAAGTGTGTTCCAACTAGTCTTACATACCAGTGTTACGAATAAGTCAAATGCTTCAAAAAGCATTCATGAGTCCTGTTCGTTTCCACCATGTATTACACAGCTGGAGAACTGAGAGTTCAACAGTTTCTGACAGAGGCACTTCCTCCTCTGTGCTACACTTTTTGCCATGATGACAATTTAATTTGAAAAATCTCATTAGGTTAAATATAAAGAAGGTCTTCAGAACTTGTGACTCACCAAGTCCTTTCTGGAAGCCTACTAGGAGCTCAATGAATCTCAATAAATCTCATGGTATAAATGAAGATGCTTTGTGGGTGTGTGGGGTTTTTAAACAGCATCAGTAAAGAGAAATGGGAGTATGCAGAGCCTAGCAGGAAACTCTAGGCTAGCATATACAGTCCAGTGGACCACAAA
The DNA here is from genome assembly GCA_948472985.1 of Iguana delicatissima. Lineage (NCBI taxonomy): Eukaryota > Metazoa > Chordata > Lepidosauria > Squamata > Iguanidae > Iguana > Iguana delicatissima. The sequence continues at coordinate 569,655 of CAOKZL010000597.1, read as the reverse complement.
CAGAACATGGATGTAACTAATAACTAATTATTGAAAATTAGTTAATTTTCCTATAACTAAGGTATAACTGTGTTAAGTTGCAACCCTAAATTATTGTGAAATAATGTCATTTTTCTTGCAGCATGACTGTAATCTTTTAGCTACTTTAATGGCTTGTATGAGTAGTCTAATTAGGTGGTTGAACAATAATATCACAATGCTGATGTTCCGTTCTGGTTGCACAGGAGAGGAGTGTGTTTTGTGCAACCCGCCATCAGTATTCAGACACTTTCTTTAAGTAACTAAAATTTAGAATTTGAATTATGTCTGAGAGCCCGGAAGGTAAATCACTTTTTAGAAACCATAATGGCAGCTAACTAATACTTGGAAGCTTGAAACTATAAGATGTACAAATTTCTTGTAGAAAGTATGTTTACAAGTTGTACAGGCTTATAATAAATAAATATGCTTTTCAGGAAATTAATCCACTAAAGATTCAACTTTGCCATGAGGCAGAACAAGCTGGCTTTCCTATGTGTTCCAGTAGGGCTGAAAATATAGATCATCAAATTATTAATTAGCTTATTATTAATCTGTAACACAGGGAGAAGAGGAAACACAGTTTGAATTATCTGCCCTAGGTAAAATGATGTTTTGTGTTGTACTGAATGCACTTAGCTGTTTTTTTTTTAAGGGAAAACAAAGCGAATAGACCGACTCTCTCTATGACATCAAAGTTGCTTTAATATAAATACAATACCTGACAACAAAACATTAGAAAATATACATTATCAATTAGACTTAACAACTTCTCTCTCTCAGTAAAAAAGTATGTGAATTCGTCTCAACAAAACAATGCAAACATACAAACTAGAATTGGTCTTAAATTCTGAGTTCCAGTTACAGATCCAGTTATTAGTTCCAACCAGGAAAAAAAACACACACAACCAAAAAAAACACTGAACCAAAGAAACTTGGATAAGTGTTCACTTAACACATTTTAACTGAATCAATAGGTTTGGATGGGACTAGCGACTGGATTTAGGTCTTAATAGTTGTATATGTGTGTAGAACAGGACTCACCAGAGGCACTGCCTTACCTGTTCCCAGCTCCGTCGCCTCAGAAGGAAAGTTATGTTTCTTTAGTTTTCTATTGTTTGAATTATATGGACTTTGATTGCTAAGAGAACTGTACTTTGGAGAAACTTTAATATGGTGTTTTCTACATTTCAGAAAAATTATGACAATATCCTAGTAGCTCCCTCGTCCTCCATGCTTGCTTACTTAAATGTTTGACTGTAACTTAAAGCAGTGGTTCAACTCTTTTTGTCCTGCTAGCTCAAGAATTATGACCAGTGTAAATATTAATTCAATAATTTTTTCTTCCTAATTTTTATATTTTATACTCCCCACAAAGCCCTTAATATCCTTGTTCTTAATACATCCAGCTAGTCCCTTATAACTAATGCTTATTATCCTTAAAATCTTGTTTTTGATCCTCAGTTCTATCTTCAGCAATATGATTCAGTAGTTGATTCTGGGACACACTGACACAAGGCTAACTGAAGAAGAAAGGGATGAAAGGCTTTGGACAGCAAGGTTTGGAGTGTTGTGGGTAATATTTACTGGTCTTGGAGACCAGTGAAAAAGAAGCCAAGTGGCTTAGACTCAAATCTAAGGACAGTACAAAATTGGGAACCAGAGTGACAGTGTGGCTACTAGCAAGTGATGCACTGCATCTAACTGGCTAAAACTGGGATTTTTTATGCATGATTTCTGCCTGCAGGGCAAGGGTGTGGATGGCTCTCCAGCTGAGTGAACAATTCACCAAGTGGACAGTTAGGTCTGGAATGGGCTAAAAGTCTTAGCATTAGGTGACAAAAGAATGATGGACCTCATGATATCTCTGTAATGGTTGGACAGATATGAGGACAATGGAGAGATTTAGAGGTCAGTGGCAAGGGCAGTTGAAACAATCAGTGGTTTCGTGGGAACATTCCAGTTGCTATTGTTCAAAAAGCAGAATTGTTAAGGCTCATTTAAGCCTATCATCTCTGGAGTTTCCTGGTGATTCCCTGATTATCACCTGAAGGAGATCTCTGACCTACTTTGCAGCACATGTGTTTGGCCAGTGCCTTCCTCTTGTTCACCATGGCCATACAGTCACATCAGGGTATGTTTTATATTAAACCCAATTAATATATCTTGCCAATCATATTTTGCCAATCAAACCACATCAAAGTATGGCAGTGTACAGCCTGGTAACACACCCCAATAACTCATAGTACATTAGGTATCATGCTACAGGTGGTCCCCAGACTCCCATTGCTCCATATGACCCCCAGACTCTTGTTTTGAGCCACTCTGCTTTGATCTTCTCCTTCAGGATTGATAAATACCACCCGCTTCCACCAAAAAATCTCTCTATCAAACCTTTCTCACCTTCCCCTTCAATAGTCTTGTGTGATTTATAAGATTGATTGATTTCTTGTGTGTATATATTAATTTCCAATAAAATATTCTTTTAACTTTTAACTGGAGTCTTCTCTGTGTTTACCAGTTCACCTGGTATACATAGGTGAAAAGATCCTGCCATTACCCTCCTCTCGCAGGCCTCCTTTGAGCTATAATTCCCCAAATCCTAAGGAGATGCTGGCACTGCTGGTGGACCTCAAGGTCCCCCACTTTTTAGAGTAACATTCTCAGTGGAGGGTTATTTTGATATATGTCAGCACCTGAAATAACTGAATAAATTAGTCAGTGTCAACCAAGTTTAAAGTGGGGACAAGACAAAATTCTTCAAAGAAAGTGAAGCAACAAGCCAAGCTACTGCTTATGGCCTCTTCCGAAGAAGTGAAACATGATGCCAGTTTTGTGAGAACTTTTAATTACTTCATTAATTTATCTGTAAGTGCTCCCTGCTGGTCTCACATCACACTGGTTTGCTCCACACAAATTGGGAATTTATAATGAGGCATTTTGGCAATTTTCAGAGTTGGGGGTGCAAGTTTTTTTATGGGCCAATCTCATTAGAACACTTTTGTAGCTATGATTTGCTGATGGTTGCCATTATCTTTTCCCCAGAATGCTTTCTTCTGTTCTAACATTTTTGCACAGTACTACTGTATTTTTTTTTGGGGGGGGGGTTCATTTCTCAATTTGTAGAGATTCCGTCTTCTCAGCATGCATACTGTAGACCTTATCCCCTGACATAATACATTTAATTGAATTAAAATCCATTTATCTTTAAAAAGGGAGATGTAACTGTCTGGCTGAGGAATGCATCTACATTTTGTTAGCTTTGTTTGGCTGCCATTTTCAATTCAGAGGACAAGAGAATTATGAACAGCTAATGAGGCAAGACAACAATATGGTACAATGAACAAAACCCCAAATTGATAGCCAATGTTAACAGCTCCCAGCCAACCATTCTCACTAAGCACAGACTGCTGCAAAATTATTGATGTTGTTCTAGATTTTAGGTCCCCAAATTCCCTAATGAAGGAAGAAATAGTTTTTGCAAGCTGTACTTCATTACAAAGCCATTACACTTCATCAGAAAATATAATTCACTGTTGATAGTTAATGACATCTGTTGTAGAAGAGATAGAGTTGATGCTTGGAAAAACTTATCATGACATGGAAAGAAAATACAAAAGAAAAAAGAAAATACAAAGAATCTATAGATGATAAACAACCAATGATAAAAAAAATGTAAATTAAAATACGTGACAGTTAATTTTTCCAACAAAATTTCAACCGGAAAGCTATCTGACTAACTAGAGGAAAATGATACAATGATAGATATATGGGTAACAGTGACAACTTTTCCTAGTTAATTCATCTGACATTCTGAATTCAACACATGTTGCAGAAGATAAAATCCAGGAACTATAAAATATGAAACATAAATGACTGCTGCTGATTGGGATAGTACTTATGGGACATTGAAATGGTGATCATGCAGACAGGTAGAACAATTTCTGCCTACCTCTATCTGTCAAAGTAAAGATTTCAGAGTTTAAAAAAAAGAAGAATTAGTATGTAAAGTTAAACTGTGAAACTTGCTCCTATAAGGTGTAGCAATGGCCACCAACTTGTTTAATTTTAAAGTGGGATTAAACTGATTCATAGATAAAGCTATTAACTCACCATAGTGTAGTAATAAATATGTAAATTGGAATGCATGACAGTTAATTTTCCCAGTGAAGTTGGAACTTGGAAGCTATTGGACTAAGTTCAGGGAAATGATGTCTTGGTAGCACTGAAAACTATTTTTACCTAATTCATTTGAGAATCTGAATTCAACAAATTTTCAAGGTAAAGTCCAGAAATCATATGTGTGTGAAAGTTGGGATATTTTCTGACCTCACTGAGAAATCCAATGTATTGTGGTATATAAAAATGATCCATATTCAAATGATCTTTTGAGCAAAATCAAGTGTGTTCATTAGGGATAGAAAGAATATTCAATAATTTTCTGATCCGGTCAAAGTTTGGCGTTTTCCACCACTCAGGAAACACAGATGGGAAGAAAAAGAGTGCTTGGAAAATTTCTGCAAATTGCTCCCCCCTCCCCGGCACAGCAAAACAATACAACTTTGTTAACTTTCTGCAGCCTTGAAAGCAGCACAGTTGAAATACGGCACAGCTATCTCAGGGCAAATTTGTGTACCTATACTACCTATATTGACAAAAAATTGCATAATTTTATAAGTATCCAAATGGCTCAACATTGAAAAAACATAGTAGGGCATTTCTTGAATGCTAAACCCTAAAGTTGTGCACCTTAACTGTGAAAACTGTGACTATTTTCACATCTAATTCACTTTATCCCTGCCAAGGCTGCTCTTCTCTTCCCTGTCACTCCTCCACCATTCTTTCTTGGCTGTTTTGTGTGGGTGAGTATAACTTTCTCCCTGAGCTATCTGGGCTTGTGCTCACCTTCTTTTTTGATCTGTCTGCCTACTTTGATCGCCCAGTTCCTTCTCACTCCTGAATAACTTGCTTCATCCCACCTAAGGCTCCCCCTCCTCTCTTGCCACTGCTTTCTCCACCATATTTAATTGGCTTTTTTTTTCTTGCTGCCCAAACACTCTGGGCTCTATGTCTGCACTTCCCTTCTTCAGGTAAGAAAGAAGGGAAGCACAAACTTAGAGCCCAGAAAATCCATTATTTGAGGTTTCCTTACAGTACAAGGTAAAAGGGGATTGATGGCACTTGATCATTGTTTCAAGACTAGAAAATCAGCCGCCAAACTCCAGTAAGCAATACAATTTGTTTATTAATTCCTGATGTCTAATTCATTCATTCCTGTGCTGTCTTTTCCCTCTTTCTCAAAAAGTTGTGCAAAATTAAACTATCATGGATGGAGCAACTGCATAGTTGTTCTTCAGAAAATTGTGTGTTTCCAAGCAAATATTTCTTGGAAATGTGCAGTTTTTAAACATTATAGAGAGTTTTCCATCTTTTAAAAGAAAAAAAAATCCAAAATATTTTGACACGATGGGAAGAAATACCAATACCTTTACCTCAACATCTTTTCAAAGGTGGGAAAATTGAGAATTTCTATCCCTAGTGTTCATATATTTCTAAATCCTGAAAATACAGCATGGAATGAAAATTATGTGAAATCAGTTAAATTACATTAAAACTAGCAGTTCTTATAGTGTGGGGGAGAGTTAGAGCCAGGAGGTAATTCTTTCTGCAGACCTGGAGAAGCAGCCGAGTTGATCACACAGGGCTACTCAAAAGTCTCAGGAAAGAGATAGAGTTTCATAGGTGTTTAAAAAACACAGCAGTTGGTAGCTTCTAAATGTTGTATGTGTGTAGATTTAAGCCAAGTTCAAGTCAGTGAAATACACAGGACAACAAGATTAGTGAATATTGCTTTTCGTCAGCATTCCACAAGGAGGGATATAATTATGCTCTTTTTTCTTCTTCAAAGAAAGCAGTAAGGAATTTCAGCAATTTTTTCCTTGCTTCAAGAAAATAAAAGGTTTGGGGCTTATTCTATACAAAATGCACACTTTCCCCCCTCCCAGCAAACAGCAATCTCTGCACAGGAAGCAGATCTTTTGTGCGTAAAATAATATTTCTTCGCAGACACTGTTATTAACTGCAAAAAAAGAGAGAGAAGAGAGAGAGAGAGAGAGATGTTTCCTGTACTAAAATGCCACATGTACATTTTACACAGAATAGATTATCAACTACATTTTCCGTGTAGAAAATAGGGGCCAATATTCTAGATCCACTATTTAGCTATATAACTGCCTCAGTTATGTAGTTAAGTAATGTCTCCCAGCTTGGTCCAACAATCGGGACACAGCAGACTGGCATTTCAACGCCGATCCCTGCCTCCAGCAATCTCTGATATGACAGCCAGAAGCAAAATCCCTGTTGCAATCCTCTCAGGCCAGAGATTACTGAGAGTAGGTGGGAATATCAGTCTACTGTGTCTCAGCTGAAAGGAGAACAGACCACCATTGTTTGCAGCATTTGCTGCCCTGTAAATCAGGATTGGGGGACTCTAAAATCCTTGCATATTCCCTCAACTATTGAATATGTGGGGATCATGAATATGCGTCAGATACGAATGCATAGTCTGGGTTATACATTCATAACTACAAACATGAATTCCAGCCAATAAATATTATTTTCTGTACCAAAAACACTGAGCTTTTTTGCATAGACAATTTTCTACACAAAATGCCCACCTGAAAATATTGCGTAGAATGTGTTTCAGCCTGCAGAGCTGCTCATAGTATAAAATTCTTCTCATTAGGGTTTCCTGACCCTTAAGACACACATTTTTGCTCATTTTTTGATTTTTTTTTCTAAAAATATTTTCCCCTCTCTATCCTCAAAGAAGAAGTGTCTAACTTCCATTGCTCGCTCAGTTCCAATTGTCTCTGATAGTTGGTTGTCATCACTGTTGTGAACTTTTTCAATTCGTGTTTCTCTGTCCCCACTGGCTGGATCTCCATCTGTCCAATGAAATGTGGGATAAGAATCTGCCAACTCCATACAACTTTTGAAATAGGCAATAGTAAAAAACAAAACAAAACAAAAACCCACCTCATTCCAAAGAAATGAGTTAGCCTTGTTGATTTTATTGCAACAGACAAACATCAGTACACCACTGGAAATTGTGACTATGTTGTAGTAGTATCCCCCTTCCCTATGTTTGCCTAGTGCAGTGTTTCTCAACCTGTGGGTCCCCAGATGTTCGTGGACTTCAGCTCCCAGAAGCCCTGAGCATTGACCATAGTGGCTGGGGCTTCTGGGAGCTGAAGTCCATGAACATCTGGGGACCCACAGGTTGAGAACCACTGGCCTAGTGTATTTCAGTATTGCTTTCCTATGGTTACTTGTGAAATGTAGCATGTGCACATTAACATTGTGAGCCATTTTTATGTGAAGCCAGGGGACAGCTAACACATCAATGAATTATCATCTGAAGAAAATGCCTCCCATTGAGTTTACCAGGTGTAAGGGTAGTATACATTTTATAGATTTACCAAGGAGTTTTTGAATATATCTGCATCTCAAATTCTATATTGGTTACCACTTGCTATTAAAGTCAGATCTTATTAAGATAACTGAGTCATTACAGTCTGCTTGGTTATTTATGGCTAATAATGTTTTCTTAATGTTCTTTATGTTCTTACTAAGAATAAGGTCTCTTTTATTAGTACATAATAAACTTCATATGAATTGTAGAGTTGTGGCTTCTTTTTCTTAAATGAAAAGGCCATAGGGAATGGTTCTTGAGTATATTATTATCATGCTTTTCATTTGATAGACAGAGTTATACTTTATTCCCATCCAAGGCTGTGATTCCATTAATGCAAATGATGTTGCCTTTAAGGACATCTAGTCCTGGACAACATACAAGAAAGAAATTCGGTACAATTTTCAGTTGTGCATCCAATTCCACAACAATGTCTAGTGACTAGAAAAGCAAATATGCTTCTGCATGCATACTTAGAAAAACAACAACTAAATTCCATTATCCCATTGGATTCTTATACTCGCAGTACACTGGATTTATTTAAATCATCCTGAAAAGAGATTTAAATTTTGTACACAGCTTTCCTTTTGCACTGATGTATGAAGACTACAAGGGAAACAGCAGACTGAGTAGAGATATTTAAGCAACATTTCTAGAGAAGTATAAAACCTCTCATCCCTCTCATTCCTTTCCCACTCTCACCCAGATAAATTTTGTTAAATAATTTACGCAACCCTAAAAAATAAGCTTGCATATACCTTGGTTGGGTAAAGACACCTATATACACACATTTCTATGCAACAGTAGAAAAGTCATTGCACATACATCAGTACCTATGTAGGCCAAATCATATCAACCACATAGAAAAGCAGATAGCTTTTCTCCTATATTCATTCATTTGTAAAAACTGGAAGAAGAAGTTATTTCCACTGAATTCATGAAGAAAACATGGAAAGCTGTGTTCGAAAACAAATACATTCAAGTTCTCAAATTTATCCATTAGCTAAATTCAATAGATAGAACTATTCTCAGGATCTAAGATAATCCTGTATCTGCCTGTCATTGTTAAAACTAAAGAGCCTTTTCTTTTCTTTTTTTTTTGGGGGGAGAGAGGGAGATAATTCATTGTCACAAATATGGGTAAACACACATAAACATACAGAAAAACTAGATAAACAAACTCAAAAGCTTTTTCCCTAGTTGAATGGAAATGTCTGTTTTATTTTCTCTCATGGGTGATGGTTCAAAATAAATGAATCAATTCAGGTTCTCTCCATGAAATTTAAATCAAATTTCAAATGACAATGCACCAAAATTCGATATGACCCTTTATTCAACATAAATTGGTGCACACTTACAATGGCTATTTCCACACTACATTGTTGTAGTGCTGTTATTCCACTTGCAACATCCTGCAGTGGTTCTCAACCTGTGGGTCCCCAGATGTTTTTGGACTTCAGCTTCCAGAAGCCCTGAGCATTGACCATAGTGGCTGGGGCTTCTGGGAGCTGAAGTCGACAAACATCTGGGGACCCACAGGTTGAGAACCATGAAATCCTAGGGTTTGCAGTTTAGGGAGGGGCATTTAGAATTCTCAGCCAGAAAGCTCTTGGGTGCCAATGAACTACAAACCCCAGAATTCTACAGGATGTTAAAAGTGGAATAATAGCACTATAACAGTGCAGGGCAGAAATGGACTTTTCAGCAGAGGTACTAACAAACCCTGTTAATGAATTGTGAAGATGTGTAACATGATACCAGCAAGAATGCTTAAATGTGCATTAGTGCCCAATGTTCACTGGACCAATGAGATGCACATTGATCCTATCGCACATTGGTCTATTTGCCAGCACTGCTACATACTTCTTTAATAACAATCCTTTACTGGATATGGATGTTGTATGTCTTTGCAACTCTAATTCCTACACAAACAGGTCCAATTGAAAGGACACAACTCCCATACAGTATTCTAGCCATATATTCTTTGAGGGAAGTGTGGATCCTTAAAATAGAGAAATCAACGAAAAACTTGCACAATCTTTCCTAGTGAAAAGACAAAAAGAAACTACAATCTCACTTTCTAGAATGACATAAGGAAAGTTTTATGTCTTCACAGGGAAAAGATACCAGCAGACTTGAGGAAATATTAACGACGACACATACCTTAGGTATATCTGTATTGATAGCTGCAACATCGTCTATGTGGTACTCAGTTATTTGCAAGATCACATTACAGCCATCCAGCAAAGTTTGCGCTGGTGGTCCATTTATTTCTAGCCATAATTAAAACAGTTGTACAGTGGCTTAGTCCAGGGCTTTCCAAATGATGTGCTGTGACATGTTAGTGTGTCGCCTGAAGTGTGTAGGTGTGTCACCTACAATCTTGGAAGTGTATGTTATTATTGATCAATCATATATTTTTAAAAATATATGAAAGGTATGTTGTGTCCTCATACATTTTGTTATTACAATTTATGTATGTGTCTGTATCTCCTATGAGGGGTTAGTTTAATCTCTGGTTTGCTAGTAAAACTGAATTACTGTGTCGCAAAATAATGCATGTCTCCAAAGTGTGTCACTAACATGAAAAGTTTGGGAAGCTCTGGCTTAGTCTTTTGAGATCACAAATGGACCTTCTTCTTGAGGGGAACAAAGAAAAAAAAACATACCTTTGCTTTACCAACTACTACATTAGCATTGCAAATCTTTTCTTAAAAAAAAAAGCAGATTTTCTACTTTTGTAAATAGTGATATTGGTTTACCTCACTGACTATTGTTAGCCACTTTGACTGGTGTGTCACCACTAGAAGGGTAGGATATTGGTTTTCATATCAGTAAATAAAATAAAATCCCAATATAGAGTTTTAAAAAGCCCAAAGGAGAAACAAAAGCTAGGAACAAGCAACTGAATTCCAGTTGATGGTTAGAGGGAAGAAGAAGAAAAAACGTTAGTGGGGATGCAGAGTCTGAAACACAATGTCTTGTTCTAGGTAATGGCATGACCACTTCCCTGATATCCTGAACACAGCACTCAGTACAATAACATTTTGTTGGCAGTCAAAGCTGTTCACCTGTAATTTTGCTTTAGATGAAATGCAGGGACAGTCAATAAAACCCAGTGCATTCCCCCACAATATTTCTGTCTCCCACTCCCTCTGTGTGTGTGTGTGTGTATAAGCACTAGCAATTGCAAATAAAAAATGAGAGGAAAGCCACATTTCCCAGAATGTAATAACAGCACATGTTAGAAAAGGCACAAACAGAGGTTATTCTGGCCTTACTTAAACGTCCATTTAGCCTGGAAGATATGCTGTACCGTTAACCCACCAAGAAGAAATCACAGGTACCTTTGCATGTTATCCTAGCTGTGTGAACAGTTCCTGCATGCTATCAATAACCTTTATGCATGTAGTCTGTTCATCCAGTTCCCAGGCATAAACCAGCATGCCCATGTGCACTCAAGTGCAGATACATCTGGAAGATGGTCAGTCTAAAGCTTATCCTAGCCGTGGAGGTTTGGAGGAGTCATTGGCTATTGAGAAATGGATAAGCATAGCAAGGATAATCTCTTTTCCAGCTTTCTGCAAGGAATTCAATGTTGTGCTCCTAACAACAATTCTTTGAGGTATATTTTTCCAAGACAAGGATGGACACTGTCTCAGATGCCTATCCCAACCACTGGTAGCTGGTCCCTCCTGCAATGTCAGTAAATTTCCCAATTTATTCTCAAATTTCCATGGTATAGCAACAGAAAAAAAAAAGTTACAGTTTCCCTTGAAAGTATATTAAAGCAGAATATGTTAGAAATTGCATATCTTTGATGGATGGATGTATACTGACATTTAGCATATAAATACATAGAGATCTTGGAAAAGTTACCTTTTTGGACAACAGCTCGTATAATTCCCCAAAGCAAGCTTTTATTATTTGTATGTTACTTTCTGGAGTTGAAATTAAAAAAAAAATGGTTTTCAAGTTCTGCATATCTACATATAGCTTAATCATACCTTAGAGAAATGCCATTTTCAAATAAATTAAACTTTAAAATCTACTCAGATGTGTTCATCAATTATTGAAAATATAGAAAGAGTTCTAATTTGGCTGCAGGGAAGAAAACAATTCAAGTTCACACTATTATTTTATTATTATAAGAAAATAGACTTCATGTTCATGTTCAGAAAAAATTGTTCGATGCAAATGTTCATCTGGATACCAGAAAACCATATCCACCTTGATCAGTGTTCCCAATGTCTGTACATTGGACATTATCTTTACATTCTGGTACCCTGCTTGTGCTGTTTTACACATTTAGTGATCATACATTTTAGGCATATGTTACCCCACTGGCACACCCTACTCTGGGGACTATAAATTTGGTATCAAATATGCCCACCATGCCAGAGAGGTTGCCCGGATGGGCAAATAGGCAAAGAGGTCGAATGGCCGAAACTAGGTCAGGCCAGTCACATAGCCCAAGGAGACCTCAGGCAATACACATCTAGGTAGAGGGTCCTCAGCCAAGAGTAGCCAGCTTGAAGGTATTAACATGTTTTCCCCAGGTTGAGCAACTTTGACTTGATTGCAACATGACTTGATTGCAATGCAACTTGATTGTAACCCACTTGCCATTGTATGGCATTCCTTCCTTTGTTTTGGCCATTGTTATTCCTGGGAGAGGTCCTGCCCTCAAAGTATGTTCTGCCCATTAAGTAGTCCTAGTTTTTGAGTGTCTCTTTGGAGAACTCCCCTCCATACTGGTAGACCGGCACTCTGTTAGTTGAGTGATCCCCTCAGCCATCTCTTTGCTGAGCTCTATTCTTCTTGCCGCTTCCAGGACCGAAGACTTCAGTATAGGTGCAGTATCACCACCTCTACAATCCTTTGCTATATCCTCTATCCATTTTTCACCTCTTTTCCTTCTCAATAAGCCTTGTGTGTGTGTGTGTGTGTGAGTGTGTGAGTAAGTGAATGCGTTGGTGCATGAGAATATTTTCATTCAATAAAATCCATTTATTCAATATGTTTGTCTGGCTTTTTGGCTTGGCCTCACCCCATAAAGTTGGGTAAAAGATCCTGCTGGGTTACCCTGCCCCTTGTTTTGCTATTGCCAAAGCTCCATTAATTTCCCCAAACTTTATAACTTGGAGCAAATCAAGATGTCCCCTCATGGGACCCCTAGAAGTCAGGGTAACATATATGCTTAAGATTGTGGCATACATTGAGAAATTAATAGGTAAAAAGGCTGTGACAATGGAGGATAGAAGTAATACAGCATGGGAAATTGAAGTTCCAGCTAAAACTGGAATGTAAAAAACCTAGTGTCATTGATTCCACAATTGAGATGGATGGATATCCATTTTGATTTGAACTTAAACAGGTTGCACTCCATGAATTAGTATACATATCAGTGTATAAATGGGAATGCAGTTATCTTTCCTATTTTTAGAGATGTATTTTTTTTCTAATTCTGTTCTCAAATAGAGAGATGAGAGATGAAAATTTTAGCAATTTTCTTCCTGCTGTGAGAAAGTCTTTGAAAGCTGCATGGTTTCTGAAGATTATTCACAGTTCAGGACTTATCCCGCATACTACTAATACCTTTTGTCACAGCAAGCAGACTTTTCTGTACTTTAAACTGTATTTTATGTATAGAAATTAATATTTTTGTGCAGAAAATTCTGGACTTGAGGATTTATTTCACTAAAGAAGCATGTTTTTAATTCTCCCTCCTCCCTAAATTGTATTCTTTCCATCCCTACAATATTTACATTTATCAGAATTCTGTCATGCCATTCTAAGAGAAACAAAAAAATATACAAAAAAGTGTTTGGTAGGTGAAAATGGAATGTTATTATAATGTGGAAAATGTACCAAAGCAACTAATTAAGGGAAAATGCATTACAGTGAGTATTTTAGGCAAATGTGCACCAAAAATAATATATTAATTAGTTTGCAAAATGTGTAAATCAGATGAAACTACTTTTAAAAAGACATGGTATTTTGCATGTAGACTTTTTAGAAGTCACGAACTTATGCAGAAATAGGACAGAATGAACTTTACGTGGGGAAAAAATGAATGGTTTGCCCATCTCACTTCATTACTATTTACAAGGAGATTATGGAAACACAGGGCCTGTCTATGTCTTCCCAAGACTGTTTTTTTTTTGGGGGGGGCTTTTACCGCCATTTCCCCTGCAACTGTTACCAAAATCAGCAGCATTTTCAATGATGATGAAACCATCTTCCTCAAATGCCTCCCAAATTTGAAAAATGTGATGGTCTTGCTTTTGCTTCCAGAATTGATGCTCTTCCCTGAAAACTAGCCTGGCTTTGTGGAAGGGGAGGATATTCCAGTATACTCTAGCACTATAGAGATTGGCTTCAGGAAATTTTTGTAAATTGTACAACAAAAATGTTTGGGCAGCTAATCTAGATGCAAAGTCCTAAAGGTCTCTCCCAGAGTTGTGTGCCTTGATTGTGACTACTTCTTTCCTATAGCACATCTGAGATTCAAGTAAAGATGAACTAATGATCCAGAGCAGCTAGCCCTGATTTCAGTGAACTTGTTTCAAGGGCTACTGCTGATTCACAAGGCCTAAACCATTTATACTAGTCTTGCATTGCTCTTGCTTCTGTTTGTGGAGGGGAGAGACATTTGCATTGCAGAAAGGTCTCCATCTGGAATCTCTTCTATTTGATTAAGGATGAATGCACATGCTTGCTTTCAGTGTTCTGATCTCATAACACCAAACATACTGGGAGAAAGCCATATCCAGCCTTTGAAAGTCATGATCACAGGCAAGTATGAAAGAGGTGTTTTGTTAAGGACATGCTTGACACACAAAGTATAATAGCTGAATGTGATATGCCATTTAGAATGATGAAAGTTCTATAAAACATGTTTACCAGTTTTTCCACTTACACTAGGTTTAATTAGCATGTCCAAGTTTGTGATTCAGTGGCTTATCGCTAAAACCAACTACTAGCTAAGATGTCCCCTAGCTAGTGTGTAACTTTTAACAGGGATCATTTTTAAACATGGGCAAAGGTTAAACTGAGCAAAGGTAAAATTTCATTGACAGGGGACATTTTCTCTCTCTCTCTCTCTCTCTGTCTCTCTCTCTCTCTTTCATTAATCCGTGGAGGAGAACAAGAACATAGGCAAACGACATTTTAACTTAATCCTCTCCTTTCTTGAGTGCAATTCTTTTGAAGATTTCTGCTTTATACTATATACATTTGTTACTTGTGCTTCTTCTTTAGTACATGGCCTCAAACCACAAGGATAAGTGACTAAGCAGTGGCATAGACTTGGTTGCTGTTGAATTTTATGAACCCATGGGGTGGGGAGGGGCAGGCTTGCTTTCCTTTCAGCCTGCTAAAGCACCTTGTCCACTTATATAGTCCTCTTTTCCGCTTTAAAACCACCACTTTAGCATATAAAGGGGTAAAGCCTTTCAGTTGTTATTCAGAATGATTTCTTGATCTGTGGTACCATGATACTAATTGATTAGAACCAATGAAAAGTACTGTACTGAGTCAGAATTTATAAAACTAGAATGTAATTTTTATTAAAATAACAAACATGGAACGGTACAGGGGAATCATAAGTATGTCCAAGCAGTACAGAACTTCAAAAAAGTGTTCATCACATTTCTTATAGCTTAAGCCAGTATACAGATACAGAATTTTCATACACACACAGGCCTTTGGCTTCTCTTTTGCTCAAAGGCTTAATTCCCAAATCAGGCTCATACCTTCTGACCCAACTCAAGATGGTTTGTTTTTTTTCCTCTCTCTCTCTCTCTCTAGACCTCTGAGAAGACAACCACTCTTATTCAGACAGACCCTCTGGCTGACTGAAGAGCTCTATCTTAGAGCTCTCTCTCTCCCTGGGAATATCGCTGAAGAAATCTCAAAAATCCAAGTCACTAGGTCTTATATATAGACCTTCTTCTCTCCGACCTCAGCCCCTCCCTTTCACCAATGGGCTGGGTTTCTCTCAGACAAAGCCACTTTGGTTACCTGGCAACCTGTTGCTGGAGCTGCCCTGTGACTCTGGCTAGCCACACCCCCAGGCTCTATCACACTCACCTTTTCATGAAGTAAGCCATTTGATCACTGTAATATTTAGGAAATTATCTAGTTATCTAATGCCGATAGAATATTTTATTGGAAAAACTTGCATCATAATTATTGTCACCATCATCATCATCACCATCATAATCACCATCGGATAATTAAACTAAAATGCACAATCCAGTGGATTAAAAAAATAAACTGGCAGTGATAAAATCATCTACAAGTTAAAAATTTAAACAACTGGGAAGATAATAAAGAAGTTATTTAACTGTCATGAAAAGATATTAAGTGTCAAACAGAAATTATATAAACAGGATATAATCTCTCAAAAAAGCTTTTCCTTCACAGTCATCAATTTCCTGCCTTTGGCTATGGGGACCTAGTGCAGTATTCTTTGTCTGGATTGATACTGGATGCCAACCTTGTTGGCTTTGGTCCCCAGAATATCTAACTGACGGAATGTCAATGTAATAGATCCCCTTAAAAAAACTGAGCAGAGAGTTACTCCATTGGTGTGTTGTTTGCATCTTGACGCTGAAAGTTCTGGAGTGATGAAGATACGGCCATCAGAATTTCTACCTATAGCGGCCTGTAGAAGACTAAATCAACAAGTTCTTGGTGGGAACCAAAATTTTTCCATTTTACATCTAGGTTAGAAGCCTGACCTATACTTCTCTCAGGATAACACAGGTATTGTTTCTCTAGTTCAAAATCACAACAAAGAAAATAAACATTTCTGTGGTTTCTTGCATAGAAACATGCAACTCTGCCTCTGGCTTATGGTAAATTCCAGCAATGACATTTCAGCAGTGGATCTGAAATGAGTATCCTCATTAGGCCATATTAGGCCTTTTTGTTTTTTAATTTTGTTTTTTTTTACAAGCATGGGATTAGTGACCTACAATGCTGCTGCTGAGCTGTGGCCCTTCCTTCAGTGGAACGCAGTGACCGTCTTTGTCACTCTTTAAAAAAAAAAAAAATTGCATGAGAGAACTCATGAGAAGCATAAGCAAAGTGAACTGAGAGTTATGCTCATGAGCTAGACTGTATCCACAGGGCTCCAGCTGCTAATCCATCATATCACACATATCATCCAAACTAGGATTGTACTGCTCACCTCCCTTCTGGCTTGAAAATAAATCAAGCTCCTTTAGGTGTTATATTTAAACATTTTCCTTCCTTTAGAATGGACTCCTATTTACAATAAATCAAAGGAGTACCAGCAGCTACAGTGGGCACTCTAGGGCTGGGAAGTCCCAGTTATGCTGTACTCTGACTTTGGCCTAGTGGTAAAAAAATCTATTCATTATCCAATTTACAACGCAGGTCCCACAAATTCACTTAATGAGAACTGATTTGATTTGATCTGGCCTGAACATGAAATATAAGGGTTAATGCTTCATATGGTTACAGGTTATAAGTATTTAAAGGCAGATAGATAGGTAGATAGGCAGACAGATGGCTTTGGGTAGCTCTGCTTCATGCAATATAAGACACATTTAGAACATAATATTATATTAGATTTCACAGTCAATCCGTTTAAGTCCATTTTTTTCAAAAGATATGTTGATGACTTTTTTCAGTTTACACTTAGATAAATAACGTAACACAATTTTTGATTGAATGAACACCATATATCCTTCTATCAAATTCTTAGTCAATTACAGTTTATTTGTCATTCCATTTGTGGATGTTTTTGGTTAAAATTGAATGTCACACATGGTTTGTTTCAAACTACAGAAACATAGCATAAGTTTATTAGTCTTATTATATATGTGGGTTTGTTATTCTACACACACACACACACACACACCCCTCACTACATATTTTCATTCCTTTATTTCCAGGTTTTTCAAGTGACACACAGCTATTTATAACCATTTTTATTGTGTAGACGAAGATGCTGTTATTTACAAAATAAACTGCTTTACATTTTGTACATTAGAAGGAAGCCTATTAATTCGGTAAAATAATATGAGGCTAACTGTCTGAAGAATTTTTAAGCACATAAACTCTTCATCAGTGTCTGTGGCTAAAGGCAAGTGATAACATGCAAATATTCTGAACATATGCTGAGGAAAGAGTGCTATATTCCAAAGGGGGGTGTAAAATGGGTCCATTGCAAAGGCAAACATAGAGCAGTGCTAGATTGGAGTGTATCAAGGTATATGAATAGAGGGGACCATAATCAGGTGTAGAGGTAAGTAATGTGACCCTTACCTGGCTCATGTTTCTTCCTAGCAAATTACATCCTCCCACTGCTGCTTTGCATTTCTGTGTTAATAACTGTGGCTCCCAGATAACTGTGGCAGATAGAACTGAGGTATGAAAGTAAAGAAGGGGCAAAACTTTGAAATATCTTCAGGTTAATTAATTTTGTTTTTGTTTTTTTGTTTTGAAAAAAAAGGTTGCTTTTAATTAACAAAGTCCATACTCATTTGTTTGTTTTTGGCAATTAATGAGTTTGGGCTCATTATTTAGTTCTGTGACTGACCTAATACACAATGGCCATTTCCGCACGGGGTGAGGGAATCGCCCCGTGCCACTACTTACCGGACTTCTTGGCTCCCCAGTCTGGTCCGCGCTTCACCAGGGATGAAAATGGTGGCTTCCGGTTAATTGAGGGTCTTGACCAACCGCTGAAGCTCGCCAGCCTAAAGCCCGCCCCCGGCAGATTGCAGGCTCGCACTGGTGCGAGCCTGCAAATCTGCACCAGAGAGCGGGGACAGAATGGTGCGCTCCGTGCTTTTGAAAGACCTGTTTTAAGCGGTCTTTCGAAAGCACACTTGATAACCACTTGGGGTCATTTCGGAGCAGGCTGAGGTGCAGATCTATGTTAAGTAGGTCCGACCCAGTCCACTCCCAGGTGCAGACATCCTCCCTGGAGGATGCTCTGCACCATTTCTATTAGCCCATGTGGAAATGACCAATGAGTGATCATAGACTGGAGATAAAATCTGAAAAGCTTTGGCAATGAATTGACCTCTGGAACAAAAATTCTGGATTTACATCCTATTATTAATCATAACTTGAGTAGTCTCAATAAATCAATACAGTTCACCTAGGTATTCATTCACCATGTATCAAACTGATTCAATAGGTTTACTGAGCAACTGATAGACCCTTGTGTGCTAACAGCTTTGGTTTTCTTTTAAGCATATCAAATGGCACACTAATAAACGTAAGAGTTAAATGTAATGTAATGGTAAATGCAATGAAATTGACCCATGCTTAATGGAGAAAATGATAATTTTTAAAATTAATGTTCCCAGGAGTGGGAAGATGAGACTAAAGAGAATAAAGACAGAACAAGCCATCACTTGGACACAGATCTGTCAAGGGAAAAAAAATGAACTTTGCATGAGTACTCATGTATAAGACATAATATTATTACTATCACTGATTGTAATTCTCTTAAGAATTTATAGCTAGTTTATATTTTTTTAAAAAATAGAAGACATGAACTATCTATCCTAAAAAGACATTGTGTGCCTGTGTGAAGTGCATTGACTTTGGTGATGGCATAAATGGTGTCCTTCAGTGATCTTGGTCAAATGTACATGGTACCTAAAATCAGGTAAATTGTTCTGGAAAAGGAGCCAGCAGATCCCACAAGCATTTCTTTCACTATTTAAGTATAACAAAAACAAGATAGAGGAATTTTCATTTGCTGCCTTTCAGAACATTCTTAGAAATGTTTCTTGAGACAGCCACCTCACTTTTCCTAATGATGGGGATGGCACTGGTGCATGTGGAGGAGGTTCTAGCTATAGTGACCACTTAACGCATCCTTATTCCCCAACCTGGTACCTAATATGATTTTGCGAAGCCTTCTGGTATTTACTTTTCATACAATGAATGACTTCCCTGATCCCACTTGGAACCATCCACTTGTTGGCACTTTTATTTCCTGCATTCTGCTTCTGGATCATTTGAGTCTGGATTGTGTTGGCCCCCATCATCATTCATCAGAATGGGATGTCAACTTCCACATACCAACTCATGCTTAAAAGAATTACCATGTCACTGTTGGCTGAAGATGTCTTGTTGCCTCAAGCAGAACACCAAATGTGTCTTCTCTCCATCCTTTAAGTAATCTAGATGCACCATTCAGACATCAAATTCTGCATTCATGTATTGCCTTCATTTGCAACAATGTCCTTTCCATGTGAGAGTGCCCTGAAATAAATCTGAGTCGCTCAGATTCTCCTTTTTGCCTGAATAGGGCTGGCTCTGTTTTCTTCTCTTCTGTGAAATACTGGAGGATTGTTCAGTAAACAACAGTCTCTGAAAATACTTGTATTATTTTGCTGTGGAGAGTGCTAGCAACAAGTATGCTCCAATATATGAAAGGTAGTATAAGTGTTTGGTCATCCTTTGCTGCCAGTAAGCTCAGATCAGGAGACAGTGAGAACAGTTTCAGGGAGGAAAGCCTTGGATATAGGAGAGAGATTTTTGCCGCACTCACTAACTAGTTTAATCAGCAGTCCACCATTATTCTCTCTCTCTCTCTCTCTCTCTCTCTCTCGCACCTGTGGATCAATCTGTGCCTTTCCTCATATTCTTCCAAAAAAGTCAAAGTTGTCAATTGGCTTCAAATTTCTCCTGCTTTCTCTGTCTCTTGCTTTCTAGGGGGAAAAAAGAGGGTTTTTGTTTTTATCACATTGGAACAATCTCTTTATGTATATATAGTGAGAAAGAAAGGAGATAAAGAAAGAGAGAGGATGCATGTGAGCATTGTTACACCACTATATCCCATTAAAGAAAAGTTAAGGAAAAAGTATTTCTTCCTTGGCTCTGTGCCACCTACCTGGCCTGGCAGGTGTTCCTATAAATATTGGCAGGCTATCCCATTGTTATTCTTCTAACCATTCTGTCAAATTCTTCTCTCAGGTTTCTAAGAACTTTGAGAAAAGAGAAACAGCAGGGATACTGAAACAACCATTTATTATGCTGACAAGCCTTGTTTCTTTGCTTCTTTTGTTCCCATGTCTGTCCATTGTGTCATTGCCAGTCCTTGTGCAGGTCAGTCATCTGAGCTCTGGAGCCAAAGTATGCAGGTTTTGTGTGTGTTAGTGTGTGCATGTTTGTGCTTTGTGCAAGAAGCCCGACTTAGGACTGTGATTTCAAGCCAAACAATGAGCAACACAAGATGTCTGTGTTCTCTGTAGGTATAACATCTTGTAAGTGTTTTTCCCCACACTGGTACAACCCAGGACTAACATCAGTCAACAGACCTAACTGTGCCTGCAATTACTTTACAGAAAAACATGTGGAGAGACCTGTTCACAGCATAGCTTTCTCCAGTATTCTAAGATATCCTCAGGTGTTTGGGAAGGGCTTCCCACTACTTCTTTTGGAGGTTCTTCAACAATGTTTATTTTGTGCGTGTGTGTGTGTGTGTGTGTGGGTAAATTATGATGTCATGTAATCTATTCTAATAATCCCATAAAAATGTCCCAAAGCATTATGCACACAAACACACACACACACACACACACACACACACACACACATATACAAGCAACTCTGCTGATGCACAACACCCCAGTTAGCAACAGCTCATGGACTATAACACTGTTTAATAGATTCATTTGGCAGTAGGGATAAGATGGATATTCTCAATTAACCTATTCTTTGTTGAAAAAAAATGGTATTCACAACAGCAAGATACCCAGCTGGGAAGAACAGCAGAAGTGTGAGATGTTTGCATAGTATTGTGCCAGTACTCAATTATTCCAAAGTGTTTCCTTTCTCTTGCTTCCTGTACAGTGAGAAATAAGAATGCAGTTTGTGCATCCCACTTTTCTGCTAACACCACATAAATGCAGGTGAGCAAAAGAAGAACTACTTTCCGTTCTTGCCAAACACAGAGAAAGAAACAGAAGAGAAAGAGAGAGAGAACACTTTCCAGGGATGACAAAGAGAAGCAGCTGCTGAAGTTTGAAAAACTGGCTATAAGTATGCTTTACTTACAGTGGTGTTGAAGAGAGGAGTAGGAAGCTAAATGAGTATGCTTATTCAAGTATAGCCATGATGGCCATGCAGTAATGCATGGATTTTGGCCCTTTCCACATGAAGTCAAAAAAGCGAAATTGGAACAAGTTGCAGCCGGTAAGGGTCCCGTGTTTCTACACGACATCATCGTAATTATGTAACTTTTTCATTTCAAAGCATACGTAATTTTCTACTGACGGAAAAAATTGGTTTTGTAGCAGTAATACCACTGTAATCCTGTCAGCTTGGGCCCTTTCTGCACGATGTCGCTGTTGCGTTTTTACCACAGGATGGCAGTGGTCAGCAGGTTGCACTTCTGCATGATGTCGTCGCTGTCTTGCTGCCATCCTGCCATGGAGCGTCGCGCTTGTGCAGCTTTTGCAAACTTTAAAAAACCCATTTTGCACCTGCAATTGCGCGGCACTCCCGTCACTTCTGGCCATGCGGAAGATGTGGAAGTGCATTGGCGATGCTTCCTTCCATAGCGCAGCAATGGGAAAAGCCCAGCTGTGCTGCGGAAGGAAGATGTGTACTCTTCCACATGGACCAAGCAGGTGCAGAGGGGAGTGTTGCTGACGCGCTCCCTTTTGGACCCGATACTGCAGTGAGACAACACAGAAGAGCTTCATCATGCAGAAATGGCCTTAGTGCAGAAACGTTATAGCTCATTGTCTTGATTCAGAGGAGGCACCAGGGGGTTGTGGGCGTTCCTGAGCTGTCCCCACCCACAAATACAGATGTCAACATTTTTGGTCATCATTTTATGCTCCATCTGGTATGAATTCTGGTAAGTGTGGAAGGGGATTTTAAGGATTATTGTGATTATATATTATTATATCTTTTTTTTTTTTTTTTTTTGCTGTAACCATTTATCTACATTTCTCTTAACTGTTCTTTCCTCAGTTATGCTCCCATGAAGACAACAGAAGACAACAATGGTGGCAAACACTGAGGGGCTTTCCCTTCTCAAGTTCTCTGCCATGGGTATAGTGGGGGGGGAGAAGGCCATAGAGGAACCAAGGGTTCTGGGAACTCGAGATCCATCATCATAAGGTAAGGTGATAGTGGCTGGTGGCTTTCTGCACCCACGTATGTCTCCCTAAAAAGTCCCTCCAACCCCCTCCCGGGTCTCCCCAAGCGCACCAAAACCACCCTGCTTTGCCTCTGCCATCACCCCTTGCCAAT
This sequence comes from Iguana delicatissima, assembly GCA_948472985.1. Taxonomy (NCBI): domain Eukaryota; kingdom Metazoa; phylum Chordata; class Lepidosauria; order Squamata; family Iguanidae; genus Iguana; species Iguana delicatissima. Next base: position 546,899 of record CAOKZL010000597.1, on the reverse strand, counting down.
GCTCACACGGCCAGGGACAATGGGAGAAGTAGTACTCCAAAGAAGTACTCCCCTTCCCCAGGCCTTCCCAACAGCACTGAAACCAAAAGAAAGGACAGTCTGCTGGGTGAATGCCCTCCAATTCCCCCCACCCCTGGTTCTTCCCAAGATTATCGAAACCACCTTGCATTGCCTCGGCCATCACCCCTTGCCAATGCTCACATGGCAAGGGACGATGGGAGACACAGTACTGAAAAGAACAAAAGATGAAAGGCTTGTTTCAGGTTTTTAAATTTAGAAATCACATGATCTGCCATTCTTTAGAACCCTTTTTCAGTGACGGCTGATGCAATGTCTTCCATAAAAGTGGTGGCTAGGAATTGGGGTGGTCTTCATGAGCGTCTCCAAACCAGGGCTCTCTGCCACCAATGAGAACATTGTCCTGACCTCATTGAAGGGCCACAAAGTTCCCTCCCTTGGCATTCTCACACAAAAATCACACAATCAGACACACAACCAGACAAAAGAACACACAGTAATCCACTGACACCAGCAAGCAAACAAAACAAGCAAAAAAGCAGAAGGAAAGGAAAAGAGAAAAGACGGTCAGAGAAGCAAAGGGTACAATTCACGCAGGCAAACAGAAAAGTCAGCAGTACAGAAAGCAAAACTAATTAAAGATAAAAACAATGTAGGAACGCAAGCTTGCAAAGGCAATGACACACAGCAGCACACAGCACCAAGCACTGCACAGCAACAAACACCCAAGAATCAGCAAACTCACCATGCCCAAAAGAAGGAAGGGAAACACAAGCCGTATAAACCTATCCCACCTAGGAGCGACAGGGGGCCACCATTTTTGCCTGGCAACTAGTCGGCCATTCAGAAGCAAAATCATGTGAAAGTTGGGTGGCATTCCTATTGGTTGAAGCAAGTGTCTTGCGTAATTACGTTATTATGATGGCATCCGTAGTTATGTTTTCTGTTGTCTTTTCTTTCAGTGGGAAAATGGAGGAGGAAAGTGAAGTGGCCAGGTCAAAAGGAAGGGGGAAGGCATGACAGTAAGCAGAGATTGTGGATTTATTAACAGTTTGGGGGAAGGAGAATGTGCAAGCAGAGTTGAAATCAAACCACAGAAATATAGATATTTTTGTGAATGCGGCAAGGGAGTTGAGGAGAAGAGGTCATTGTCGAACTATGGAAGAATGCTGCTCAAAGACGAAGACGATGCATCTGGAATATTGCCAGGTGGTTGCCTGGAATTCACTCACAGGGAGACCAAAGAAAACATGTCCCTTCAATGGGGAACAACATTGTATACTAAAAGGGGATGCGAGTGTGAAGCCAAAGCGCGTGTGCCGTAGCCTAAAACTCGGAGTACAGGGGGGTACTGGAGAAGTATGTGCTGGCCCATCCACCACTGTGCAGGAGCACACAGTCTCACAGAACAAGGGGGATGGATCTTCCTCGTTCTCGGGTAACAACACTAACACAAGAAAGGACTGTGGAGGAGGGGCTGCTGGAGTATAATAGACAGCGGGGGGGGGGAATAAAATACAGTAAAGGGGAAGGGAAAAAGTTCTTCATCCTTCCTTGCCTATCAATATGTTTGCCTCTTCTTTTCCTCACAGTGGTGTTACCACGGCACTCTGGTCTGGTCTTTGGTGAACTAAAAGATATCATTTTGATATCACAATTCGGCCTTTTCCCGCCATGAGCCGCATGTTTGTTAGGTCCCACCGGACAAGCGCGAAACTAGGCATGGGAGATAGCCAGTTCCGCGTTAGGGGGGTTGCAGCCTGAAACAAACACCTTCATTGCTAAACAAAAGAGTTCTTTGCCTGTGAAAGCACCTTGGCAAGCCGGCACTTAATGGCCGAGCTAGCCACATCTGCATACCAGCTATACCATTGTCAATTTGGTTCATCAATCATGTAAATCCTGACCTTTTGGAGCCTCTTTCCATCCCAAAACTCATTGTTCTCATGCAAAAACTGGACTAACCTGCGGTTGTTCTGTCCCTATAAAATTGTCTCACTTTGGGAGCTCTTCGGAACTCTCACTGGACTGAACTGAAATCACTTGAAATCACTAAGCTGAAATCACTCGAAGCTCCGTTCGGATCTTCGTCCTCGCCTCGCTGCCGCTCAGCTCTACAGATTCCGCTCGGTCTACTTGCCGGGTTTCCCTCCTTATCTTCAATTGATGTCTACAGGACTTCAGACAGGTGGAGTATTGCTTATTTCTCAAAACTTTCTTTCTCCTCTCTCTAGTTAGGTATGTTTGAGTTTCATTATTATCTTTGCTTAATAAAACTGTTAGTATTTTAAACTGCATGACTCCTCACTGACCTGAACCGGTATACATAGGATAAAAGGTCTTGCTCTGTTGCCCTGCCTCTCATTAGCCAAGAGAATGCTCCAGCTAATTTTCCCCATCTTGCTTATTTTGATTTGTTGTTTGGGTGCCCCTCCCTGGACCCCCAGTCTACAGAGTAACAGAGGCAATGTTGGAAGCGAGGGAAGAAGATGGGAACTCCTCTGACCTATTTGAAACCAGTGACTGTACACTAGGTAGGATATTAATAAGGGTAAGAATAGTAATAATAATAGTAATAGTAATAATAATAACCATAATAATAATGGGAATAATAATAAAAATAATACTAATAATAATAGGGATAATAAGAAAGATAATAAGAAGGGAGGGTAATAAAACTGTGAATGTTCCAACTTTGGAAAAGCAGTGCATTAAGGGAATGTGCCTACCATTCCTTTTGCCACCACAGCCATTGATGAGCCTATGGAGAACAGTAGTGTCTTACCTTCTGAGGATGCAGATAGCAATCCAAAATGTCAGGAACAGGTGGTTAAGAATAGGAAAGATTACAATTTACCCTTTGTAGGATACCAAATTTCCTTTTGGAAATTTTTAGGTAACCCACCCTAACACCCCGTTTTTCCAGGGCCTGTGGAAGATGAGCCCAGTACTCCCACTAGCATTGACATGGCATTGTTTTCCCCATTCAAGACTCAGGCATGCATGGGCTTGAGACTGTCCTGGAAGAAGGGGAAAAGCTATCGCGATGGTAATGATGGAACAGTTTGGGGGGTGTACCAGGGAGAAACATGACCAACTGTGACTCCCATAGGGGGGATCAAAGCACTTGTGAACGAGCTGGATGAGGGGAAAAATTTTTCCAACATTTAGTGGAGAACATAATGGATTCAATTGGTTGTGCAAAAGGGGCAACGGTTATGTCACTCCTCCAAGTAAGCAACGGGCAATTCCTCCATGATAGACTCCCTGGAGAGGCTCTAAAAATACCAGACCAGTTTCCAGAAACAGTGATGCCTTTATCCACTTCAATGGCTCAAGCATCTGAAGTGCCTAAAGGGGGTCACAGGGAGGGCATAGAACAGGAAAGCAAGTACATCCTAAAAAGGAAATTTTGGGGTGGGGTTCTAAAAACCCAGAGGACAGGATCAAAATTAAAAATAGAGGAGAGAAGATGGTGACGAGTGTGGGCTCCGTAATATGGTCGGGCGTGTTTAAAACGGAGTGGAAGGTGGCATTGAGGAATTTCCCCGAGTTCACTGAAAGAGAGGTGAATGAGAGGGTCGCGGCGATGGTGGTTGTTTGGAACCGGAACGAAGATAAATAACATTAAAGAAGCCCCATCTAGCCTGAAAGAGGGTGAGTGATGGTGAAGGAAGGAAGTTGGGCTGGCTTTAAGGAAGGGGGGGAGCAGGCAGCTAAAGCCCGGCTCCATGGAAAGAACTCACATCGCGGAGAAACCCTGCTCCGTTAAAAAAGCCAAAGATAGTATTTGGCAAGTCGTCGCAGATCAAAAGCTCATCTTGAGTTTTTTGAGCTGGTAGTGAGAGAAGCGGGGGGAGTGGGGAGCGGAAAAGAAAAAAGCTAAAACCTGGATAATGACCGGCTTGGGAGGATGTAGGCGCTGAGACAATTTGTTTTTCAAAGAACTCTGTTCTTTTGCCTGAACTCTGCCTAATTCCCAAGAAACCTTAACTGAAACCTTAAGCGATTGAGGAAGAGTTGACTTCTGATGTGGATTATGGGAATCAAGAGGTAGTTTGCTGACACTTGCAGTTGCTATTGTCAATGACAATCAATTATAAGGATTTGATCTGAATGGCTTGAACGATCCTATTTTTTTCAAAGGAAGCTCGAGCTTAATTGCAAACTTTAATTTCTATATTATACAGAACAGTGAAGATAATAGGTTTTGGGATTGCTGAATAGCTGGACATTGAAATACTTGAACTACCTGGATTCCTGGATGCTTAGTTTCTTGGGGATATTTTGGTGATCAAATTCTTTGAATAACAAAAAAAGGGGGGGGAAAGGGGGGGGAAGGGAAAAAAAAAAGGGGGGGAAAGGGAAGAAGGATTGTAAGATTGGTATAGTTTGTAGATAGGAAGGAATTGGGAATATTTGCTAGAGTGGTTGAGTGCTATATATTCTGTGTTATAGCGTGTTTTAAATTGAAATATTTGTACTTTATTTAAATATGAAGTTGCAAGTCAGATACTGTTGTAAACACATAAACACATAATATGTGTTGTTAACACAAAATATAAAGTTGCTATTCATTTAGCTTAGGAGTAAGTTTCTATTACATACAGTTGGGCTCTTGTGTTATTGGGGGAGTGGAGCTACTTCAAGGTTAGATTTAATGTAAACAAGAGCCAATATGTAAACACGTTAATTGCCAGCACTGGTAGAATTTGGGCTGCTTTTGCTCCTTTGGGAATCTATCTTTTAAAAGAGTATTAAGTGCCATTTACTGGATAGAAAGTAATATTGGTTTAGAAGATTATAGGAACTTAACTTGACAGGGGAAGAAAGTACAGTAGTACTGGGTTTTTCTTGGGTTGGCTTGGTTAAATGTAGTATTGGAACCTTAATTTGTATATAATCACTTAATATAAGTATATAATGTAAGAGTTAAAAGACAAGGTAAAAAATAAAAAAATTGTTAGTTTTATTTTTTAATAATTTAAAATTTGAAATTTAATTCAAAATTTAAAATTTAAAATTTGATTTAAAATTACAAATGGGTTTAAAAAAAAATTGTAACTGCAAAATTAGATTTTTTGAAACTCTGAAATTTGGAAATTGTTGAATTTTTTTTTTTTTTTTTAAATTTAAAATTGATTCCAAAGTTAGACCAAAGTTAACATTATAATACTTGCAATTGAAGTTAGGGGTTAAAGTAAATAATCTGTAAATTTTGTAAATTTAAAATTAACCTTAAACCTTAAAAACTTTAAAATTAAACCTTAAACCTTAAAATTATTTTTTGGAGGAATTAGTGATTTCAAGATAAACTTTATTATTTATTTCTTGGAAAATAGTTGGTGTATTGAAGCTAATGAGTGCAATGGCAACGAGTGCAAAAAAGGCAGCTCGGCAAAGGAGTAGCTCACTAGAAGATATACAAAAAAAACCCACCACTAATAAAGATGTCTTGGAAGAAATTGAAGTTTTGGGAACGATTTAAGATTAGTAATAAAGGGAATTTTATGAGAGATTTAAAAGAAGAAATAAATCAAATACACGAAGAGAATTTGGGGAATTGAAAGAAAAAGTTTATGATGAATTGAAGGAGATGAAAGATAAGATTATGGATATAACTGGAAAATAACTAAAAGGAGAAATCAAAATTTTGCAGACCAAATTTAAAGAAGGCAGAACAACAACTAGAGATAACTGAAGAAAAATTGGTTAAAGAGATATCTAAGTTAAAATTTGGGAAAAGTACATGTGCCCGTACTAAGTGTGTGAAGCAAAGGGGACTGAGGGAAAGCCCCCGTGAAAATTTTTTAAAAGGGTGGTCCCAATTCTTGCTGAATGCATTGGATGGGAAGGGGCCCCAACTAGATCTTGAAATTGATAAATTATATCGCGTTAATTCAACGGTCGCGACAAATCAACATTTACTGAGAGATGTGGCAGTACATTTTTTAGAGAGAGAGTTGGGATCTGGTGATACAACAAGTTTCTCTAATCGAATTACAGTGGAAGGATGGAAAAAAAAATTTTAAAAGACCTTCCATATGAAGTCCTGCAAAAAAGAAACAATATCAAGATTTGACATGAGCACTACGTGAAAGACAAATTCGATATAAGTGGGCAAGAGAAGAGGGAATAATATTTGCTTACAAGTTTAGAAGATACATGATTAATACGTTAGAAAAGGCTAAAAATTTTTTAAGCTTATTACAACAAGACGAGGAACAAGACTTATCTGGTGAAGGGAAACAACTTCAAGAGAAGCAGCAACTGCGTGGAAAGACCGGAAATCAACTTCAATTAATTTTTCCCAAAAAGAAGACGAGGAAATTGACTTGATTGATACATCTGAAGAACGAAGCCAGTTACCCCCGAAAAAAATTTGTGCTTTTTCAGGGGGAGGCGGAAAAGGTCCAAAGCATTACAACAAATAGTTACCACATTGAGGTAAAACTAATTCTTTCTCTTTTGAATTAATCAACGAAACATAATAAGATTGTGTAATACCACGGAATTATTAATCTTTTCATGGAATATTAATGGAATGAAGGGCCCCATAAGAGAAAAAGAGTTTTTAACTTTTTAGAGAAGCAGATAACGGAGGTAATATGTATACAGGAAACCCATTTGTTAGAGAGGGAAAAAAATATTTACAGAATAACAAATTAGGATATGTTATGCAGCTTGTAATCAAAATAAAAAGAAGAAAGGGGTGGCAATATATATTAATAATAGATTTCAATCTAAATTAGTCTATAAATATGGGGCCCAAAATTTTAGCTGTTGAGATTAATTGGAATAATGAGAAAATATTATTAATCGGGTTGTATGCTCCCTTAGAAAATCAACAAGGTTTTTATGAGAAGGTTTTAGAACTTATTATACAAATAGTTTGTATGGGGGATTGGAATACGGTCATTGATGATAAATTGGACAGAAAGCAAAAATCCCAAGAAAACTAGAGTTAAACATGGGGAATTACCCAATAATGTTTAAAAAAGGGCTTCAAACATTGAATTTTGTGGATGCATGGCATTGAAACGTGGGTATCAACGAGATTATACATATTACTTAACATATCACCAAAGTTGGTCTCGGATTGATATGATTTGGACAATAAAAGCTTAGCCAAATTAAAAGATAAATTTGGGTACTGCCCAGATTAATTTCTGACCATTCTCCATTATTGATGAGGTTTTACTCAAAAGAAGAGAAGATATAATTGGAGGCTTAATGAATTTTTTTAAGAGATAGTAAAGTTATACAAGATATTAAGGGGGTTTGAAAAAAAAATTCTTGATAATTTGCATAAAGGAACTAGAATAAAATGGGCTGGGATGCTATGAAAGCATATATTAGAGGGATTTTGATAAAAAAAGAATATATACATAAAAAGCAAAAAAGGGATAAAGAAATAAAAACAATTACTTTTAAAGAGAAAGAAGAAGAATTGAAAATGGACCCCCAAATAAAAAAATTCAAAAGGAAATTCAGGTAATAGACCCAAATAACCCTGTTGAATTTGGAAGAGATTGAACGTAACTCTAACTATTTAAGGAAAAGAATTTGAATTTGGAAATAAAGCTTCTAAATGGCTAGCATATAAATTACGTAAGAAAAAGGAAAAAAAGTTATATAACACAGATTAGGGTTACAATAATAATTGGATCAAGATGAAATTATCTCTAATTTTCATAATTATTTTATGAAATTATATTCAAAAAAGAATTTAGGCCCTGGGGAAATTGGAAAAATTAAAAATTATTTAGAAAAAAGGGAATATCCCTGAAATCACTGAAATTATGAGGAAAGGGTTAAATAAAAAAAAATCATCTCATAATTAGGGATGACTCTGAGGTAAAGGGATATCAAATTAAGGGGAAATGTATAAATTAAAAACGTTTGCTGATGATTTGCTTATAATATTAAATGACCCAATTAAAAGTATAGCAAAATTATTTAAAATTTTAGAGGAATTTGGAGAGGTAGTAGGATTTAAAGTGAATAGAAATAAATCAGTGATTTTAACTAAGAAATAAAAAAGGGGTGCAAAAGAAATTGGAATTAATTTCAAATATCAAGATTGGGCATAAAGTTAAATATTTAGGTTTTTTCATCACAAGCAAAAATTTAGATTTGGTGAGTAATAATTATATCTCAATATGGAAGAATATAGAAAATAAATTAATATATGGTCAAAAATTAAACTTTCTTTTTTAGGACGTTTGCAGTAATTAAGAGAGTGTTCCCCCAAGTTATTGTATATATTTCAGACTATTCCAGTATTAAAGGAAAAATTATTGAAGGGTGGGTTTAAAAAAATTAAAAGTTTTTTATGGTTGGGAAGAAACCAAGAATTAACGAAAAAAATTTTAATGGATAGCAAGGATAGAGGGGGTTTTTTGTTACCCAATCTTTAAAATTTTATTATAGATCTTGTGCTTTGAAGTGGATCCTGGATTGGATCGTACAGAAAATATAAGATTATTAACATTGGAAGGTGCATCTAATAAATTTGGTTGGCATGGGTACTTATGGTACCACAAGGCATTAGCAGATAAAGAATTTAATAAAAATATAATCAGAAAGAGTTTATTGAAGGTGTAATATTTACAAAAAAAAAAAAAAATTTTAAAAAAGCCAAGATGGATTTTGGTGCAAGAAACCTTTTTTTAAAAAACTATATACTACAAATAGGAAATGTTTACGTATGAAGAAATATGGTGTAAACGAGGGGGTAAAGATGAATTGTTAACATTGGGTGAATTGAAAGAATTGGGATTTAAAGGGAATTGGTTACATTATAGAATAATTTATGAAATGTTTAAGAAAGATATCGCGGAAGATGGAATCCAGGAGAAGGGTACAGATTTTAAAGAATTAGATATTAAATACCTAACTGGCAGCGATCACATCATTGGGAAAATATATCCCTATTATTAAAACTAGAAACTAAAATAATAATTAAGTATTTTTTTTATTAAACGGTCAAGGGATTTAGGATATTCTATTGAGTTAGCTGAATGGAGAAATGCCTGGAATATAAATGTAAAATTCACGAGAAGTGTAAATTTGAGAGAAAATTTCTATAAAATGTTATATCGATGGTATATTACACCACAAACTATTGCCAGAATGTTTAGCAGTTATTGTAATAGATGTTGGAAATGTGGTAAGAAATTAGGAACAATGTATCATATGTGGTGGGAGTGTAAGAAGGTAAAGGAATATTGGGGGGAAAATCCATAATTTAGTTAAAAATATATTGGAAATTGATTTGAAACTTAGTGGATTATATTTTTAATATGTTTGTGGGAGCTAACCAAAAGTACCAGAAGCAATATGGGAGAATTCTTTATATATGGTGACGGGCCCAAGAATTGTCTATGCTTCCAACTGGAGAAGTCAAGAGATACAGTCGCAGAATCAATGGATATTGAAATTATACGAAATGTTTCAAATGGATTTGTTGACTGCATTAATGGATGATAAGATTGATAAGGGACTGGAAAGAGGTTTATATAGAATGAGGGGTTTATATTAATATTATATTTGTTATTTCTGTATGTGATACTTGTTTATTTTTTTTTTCCTTTTTTTATTTTTTTATTGCAATAAAAAAATTTTAAAAAAAAATTTAAAATGACCTGGACAGATTGGAGAGCTAGGAAGGCTAACAAAATGAAATTCAACAGAGAGAAGTGTAAGGTCTTACACTTAGGTAGAAAAAATGGAAGACAGAAATATAGGATGGGGGACAATGGCGGAAGCAGTATGTGTGAAAGGGATCTAGGAGTCTTAAAGACCACAAGCCAAACATGAGTAAGCAGTGTGATGTAGCAGCCAAGAATGTCAAGGTCAGAGACCCAGGCAGCAAGCCAGCCCGAAGAAAGAGTGGGAGAACCAGCAAAGTCCAGCCAGGGGAAGCAAGCAAGCACTTATAAGGAAGCTTTCCAGAGCGTCAAGCAAAGCTGTAATCAGAGTTCCAAAGCCAAGGGTCAAGAATCCAGAGATCAATTCAAGGTATCAGAAATCAGGTGCTGGGAGCAAGGCACAGGCAAGAGAAGGGCTTGTAAGAAGTTTGCCCCAAGCAAAAGGGGAAACTTCCAGGCAGGCAGTTATATAGCCCCAGGCACAGGTGTGTCAGGTCACTGCTTCTTAAACTTAGCCAAGGAAGCCTCCCTTTGCACAGTTTTTTTGAGTCTCTCCTTGATTGGGGTTTTAACCCTGTTTCTCCAAAGGAGCAGGCACAGAATGGATCCCTGTTGCCCTAAAGGAGCGGTGAGGAATGTCCAGCCTGCTTGGTCCATGGCCCGGGGGAGGTCTTGAGCTGCAGGACTCATCTCCAGCCAGAGCGACAGAGACCAACAGCTGCTGCTCCTCATCAGCAGCACTGACAGGGGCTTCAGTTATCACAAAGAAAGCCAATGCAATTCTCAGTTGCATCTATAGGATGTGTAGATTGAGGGAGGTACTGGTACTGCTCTACTCTGCTTTGGTTAGACCTCATCTTGAATACTGTGTCCAGTTCTGGGCTCCCCAATTCAAGAAGGACATGGTCAAGCTGGAGCAAGTCCAGAGGAGGGCGACCAAAATGGTGAGAGGCCTGGAAGCCACGCCCTATGAGGACAGATTTAGAGAACTGGGTATGTTTAGTCTGCAGAAGAGAAGGTTAAGAGGGGACATGATAGCCATGTTTAAATATCTGAAGGGATGCCATGTAGAGGAGGGGGTGGGCTTGTTTTCTCTGCTCCAGAGAACAGGACAAGGAGCAATGGATTCAAGCTGCAGGAAAGGAGATTTCACCTGAACCTCAGGAAGAACTTCCTGAGGGTCAGGGCTGTCCGGCAGTGGAACATGCTGCCTCGGAGTGTAGTGGAGTCTCCCTCTTTTGGAGGTTTTTAAGCAGAGGCTGGATGGCCATCTGTCGGGAGTGCTTTGAGAGTGTTCCTGCATGGCAGAGAGTTGGACTGGATGGCCTCTGTGGTCTCTTCCAACTCTACATTTCTATGATTCTATGATTCTAAGCAGCTTGAGCATTATAGCCCCTAGGAAGACAAGATAGGAATGGAGATTGTAGGTTCCATTTTCTTAGAGCTTTCTCTGTTGCACTGTTACAAAGAAGAAGGTTGTGTTATGTGCAGAATGTGTTTTGAAATGGCTTGCTAAACATGAGAAGCCAACCCAAATATAAACGTATATGTTTAAATTTAAATTGCAAATGCAGCAGGAAGTCCTTTCCCGACTTCTCCCTTAATAGTAATGCATAGTTATAGTTTCATTGCATTTAAATGTAAAAAATCCAAGATGCGAGGCTTTCCTCACATCTAGCCATTGATATGTTATAAATGAATTGATGCTCCAACACTAGTCTTCAGGTTTTTTTCTGCAGTTAAAAAATGTAACCTTCCCCCTCTATCTTTCTAGACTCCACATCCAAATACACAGAGAAAACTTATACTGACAAACAAAGGCTCTTTACTTGAGAAATCACAATAGCACAGTAGGTTTTACAATAGTTGGTGTAATAGAGAACCAAGAACAGCATCAAATAGTTAGGAATATTGCCCAATGGGGAAGGCATTCAATTAACTTGGAGAACAATACGTACTATGTCTAGCCAGCAATGCTTCTTGCAATAGGACCTCTCAACCTCTTGCTCTCTCTAAGCCTTCTGCCCCCAGTTGCCTCGAAAAGACATTACTAGGAGTAATGTTCACAGGTGGTGGTGGCCTCAAGTCAGGGTGTAAGATGTGGCCCTTTCACTTGCATATATTGTGGAGAACGACCCATGCAGAGACCACTGGCAGGTAATTTTCTTCGGAAACTGTCAGTTAGGCTGAGAGGCAGCCCCTTCTTGCCTTCAGCCTTCCAAATGCACGCTCCGCTACATTGCAGGAATGTTTGAACACCCTGTTGAATGCAATTTGTTAGACATTCAAGTGACCTGCATAAGGCTTTATCGGCCAACGGCAAAGGGGGTAGGCACCATCCCCAAGGATAAGTGGGCCTACCTCCACACCATTTATGGTGACAGTGGAGTTTCTAGGAACAAAAATGCCAGCTTCCATTGCCTGCCACAGAGCAGAGTGGTGGAAGACATGTGCATCACATGTTCTCCCTGTATATCCCAAGTCAAGGTCCACAAATCTCCCGGAATGATCTGTAGTTCACTGCAGCAGGATGGAGAATGAATCCTTCCTGTTCATAAATTCCACTGCTCTTTCTTTTGAAGGACGCACAGGAATGTGTGTGCCATCTACCATGCCAACACACTGTGGCAGTCCCAATTCCTGGAAGCCTTCCATTATCTGTGGATGGGAGGTAATAAGAGAAACCATTATGCAGGTATTTCAGAGCAATCAGAACTCTCAGCTCAGAAATTGATCTGCCCAACATTTCTGCAAAGCCTATGATTCTCACATTTTCCTACTTTAAATCTCTCACACATCAAAATATATTGTTAAGCACACATCAACAACACAACTACTAGCAGCATAGGTCTATCATGCACTGTAATAACCCATGCTTCTGAATGACACCGAGTAGCATTCCACGTGCTTGACATGTGGTAGTCGCCCAAGCAAATGGTTGATGGAAGCAGCACATGCTTTATTGCCAGGCAGATTTCAACAGCAATCTCAGCAACAGTAAAAATTCTAAGGCTAAAGATGTTGGTTGTCTTCCTGTATATGAGGAGGGAAGTTAGCCACCAAACTGCTATGGCAACTCGTTCCTCTACAGCAGTGGTTCTCAACCTGTGGGGCCCCAGATGTTTGTGGACTTCAGCTCCCAGAAGCCCCAGCCACTATGGTCAGTGCTCAGGGCTTCTGGGAGGTGAAGTCCAAAAATATCTGAGGACCCACAGGTTGAGAACCACTGCTCTACAGGAATGGGAATCCTCATCACGGTGGCTGATCATTCCAGGTGAGGGCGAGATGCTCCACTGTTTCAAAAAGAGTGGTTCGGCTCATACGAAAGGGGTACAGCCATATTTTGTTGTCCCACTTTTCCAATACCTCCTTTGTCCACCAAGAACGCCACATGCACTCCCTTATCCACCATGTCCTTGTCCGCAGAAGGCTCCTATCCAGTTGACTGTATAAGGAAGCAGAGAGATGGTTGCTGGTTCTGCGATATCATTTGAGACAACAGCAGTAGAAATGAGGTGCTGGCATTGTGTGACATACCAGCAGACGGGCAACAAGATCCTTGACTTTCTCTGCTCATGCTCCCACTCTCTTTGTAAGAGCACAATTGCACAGCTAAGAAACAGAATATGCATCTGTAGAGCAATACTGCAAATACGGAATATGTGATCCAATTCCAGACCTGCACAGATGACAAAGCAAAGAGCACACACACAAGGACCACGAAAATGGTGGCTGCTACTTAATCGCAGCCATTATGTAATCATGGAAAATGGCAGCCACTGTGTAGCCACTACATAATCACAGCCATCTCTAACATACCAATGTAATTAGATCAGTGTACAGTATAAAAAAAATTAACCAATCAGGAAAGATGGCGCAGAGTGAAGGCAGAGTAATAGTGTTCAAGAGGAGTGACCAAGAACGCTGTAATGCAGAATGTACACCAGCAGCAATTGTGATAAAACTTGATTTAAAACGGAATGGTGCAGCATGGAACGAGCCTATAACAGTAATATGTAACACGATATTGCAATGCAACAAAACGGTAAGGTCGTCTCATGCGGAAAGGGTCTGTGTTGTATTTAATTGAATTAGTATAGAACATCTAACACTAAAGGCAGCACTGCAGAGCCTGGGCCTTCACAACCACTCGACATAGGCTGTTTGTCATATTCATTCAACAATTGGATTTCTTCCAGGACTTCCTTCCCTGAGTGTCCTAACTCACAGGTGAGAAACTGGTCTTGGGTTATATGGGGCAGAAACGTGAGAAGGAGGCAGAGATAAAGAGAAAGGGATGCAGAAGTGAAGTCTCCTGTTAGGAACTCCTCATACTTCCTACTCCCTGCTTATATCCAGGGTTTGCTGTGTCACTTTTCCTCCACCACATGACTTACAGGGTGTCTGGAGAAGGGTAGCTGGAATAAGCAGCAGCAACCTTGGCAACAATAGTGACAGCAACCATAGTTCAGTGAGGGCCAATCTCACCACCACAACAGCTGCAGCAATGGCACAATTTCTGGTGCTCCCATCACTATCGTTGCTGCTGCTGCTTTCTGTACCTACTGCAGAATAAAAGTACCCTAGGCTAAGGAGGGAGAATCTATACAACTGGCCATTAAGCAAAAAACACACATAGCTGGCTCATACAGGCCTCACCAGACACAGGGCATAAGTATAAGCTACTCATTCTGCTGGGTATGTACATCACCCAAACAATGCACATAAACACATATACACAAACACACACACACACACACACACACGGGATTTCTCCAAAGTATAATATAAGGAGGTTTATTTTCTTACAAGAGGAAACTGTTATAACAGTGATAAGGGACTTGAATGTTAATAGCTGTGGTGACATGTAAGCCTGTGTGCATCTACAGTTTATAATTTTGAGTGTTGGCACTTTCCTCGCTCCCCCAGAATGCCAACCGAGTCCCCAAAAGGAACAGAACAGGAGATAGTTAAATCCTTTCTCTCTGTGGGTGTGTAAAACAACACTGCATGATGAGCAGGATAAAACTGTGGAACACTTAGGGATGATCAAATATGAAGCAGAAATACGGTGCATAAATATCAATTTTCTCCCACAACAGGAAGAAAGCTATAGCAGTTATTTGTCCTTGCATGTAAGAATGGAATAGATAAGAATTTATATCCATACTAGACAGAAAAGTGTGCTAGCGAAGGGTGACGTAGTGATTAGCATGTTGGATATGGCATTCTCAATCAACCATGAAGTTTAGTGAGACATTTTGGGCTAGTGACTGTCTCAACTTAGCTGTTGTCTGAACTGGGATCTAATTTGCTTACTACTGAACTGTTTTGGCATTGCAAATTGCCTTACAATATAATACATAATAAAGTCCAGGCCACAGTCACATTAAACATAGGGTTGGAAAGAATATTTTAAAAAAAATATTCAGAAAATGGTTGAAAAACATGTTCTTCAAAAGTTGAGAAGCTCCAATGAAAAGAATTCTGGACTGATGAGAATCTTCACAGTTCAGGGCATATTTTGTGCAAAATTCACATGTACTTCTTTTGTGAAGAAAACAGTGTATTGCAGAGGAATAAATATTTCCAAACTAGAATATTATTTTCCATGCAGAAAATGCTGTTTTCTTTGCTGAACAATCACATGCCAATTTTGTACAGAATAAGTCTCGAATTGTGAATAGCCTTTGAAAGCTGTGTAGCTTTTGAAAACTTTCTTGCAATAGGTAGAAAAAAAATATTGAAATTATTGTTTGCCACCTTCAAGAAGAAACTTAGTGAAGAATTACATCACTAATTAACTGATACAGGATAATATTGCTGCAGCACAGAGGATAGAACCACAAGACTATGGATCTAGTCCAGCCAACAGATTATTCAGTTCTGGGCCATCGGGGCTCCCAGCAAAGTTTACTCTTCATTTCCTACAGTTTGCAGCCTATAGGGACAAGAGAGAAGATTTGCTGCTGCTGTCTCCATTCACTCGTCAGAGATGACAACAAGAATCCTCCTGTGCACTGTTATCTTCTCCAGCCTGGAGGGAGAAAGTTCGTCAAATGCAGTCAGCCCTCCCAATTTTGGGGGTTTGATTTTCACAGATTAATTATTTGCATGTTTATTCAACCCCTGTCCAGCACATCTTTTCCAGGGGAACTGTCCCTCTTGGCAGTTCCAATCAGGCTGCACAACCCTTTAAAAACCCATCTCTGGTCTTCTCCTCCATCAGCTGTGGCCCAGCCAGCTAAGGATGGCTTCAGCCAAATTTCTCAGCACCACAGACCTTCTCCCACTTCACCCAAGGGAGTTGATGGATGTGAGAAAAGAAATATAGGGCCACCATGTCAACCTACTTCAATTCCCTCTCCTTTTCCAACCTGGTTTGGACCCGTTCTTCCCACCATGCTTCATCCCCCTTCCCACAGACACATGCATACACATTTTGATATTTGCAATTTTTCCACTTCTGTGGGAACCCTGTGCCCCTAAACTAATTGAATGTGGAGGGCCAACTGGATAGTTCCTTTCAACTAATATCTTCAAACGGAAAAAACTCTTTTGTATGAAGGAGGAATATTGTTTGTCAAGTGTCAGCTGATCTCCGCCCTTGTGACGCAACCTTCACCCACAAAAAAACACTTGAGAACCCTCACTCCTCCTCTATCACTCCTTCAGGGAAGGCAAGGAGTGAGGCAGCACTGCTAATGTGTCATCCATTGCCTCAATCAAACCTAATGGCATAAGGGTATATGTCCCCTGACTCACCCAACCCTTGAGAGGGGAATGTAATTGTCTTGATATAATATGGCTCCTTTTCTAGGATAGTTGATCATCCGGCAGGGCAGCCATGATTGGGCCCAATAAGCCAAACTCTGCATCCATTTCTGGACTACACTGTTATAGTGTTATTATCCCACTTTCAATATCATGTGGAATTCGGGGGTTTACAGTTTACTGAGGTCAAAGAGCTCTATGGCTGAGAATTTTAAATGACCCTCTCTAAACTGCAAACCCCAGCATACCATAAGATGTTGAAAGTGGAATCGCAGCACTATGCCAGTGTAGTGCAGAAATGGCCAAAGTTTCAGTACGGGACTTTTAGAATGTGGGCCTTTGACGTACTAAACTGTCATAGTGCTATTACTCCACTTTCAACACCCTATGGAATCCTGGGATTTGCAGTTCAGGGAGGGGCATTTAAAATTCTCAGCCAGAGAGCTCTTTGGCCTCAGTAAACTATAAGCCCCAGAATTCCACGGGATGTTTAAAGTGGAATAATAGCACTATAACAGTGTAGTGTGGAGAGGCCCTATGTTTCTGTACTCTAGACAATGACCCAGAATCTTTTATAATTCACACAGATTCATTGTATTCAGTAGATTAACACTGATTAATAGATTAGTATATGGACATGTATCCTGACTGCTGGTGCACAATTATGTAAACATTCTAGAGGATCATTATAATAATGTCATTGTCATGGGCTTCCTGTTGCAAAATAGTTGAATGAAGATCATTATTTGCCTCCATCTTCCCCATAGAAACTACACAACTACATTACAGGCCTTGGGAAGTGGTGAGTATCTGAGAGCAGGAATCATCTTGTAGATTTTTTCAAAGACTAGTGGGGGGGAATCATTGAAACGGGCCTTCAGGATTCACCTGATAAAGATTTCTGACACTTGAGAAACCTCATTCTCCTCCAACTATGTCTACGATAAATCCTTATTTTTAATTACAAGTTGCTGAAATGCAAGTATATGCTATGATTATTGCCTTCATGAACAGGTTTCCCAGATATGTCTGATAGGTCATTGCAGAAGTTAGGATGCTGTATCAAAGAAAGTTTTGGTCTGACCCAAGAGAGTTCTCCTTATGATCTTCTGACTTCTTTACATGTTCTCATAGATCTAGTCACCAGAATGCTTATACCTGCCCACAGATGCTAGACATAGTAAATGAGAGTTACAAAGTGAAAAGTTCCAAGAAGCTAGAGTTCTGTCAGTGGACTGGTCAAATATGGTTAGAAAAATAGATACCTTAGTGAGCATTGACTGCTACAAGCATGGGGAAAAGGTGTCTTACACACATTAAAACAGTGAAATTGAACAAGAGAGCCAATTTCACTGTAGTTATTGGTGTGTTTTGTTTGTTTGTATTGGTTTGTTTTCTGTGCCTCAAAGTATAACAAGCCATAAGATGACACAGATGCAGGTGAGGGCATTTTTTTTCAGCACACATATGAAACCTTGCTGCAAGTTTTTCTAAAGTAAAAATCTGGTTGTCAATTAAGAAGAGCCCCCAATATCAAAGTGGTGTTAACTGAAAACATCCCATTTATTCATTTAGGTTAATTCTTAAACCTCTTCAAATAGTTATCTTCAGAAAGCAGCAATGCTATTTGGTTGTCAACCCTTCAAATGTGTATATACGTTATATATAACATTATGTGCTGTCTTATTACACCAACTCCTTCTAACAACCCTGATATAGTGGTAATTTGTTAGAAAGTAGGTCTACTTTTCTCTCATTATTCTTTTTTTAAAGGAGGGGAAACAAGTTGACAAGGGGCTGTAAAACTCAATATTTGAGTTGGAAAGTTTCACATTAAGTTAGGGTAAGTAATCCTTAGGGAGAAATTGTTGGCTAAATATAGTCACTTACAAAACAAAAATGAGGACAGTAATTGATATAGCAAGGCTTATAATACATTTGCATAGTACACTTCTGTTTATTGAGTTAAGGAACCCTTGGCTGGAGGAGACCCATTTGAAATCTGGAAATGAACATGTCTGAACTGCCTTTGGTACAAGGTTTTCCTGGAATACAGCCATTTTGTGCTAGCTCAAGACATGTAGAACATCCTTTTCCAAAGGATGGGAGACTTCCTAGGTTCTGTTAAGACACTGCTAATCCCAGTGCCCTATAGAGATATTGAATTACCACAGCATATTACCACTGCCACATTAGGTAGGGCTGATAGAAATTTTATGCTAAAACATCTGGAGGGACAAGGTTCCCCATGCTGCTTTAGAGGATGTACCAGTCCTATATCTTAATATCATAAAGAATAAGTTATGGAGAAAACTTTTAGGAGAAACACAAAGGCAGTTTAGAACTTTATTGTCTATAAGTTATCTCCTGCCTTCCAGATTTACTTGACCAATGACTTTTCAGCTACCCATAGTGCAGAAACAACTGAAGAAGTTGAAGCAAGAACACTATCAAGATAATGAAGGTGATAAGGATCAGGATGATCTTGGTCAACTTATAGTGATTTCACAAACTATTATACTGATTAAAACACAATTACAAATTGAAACAATTTAGATAAATATAAACCAATATATGAATAAGTGTTTGCCCTTGTGCACAGCGTCTTCCCTTCTCCCTTTACATCATTAGAAATCAAACCAGGAAGCTTCTAATTAATTACAGTTTCACATTTTGACTCAGATGGGACACAATGATCACTAGTTTTTTTCAAAAAGCCAGAAGGAAAAATAAACTCCCAGCTGTAGTTTAATGTCCTGACTTGCTGTGAAGGTGTTAAATGACATGGGAGAAATGTTTAATTAGAATCTTTGTTTTAATTGTTCTTACTGCAAATGTTGGTGAGATCTGATTGCATTTGTGGGCAAGTATCCTCATATCACATATCATTAATCTGTTTGTCTGAATGGGGTCAGCAGAGGGAGGGATTTAAATTCAATTTTCTTGGGGTCAGTTTCAGTTGTTGCAGCTTGACGACATGGACAAGATGCTTGAATTGGTCTGTCCTATAATCTTGACCTTTGTCCACCTTGGCTCTCAAGACATGAATTGATTGGGTGGGTCTAAGGGATGATAAATTCATCATTGCCTCAGGGGAGGTACCTGCTGCCTTGAAGGAGGCTTCAGTGCACTGTCTCCTAAAAAGGACCTCGCTGGACCTGGAGGTATGTGATAAATGCCACCATATAACTAATACCCTGCATTTGGGCAAGGTGGTTGGACATGTGTTGGCTGGACAGCTTCAGATGGAGGAAACAGGTTATCTTGACCTCATTTTAGTCTGGTTTCATCCCAAGGTAAGGTACTGAGACAGTCTTGATTGCTCTGACTGATGACCCACTCTAGGGGACAGATGGGGGAGTGCTACCCTGTTGATCCACCTGGACCTTTCAATGAATTTTGATCCACTGATCATGGTATTTTCCTGAACTGGCTTTGTTGGCTGGGAACAGCATACACTCTGCCACTCCTATCTACAAAATCAGCTCCAGAGAGTGGCATGGGGAGATTTCTGCTCAGCCCCACTGCCATTGTGGTACCACATGATTCAGTTTTGTCTATTTTGCTGCTCAACATCTATATGAGACCACTGAGAGAGGTCATTAAGAATGTAAGGGTTGGATGGCATCAGTATGCTGATGGCACTCAGCTCTACTTCTTGGCATTGGAGTCAGCTGGTTCTGTGGAGGTGCTGGAGCAGTTCATGGAAGCTGTAATGGGTTGGATGAGGATTAATAAACTTAAGGTGAATCCTGGTAAGATGGGTTCTCTGTAGATTCATGGTTCTCAAGTCCAGGAACTGGGTAGGTTTCCTTCCCTGGATGGGATTGCAGTCCCCCTGAAGGAGCAGGTATATAGTCTATCAATACTCCTAGATCCATCATTGTCAAGGAAGGGCCAGATAGAATCTGTGGTTCACAGTGTCTGGAGCTAGATTTGATGTTTCACCAGCCACAGCCTTTCCTAGACATGCAAGGATAACTTCTTAATTACTACAATGTACTTTATGTGGAGCTGCCCTTGAAGATGACTGGGAAACTGCAGCTAGTACAAAATCCAGCAGGTAGACTGCTCACTGGAATTTAGTTCAGATATCATATAACACCTTTTCTGAAGGAATTCCACTGGCTGCCAATATGTTGACATTCTGAATTTAAGGTGCTGGAAATAATATTTAAAGCTCTATGTGGTTTGATATTTGAGAGGATACCTAGCATAAAATATAAACTATACACACTTATAGCTGAAAGGCCATGTGGAAAAGGGAAACTGGCTGGACAGCAGGCCAAAAGGTAACCTCTGCATCACCGGGTCATAGGTTCATTGAAAATTAGTGAAGAAAGCCTGACTTAATGGCTGTAAGTTAATTCTCTCAATGAAAACAATAGTCAAATTGCCCAGATGCCAGCAAGCACCCTGCTGTGTGCATTTCCTACCAAAGCCCTGCCCAGAAACATTATCCAGCAAAGACATTGAAATAATCAATCTATTCCAGACCCCTTTTATTTACTCTACTAGAAATCAATTAATTCACACCCATTCAGGTAGGGACATCTATTATATAAAAGTAAAAGTTTGTCTTTGAGTTTGTCTGTTTATGTCAGGAAGCCAAAGACCTCATATGATTGGCTGGCTGTGAAGATTCTATGGAGTCCTGGGCTTGGTAGATGAGGGAGGGGCCTCTAGAATTCTCAGTAAGAGAGCCCTTCAGCCTCAGGCCAGTTGCTATGGAGATGAGGCTTAGCAGGAAAAAAGAGGGGCAGTGTATTCCCTCAGAAACCAAACCTCTGCTATGACATTTCCACTTCTTCACTATTCTTCTGGATTGGTAATTATAGCCCAAGACCCTCAGCCTTGCTATCCATAATTTTTCCTCCCTTTATCCTTCCGTTAGCTCTTATGTGAATGTGTGACTGTTTGAATCTTGTGTGCATGGATGAGTGAATTCACCTCAATAAAACAAGTTTTAGTTTATTTTTAAATCTCTGGCAGGTTCTTTCCTGCATGATCCTGTAAACATTGGTGGAAAGATCTTATTAAGTTGCACCCCACCTTGCAGACCTCTTCATTTTGAGCAAATAAATTCCCCTCTGTCACAAGGAGGTACTGGCATTGCGGGTGTACCCTGAGTTACCCATCTTTTGAGGTAACAATTTCTGCAGAGGTACTCCAGTTGTGGAATGCCCTCACTCCGTGGGCCTGATTGGCACCAGCATTAGAATCGTTTCTATGTTAGGTTAAACCTGGATTTTTATTAAAGCTTTTGGGTCAGTCTCATTTTACCCAGACTTTTGAAAAAAACAGCTATGTTTTTGATGTTGAACAGTGCAAGGGTGACCTGGCAACTCTTTAAAAATTGAATTGCCACTCTTGGAGGTTTCTAAGGCCATTTCTGCATGGGGCGAGGGAATCACCCCGTGCCACTACTTACCGGATCTTCTGGCTCCCCGGTCCAGTCCAGGCTGCTCCAGATAAGTGCATGACCATCATGCCGCACTGCTCCAGTGTTCAAAATGGCAGCTTCTGGTTGGTTGTGGGTCTCAACCAACCACTGAAGCTCACCAGCCTAAAGCCCACCCTGCGCAGTTTGCAGGCTTGCATTGGTGCGAGCCTGCGAATCTGCATGAGAGAGCAGGCACGCAATGGTGTGTGCCGACTTTTTGAAAAACCTGAAAAATCAAGGTTTTCAAAAACACGCTGGAGGACCACTTGGGGTCGCTCTGGAGTGGACTGAGGTGCGGATCTACACTAAGTAGTCTGGACCCAGTCTGCTCCAAGGTGCAGACGTCCTCCATGGAGGACACACTGCACCATTTTATTTAACCTGTGCAGAAATGGCCTAAGAGATAGAATTCATCCTTTTGCAGCCAGAAAAAAAAAATGCAGTCCATGGAGCCTGGAAGGGTTAAGGGCCATAAAAGCAGATTTGTGGGGACATGTACAGTCCTAGGACCATAGTTTGCCAATTTCTGCTTTATAGCATCACCAAGAATTACTCTAATGGTGTGTTTGTTGCACATAGTTTCTACAATGGAGAACACAGTAGGTGTTTCCACACTTTAAAGTGACCAATCTATCATGATCCAACCATTCTTTACTATGAAGATTCTTACAAGCCCAATGTGCACTTAGAAGTTCCTTCCATGTGTTCAGTTTAAGGATGCCACATTTCAGGATCCAGGCCTTTGTCTTCACCTTTCAAAGGTCATTTCCAGGTGGGAGAAAGGGTGCAAATGCTCCAGTTTTGATGAGCTCAACTCTGGGCAACAGGAAAAGACTGTATGCAAATCTCCAGCTCAGCTAGTAGAACAGCAGCTTGCTACAGTTTGCAAAGCTTAATTGGTTAGTTGTTGCAACTTGCAGAGGCTCCTCAGGGAGTGTATGTGTTTAATTAGTTACCTTTCTCCATTCCTCCCTATCAGTGTAGTGCCAGGGCTCATCCTGTGCTTTGCTCTGCATCCATCTTTTCAACAGAAGCAAGTAGACAAGACTAAATATTCCTTATGCTATCTCTAAAAATTAGTAAGAGGGAATAATTCCCTCATTTCACCTTAATTTGGGAACAACCCTCTTTAATTAAGATCTATGTCTTAATTTACAAAGAGGAAAATGTGTTCTATATCTTTGAATGACATGCTCCGAGCAACTCTTGTTACCCCAAAAGGTAGGTGTCTCAGGGGTCCACCTTCAATGCCAATGCCTCCATGAAAAGGTGGGAAAATATGGCTCAAAAGGGATGCCTGCAAGAGGAGAGGTAACTTCAGGATATTTTCACCTCTGCATACTGGTATCAACTACGAGACACCAGTTGGAGGTCAAAAGAGTGTTTTATTGAGGGAATTCACAAACACACACAAGATTCAAGTAGTCTCACAACCATTCAAGCTTAACAGAAGCTAATGGGATCCCTCATGCAGTGTAATGTGCCAACATGCGTCCAAAGTATTACCAAACAGTCATGGACTGAGCCAGGGTTTAAATATTATTTTTTTCTGCTCTGAAGGAGAGTGTGCTAATTGCTCTCTGGGAGAGCAAAGAGGTCTCGAATGGGCTAATGGTCTTGACTTCAGGAGACAAAGCATTGATGGAGGTTGCGATAGCCCTTTAATGACTTGGCAGGTGACGAAACAAAGGGAAGTTTCCACAGGAAGAGGTAATAGGACATTGGTCATTGGTTGCCTCACTGGAGCTGCCTTGCTGCTTATTGTTTTCTGAGTTTGGGCAATTGATAGGATTGTCTCAGACCTATTAAGTTGGGGTTTTTAGGCTAATCCTTGTGAACTTACAACTTGGTGATGCTCATGTTATCTGCCTAAGCACACATTTCTAGTCAGAATCCCTTTCCATATGGCATTCAGCCATAAGTGTATAATTTATATTTTGTGCCAATTAAATAATATTCATCACCAATTCTACCATATCATGGAGTGGATGTGTATGGCATGGTAGCACTATGGTTGACACTTAATGCATTGCACTTTATGACATCACCAGGAGCTGTCTCTAGATGTTCACGTTTTGGCTTGGAAACCTCAGGACCTAGAGTGTTCTGGAACTGGCAACCCCAGTTCAGATTATTTAGTATAGTTCTGGTTGATAATTCCTGAGGGAACTCAGTTACAAGGAATTTTAATGATGTAATTTTGCCTATTCATTTCAGGGGTGAGTTCAACCATCCCTGTCCACCATCTCTGTAGTTCCTGATCATGAGTCAATTATGTAGGAGATGTCTAGTAGCAATGATTCAGATTTGTACAGTTCTTTGTCTATGCTTTTGATTGGGCAACATGATGCCTAATAATGGATTGTGATATGCATGTAACCTAAAACTATGATGGCTACCTTACTGCAAAAACACTAAAGGTACCCATGATACCTTTAAGACCAATAGGTTTACTATAGAATCTCTAGCATGAAGTAAATCCCTCTTCAGCAAATGCATGAAAGCTTATGCTATAAGAAATTTGTATATAATGTTGCAAGACTTAGTTCTCTTTGCTGAATCATACTAACCTAGCTTTCCTTCTGAGAATTCATTACAAGATTCATCCAACTGCTTTCTCAGGTAACTCTCCTAGATTTCTGGTGCTAGTGTATTATTTTCTGGAAATATCCATAAAAATAAAGGGACAAGGTTTTGCACATCCTTAATGAAATGAGTTGTCAGCAGAAATTGGGGTGGGTGGGAAGAGAGAATGTCAATACATGATAAAAGCACTGTTTAAGAACCAAGAATGAAACAAAACTCTATTACAATTTTTCCTTTTCAACATAAATTCTACAGTCAGCAAACAATGGAAATATAATGTTAGGATTCAGGTTTCCATACCAAAAGCTCTGCATCTTTGTCATGTGTGATTTCATTTGTGAGTCTGAGAAATGCAGATTTCACATTTTTCACTGGCAAATCTAGGAAGTGGAATAAAACAAGATTTATGTATGCACCACCTTGTAAATAGGTAAATCCCACACGAATAAATACAAGTTGGCATAGAAAATTGTCTTTTGTTACATGTATACTTATTTTTTTCTCTAAGTTAATGCTCAGAAAGCAGAATAAATTACTTACATGCCAGATCTGGTTTAATTCACTCTTTCCAAGCATCACGGGTTTTTTTAAAAAAAAAAAAATATTAGAAAGCCTCAATAAACTGGTATACTGAAGCCTTAATTTGGTAGGGCTAAACAGGCATTCATCTCAAAACCTATATTCAACTCCAAGGTCCCAATAGAGTGTGGCAAATTACTATTTAAAATTATTAATGGTTATGGCGTCAGTGTCATTATAGTTCTCAAAAGTAACTCAGCTTGTTAGATTTACCAGTATTCTGTATCAGCTACTTAGTTAAATACACATAGATGAGAACAGAGAACAGTTGCCTAGATTTACTCAACGGTATCTGTTCTCTATTCACAATTTCTGCTTAGTCATGATTGTGACTATAGTTTTACCCTCCCAACCTGGGCCATTTCCACACTAGAGTGTTATAGTGCTGTTATTCCACTTTCAACATCCTATGGAATCCTGGGTCTTTTTCAATTTAGAGGGCGGCCTCAGGCTATGGAAACCCCAGGATTCCATAGGATGTTGAAAGTGGAACAATAGCACTATAACATTCTAGTGTGGAAATGGCTCTGGTCTACTAAACATCAGCTGCATGGGGAGAAGGAGGTCCAGTATATCAGCAGTTGAAACACAGGTGAGTGACATATATGTCATGTTTAAAGAGGCTGCATTATGATCATTTTACTTAGTTAAGTGTACTTAATTAAGTAGCTGATACAGAATAATAGCCAACATTTTCAAATCTTGAATGCTACAAGCTGCTGGTCAGAGGGAAGTGTTAGGGCTCTGAACAGCTGTGGAACTGATTTAGCTGAATCCCAAATAATGAAGCAAATTGGGCTGATTTGGACTGATTTGTACCAGCTCCAGATCAAATCAGATTGGTTCAATTCACTTCCAAGCACAGTCCAAAGTCATTCAGACTAAACCATAGATTTAGCTGTCAACAATAAGCAAAGCAAAGCAAGGGGTAAGGGGGAAAGTAGCTCTGACATACCCTTGTAAGGTTTGATGAAAAGGGTGAGGAGAAGATGGATTTTACCTATTCACAGTTCTAATGTGCAATCTGAGTCAAGAATTTCCCCAGCACTCTGCAATCATAATGTTTATGGGAATAGATTGTGTAAGATCGCTGAGGTTATAGAGACATCCTGCATCACTTTGCTGATTTCTAAGGACTGTAGAAGATCAAAAGAGCAATGATACGGGTTTCAGGCAGGCAGCTGTTAATTGTCATATCAGCTTGATTTTTCTTAGTCTTTTTTAATTTCCCAGTCTTTTGTATTGGTGAATACAATAGCTTTACCCTCTGCTTCGCTTTCTTATTAATCTGAGTAATAATCTGCTTATGAGTCTTTGGCTGTTCTAGCTGACAAAATATATCCTTTACACACGTGGGAGCGTACACATGCACGCACGCACCCACATTTGCTACAACTTCATCTACTTGCTGTTAAGTGTCTGATTTGTTTCCTTGGTGTGGCATTTATTTATTTATTTGCACGTTTCCTATCATGTTGTGTGTTTAATTTATATTGTGAGGCAAAGCACAATACATATTTAGTTCTCCATATTATTTAGTGCTTTAAAATAATAATAATAATAATAATAATAATAATAATAATAATAATAATAACAACAACAATATAATATGTACTAGTAGTAGTACTTCTACTACTAGTACTACATCTGACCATTATTATAACATATTCATGAGTCACTTGTCACTTTGACATCAATAATACTAATTCACATGGAGCTTCTAGGAACAGAGGGAGGCAGACTGAGACAGTGTGGTGTAATGGTTTGCATAGGACTCCAGGAGACCAAGGTTCAAATTCCTGTTCATCTTTAACCGCCCCCCCGGTCCACATGATCTTGGCCAAATCACCTTCTTTCAGCCATAGCAAACCTTTTCTGAATAAATTTTGTTAAGAAAAACCCTGGGATAGAGTTGTCTTAAGTCAGAATTGACTTGAAGACACATAACAAAAACAAGATTTGAAATGGGCAGTAGTTTGTGTGAACACAGAATCATAGAGTTGGAAGAGACCATAGGGGCCATCCAGTCCAACTTCCTGCTATTCAGGAACCCGCATGAAAGAATTTCAACAGATGGCCATCCAGCCTCTGTTTAAAAACCTCCAAAGGAGGACACTCCACCATACTCCAATGCCAGAGCTGTCCGGCAGTTCTTCCTGAGGTTCAGGTGGAATCTCTTTTGCTATAGCTTGAATCCATTGCTCCTTGTCCTAGTTTCTGGAGCAATGGAAAACAAGCCTGTTCCCTCTTCAATATGACAGCCTTTCAAGTATTTGAATGTGTCTATCATGTCCCTTCTTAACCTTCTCTTCTGCAAACTAAACATACTCAGCTCCCTAAGCCACTCCTCAAAGAGCACAACTTCCAGAGCTTCTACCATTTTGGTCGCCCTCTCTAGACATGTTCCAGCTTGTCAATATCCTTCTTGAAATGAAATGTGTTAGTGGAGCAAGTCTGTTTCTACTGTCAGAAGGGTGTGAAAAGATCTAAGTTAGAGAGGAGGAAGCAACACCAACAGTACTGTGACAGAGGCAGCCCTTGAGATGGAATATAGACAATCTATCACAGGCAAGGGAGAACATTGTTTTGGAGCTACTTCAGGGTTGAAGCGGATCTTGAGACTGCTATCTATCTTCAAAGTAGATAGCAAACAAAAACAAGCAAATTGATAGGGTCCAATAGTACCAAGCAGCCTGCCCAAGCACCTTAAGAAGCAACATTGATCCGTTTTGCTCAGAACAGAGGCAATCATCAGCAGTCATCAAGCTGGGGAAAGACCCATCAGGCAATGACAAAAGGTGCTGAATCTTTTGGTGAGAGTAGTTCTAATGCTGCATCCTTTGATTTAGATAGGCAACCCCTTAGCCTAAGACCTTTTTTGTTTCAACAGGCTTTTATTGTGTAAGCAGGGAAGCATCATATTGGGATGTGTGTTTATTCTTTAAATGTTTATGAATGGTTTTATACTGTTTGAAATGGTGAGCTTTCATTGAATTTAAATTTTTATAATTAGGTTTTTTGTTTAAAAAAATGATTATCTTTGGAAGCCATATTGTGTCCTACTCTAAGAGAAAGGAGGCATACAGGTGAAATGAAATGAAACAAGATGAATGAACAAACAAACTATGGCAGAGATTGAGTGAAATACATATGGCTCCATGAAATGAAAATATCCATTCCAGCAAAGAACACCTTAAAGGGAGAATCCCTCAGGAAAGTCTGAACATTTGGACTTCTGATAAAATATCCTCTTCTTCTCCCTTTTTATTCTGCCCCTCTGTCTACCTTTCTGCTTGTCTGCAGTAGCTCCCCTACTGTCCCATTACCTTTTTTTATTTTCAGCTGAAGATGCTGGCATCCATCAGTGGTTCTCAACCTGTGGGTCCCCAGATGTTTTTGGACTTCAGCTCCCAGAAGCCCTGAGCATTGACCATAGTGGCTGGGGCTTCTGGGAGCTGAAGTCCACAAACATCTGGGGACCCACAGGTTGAGAACCACTGCTCTAGATACTATATGAAGGGATCCCAGTACCAGGAGAGCAATTCAGGACAAAACATCAATTATTGTCAATATTCAGCAGTCTTTACTTTACTTTTTTTTCAAAACATACTTTACAGGTACCTATCACAAAAGCCTTGATTCTACCTGCCTGAAATTGAGCTGGGATAATTCTGTATTTAAGATTTACCATGAGACATGTGTTGCCCTCCAGATATTGCTGAACTATAACTCCCAGCATTAATAATAACTGGTGGTGTTGGCTAGGTTTGCATCACACAATTCCCACCCCCAGTCAATCATATCAATACACTTCTGCAGATATGTAACTCTCCCCGCCCCACAGAAAAGCTGAATTTGTTTTTTTTCCAGTGCAAGTGAAAGGGGCAGGATTGGTGATCCAGATTTCAAAATTTTAGTTTAATTTAATTTTAATTTAATTTGATTTGATTTTAGATTCAGGATACAAATTGGTTCCAACTTGGTCTGGACCTGGTCTCAGAAACATATTGACAAATCATGATCTGAATGGAATCAATGCATGGCCATAGAATAAAACAGCCTAGATCACAGCAGTGTGATCTGCATATACCATCTTTTTTTATGAATAGACCAAAAAAACTCAGAGGATTTTTCTTAATGCATACTAAAGCCATGTTTTAATAAATCATCTGTAAACTCCTGTAAACACATTTTGTTACCATTGCTCAATCCTTGAATTTCCCCCCACTTTTTTGTGTTTTATGAATAGTGTTGCAAAGTTCACAATCTCTCCATTTTCATCCATGCTGATCCACAGTGTGCTATATTATGTCAGAGTTCTCACTGCTGAAGCAAAATTTCTTTAGTGGAGTTTCTCTCTCTCTCTCTCTCTCTCTCTCTCTCTGCAACTCTACACTTGTGCATTGCCAAAGTAATCACTTTGTTCTGATTGGCTTATTAGCAGAAAGCTGTATGTTTTTGAATAATGTATGTGACAGGCTTAAGATGACTGTCTTATATGAACCCAAAAGAAATCCCACTGTGTAAAATGAACACAAAGCACAGCTTCGGATCCCTGCTTGCTTAAGAAAATGACACAGTGATTTTAACAGATCTGCTGAGTGCTGACGTCTTCACAGGACAATACAGAACTGCCTGCTGATTACAAGAAAAGCAACTATTTCTATCCTGGCATATTTTCTCTGTCTCTATGTGTATGTGTGTGTCTGTGTGTCTGTGAGAGAGAGAGAAACAGAGAGAAAGAGAGGCAGAGAGAGACAGAGAGAGAGAGAAATGTTATCCTCAAAACATAGATGACCCGGGGTCCTCCCACAATGCCATTGCCTCTATGAGAAGGTGTGGAATATTAGCTCAAAGAGGAGGCCTGCAAGAGGGGGTAACCTTATGAGATATTTTACAGTTATGTCTACCTGTACTAGTGCAGGGAAAAACCAACCGGACATCCAAAAATAAGCTTATTTGTTTTATGTAAAGTCAAAGGCTTTCACAGCTGGAATCCATAGGTTGTTGTGGGTTTTCTGGGCTTTGAGGTTGTGTTCTATTAGTATTTTCTCCTGACATTTCACCTGCATCTGTGGCTGGCATCTTCAGAGGATCTCAAAGCTTGGAAAACCCACAACAACCTTATTTGTTTTATTAGGGGAATTACAGTCTCTCACACACAGGATCCAAGTAGTCATGCAGTTACACAAAGCTAACTGAACGAAAAAGGGAGGAAAGTTTTGGATAGTGAAATTTTCAGGACAAAATGAGGGACATTTACCAATCCAGCAGAGAAGAGAAGAAATGATGTGTCTTAGACATGGAGTCTAAGGACAGTACACCAAAGGGAATTGGAACAGCAGAATGACAACCAACAATGAGCATGCTGCAAGTTGGCTAGCCAAAAACTGGGATTTAATACTCTTTTTTCTGCCTGGAGGGTGAAGGTGCTAATGGCTCTCTGGCAGAGTAAACAATGGAGTCTGGAGGGCAGACAAGGAGGGGGATCTGGAATAGATTAATGGTGTTAGCATTAGGTGACAAAGGAATAGTCGGAATCCTGATAGCTCTTTAATTACCAGACAGGTATAGAGACAAAAGCGAAGTTTGCTTGTCAGAGGAAGAGGGGCTAAGACAACTAGCCATGCTGTGGAAAAGTTGCAGATGCTATTGTCTCTAAAAGTTGAGTCATTGAAGATTAACTGTAAGTTCATTATAGTTGGAGTTTCCTGGTGATTTCCTGACTTTGACCTGGCTACACCTCAAGGTCTTTCCTGGCCTGATTTTGCAATGCATGTATATGGCCAGCTTTTCCTCTTAGTCAGCATGCCCATGTAGCCATGCCAAAATATAATTTATATTTCTGTGAATTAATATTTGCCAATTAAATCATATCAAAGCGTGGGGGTATGATCCTCAGAGAGAGAGAGAGAGGAGTTTTCTCCTCCCACATATTCCAAAGAAGAAAGCCTCGCCTGAAAGAAAGAGGGCTAAATCCAGCATTGCACTGGAAATTGCAATGGAATTAGTTTACTCTCTGCTTCTTCTTGTTACCCTCCATGCCATCAGAAAAAGTGGATCTGAAGAGTACCCTGACCCTGGAGAACTTGTTCTGGAAACTCACTGGTGCTGAAATGAGAAGGAGGGATTGCCTCCTCCCAATTTAACTGTTGTTCCAGCAGAAAAAAATCAACTGTATTCCATCCAGAGAGACAATGGTTTTGCTAAATTGGTGTTAGGCTTACCAAAGCATCATTTTTAAAGTCTCATTGTCAATCTTTAAATTACCTGAAAGTACAGGATTTATCAAGTAAGGCTTTTTATTTTAGTACAGAGATAACCAGTGGAGGGAGGAGTTCCGGATGTTAGTGAGGTTATGATTTCTCTGTGTTTTAGTCTGAACCTTAAAGGAGAAACCCAAGGTGCTGAAGCATGTCCCTAAAATATATTTGGCACATTGGACAGCCCCGTTAAAGTGAAACCTAGACCTCAGAGCAGATTCACCACCCCATTGACAATGGAGCTACTGATAGAGCTACTGCTATGTTTTGTGAACTGCTGAACTCCAAATCATAGTTAGAACAGCAGCACTGGGAAACATAACTAAATAACTCATGTAGTAAATCCTGTGCTTGAAATCAAGATGAATTGAAATATGTTCAAGGGTAATATCAAGAGGTAGGGACATATTATTGTTATTACCACTGTTATTGCTGGGAGTGCTTGGCATTACTGAGGGACATGGGTAGGGGTGTTTCTACAAAACATTTTCAAGTTCTTTGCTTTTCACTTATACTATATTATGTTATCAAAAAAAATCATATTGCATCTCTATCATTCTGTTCTATGTTTTCTATAGCCTTATTAGATAATCATCACCAATATTTATGTAATCAATGCAGAGATCAAACATCCTGAAGTATATACTTTCTGATTTGTGTTACTTTTTGTAATGCAGTGGGATATGTGCTTTTTAATTTTGTGTGACTCTAATGTACTAGTTATACTAGTATGTTAGAATTCAGTCTTTACCTGAACTACAGCAAAATTTAATCCAAAAGGAGTTTTGGGGGAAATGCTTTAAAAAAAAAGTTTTAGGGAAAATATTTACAACAAAATGTAAACAGTCTGAATCAGCAGAAGGGTTAGACAATATTACCTTTCATTTGAGTTTGTGAGTGTGTGTTGTATGTATGTAAAGAGTGTGTATGTGAAGATCAGTGTATGTCCTGGGGTTCAGAGAAAGAAAAGAGAGAGAACAGAGGCCAGAGGGAGGGCAAATGCCCTTTAAAAGCTGGGAATGAACAGAGGATGCCTTGACATAAATTTTGACCCAGCTGTGAAACAGCTGTATCAAACACTCTTCTTGGATGACATATCTAACAAACAACCTTGGCACTCATGGAAATGTCTAGAAACCATGAGGAAACAGAATAATCTGCATGAAACTGACAAGGTATCAAGAGAAGAACTTGGTAGGAGCTGAGTAAGGATAAAAGACAAATGTGAAATGACTGGAACTTGAGATTTCCACCCAAACCAAGCTATTGGACAATAATGCACATTGACCTTCTCCTCCTGTCTGTGCATACCCCCTTCTGGGCTGGTCGTTTGAGGGTACGCTGGTTGTCATCCTGATGCAAAGCACTCCTGCTTGTTCTCTCCCTTCTCACCTCTGACAAGGCCTCATTATTTAACTACAACTTCTATCACTCCTTCAGACTCAATTCTCAACTCTCCAGTAGATCATTTTCCACCTACCTCATGATAGCCAACAGCCTGGTATTTCCCTTTCCAGCCATTTCATAACCATGTGGTTTTCGAAGACTTCCTTGCAGTGACAAGAAAATTGCTGAAATTACTCATTCTTACCTTGAAAAAGAAATTTAATGAAGAATTACATCCCTAGAGGTTACATATCACTTGGACACAAGAACCTTAACTCTTGGTTGGAAAGAAAAGACCAAGCTTAGGAATCTGCACGTCAGTGTGGAATTTTTACTATATATAATTCTTTACTAGATGACTGTACAATGTGGATTAAATTGTTACTTTCCTCATAATGATCTTTGCCACCTTTCTCTCTAACTAGACCCCTCCCCCACACACAACCTGGAGTTATCTCTCTATAGGACATGTATTTAGAAAGTCAAATGATGAAATGGTGTCCCATTTCTTGCTCACTCTAAGAAACGTTCAGCAGGTCAGTGGCTGGATAGAAGACTGCTTGGGACTAGGGATGGGAAAATGTTTCATTCTCAGCCAGTGGAGAAGAAGCCATCTAAGAAAAGGCTAATGCCTCACTGCACAGGTGAGGCAAGGGATCACATATTATTGTTGAAGATAGTTTCTTATTTGATCTCTAACTCCTCCTCAGTTCCTCTTCCTTGCTTTACTCAAGAAAGGTCCCACATTGGATCCTCCCCTTTCTCTTGGAAATTCTTTCTTTCTTTCTTTCTTTCTTTCTTTCTTTCTTTCTTTCTTTCTTTCTTTCTTTCTTTCTTTCTTTCTTTCTTTCTTTCTTTTTCTGCTAAGAGCACTTCTGGCCCCAAGAGTGAAGCAGTGAAACATATGAGAGTTGTCCAGAAAATGTGAGCACTGTTAATCGATTCCTGTAGGGGCTGTAAAGATGTGCACTTGCCCACACACACTCTTACAGGTGCAACAGGTAATATATCAAGCTGAAGACAGCCCATCAGTCAGGGGCTTGACCCATTTTCTTCAGCGTCAGAGAAAAAAGCAGGGGGAGGTATACTTACCTTTTAGTGAGTGGACCACTCTTCATGAATGAAGCATTGAGACCAAGATAGAGCCTTTGTTCCCCACACTGTTACAGTGCTATTGTTCCATTTTCAATACCCTGTGGAATTCAGGGGTTTGTAGTTTACTGAGGACTAAGAGCTCTCTGGCTGAGAATTCTGAAGGTCTGTCCCTAAACTGCAAAACCCAGGATTCCATAGAATGTTGAAAGTGCAAATAATAGCACTATAACAGTATAGTGTGGAAAAGTCCTCATGTATTGCAGGTTCTGCTGGCCTGTCTTAAGTGTCCACACTATTTCTATTTTGTTTTTGTTCCAGTCCACAGAGTGTTAAAACCAGGTGAAAATTTGGGTTTTAAATGCTGTGTTTTTCCTTGGGTTTTAAAATGAAGTATGTTCAAGATCTTGCCTAACATTCCTTTAATTCTTTTCCAATTGAATAAAATATATCAGCTGCACCTTTGAGTAATGGAGTCTAATTAAAATGCCATTCTCTGTTCCAGGATATAATGATACAGTCAGCAGAAAACCTGTTTGCCTAGATCAGCTTTGCAATGTAAATATTGTTGCTACAATTTTGCTCTATTAAATAACAAGACTTTCACATCTATAATTCCATTTGCTGCTACAAGCCGTTTAGTGTATCTTGCTTCTTTCCTTCCCTTCTAATCATTTTCTCGTGTAGCTTTACTTAATCCTTTAATGCAAGAATTCAGTGGTTTCAAACTTCACCCTTGATATGGTTGTATCAACTTATCTCTCAAGCAATACCGGCACATTTGGATATTACAAAGATTACTGTTTCATGTTCTACAGTCTGTAACCAATTCATATGATGTGCTGATGAGGTTAGTTTGTCTGTGGACTAACTATGTGCTTGAAACCATACCTAACAAATCCCCTTCTGTGTCTGTAGACTCAGGCAAACAGTCCTGCATCAGTTCTCATACTTCATGGTCTCTTGGTCATGTGTTTCATCCTGGCAGGTGATAAGAACAGCTTAATGCACTGCAGGTGCAAATGTGTATTAAAATGGATAACTGTCCTTAAAGATCATGAAAAAAAGCCACTTTCTAAAAATTTAATCTCCCAGAATCCCCCAGCCATTATTGTTGGCTTGAGGATTTGGGAAATTGTAGTCCAAAAGAGTAACTTTCCCAAGCTCTGCACTGTTAATCTCAGAAATTTCAATAGGATAAAACCATTAAGTCAAAACTTTTCAACATGAATGGACAGTGCAATGGGTAAACTTTCCCACCTGAACCTTGGTTGGATAGAAAGACCTGAATTAGGAAACAAGTGTACTCATTCTCTCATTCTGTGTAACGACCAGATTCCTATGACATATTTGTGCCATGGGGTAGAAGAAGGCAGGAAGGCAGGCTTTGCAATATCCTGTTAGGGATCTTCTGCACATAGTTACAACTGAACCTTCAGGAACCATGCCTCCAATCACTTAGTATGTAAAAAATATAAAATGAATTATTTTCACTACAGTTTTATCCATTCTTGCAAGGCTTGGCAGACCACTAATATCGATATAATAAGAAATTAAACACACTCAGTAATAGTATTATGATTATCTTTCATAGCTCCCTTATTAGTCCTATAGGAAGATCTCTGATATTATCTAGTTGTGTGTCATCCAAGTACTAACAATGGTTAGCCATCCATAACTTCCAAAGTTGGAGAATTTACTATGTTTGGGATGGTGCAGCAGTGAACAGAAACCCAGACCCTCTTCCCCGCTCCAGTTTTTAAAATCAATGGTTAACAAGAAATACTGGTAACTAAACACAGAAGTCCATGAAGTATCATTAAAAAATCACATGATAGAGGGCTGCCAAAATTTGAGTGATACGGTATTTTTACCTGACTATTCCAGGAACCGAGAAGTGTGAAATGCCTGCAGACATGCTACAGTCATCATCATAGTCCTGTAAGGAAGAAAGGGGCTTTTATATATTTTGCTCATGAAGTTGATTTTTTCCCCCTAGCAAATAGGTACCATAGGCAAGTCCTCAAAAGTAAGCTTGACCTTTACATTTCTGGTGTAGGCTTTGAATAACAATGGCATGCTAACCCCAGTCAGTTATTTAAATGTGGAGACTTTCTCCACCTTTTCATGTCACCCTCCAGTAATAAAGCAGCATGTCACATTCTCACCAATCCATCACACTTCCTGATTTTGCATAGCAGAAAGTTCAGGCGTCATGGTACAATGAGTCCTGTGAGTTATCAGAATTGCAATGTGAATTCATATCCCCATCTCAGCACAGTGGCTACAATATCAAAGCATCTAAGTCTGCTGAAGATAAAATATGGCACTGACTTCCATATATTTGGGTTAAAGTTAATTATGTTCTCCTAGGATCCTGTATTATTCAGACTTCCAGACCTGAAACCCATGACACTTACAAGCTGTTGATTTAATCAAATATATGATATTTTATTGGTCTATTTAGGGCTGCATTCAGGCAATACAATAGAGAAGATGGTTTTGCAGTATTATCCAGTCCCATCTTTGCTATTCTGAGCCAGTGCTATTTTCCTTGTAAAACATGAGCCAGTTAATTTATAGATCTTTATCTCTGAAGGATGTGTCTAGCTTTTAGATGCCATTAGAAGACAGGTTGGAAACACTATGGTGTAGTCTCTGGCAGTTAAAAAAAAGGGAAAACAAATCAAACACCTCTATGCTTTTCACGAGGCAAATGTTCTTGCTTATAAAATGGTCTTTTAAGGATCTTTCTACTGAAAAATAGGTCTGAAATCTTTCTGGAAACAATTAGATTGGATGGGGAAGTTGAAATGACTAAATTAACCTGAAATCTCTGGGTTATTCTCTCAGAATTTATCAGGGATAACCAGCATGTAATAGAATATATTATAACATATGATATTCATGCTTAGGCCCAGCAGCTGATGAAAGACCATCCTTCTCTTCTAGCTGTTACTGCTGTGGCCTCACAGGGAGAAAACAGCAGCCAGCATCTTCAGGACTTAATCTTTTCCTCCTCTGTCATACCCTTCTCCTTTTGTATTGTGAGTTTTCAAATGGTAAGCCTGAGTGCAGAAAACTGTCAAAGTAATAATTCTAAATTGCTTGTGTAAAGTGTCATGTACACTGATGATGGTAGATAAATAAATAAAAAGAGGATGCCTATGCTGAAGAACATACACATTAATTTATTTGTTGGGACCTGTTTCTGCCTATCACTGGGATTTAAGTTAGAAAACCATCTAAAAATGCAAAGTGGCCGGATGGAAAGCAAGTTAAATAAAGCATTAGTCAAAACTGTGTAGCTACTTGTAAATATAACTTTGTCCACAAAAGGTAGTTTTGTTTCTCATTGAATAGCCAGAGAAGCAATAATTCTAGTACTCCTTGAAGTGGGGAGCCAGACAGCGCTATCTGGGTTGAACAATGAGGTGGCCAACAAATCCATGAACTTATTGGACGTTTAGGCACATATGCCTTACCCCAAGAAAGGTAGAAGGAAAACCCATGTTATATAGTACAATTTAATTGCGCTCTGCCAGATCAGTATGGTGCCATCGTGCTTCAGACTTGTGGCCCTATTGCTATTGAAACCCATATTGGAGATCACCACTTTAATCCAGGATATGCTGCCTCTGCAGCTGACTGAACCTGAACAGTAGACAACCAGATAGTACATTTTGAACTCCTCACCAATCTGCCAATTTTGGACCCCACTTTCTCTTCGTTCTTTAATACTAATCAGGCTATAACAATGAAATATTATTGTGAATCCACTCTATGTTAGAGATGCACATAATATTTGTAAATATTGAAATTCAAGTTTAAAAGGGGGTGGGGAGACAAGTGTCAAGAAAGTCGGGAAACGTTGAGGAGTTTAATCCTAGATTGGTAGAATCTTTACATTTGGGGGTTTATTCGGCATGAAAAACACAATTTTGCACAAAAAAAATACATTTTATGCACACATAACAGGTGTACAGCACAACAAAAAAAAAACATTTCTCACTCTTCTAACACCTTGAAAGAAATAATGTACTTGAAAAGGTACCTAAATGAACATACAGCCACTCTAACTGAGATGTTTATACCTGTAAACTTTGTCAAGCTAGCTCACAGCACACATACATATCTTTCAGATGCCAGAATGCAGAAAGATATACAATGGATAACTTTAACAACAAGGATAGATTCCATTTTTCTAACTATCGATCACCACAAAATGAAGTTAGGCCCAGATTCAAGGATTAAGATTGTCTGACATGTTCTAAATGATCAGAGGGACCCCATTGCGTTGTATGAGAGCCTTGTGTGCTAGTGGTAAGAGATGTATTCCGGTGGAAGAAACACACAGACCCCTTTGGATATGGAAAAAAGCCCCTGAGCTGCACCTGATCCCATTTTTTCTCAAGATCCCTTGTGAGGACCCTATAGCTGGGAGTGAAGGGTTCTCTAGTGCTTTTCTCAGCAGAGTTGGATCTTATCTCATATTACACCAAAGTTGTGACATAAGAACACATGCAGACCATAGTTAAGGGTGGAAGGGAGGAAAGACAGGCAGACCCTGAACACTAGGCAAGCTCTAGTGGACTGCTTATATCTCCTTGCAATGGAACAGAGGGAAATCTTTTACATTCCCATTGAACACAGAACAGAGTCTGTTCTGTGGGCTTCTAGAAGAAGAGATAGTGTCACAGGTGGAAAATGAGGAACACTCCTTGCTTTGATGCAGCACACAAATGGGCTGTTTGGATGAATCCATGGCCCTGCAAATGGTGCAAGCAGAGGCACATGTCTTCCCTCTCTGAACATGTATTTTCAGTGAAAGACATTCTTTCATGACCAGGGCTTTGGAGTGCAGCCCATGGGTATAATTTTTCAACTCATCATTTGTATTCCGCTGCAATCAGTGGAAAAAATTATAGCATGAGAATTCTAAGCTTCATTTGCTTTGTTTAGAAACTAAATATCCACCCGCAATATAATTGGTTTCTGGGATTAAGTTAGGGATACTCTGATTAAAAAAAAAATCAGGGAAGAAAAATTTCATAATCAATATGGATTATGAAAGGGCCCCAGAAGTTTCTAGGAAGCCTTCACCTGTTCAGATGCTTCTTTGCAACACCCTCTACTCTGATTTATTGAGCAGTTTCTATAAAGGCAAGAGGCCTCATGGGATATAATAGCACCTCAGCCTGAATTACCTTGATGTTGCCACCATAATGTATGAGAAAATGTAGCTTCTGATATGTTAAAAAATGCATGGAAAACAAGGAAAGGAAAGAGCTCCTGACATCATGCAGACATCTGAGAGTGTTCAGGGGGAAATTCTGGATATGTGAGGGCACACTGTCTCCCAAGACGGGGGCTGGAGCAAATCTTCTACTGCTGGTCACTATGCCACTCAATTTCAATGGCATACTGGCGAAAAGAACACATTTTCCTTTTCAGAGAACAAGGTACACATGCCCTGGATTAAAGCAGAATAATGTGTCTGGAAGGCCAGAGTACTGTACCAAGCTAATGAATGTGAGTGTTAATAAACATTGTAAGATGAACAACACAAAATGTGTCCTTCATTCATTTTAAAAAGTAGGATCTTCTCCTGAGATTTTTCTTAACAGAAAAGTTATTGGACCATCTAATGTGTATTACACAATAAAAAAAAAAAAATCCACCACTTACATTATCTCTCTCTCTCTCTCTCTCACTCTCTCTGTATGTGTGTGTGCGTGTGTGCGCGCACATGCATATATGTATATAAGTTTTGACACATTTCCAGGTTAAACATTCCCATTTCTTTCTTACATCAGTAGGAAGCAAGCATGGAGAAACTCAAAGTATTATTATGGTTTCTAGCAGATGTATATACACACAATTTTGAGTCCATGCAAAGCTAGGAGACAAATGATCTGTTTTAGAAGAACAACTGATACTTCTGTGTGATTTTTCCATGGGAAAATATAATTTTTGACTCATTCTCAATTTTACAAAGAAGCAGCTAAGAAAAAACTTGTGTGTGTGTGTGTGTGTGTGTGTGTGTGTGTATCCTTCATCATTCATCAGAAATCAATCAGTATCTAGAATGATGGTTTTGTGTAACTCACATGCTCAACCTCACATAATGTATTGATGTAGTAATAGCAGTTAAATACAATCTTAACTGTTAGGATTTTGTCTTATGGAAACCCGTAGGGTGTAGTTTAGTGAAATGCTTACAATTCTGTGCTAGAAAGCTCTAGTGTGCTCTCCTGAACTACAGTACTAGAGCTTTATAGCAGAGAAAGGAATCACCAGAGTACGAATCTCATTATTTGTTAAGATGGGGTCATGACAGTTAAAGTGGCATCAAACTGCTTTATCTGTGAAGGGTACGCATATTTACAGCTTCTGTAGAATAATTATGACCTTAACCAGATGCTTCAAAAAGTAATCACTGCAACATATGTTAACCATTTTACAAAAGTAGACACAGTACTTGTATGCTTACTTAATGGCATATCCCACTGTGTTCAATTTTAATGTAAAAATCATGTTTCTGCATCTTAAACCTGAAATAATGCAACAGTGGTTCCAATGCGCCCTCCATGCTGCTGTTTGATAAGATTAGGCAAGACATTGATGGGAGGGGACTTCTGGAATCAATATGAACTGAAACTTTTCATTTCAGATCAATCCAGTATCTGCAGTGCTCTGACCAGGAGCTATATTTGTACAACTTACATTAGTGGAACAATTGCACCTGCTCCTTGAGATCCAGATCTTGGGAAGTTACACATGTCTTAGTTACAAGCTATTTGGGTAACTTAAATGTTTTCTATGTGGGGCTGCCTTTGAAAGGTTCAAAAACTTCAGGCAGTCCAAAATACCACAAAGTGTTGGTAAAGACTGGTAATGAAGAACTGGTTACTCACTCATTATGACAACTCCATTATCTACCAATCCATTTCCAGACACAATTCAGAGTTCTATTTATGACTTATGACAAGTTTGGTCCAGGCAATCTGAGGACACATGTTGACGAGTACAAAACAGACTGAACTTGGAAATGTTTGAAGGAGACCATTCTCTTGGTCCTGCCTTCCTCAGAGGCACATCTGATGTGGAAAGAAAAGAGAGCTACCTAGACGGTCACTTCAAGCTTCAGAACAATGTGCCAAGGAAGACTAAGCTGACACCTTTCCTGTTGCTCTTCCTTGGAGTCTTTTCCTCAAAACAAGCTTTTTGGCAATTGGCTATCATCACAAGGAGGAGCTTTTTTATCGACTGGTGCTAAGTTTTTAATTTTATTACACTCATTTTTATTAACGTGGCTTGAATTGTATATTTAATTTGCATCTTCACATGCAATCTGTGTTTTGGTTGTATTTTTATTCAGTTTTACTCAGCTGCACTGAGGGAGAAAGATGGAATAATAAATTCATTAAAGAAACAGACAAATCTTATGTGATGTTTATTTGGTGGGCAGACTCCCAGAAGTATGGTCCATCCACCTCTATAGTATTACTTTCCTTTTAGATTCTTCAGCATCATTCATTCAGTGCACAAACATACATACAAACAAGAACAATCAGTTTCCCCAGAGTATAACTGGTACAAAACACTAGAGAGGATGAAGTTCTTTGACTGAAATCGAAATACTTCAAATGTAAGCATTTGTCTTTTGGGAACTGAAACAAGGTTCATTTTTTTAAAGGTTCCTTATCCATTTTCCCTAACTAAAAGTAGAGAGCATTTTTTTTAAAAAAAAAAAATCTGTAAAAGCAGCTGCATGTTTGAGCTCACAACACAAACATTCACTGGCAGCACATGAGATTATAGTACCCTAGAAGGACCTATTCACCCAGCAGAAACCCACAGCAGATGATGAAAGTTGCCAAGAAAAGGGGAGCCAAAGAAGACTTCTCATCCATTCACTAAGTATCTCCCCTCCTATGGTTTCATATCTGTGAAAATGGATTCCTTTTCCAATTGCAGTGGCAGGCTCCCAAAGTAACAGAGCATGAAACTGAAAACAGACAAGTGGAAACTGCTGTGGCCTGTATAGTCTCTACTGGCACACTGAAGCTAGTTATCAGGTGATTAAACTCAGGCAGAAGAAGAGTTGAACTTCCACTGGAAGCCATCTGGGAAATGCCATCACCACCTGGTTTCCATTAACGCCATTGAAACTGAGTACACTTATTTCAGAGGAATCCTCTATCTTTCCTTTTTTTTTCTTTTCTTTTCCCCTTCTTATTCATCCCAGAACAATTTAATATACCCAAGACAGGAAGATTTTGTAGTATTAAAATTTCTTTTAACATTTTTAAATCCATAATTAATATAGGAAATCAAGTCACATATTCTTATAAAACGTGGAACATATCAAGAGAGGAGAGAGCACTAAATGGGGAGGGAAGGACTGAGTGTGAAAACAACAGCCTCACATCTTCTTCCCTTCTTTCACCCTCACACTTTGGAGGACACAAAGTAGGAAGCAGCCATGGAGAAACCTGAAGTGCTATGATCTTGTGTGATGTATCTTGTTCATTATAGAAAAAGAACATGTGTGGAACAGCAGTTTTTGCAGTCCTTTCACTTCCATGAACATCTAGTTCTACGCACTGATGTTCTCATTTAGAATGCAGTACTAATGTGCAAACATACATAATTATTGGATTGTGGAGATGTAGAATTAGGGCCATAAACATATTTTTAGAAAACTGTTTTCTACTGATGGGGCTGTATCTAATGCTGTGTTTCCCTTTGCAGTAGTCTTCTTGATACATGAGAGACGTCTGTGATAAATGGAGAGAGGAGATCTCTTTTGCAAATTCCTTGTTCCCTTTTTAAACTGCTCAACTGCTTAAGAAGATTTGGGAATGATATGATAAGTGCCATGATGAGGTGAAAAGAAAGAATATTTTTAAAAAGTTTTCTTTCCCCCTTCCTTTCATAGAAGTTTCTGAAACCACATCAACAGCTGGAAACACTGGCAGAATTAAAAATAGTGAAATGGAGGTTCTTATTATGGTAGTGCTAAAAGTCATGCCCCAGGAAGAGTCCATACTTCCAGACCATTGAGTTAATTCCATAAGGCAGTTATATAAGGTTTACTCTCCCCTAGAAGTAGGATTTTTGGTGATCTTTGAATAGTTAATTGTTCTTCATCTCCCACTGAAGACCAAGACATCTCATTACAGCAGAGATATGTAACAATCTATTACTGTTGAAAAAAAAAATCCACCCTACCTTCTCTGGCTAATGGGAGTATTATAGCTATATTCTTAGATGATAGGAAAGGGGGGACATGCTGACATAATTTTTGCTCATAAAAAGTCCTAGTGCTTGACCATATGGCCCCTAAGTCCACTATGCCACTGGTTGGCTCAAATAGTTTCCTGGAAAGAGAAGGACTGGATGCAAACTGTAGCATACCGAATTGTGAACATATATCTGGGGAAGAGTACTAGCAAAATTGTTACTACTACAAAATAATATAGATCATTATTTTCCTAACAAAAAAAAAAGGTATGATGTACATATTTTCAGCTACATAAAACAGTTATAAATACATTTTTTTTAAAAAAAATACATATCTAAATAT
This sequence comes from Iguana delicatissima, assembly GCA_948472985.1. NCBI lineage: Eukaryota > Metazoa > Chordata > Lepidosauria > Squamata > Iguanidae > Iguana > Iguana delicatissima. The sequence continues at coordinate 503,513 of CAOKZL010000597.1, read as the reverse complement.
GCAAAGTAAGACAATATATTATTCTCTTAATATAAGAGAATATATTATTCTCTTAAACATGGTACGTTAGCAAGAGTGAATTTTGCCTAACACAGACTGACAAGATGAGCCTAACATCCTAATCCTGTTGCTTCTGTTTTGAAATATGTCTTGTGTGTAAGTCTTAAAGCTGCAATACTAACTGCTAAGCACAACTGCACACAGTGGGACTTATTTCTGAGTAAGTACACATAGGATTGTCTGCTTTGCAGAATATGTAAATGACTCTGTAGTGTTTGCTTTGGAAATCATAAAGGTAAGATCATTTCTATTCTGTTGTTATGTAGAAAGGTATGGAAGCAAGAGAGAGAAAAAGAAAGGGAGGGAAAAGGAGAGATTATATCCTGCATTAAGCCACCAGTCTAAGTATTGATTAAAATGTGATGAACTACTCTGTTCTGGCTATCCAGTAAGAAGAGCAGCAACAAACAGGCACAGGTCTATCTTAACCTGAGGGCACCTGTTATCAAGAACCATCTACTTACAGCCAGTGGTGTCACTAGGTTTGGAGTCACCCAGTGCAGTAAGTCATGCTGTCACCCCCACGAACTACCTCCTGTATCAGACTCTACAGAATCCTTAGTAATTTTTTGTAGTGATATAACTCATACATCATAATTCCCATACACCACTGAATGTAATGGCAATAGTAGTGACATAAAAAACTAGCAAAATTGAAATTATCCTTTATATTACAATATCAAAATTATGTTCATTTTAACATTAAACTTTACAGTTACATGAGATATATAAATGGATTATGTGTGCATAATCAATAATGACCTAAATAATGTAGCAGTTGTAAATAAATACATATGGAAATAGAAATGAAATAACACCAAGAAATAAATAAATTAAGAAACAGCAACAAATACACAAGCTTTTGAGCACTTAGTGAACATCTCAGATAAATTAGAACTTTCCTTTTCTGGTCTTCAAAGCTGCAAACTTGTGAATCACTTCATCAAAATCAACGCCTTTCGCCAACTCACTTTCAATTGATACATGGTCAGCTGTGGTGCCCTCATTCTCTGGAGGCTGTTTCAGCTATTATTGTCATCCTGCATCATGTTAAAATTTAATACACATTAAATTTTGGGCCAGTTGAGACTCATTTCCATCTGACAGAGCAGTGAAAAATGGTTTAAAAAACATGTTTTTGAGTGTTGAGAAACATTGATGAGAAAATCATAAACTGACAATAATCTTTGTAGTTTGTGACTTATTCTGCGTAAAATTTTGCACATGATTATTTTGTGCATAGAACAACATTTTCTATGTAGAACACTGTATTTTCAGTACAGGAATTAATCTCTCTGAATTGAAATATTTTCTATGCAGCAGAAGCTATTTTCTGCATAGAAAACCATGTGCAAATTTTGTACAGAATAAGTCCCAAATTATGAATAGCCTTTAAAAACCATGTGATCTTCTTGCAATGGGAGGAAAATTCCTCAAATTACTTGTTACTACCTTTGAAGAGAAACCTAAAGAAGAATTAAATCCCTAGCACTGATTTGATGGTTAGATTCTTGCATCCCATTGGAAAGAAAGATGGAGTATAAATTAAATATATAAATATGTTTCGTGTTTCAGCCTGGTAATATTTAATGGCCTTCTTCAGGGAAATGCAACTTTAAAACCACCTACAGCCATTCCCAAAGGAGTGTTTTCCAGGCTTATGCCTGGCAACTGTCTTTGTCTCTTCTCTACATCCCTAAAAAAATCTGTCCACTAGTTTTCTGGGGGGGGGGATCTTTTATCATGAAAAGGAATTTCATGTATCCCCTTCCTTCATTCTTTTCTTATATCGATAGTGTCTTGAAACTTACTCTAACACTGTGAACTATCTGAGGGTGGTTCCCCCCTCTTTCTTAGTTTCATTGCATGATATATCTCACGGATTTAGGAAACAGGCAGATGATTGTTTTTATCAGATGAATATTGCCTCAGAGATAATAATTTGTTTTTATACTGTTTAGCAGTCTAAATTGTACAGTTTTTAGTCTAAATTTCTTGGTAGATGGAATAAAAACCTGGGCTTCATGATCTACTTTTTCCATAAGGAAAACCTGATTTTTTTTCCCCAAGATGAATGTTATACTCATTTCACACTGCTCAGAGCACATTTTTAAAATGATAATTCTTATCTTAATTTTGGTGAACTATAATATCCCTCAGTATGGCTTATTCCTCCTTTTTTCTTACTCCACGTTGAAGTACACCTCAGACTATAGCTTGCCCCTTCTCTTCTCCTCCCCGCCCCCAAAGATTGTGACTCTGTGACTCTCTGAATCTGCTGAACTTGAGATTGTTGAGTTCTCTGTACTCCTTATTCCACATCAAAGTTCCTTCTGATGGGGCTGTACTGGATTTTGATTTTTTTTCCTTTCCTTGTACAACAATTGTGCCTTCTCAATTGTACATATTCATTGTGCAAAACTGATACAGTCCCCCCACCACCACACAGTCACATTTTTGTATGCATTTCCCAATTATTCAAGGAGCCCTTCTAAGCAGTTTGGCTTAAGGCCTGTGATTTTCATGGTCCCGTGCTGTTTTTGATGATAATGCCAATGACGATGAAGAATAAAATGGTATTAAAGTGTGAGTTATGTATGTGCCTCTATCTATTATACAAAAACAGCTTTTAAGTAGTTCTTCATGACCCTCAACAATGCCCCGCAAAAAAACAAAATAAAACAGTTTGAGTACAAGTGGTATAAGTGAAGATCACTATAGAAAAAAATAAGTTCTAGTGATAGCAAAATATTTTCATTATTTTTAGTCCCCAAGATTCCAGTTCTATCACATTACTATGATGTTTTATTAATTTTACCAAATGCAAATATGATCATACCAACTGCATAACATTGACTTAAAATGGAACAAATATATTAAAAAGACATTATATACAACCAATGAATCATTCATGGGTTCTCTGGGAATCAGAACATATGTTTTAATTAGAAAGACTACGTGATAAATTGCACTGTACTGTAATTTCATCAGAGAGCTGGCAGTGATAGGAATGAAGTATAAATATTTATCCACACATCATTTACTTCACTTTTTTTTTTTTTTTCCTGAATGCAGGAGAATGAGAGAGAGACTTTAGTTTGTGTTTGGTCTGTCTCCCAAGAAAATCCCCTTCTGCTTCTGAATAATACATTTCTTCTATTCATCACAGTTTCAATAATAACAATTGTCTGCCTTATCACATACTCAGTTTTACAGCCAACAAATGTCCAATAGTTGCAACAGTTAAAGGGGATAGATTGCAAACACTAAAGCAGTCCATTATTCTTTACATATCATCAAAATAATAACTTTATTTCATGTATTATTGAACCATTGACATAATTAGAGAATTAAATTGTCTGTTGTAATTTTGTAAATCTAATTGGCTTGCCCCTAATGCCCCATTCTGATTGTGTTGGTTCATAGGGCATTGTCTTTCTAGGAGCAGTGGTAATTGCCTTTGTTGCTACTTGTTGAACAGCTTTGTTGGCTGCTGCCATTGAAAGTACAGAGCGTGGGATAGTTACTCAGTGTTATGCAGAAAGCCCAAATCAGTGGATGTTGAGCAACTGAACAAAGTGTAAATAAAAACTGCCTTTTATCTGTCCTGAATCTCCCACAGTTCAGCTTCAGTGAATGACCTTGGGTTCACAACAAGGAAAATATTGTTGTATGTATTAAAAAAACCTCAGTATTTAGCTTTTTAAAAACTAACTTCCCCATTTGGATAGTTTTCCATATGTAGACTGGAGTGGAGACTGGAGTGGGGCTATACCTCCTTATTCTAACACAGTGTTGTGAATTCGTCCATTCTATATACCAAGAAATGCTTGTACACAAAGAACTCACAAATATATGCTTATTTGAAGACATTACAGTATTTTACAGCTAGTAGCTACATCTTCATATATTTATTATTAAAACAGAGGGGTTGGGTTTGAGGTGCACATGAATAGAGAAAATTTAATTCTTTCCACCCCAGCCTCCATTTCTCCAAAAATACCCAAACAGGTTCCACCAACCCTATAACTGAATGTAAGATGACTACTATTAAATCATGACTGTGAAGACAAGAACTAATGCTCTGCTTTCCTCGTGTGTAGGTCTCAGTATAAAAGTAGAATTCTATAAAAATATGATTCTATTTTTAAGCAGAGGCTGGATGGCCATCTGTCAGGAGTGCTTTGAAGGTGTTCCTGCATGGCAGGGGATTGGACTGGATGGCCCCTGTGGTCTCTTCCAACTCTATATTTCTATGATTCTATATCATAACCAAAAAAAAAAGAAAAAAAGAAAAAAAAGCAGCTAGAGATATTTTTAGAAGTATTTTGATTCTCACTGTATAAACATTGGTTTGAGGACAGGACCAGGACTGGGGCAACATTCGGAGAGGGGTAGGCATTGCAGTCCACCAATGGCACTACTTTTCTGTGGTGGTGGGATTGTGCCTTCCTGTATGGCAAGAAGCTATGCTGACACTAGCAGCGCTACTACTAGGCTCCCCCATGTCAGAAAGGCTTTTGCTGAGGAGCCAGGCTTAATGTTCCAAACAGCTACAGGGCAGCAGCAGTTGTGGGGGTGACACTGGTGAAGGACCTCTCAGAGACAACAGCAGTGGCACCACAGTGAATGCTTGTTAGCATTGTGCAGAAAGAGTCCTAGTAAATTCCTTTTGAATGTCTTTTTACCATGAGAACCCTATGATAAGACAATTCAAAATGAAATAAAAGATACTGCCAGAAGTTGAGACTCCTAGGTTGGATGGTGCTCAATGAGCTACTGGGGAAGAACAGAGGACAATTATAAGTTGTGCTGTGGCTAATGATGCAATTGGACTTAACTGTTCAGCTACTGCTGGGCTAAGAGGAAAAAGAGAAGTCTGAAGCTGCACAACACATATTAAAGGAACACTGAATGTGAAAAGTATGAATCAGGGGAAGCTAGACATAGTAAAACAGGAATTGAAATGTATAAACATTGGGATATTTAGGATGAGTGAGCTAAAGTGAACAGGAATGGGACATTTTGAGTCAGGTAATCACACAGCATCTTACTTAGGAAATGAAAATCTAAGAAGAATTAGGGATGGCATTTATAATGAGGAGAGATAATTCAAAAGCAGTCAAAGGATTCAATGCAAAGTCTGACCAAATCACATCAATAAGCTTGAGGGAAAACCCTAAAATATAACCATAATCCAAATTTATGCTCCAACTACAGAATCAGAAGAAGAAGAAATTAAAAGACTCTATACAGTAGTCCAGAAAAATATGGATCACACACCAAAACGGTACTTCTTGTTAATCATAGTGATTAGCATGCAAAAGTACAAAACAGAGCAGAATCAAAGACTGCAGGGAAATTTGGCCTAAGATCAAGAAATGAAGCAGGAGACTGATTGACTGAATTTAGAGGCCAGCAGTTTGTTCGTTGCAAACACATTCTTCAAGCAACCCAAGAAGTGGGTTGGGTTGCTCGAAGAATATGTTTGCATGGACATCACCTGATAGCCAATGCAGAAATCAAATAGACTACCTAATAAGAAGCAGAAGATGAAGAAGCTCCTTCTCTCTGACAAAACAAGACCAGGAGCAGACTGTAGCACAGACCATGCACAACTAATAGTGAAAGTTAGAGTAAAGCTAAAGAGGAATATTAAACAGATCATCAAGCCAACGTACAATCTGGAGAACATCCTTGTAGAATTTAAAGATAATTTGAAAGTAGATCTGCACTATTAAGTCTTATTGATTGGCAGCCAGAAGAACTCTGTACTGAAGAAAGGGATGTTGTCAGGGAGGAATGCAAAAAGGCACTATTTGTATACAGAAAGAAAGATAATTCTCAAAAGATGACAGATAAAACTTTTTGAGCAGTTAGGGAAAGATGAGAAGCAAAAGTAAAAGGTGACAGAAATAGAATCAGTACACTGAAAGCAACCGTTCAACTACCTTTGTATAGGGACAAGGAGAAATACAATAATAATCAATGCGTAGAAATAGAAGATAAAAAAGGAGGGGAACATATTACATGATCATGTGGAAATAAAAAGATGATGGAAACAATATATAGAAAAACTTTATGAAAGAGATGAACAGTTGACAGATTCATTCAAGGAAGAGGCATATGAAAAGAAACCACCAGGTTTAGAAAGTGAAGTGAGAGCTGCACTCGGAACACTTGGGAGAGTAGATCACTAGGAAGAGACGACATACCAATAGAGATGCTTCAATCTACACAGACAGAATCTGTCATGAACTGAATTCAAACAAACAAATAGAACAGTGCTTAAACACTGTTTATTAGGAGCGTGATACATCATACAGGACTTCAGTGAGTGAACTGGAAGCAATTAGCAAGATTCAAAACATAAAATACAAAGAGTACATCTTCCTGCCCACAAGAGACCTTGAAGTCTTGGTGCAGCCTGACTATGCTTATCAGGGCATTCCTAGCTTTTGTTTATCTAATAGTCTCTGGTTTTCATACCTTGTTACAAGCAAGCTGCTACTTAACTCCTACTACATATCCCATTACTAAAATATGGAGGGCTACCCGACAGAATCTACTCAGTTTTTAACTAACATATGTCCACAAATATGGAAAACAAAGTAATGGCTCACAGACTGGAATCTCTCAATATATGCTCCAATCCCTAAGAAAGGGGACACCAGAGGTTGCAGTAAACACAGCATCTTTGCATTAATTTCCCATTCAAGCAAAGTCATGCTCAAAATTCTTCAAGAAAGACTTCTACCATATATGGAACAAGAAATTCCAGATGTTCAAGCTGGACTGAGGAAAAGAAAAGGTACTAGGGATCATACTGTAAAAATATATTGGCTAATGGAAGACACCAAATAATTTCAAAGAAAATCAGCCTGTACTTTATAGATTATAGAAAAGCCTTTGATTGAGTAGATCATGAGAAACTTTGGATTGCTCTTAAACAAATGTGTGTGCCACAACATTTGATGTGGTGCATAACCTGAAAGCAGCACAAGAGGTTACCATTGGGACAGAATGAAAGAAAATGGAATGGTTTCCAACTGGCATGGGGATCAGGCAAGGCTGCCTTTTTTCATCCTATCTGTTTAACTTGTACACTGAACATATAAGATGTAAACCAGTATTATACTCAGAAGAGGATAGCATGAAAATTGGAGGAAGGAACATCAATAATTTAATATATACAAATGACACCATATTACTAGTAGAAAAACAGCAAAAAGTTAGAGGGTTTCTGAAGAAAGACAATGCAGGAAGTGCAAAGGAAGGTTTACAGGTGAACATTAAGAAAACAAACAAACAAACAAAAATCACCACAGATGACTTAGATAACTTTAAAATAAATGATGAAGACATTGAAATGGTTCAAGATTTTCCATACCTTGGCTCAGTCATTAATCAGAATGGATACTGCAGTCAAGCAACCAGAAGATTAGGATTTGGAAGGGCAGCTATGAAGGAACTAAGCAAGATCCTGAATGTCTTTTCCATAAGTCATGGAAGAAACACCACCCTCCCCTCTTTGACACAGTCCTCTTGCTCCAGGTCTCCATATAGAAGAAAGAGTGAAACAGGACATTTTCAAGTATCCAAAATTTTAAGAAAATGCAATTATCTGTGTTGACTGATGGGGAGTACAACCATATTCAAAGTGTTATCATATGCTACAGTACAAGTAGGAGTGTGACAATTTGATAATGCTATTTTCTTCTGAATTCAGACTTCTTCAGACCATTAATTTCTTATACTCTGCAGTGGTTCTCAACCTGTGGGTCCCCAGATGTCTTTGGACTTCAGCTCCCAGAAGCCCTGAGCATTGACCATAGTGGCTGGGGCTTCTGGGAGCTGAAGTCCACAAACATCTGGGGACCCACAGGTTGAGAACCACTGCAAGGCTCCAGATCCTGTCTGATCTTGGAAGCTAAGTAAGGTCAGCTTGATTAGTACTTGGATGGGAGATGGTCAATGACTACCAGATGCCATAAGCTATGGTCTTTTCTGCCCTACATTGTTATAGTGCTATTATTCCACTTTCAACATTCTGTGGAATTATGGGCTTTGTAGTTTACTGAGACCAAAGAGCTCTCTGCTGAGAATTCCAAATGCCCCTCTGCAAAATGCAAACCATAGGATTCCATAGGATGTTGAAAGTGGAATATTAGCACTATAACAGTGTAGTGCAGAAATAGCCTATATTTCAGAGGAAGAAACTGACAAAACCACACCTCTGAATATTCATTCCCAAAAAAACCCTTGAGATGACTTGAACACTCACTCACACACACACACATAGAAATTTATGTTTTTTTGTGAGATTTGTGAAAAATTCACAAATGTGTAAATTTTGAAAAAAAACATCAAAAATGAGCTGAATCATCCTTCACAAATTGCAATGTCCAAATTCTCATTATGGACAAGTCTATTTTGCATCTGTTATCCACAAAGACTTTCAAAGATAAGGGGCCTCCAATTTTATTTTATTTTGTTTTAAAGTGGCAAGGCTAATCAGTGTTAAAAGAGTTAAATGTACAGGGATACAAACACAGTCCTTCATGAGTAAAGCACTCAGATTCCTGAGCCTGATGAATCTATTACTTCTGTTTTCTATTTCTTTCAGCAGATCTTATATTTTAAGTTCTTTCTGCCAGAATATGGGGGGAAATAGCATTTTTAACTCTTTTTTGAACAAAATTCTCACCCAGTCCTCTCAGTAAATTAACTAAAGGAATGCCTGTCCAAAGATCTACTCTCTCATATATTCACAGCCCTAGGCCCAAATCCTGTTGTAAGTCCTGACCAGAGTAGACTCACTAAGTCAATAGTTTTAACTATGTCAACTGAATGTCTTGATTGAATGGATGTACTCTAGTTGGGAGTAAGTAATCAACATGATGCCATAGTGAGAAACAGAAAAAAAAAATACATTGTTTTCAAATAAATTCAAATCTTCAAATATTATTTTTAAACTACTGAAGAGATAAGTATCTACCATCAGGCAGACATTCCCAGAATTTTAATTATATCCTGGCTTTCTGAGGTGAGTATGGTAATGTGAGAGCCCACAGAATCACACTGTTGTTTAGGATATGAGACATCTGGTGGTAAGAGTTTAATATGATATTTTTCTTGGCAAGAAAGAAGGATATGTTCTATTTTGCAAGGCTTATTTTTCAATAAGCAATCTGGGTATTGTAGAAAGACTTAATTTGCTTCCTTTTCACTCTTCAGCTTTTCCAAAGAATGCATGCACAAAGTGTGATCAGTTATCTTCCCTCTAGGGTATTTGCTAATGTTGCTATAGACATTTTATATAAATTTATCATGTCCAATGCCACACTCATCTTCAGTCTGTTCAAAACTCACTGTGGAATCACTATGGAATCCCACTGAAAGTTTTGGCAACCTGTCACAAATGGAGTATATTGCAGCATATATCAAAATACTTTCAGATATCTGACGGAATTGGTAGTGTTTTTAAGGGGGGGAAAGGGGTGACATGCTTCTATTTTTGACCTGCTGTAGCTCATAGTGCTGGGAAAAATTCAGCAAAGGCAAAGCAGCCACCACAACAAAAAAGATATGTAAAATTATAGAAGTTTATTTAAGGCCCAGCACAAAGGAAGAAGCTTAAGATTAATCATGTTTCTATTAAATCTCAAAAGAGTAAAAACTCGTGAAAAGGTAGAAGTGCTGGTGCAAGGGAAGCAGGGACATCCTGAAACACAAAAATGCATTTTGATTCAGAGGCACACTTTCCAATGGCTCACAAAGTGTGAAAGACTCATTTATGAACAGGGTCGCTCAAGGTGGTGTTATAGGTTGTTTATTCAGAGTTGTTATCTTGGAATCAATAGCAGTTGTTTACAGAGACTAGAGAATCCCAGAGCATTTTATGCAGATGCCCATCCTCATTTTCTCCTCAGCTCTTGTTGTGTACTGAATTGCAAATATTTTGTATGCCTTAGAGAAAGCTGTGGTTCATACATAGAACTAGGTTTGTTTGTTTTAAAAAGCTTTGTTATGCACTAAGGTTCAGGAGGATAGTTCAAGCTTTCAGGACTTCACCCAGTATATGTAGAATCCTTGGCTGACCCAGAAAACCTTTGTCCATCCACAAGACTGAATCCAAAACAATCTGTGCAAGTAAGCTTTGCTCTTATTATGTGCACAAAAGATACACAATGGGAGACAACACTAATCCATAGTGAGGATAGTGAAGAAATTGAGACTAGTTTTTATATGAACTTACCTTCATATACCACTTTTCTTGAACCAATAAATGAACTGACATGCAACACTCATTTTATTCTGTATATTTCCAAATTTTGCAGTACCATTTTCCAATTAATAATGACTAAATATGTGTAGTTTAGGGAAACATGTTTACAGACATGTGAATATTCACAGAAATGTGGAGAAGAATGCAACATGCAAATATGCAAAAATGGGCAAGACTGAACTGAAGCTTAAAAAATGAAAACTGTGGCCCTTTCTGCATGATGTCCCTTTCTCGTTTCTGCCACAGGATGGCAGTGGTTGGCAGGTTGCGCTTCTGCATGATATCGTCACCATCCCACTGCCATCCTGTCGCAGACAGTTGCGCTCGCATAGTTTTCACAAAACAGAAAAAATCCATTTCATGTCTGTGATCGCATGGTGGTCCCACCATCTCTGGCCATGAAGAAACTACAGAAGTGCATTGGTGACACTTCCTTACATAGCACAGCAATGGAAAAAGCCCGGCTGTGCTGTGGAAGGAAGACATGGCGCCATTGTGTTCTCTTCAACATGGATGGAGCTGGTGAAGAGGGGAGCATTGCTTATACACTCCCTTCTGGACCCGGGACTGCAGCGAGAGGATGTGGAAGAGTGTTGTCATGTGGAAATGGCCTGAGTCTGTCAAATTTGGCTGGTTCTTGGTTTGCTTCCCTCCCACAAAGCTTGAGCTCTCTCTGAACCAAGTATTTTATGCTTGTTCTAGACAAGTAATATGCAGAGATCTAGTAGGAAATTTAAAACTGCAGGCCTTCATGATTACAGTCTCTTCAGCAAGTGGTTATGTTGATCTGTTTTGGAGTTTAGGGGGTTAAGTTTGGGAAGCAAACACTCCTAGCAATTTTCATCTAAACCAGCAGCAAGGTTTTTGCAAAGTTAATGGATCTTGGCCATTCAAGTCCAAGACATCTCATAATATTTTGGATCTCAAGAGGGATAGTGAATAATAGAGCATATATGCTGAGAAAATCCATTTTCACCTAGAGCTAAACTAAGGGCCTTTCTGCACTACACTGTTATAGTGCTATTATTCCACTTTCAACATCCTCTGGAATTCTGGTGTTTGAAGTTTACTGAAGCCTAAGAGCTTTCTGGCTGAGAATTCTAAATGCCCCTCCCTAAACTGCAAACCCCTGGATTCCATATGTTGTTGAAAGTGGAATAGTCCTTTCTGAAGAGGAGAAGCAAAAGCATAAGAAGTTGTTCCTGGTTCAGATCCCAACTCTTACTTCATGGTTGTGAAGTGTCCAGCTTGTTACAAAATCACTACTGTGTTCAATCATGCTCAGACAGTGGTTTTGTGTGTTGGCTGCTCAACTGTGCTATGCCAGCCCCCTCAAGGAAAAGCATGATTGACAGAAGGATGCACCTTCAGGTGAAAGCATTACTGAATAAAGCAGATAGTTGTCCAGGATGGATGGGGCTACATGCACAGTCCTTGGCTTAGATGCCAGTGATCTCAAGAGCATGGATGGATTCCCAACACACCTATAAGCAAGCTGCAGCTTTGTAACTCTTGAGGTCTTCAGCTGCTGCCTATGGAATAGGATTAAATTGTACCTATCACTGTCCTTGTAGCCTCACCCATTAGACTCAATAAATTTGGGGTATATATAAAAAAGTAAAATAATTTCACTATAACAGTGTAATGTGGAAAAATCATAAGTTGGAGCAGGAGGAATCCAAGGGAGTGGCAAATCATGTCACTGTCTCTGCTAGTCAAAAATTCCCATGTCCAGTCCTGCAAACCTTGGATCCATTATACAACCAGTCATATTGATGCTCTGTATTAGAGCTATTTATTATAAGTGAACTAGATTACAGCAAGAAAGGGAAATTGATTTGGTATATATCAATTTAATAGGTATTAAACAATTATTTAAGTTTATCAAATTTTTAACACTATAAATCCCCCCTCAACTAAAGAAAAACTCAGGCCTGTTTCACACCTTATCTAATCACTGAGACATCTAGTGTGGGTCCCAGTGTCGACCCTGCTGAGAGGGGACCACAACAGGGGTGCTTCCCTCTGCACTGACTGCCTTTGGAATCCAGGAAGTGCAATGGCCATGTCCTTCCTGCCTCAGCACAGCCAGGTATTGTCCCAGGCTATGCTGTGGCAGGAAGCACAGTCATTGCAATTCCAGAGCCTCTGCAAGGAAGGTAAGTAGGGGCGCATGATGGGATGGTGACGTGATTGTTGGTCAATGACAGGGAAAACCAGTCAGTGAGTTACTGTGTGATTGTACTGTCTGAGGACAGGAGAAGGACAGGACAGTGATGACATTGTGCATAAGCATTGTCACAGTCCCATCCTTCTTCTATTACTACGACGGGTTGGGAGGGTGGAGCAGAAAGTGCCTCACTGTTGTAAAAGACATCTTGAAAACCTGATACCTTATGGGAAAAAAGTATACCCAGGGTTAGTGGGTTTGCAGGCCTTTGTGTCAGAACTCCATGATCTAGACTGACCGCAGTTAATTTTGACTGGCATTATCCTCCTTTGGAGAAGGATCACATCTCAGCAGTAATGCCCCTTTGTCACAATGTGAAAACGTGAGCGCAAAGGGCACCCAAATCTTGCACTCAAGGCTTGGCCAGCCTGGCACCTCTTTGTGATCAGAACTGAACAGCCAGGGAGATCTCTGAATCAAGCCAGGGCCAGGACAAACAGGTCTGCCGCAGTTCTCCCTTTCTGAGAACACAGTCCCTTCCTCACTCTTGTCCCCCCTTGGTTTCTTCCTTTCAGGATTCTCCCCCTTTAGTGCCTTTCCTAAATCTGCCCTTCTCCCAGATGTAAGGATCAGCAGTGATTTATATTTTCCAAGACTGTGGTACTGTTGGCACTAATGTCAAGATGTTATTATTGGTAGCGTGTGTATCTCAGGATTCAAAATAAGATTCTGTAACACTGTTTTAAGGAACACAGAACTTCAAACATTTATTGTACCATCTGATGTCCATGAGTTAAATTGGTTCCCATGGTGACAACTAAAAGAAAGGTTTAAACTGGATCAAAAGCTGTATGGATTTGAGAGAAAAGAGAAGGAATTGGATATGTTGATGAAGGGAAATCAAAATAAAATAATTTTGAAATTCTATAAACTATTGTTGAAAAGAGAATTGGAATCAGAAGTAGTTAAAGATACAATGGTAAAATGGGCTCAAAAGGTGGGACACCTGATTGAATTAGAAGTTTGGGAGAAAGTATGGAAAACTGATATAAAATTTACCCCAAAATTAAATTTAAGAGAAAACTTTTACAAAATGTTACATAGATGCTATATGACCCCAGAAAGATTGCAAAAAATAACTAAAAATGGGAATGTGAAATGTTGGAAGTGTGATGAAAATATTGGGTCCTTTTTTCATATGTGGTGGACTTGTGGAAAGGCAAGAAAGTTCTGGAAGGGGATACAAGATGAAATTCAAAGAATCTGTAAAATGAACTTTGAAATGATACTGGAATTTTATTTGTTAAATATGTTAGGACAACAAAAGGAGATTAGAAGTCATCAGAAGATAGTGTTATATTTGATAACCGCTGCAAGGTTGATATATGTGCAACATTGGAAAGAAAAGAAAGATATTGATTTAGGAGAGTGGAAATTAAAAGTTCTGGATATGGTAGAGGTAGAAAAGTCAGCATTTTCATTGAAAAATAAACCTATCCAGAACTTTGAAAGGGAATGGAAAGGAGTTTTGGAATGGATAAAAATATAGAAGTATATGAAATCCAAGAAAGAGATAATATAATTGTTTTTCTCTTCTGCAAATGAAAATGTAATTGTTATTCTTTCTTTTTCTTTTGGTAGATGGAAACAAAGAAGACTCAACTGGAGTAAAATAATATGGAAGTGGGGGGAGGGTGTGATATATCTGATAACGGGGTATATCCACTCTGTTTTTTTTTATGCAATGAAATTTTTATTAAAAATATTTAATAAAAAAATAAATAAATGTGTCTTGTATCTAAATGTTTCTAAACAGCATACCATTATTCTGTCTCTCTCTTTTTTCAATTCATTCATTCTCTTTCGTATACCCAATTTCTCGGTTCTCTCCTTCCACAGAGCTCTTCAAATCTCCAACCTCTCCAAACACACCACAAATCACATTCTCCTTCAATCACTCCCCAGGCAGTTAAAAAAAAAAACTTTATTTTCTTCCTTCCACCAGCCCATCCCCTGGGCTATCCAAGGTTCCATTTCACCAGCAAATCTGCTTAAACATTCTCAGTTGCCAAGGAAGCTCCATTATCAGGACCTCCTCCCATTGGGTTCGTCACACCCCTGCTTTGTGAAAAAGAAGGTCTCAAGTTAGATTCCTTCTTTAAATCTAAAGCTAATTACTAATCTAGGCTAGAGTGAACTCACTGAACAAAGAAACAAACGTTAAATCACTGTTTCTGCAAATCCCATTGATTGTATTAATTTACTGTAGTTGATACTACTCATTTGCTTTAGGCCCTGATCTGGGTTGGAGAATGTCTAAGTATGAAAATCTGGAGAGATGTAGCTGGTCAGTAGGTTGCACTCAGCTGGACAAAGCAATGATATGACTAATGTATAGGCAGCCATCTGTGTTCTTCTCTTCTAAGATTTCCATTATACCGTCATGCTTTCCTTAATTCCATTACAGCTTATTTACTTCTTGCAAGGACATTTCTCATGACCACAGACATTTTGCCCATAAGTTAATGACATTTGTTTGTACATCTTTAACTGAAATGAATTTTCAATGAATCCAGACATTAAATATCCTGAAAGGCAAGTCACTTATGCATCTGTCAGTCATAGATCAGTGCTCATTGCTCCAAAACCAAACATGGACTGTACTGACAGATTCAGTTCTTTGATTTTGCAGATATTCTTTCAGACTTTTTCAGTGGAAAAGGTTAATAATGTGATGTCTAATTATGTGCAGGTATTTCCTGGATTATATATATTTTCTGCACAAGAGTCATAATTTATGGTGGCACACTTATGTTTTTATCAAATAAAGTACAATTATGGCAAAAAATGCAATAATGTATAAATACACAATGTCTCAAACAGCGCTAAAGTTGAAACATTACTAATATAAAATCCATGCTAGCAAAATTGATAAGCAGGGACTGAAAATTTAAATACAGGGATTTCTTTTGGGGGGAAAATATGGAGATTTTAGACTTGTAGCATGAATATGAGTCACAGGAAAAATGTGATATGTCACAAAAGGGAAGGATTATGAGAAATTATTTTATTCATAATTCTGTACTTTTATTTCCAAACACACTTATGTGTTAGTTAATGCCATCAATTTCAGCAGAGGAAGCAAGTTTAGGATTATTAACTATAGACTCCATATAACTGTACTGTACTAATTAGAGCCAAAATAAATTATAGTTTTCCAAGTTTCTGCTGTGATGGAAAATATTTGTTGAAGATTGCATTAGTCATAATCATTTAAGCAGGGACATAAGTGGATAAATTATGGTCCTAGAGCTAACATTGCCAATCCCCAAGCTAACTTCAGACTGCTTCTTAGCTGAGTTCTTTACAGCATGAGAAATAAGCCAAGATAGCCAAACTGGGAACAATTCATGTTGCTTGTCCAGTCCTGACAGTCAACCATATATCTATGGTTCCAGGAATAAAGTACCTGAGGTTCCAACTGTAAAGCTGATGATGTCGATTTTCTTGGTTAGAGGTCAGTGAAAATGTCAAGTTATTTTTCTTTTAAAGTGCAAGATTCAGTTGTGCAACAGAACAAAACTTACAAGACTCGTCATCCTGAGGAATAAGTGAACATTTTAATTCAATTCAGAATTTATTGAAATTCTCAGAATTTAAATGTGTGAGAATGGACAGATTTCTCCATCTATATTATACAGTAGATACGGATGATCCATGGTTGCCAATTTTTTACTGGGTTCAATTTGAGAACTTGTCATTAACCAACCATTAGAGCTCTGAATGGCCTGGCATCTAGCTATGTAGAGAGCAGACTATTTCATTATGTACTTGTCTAGTTATTAAGATTATCAGGAAATATTTTACTTAGGCAACCAGTTGCAGGGGCCTACTTGTTGGGCATGCAGAAAGGACTTTATCTTATATGTATTCTAAATCCTGGGAGGCACTGGTACTCTATTCGTTCCCATGGCTCTATTGATGGATTGCCAAGAAACAACTTTTCAAGAAGGTTTTAAAATTTTATTTGTATTTCAAGTTGCTTTAATTGTTTTCTGGTATCAAATGCTGTCATTGGGTTCAAGGAAGCACTTTCCACACGCACAAAAGAAGGGGGCAACCACTCCTTCCTTCTGCAAACCTCCATTGGAAAAACCTGCACAGGAAGGTCAGGAAAATTTTTAGAGCACTTTAAAAAAATGTCAGATAAATGTCAACATACTTAAATTAGAGAGAATGGGTGCAGAGAAACAGAAAGAAAATTACTTAAAAATTTCTCTGTTTACCATGTTGTAGGGGAACATGAATGACAGTCATAGTTTCGCACTGTTGAATCTAAAGTTGCTAATGAAGATGGAAGAAATTTCAATAATCAAAATTAAATTGAAATTAATCAGATTTTAAAATCTTAGAGATTCATTTTAAATTCCGTTCTTTAAATTTCATGAATCTTCATATTTCAATTCCTCCATTTTGTGACAATAAAGGAAACTCTTCCTTTTTAAGGGTGATTAGACAAACATCATAAAGACTGTGGGCTAAAAGCTCATGGAAGTGAAAGTAAGTCATAATCCTTCCAAAGGAGTTCCCTTATGAAAAATTCTTAGTAATTCTGTAGATCTGGAGATTGGGAAGGGAAAGTGCTGAGAAAGCTCAGTGCAGCATTTAAAAGAAAGAAAGAAAGAAAGAAAGAAAGAAAGAAAGAAAGAAAGAAAGAAAGAAAGAAAGAGAGAAAGAAGTGTGTCCGTGTCCCTGTAGCCTTCCCTTTCATGGAAAATTCATCTCTACCACAACACACACACATAAAGACAATTCTGAGAAGCACTTGAGTTGGGTATTTGGAAGTTGTTGATTCCCAAAGGGAAATAGGAGTCTTTAAAATGAAGGAAACAGAAGTCAAGAAAATGAGACCCTTCATTTTGTCTACTTAGATGCTACTAAACTCCCCCAACTGAATTAAGCAGCTGGATTTCCTTTATTTTATGTTTCATGTGAGTTTTAGTGTCTTCCTTTCTTGACAGAGTAGCATTGACAAATGTTCCTGTTGCCGAGTCTAGAAAGAACAGTTTCAGGACACTGTGCTCAGAAATCAAGGAGTTAGAGCCCTCATTGCACTTTGCAAACAGAGACACTTTCTGTTTGAAGCACCCAAACCACCATGGGACAGGAGAAGGACAGCACTGGGACAATGCTTATGCATGACGTCTTCCCAGTCCTGTCTTTCTCCTGTCACCAGGTAGTGTGATTGAAAATCATTGATGGGTTTTCCCCATTAATGACTGGTGATTGTGCCACCTTCCTTCCACATGCCTGCACTTATCTTGTCTGTGGAGGTCCTGGAAGTGCAATGGCTGCACTTCCTGCCTGGGAGAGTACCCAGCTGCATCAGGAAGAAGTGTGGCCACTCTTCTTCTTGGATTCTGGAGGTAGCCGGTGTGGAGGGGAGTGCTCCATTGCACTCCTCTCATAGGAGAGCTGCTGCCACCATTACTGGACACTGCTGGGACAAAGATAGAGTGTGGAAAGTGCCTCAGGTATGGTATTCTGGTAACATCAATGGCCTGATCCAAGCCTGTTCCCTTAATCCTTCCCGTGTTACTCCAATCACCTTACTTTCCTTGGGTCATATGGTATCTACTAACTTCCTCACCAAATGTTCCTTTACTCAAGCCAAACAGAAAAAAATAATAATAGCAGCAGCTGACCTGGAGTCAGAAGCCACAATTGTCTATGTTGTTTCCTACGCAAGAATATTTTTTTCCCTGCAGAAAGATGCATGCCATTTTTCTTTGCTGAACATTCAGCATTCACCTCCATGTAGTTTTGCAGAGATGATAGAGAATAATGGTCAGAAACAATCAAAAACTAGACACTTGTATTCTTAAACAACAGATACCGTTACTCATTCTTGCATGTGACACAGAAATAAGTAAAAAATTCCATCTATAAATATGAGTGAGCAAAATAGCATTTGTGGGTTGCCCCAGGGATATTGGTGAGGTTCCTCAGCACTTCTACACCTCACCAGCACTCCCCCATTTTAAAACTGAAATGCACCTGACAGTCATTTTGAGGCAGAGGGGGCACCTTAGCTACATCTTCAACTCTCACTGAGACATTTTAGATCAGAGGAGGGTTTTTTTCTTGATGAGAAGTCACTTCTTCCTACTTTTGGGTTTTGATCAAAGATCTCTCTTGAGTTAGAAGTGGTGATGAACATAGAAACGTGTTTGTTGGGATGCTTTTTGGTTGTTTCTTTTTTGGGGGGGTGAGTGGTATGGAGCAGAGGTACAAACAACTGAACTCCAGAAATGGTGTCCATTCTTGATGCAGAATAATTGCTAGAAGCAACGTTTGAGGTCATCAAAGTCTTAGCATAGGAGCACTCTGTTTTAGGAAGCCGGTATCATTAGAGGATTATCATGCACAACTCAAAAGGTTGTATATGAATGTGCTGTCTGGCTTAGCACAGCACAAACCATCAGGCAACATATTTAACATAATTCTATGTATCACCATTTTCACATGTCTCTGCACATCTGCCCGGGGGCGGGCTTCTGGCTGGCCCGCTGCCCTGATTGGCGGAGCGCTGCTGGAAGCCACCGGCTGCCATTCTGGGCGCCGCCAAACGCCGCCGAACACTGCCGAAATTCGGCGGTGTGTGAAGCGGCAGAACCACGTTCCCCGCAGGGGCGGAGCAGGGACGGAGCAAAACGCAAGCAGGTAAGCTCCGCCCCTGCATGTGCTGCCCCGTTTTGGCCCCCCCACGTAAGAAAAGGGCCACAATCTCATTTAAAGTACATTCCAATGTTTCCAGTGGGTTTTAGTCTCTGATATCTCTGTATGTCTGTGTCTGCAATATAAAACATAAGAGTTTGGGTAGTGTACTTCTTTCCTGGCAAATGCATTCAGTATTGAGCTACAAACTGATTGCATACAGCTGTTTAAATATTTAATAACTTATTTGTCTATCTGATGTTGCATAGCAGTTGTAGATCACACTAGTTAAAGAAGTCTTTATTTGAAGATGAAGGTGGCATCAAAAACAACTTAAAATTCATCACACATTTAACAAACTTGGCTTAAGCACTTTGCTGGATGGTTCTGAAAACCTTCACTCTTGAAAGAAATCAAATCAAGGAGACTGACAACTTTCATACTCACTGCCTTGAAGATTTCACATAAGCTGGTCTAGCTATGCCTTATTTTACTTAAGCTGTTTATCAATCAAAGGCATTCTCTATCCATACACTTTTTACAGTCATGTAGGGCTGAGCATAATGTTTGAAGGAAAGTCTTTGGCAGTCAATCATATATTTGATTCTGAAGCTGCTGGTACTGCTTCTTAGCCTCAGTAAAATGGTGAAAAGAGATCCTTTTGGGTGTATCCCAGTCTTAAACTATATGCTGGAATGTGTAGAAACATTCAAAGAAATGTCTTACATGCTCCTGGGAGGTAGTTTCATTTGAATCCTGATTAATAATAATAATAATAATAATGTCAAAAGGAAACAACAACAGCAAAAATGTCAAGAATATCAGCAGCAGCAGCAGCAACAACAACAATTGGCTTATATCCTGTCTTTCAGGAAAGCTCCTTGTTAAATGGCTTAGGAAATTCAAAGTAATATCACACAATCATTAAAAGAAAAAGAAATCACAACGTAAAATGGGATAAAACAATACGGCTATAAAAAGAAAAAAAACTTCTAATAGGTGGAATGAAATGTATCCTAGAATTAATGAAAAAAATAGCATTTTTGTGGTAGTTTTCTACAGTTACACTCCTCAAATATTGCTTTGACATGATGAGCAATGAATTTCTATTTCTTATCTACTTAATCAACTGATCACTTATGGCTTTATTATTCTACTTTGGGGGATCAATTTTGGCATTCCAAATAATTATTCTAAAGAACTATTGCAATGACTTTAAAAATTGGGCAAAACAACTTGTATATAAGATGTGTCAGTGCCACAAAAACACTCTTTAACTTCCAGACACTAGGCTGGGTTATTTCAACCCATATGATTCTTTTAGTGTTGCACAAAGCACATAACTGTGGCATGTTGCTTGCCCTAACTTCTTAAACTAGTTTGTTGCACTCCGCTTGTGGTGCTGGGTATAATTCAGTTGCTAGTGGTGAAGTCTGATTCAACTGTGAGTTGTCTTGTGTATATTAAATGGAAGAGGCACCGTTTTGCCCACTGCCTCAGGCAGCAAACTATTTTAGTCTCATTATGCCATTGTACAAGATCTTGTAGAACCATAAACGAAAGATAAGAGGAAAAGAACAATAGAAGTTTGTCCAAAGGTGTTTAGGGGGACTACATTGTTTAGAAATATTACTGTCAACACGTTAGTGTCTAGATAGCCTACAAAGCCAAAAGATAATTAACCATAACTGAATAATATGAGGGCGGGCATATTCCATGCAAGACCCTGCTTAAAATTGTTCCATCTAATACTTGAGGGGAAGTTTATTGTGTGTGGTGGTTCATCATGTAGACTGGACACACCACATTGCTTCAGACCTTTTATTTCAGCCAGTCTTTTCATGCATGTGGAACGATTTGCCCTCTCCATGTGACACATGACTGCACATGAATGGTTGACTGAATGAATGACAGGAATTTCCACACTGAATGATTCAAACATCCCTCTATTTGACAGCTATAATACATGGACCAGTCCTGTTCAGTTATCAGAGCTAAAGCTTAGGAACCACATATTTAAAATTAACTTCAAATGGCATTGTTGTTTGGCCTCTCATCATTAGGAATGTAAATTATGCTTATTTCATTCTTTCAAACAAGAACAAATGATTTTATTTATTTTTTAAAAAAGTTTTTTATACCTGCTGGGCATGTTTTTAATGCACTTTTTCAATGATTTCTCACCCTTTTTTTTACACAAACCCCAAATCCTATTGTTACCTAGAGAAGATCCATTGAATTAATGGGATGTACTTACATGTTGACTCCCCATTCAATAAATTGTTCAATGAGTTTATTCTGTTTGGGACTAACCAGAAAGATTCATGCACTGTTTGTGTACAAAATAACATTCTTGTACAGAATACAGTGCATTTTTGCACACAAAAAAAGTCAAACAATAATTTTGAACTTTTTTTTTTATTTTTTTTTTAAAGGAAGTAGTGCTGAAGGACCAAAAATCTTGCAACAGGTCACCATTTTCTTGCCAGAGTGTAACATTGTGTGGAGATACCCTTTCTCATCAAATATATTTCAAAAAAATTCAGTATTACTTAAATCCCTACTGATGATACATTGATTTGAGGACTGCCATAAATTTTTCTTTCAGATTCGACAACACATCTGTAGATGGCATATTTCAGAAGCCTATTTCATTTATTTGTCAGAGCTACTGAGACGGAAATGAAGTGGACTTATTTGGAGGGTGGGTTTATTTTGATTTGGAAATGGAAAAACAAATGATGCCTGGTTCCTTCTTTGTATTTATGAGAACACAGATAATATTTATCTGTAACAAAAAATTCAGGGTGGAGGGAGATGCCACTTTTATTACTGGTGATTATGGCCAAAGAACTGATGTGGCAGTTTGGTCCTTTCCCATCCTCCTAGAATTTTCTCTGTATGGAATGACATGATGACCCCATTAGCTCACTTCCATTAAAATAATATATGGAAGGAGAGTAATGTGATGGGCACAAGACCTGCTCAAATGTGACCATCATTAGTCACTTACATGTCTTCAGCATGAGAGTCTGGATGAGTATTATAATATTATTGAACATGCTTACAATCTTCCCACAACTGGTAAGCCTGATTACAGAAACTTCCTTATCTTCGGAAGCAATCTGTATGTTCAGCTGAATATGCTCCAAATGCCTCATCATAGCACCAAAAGTCAGCAGTGGAGATTCAGTACACTAAGAGATGCTGGGTGGAAGGATAATGCATATAACTTCTTTCATCTCTGTACATTCTTTCAGTAGGATAAATGGCTGAATTGAGTCTGTATGCATTCATGTCTGTCTGTCTGTCTGTCTGTCTGTCTGTCTGTCTCTCACACATACACTATCTGTCTGTCTGTCTGTCTGTCTGTCTGTCTGTCTGTCTGTCTCATCATTACTTCAGTGCTGGAGAAGGGACCATTCCTAGTTCTCTTGATAAGTGCTACAATAACATTCTTCACACACTGACATGTAAAATTGGGTAATATATTTCACACACAGGAACACTGGCAAATGAAAAGAAAGCCCCAATCTAGACACAAAATTGACAGTAGTTCACAATGTTTTTCTCTCACTAACAGTTGTTTCTTGATGGAAAGAACTACAGTTTGATTCTACCCTGAGTCCAAGCTCTGAGAAAACAATAATTTATAAATAAATAGCATATAATTAACAAGTAACATAAATAAAAATAGCTAACATGGTGCAAAGATTTGAGTGTTGAACTACAACTCTGGGTTCAAATCCCCTCTCAATCATGGAAACTCACTGGGCAACTCTGGGTGAATCACACTCTCTCAGCCTCAGACAATGACAGTGGCACACTACCTCTGAATAATTCTTGCCAAGATAACCCCATGATAGGATTTCTTAGGGTTGCCATAAGGTGGAAGTTGTTTGAAGGCACACAGCAACTAAAACAACATAAACTAAAAATTATACATTCGTCATTGATACATAGACACATTCACATTCACAGACACACACACACACACACACACACAACATTCATCTATTCATTCTTGGGACTCTCTACTGAGGGTGGACTGACCCACTCGTTATCTTTATGTCAGAAGATAAAGATGTTATTGCTTTTATGGTTATTATTCAATCAGACTTTTCAACTAAAAGGAAGGACCTTTTATCCAGATAGGTGTTTTGTTTGTTTTGTTGATGTGCTTTAGTTGCATTTTGTTTCCTCTTTTACATGTAGGATAGATTGAGAGACAGGAAGATAGAGACTAAGGCCATTCCAGCACCACACTGTTATAGTGCTATTATTCCATTTTCAACATCCTATGGAATCCTGGGACTTACAGTTTTTGGCCTTAGTAAACAACAAATGCCAGAATTCTACAGGATTTTGAAAGTGGAATAATAGCACTATAACAATGTAGTGCAGAAATGGCCTAAGATGGAAAGACAGTTGAGTGGGGGAGAGATTTAAACTAATTACCTCCATAGTTTAGATAGGCTGAAAAAAATCACATTAAGCAAAACAATGCAAAATACCTGCTTATATTCATATTCTCTTTGAAATATTGTCTTTTTTTTTCTTTTTCTTTTTTTACTTTGGGGAAAGACAAGGATGTAAGTGCCAATTCTGTCAACAGAACAGGTTGTCTTTTCTTTCCTCTTTTTGAATTTGAGGAAAGTTGGCAGCAACATTTCAAAAGTTAAAATATGTCAAGCATGTCAAAACCTGTTCCTCACTCCTGTTCCTCACTTGGCATAACTAAAAGGGATGTTGGCAGAGTTTGTAGCTCTAGAAGTCAATCAGCATGTCTTGAAAGTTTTGTTCAGTACTGGGTGGATTTGGGATAAAAATGGTGAGGTGATTGTTATAATTGTCTCACCAGATATGTCTCAGTAATAAGGACAGTAATGAGACCAACATCCTTTAAGCGTTTGCTATAGCTTTCCGCTGTAAGATATTTATATATCACAGTATCTAAGAGAAGCATCCACAAATTGGCAAGTGGTGGCAGACACCAGATTCATCTCATAAGCTGTCTGTCAAGTGGCAATTCCTTCACACAAAAGAACACAGTAACAGGAAGAAATGTGATGATTGATTCGCCTGACCACCTAGCCTATGGCTGGGGGTTTCTCATCACTCACACTGGATCACTGTCTGTTTTGTTTCTGCCTTACTCACCTTGTTTGTTAACCTGGGCAGTCTACAAACTATCACTTACCCATGGGTGAGGAGGAAAAACAATTCAAGTGTAAAAACCAAGGTGAAGGTATCAGTTTTTCATGTCTCAAGCTATGTCAGTCAGTAAAGCTCACTTTGCTTCATTTGAAGAAGTGTTGAACAACTAAAAATAATAATAATAATAATAATAATAATAATAATAATAATAATAATAATAATATTGGAACTGCATGCATTTAAAAATACACTCTACTTGGAAAAGCTCACAAAACATGCACATTAAAATGTGTACACATATGCATGAGTTTTTTTAAGAAATGAGGAAAATAGCACTTAGTACCTTATGAAAGGGGGAAAAATGTGTTTCTGACAGTATACAGTTCAAAGATGGACCATGAATGTAGGGTTCAGAGAAACACATGATCAAGGCTGAGAAAGATCCATGTCCCTGCCCATTTGTTCAACGTACTGAAATAGAATTTGGGTCCTATGAAGAATTACACACACTCCAGATTATTTGCGGAATGGGTGATCACTTACCTGATCACATGGTTATGAGTGTTGCATCCTTAATATATACTGCAGTGGCTTAGCATATGATCATATGATCATTATTATTGCTCTTTATTATTGCTCTTGTTCATAATTGTAGTTGTGGTCATTATTGCTATAATGTATTGCTTCCTTAATGTGTGGAACAGCTACTGTAATGGCTTCTTCAATAGTCCAAATCTCTTCATCACAGATTCAAAGAAGAACACATATAATCTCAGAGTTCCTATGATGTTACCAAAGTGTTTAAAATTACAAGCTTTCCCCCCCCCCCCCCAGTGATTAATGTAGAGAACATTTCTCCAGATGCAGCAATAGAGGTATATATCCACATTTCACCAAGGGGCAGAGGATCAGGAATAATTCCTTTTCCAGTAGTTCTAGCAAGTGTAGCCAGTGTTGAAGCATGGTGAGAGATGACCACCAGTAACTTTTAGAAGGCTCTATAGTTGCTATTTCTGCTTTATTACAAGAATGGAAAATATTTTTCTGCTTGATAATCAAATTTCCTCTCAGGTTATTTATTTATTTACTTATTTGAAGAACCACAGGTTGGAAGTCAGAGGGGCCAATAGTGTGTGAGGTCACCACCACCTCACTCTCTCTCTTTCATGGGGTCACTACTATACCACAGTGTTTCTCTTTTCCATTCACACAGATATCGATTCATTCACACCTACATCTACAAACAACACTCATTCAGAAACACACTTTGTTAATTTAACACCTGTCTCTCATAAGCATTACTCTTTCCCCTCTTCCTCCTCCCCTGTCTTTACTCATAGAATCATACAGTTGGAAAGGGATTTATGGGCTGTCAAGTCCAGTGTCATGCTTGATGCAAGATCTCTAGTTAAAACATCCCTAACAGGTAGGTGCCTGGATTATTTTTGAAGATATCCACAGAAGGAGATCCAACTCTTTTTCAGTTGGCTTCATTGATGACTCCCTTTTCCTGTCAATGAGTTTCTTCTAATGTTGAATTGAAATCTACTCTCCTGTAACTTCAAACCATTAGACCTAGACCTATTCTTTGGGGCAACAGCAAACATGCCCAGCTCCTTCAAACTTTCCTCATATGTTCTGTTCTCCATACCTCTTATCACCCTTGTTGTCCTTCTTAGAACATGCTCCTTCTTAAAATGGATCACATATAACTGAAAACAGTACTCCATAAGAGGCCTTACCACCACAAATATAGTGAGACTATTACTTCCCTCAGGTTAGAATCTACATCTTTGTTAACACAGGCTAAAATAGTATTTGCCTCCTTTGCTGCAGCCTGACACTGCTCACTCATGTTCACCTTATAATCAACAATAATCCCAAGGTACTTTTTCTATACACCTTTTCAAAATGTGATGATCTTTGCTCTCCATGCCATTCTTTTGTTTGATTGGGGGAGAGGGCTGAATCAATGTGAGCATGGAACAATTGGGCAGAGGCTAGAGTTTGCTAAGGGTTCTGAGGTCTGCATACAGCCCGAAGACAATTGTTTGCCTACTTCTACATTATAATATTTATAGGGCTAAACTGGATAGATCATAGAAGATCTGTGAGGGCATATGCAATTTTCCATGTCTATTAATAAAAGCACATGCAGAAAGCCCCAAATGTGATCAAAATGTCTATATGTGCGTTTGTGTGTATGTGTGTGTACATGCGTGCATGCGTGCGTGCATGTGTGTGTGAGAGAGAGCGGGAGAGAGAGAGAGGAAGAGTTAATCCCTGGCCATTTCTGTACTGCACTGTTATAGTGCTATTATTCCATGTTCAACATCCTATGGAATCCTGGGGTTTGCAGTTTAGGGGAGGGACATTTAGAATTCTCAGCCACATAGTTCTTTGGCCTCAGCAAACTGCAAATCTTAGAATTCCGCGGGTTGTTGAAAGTGGAATAATAGCACTATAACAGTGTAGGTTAGAAATGGCCTTTGTCTTATGTCATTTCTCCAAGCTAAATACCCGTTTTCCATGTTGTAGCTCGTCCTTCCAGGAATAAAACACAGATATTCGTGTCTGTCCCCAACACCACCATATTATGAGAAATGTTTTCCTGTTAGGCTACTCATATCCCTGTTCGTTGCTTGATATGAAGAAAAACAGAAGGCAGGGACTGCAGCTTTTCCTTAGGTGACCCATCTGTTCTAGGTCAAAGACGTCAAGCTGTTCTAGATCAGATTTTGTGATTTCCCCCTATCAGAGGTAGAAAAAAAACAACTTTCCTTTGCTATTTCCCTTGGAAACAATATTTTGAAAGGGTCACAAAAAAATGTTTGTTCTAGTTGGCTGGAGTTGCCAGTACGGCCTTAATTAGTGATCGCATGATACAGTCAGATAGGATGGCCACTGAATTTAAAGTCAACATATTAGCAATAGCAATAGCACTTGTATTTCTATACCATTTATCAGCTAAGTGCTCTCTTAGTGGTTTACAATGTGTTTTTAGCTAATTGTCCCCAACAAGCTGGGTACTCATTTTACTGACCTGCGGAAGGATGGAAGGCTGAAATATTGAAATATTATCCTGACTGGCTGTTTTGCTCGCTCCCCTCTCTCTCTCTCTCTCTCTCTCTCTGTGTGTGTATAAATAATGATATAGGGGAAGGGATTGCCTTTCAACACACAAACACATATTGAAGTGATAAAAAAGTGCCTGTAAACAGTATCAAGGAGCCATTTTAGAAAATAAAAAAGCAATGATGGGTGTCCCTGTAATTAGACAGGAGTGAAGTAAATGTGCAATTAATCATTAATGGACATAGTGCAAGTGTTAAACTAATGAAGGCAATTTACTAAAATAGAAAAAGAAGTCAATTTATTGAGATAGTTTATGGAGGTTCAAACCAATATTTCTGGTAGAACTTCTAGAAGCTTTTCTTGAAGTTTCTTGTTATCTTTTCTGTTGTCTAAAAATCATGTTTTAATGTTATAGAGAGTTTAATTATATTTCAAGGATAATCTTTTGTAAGTCTTTAATCTCTGCTGTATATTAGTTTGGCGTGATATGACCTGTTAACTTTATTAGTGTCACAGACTGTATTTATAGTTATAAATAAATAAATAAAAAGTAGCACAAAATGAACAAGTACAAATTACAAATCTAGGAAAGTTCCAGCACATGTGCATACCATGACAAAAATATAAGAGTCTTCAATAAAGAGACTAGGGCAGCCTGCTACATCTGATAAAATTACTAAAACATTTTAACTAGCTGGCTTCTAGTAGAAAAACCTAGAACACAAAATTTTACCATCTTAAAAGCAGGGATATAAATCTTCATTAATGTCATTCTCAGACAAAATAGTGAGTAATTGTACCAATTTTCTACTTGCTGTGAGGAAGTCTGTAAGAACTGTGCTGTTTTCAAACATTATTCACAGTTCAGGACTGTTTTGTGCAAAGTTCATGCACAGTATTTGTGCACAGAAAACAGCATTTGATAACAAACCATGATATAATGAGACCAAACAGAGAACACTGCGTTAAATGAATGCCTCTTGTTTCATCTAACCTACTTAGGTTGTGTTGGCCTGGAAAATGAAGCAAGAGGGGAAAGCAACCTGATGCAGGTTCAGTTGAGGCCCAGGTGTCAACCCCTTGACAGCTTCCTCAGCCTTCTTTTGGGCAAAACACTTCAGCCCAAAGGACAATCTAAAATGCTATGGGTTTCCACGCTGCCTGCCGTAATTGGAATGTAACCCAGGAGACTCCCACCCACTCCCCAGAAATCTACAAGTGAGAACCTAGATCCCAGGTTACTTGCAAGGGTAGCTTCTTTCCCCACTCCTCAAGCCCCAGAACACTATAAGGGGAGGTTTCAGGGTCCTGTCTTACACCAAAAAAGAAAGTCGCCAAAGACTTCTTTCTCTCCCTTCCATTAGCTGCCAGATGAAAGCCTGTTTAACGTTACCACCCAAAGCCAACTGTCAAAGTCTCACAGATAGAGTATGGGGGAGATGAAACAAACACACAAATAAATAAATAAATAACACTTTTTTAAAAAAAAAATGATAAAATTGGGAAAAATTCTTTTCCCAGCCCTGAGGTGACCAGCCAAATCCCACACTGCATTAAGAGTGTGAGAGTGAGCCTCACTGTGAAGATTCAGAGAAACATCTCAGGGGGCAGTCTCTGGCTCTACTTCCATCACATTTAGTATTCTGGTGCCCTGTGCCAGATGCAAAGCATCCTAGTCTTTGCCATGGAGGGTATCAAAGTCCTACTCTCTCCTGCAGCATTGTGCATGACATAAATCCAGGTAGCTATTCTCTGTAGGTAACAGCATTCTCTGCACAGAAAATAATATTGATAAAAATTAAGTGTCCATATGCAGTGCAACTCTCTATTTCATGGGGTGTGGATCAGGAACTGTTCCTCCTTTAGCATCTCTGGCCAGCAAGCCAGCGTTGAGGAATGCTGTGAGCTGCACTTCAATAACCAGTGGAGTTCCTATATTTCTGTGCAGAAAATGCTGCATCTTGTGCAGAAATAGTGTAGTTGGGTTTTTATTTGGCACAAAGTTGCTACTTTTTTTTAAAAAAAAATAAAAAATAGCAATTTTTTGACAGAAAACAAATTTTTCTCTGCAGGAAATGATATTTTCTAAACAGAAAATAATATGGAAGATTTTTTTTTTTTTTGGTACAAAAAAACCATGTGCAAATTTTGTGATGACTAAGTCATGGATTTGGAAGATTCTTACCAGTCCAAGATTCTCCTCATCAGGGTTTCCTGATACTTGAAAAATATTGTTTTTCAAACATTTTGAAATATTCTTTCTATCTCTACTTAAGACTCATTCCATTAAGAGAGTATGAAAAAGGATACAATAAAATTCAAAAACCAATTGCTCATTGGATTAGTATTTTTTTAAAAATAAAATATCCTCTTTTGTATAGGCAATAGAGAAGCACATATTTCACTGTCTCAACCGCATCTGACTGATAAAAGAGATATGTTGCTTAAAATGGATATGCATGCCTTGTATGAAAAGATTGATGTTACACCAGTAAAAAAGAATCAAGGTGAAAGCTCTGTGGCATTTGGGTACACCTAAGACATAAAGATAATTGGCCAGCACAAAATTTACTGTAGTTGCATTTATTTATTTATTTATCATGCATCTTTGATTTTTAGATCTGAAAGATAAAGTAGGATATGGACATCATAACGACAATAATAAATAAAGAAGCTCAAGAATAGTTTAATCACCTGAATTGTTTCTATGGCAATGGATTACTTTCGAAGTTTTGTAAGAGAAAATCAAAATTCTGTTCATAAAGTTACATAGAAGGCTAGGATGCAAGTTAATCCCATATACGTTATTAATCAAGATCTTTTTTAAAAAAAAATAATTAAAATTAAAGATCTTTGCAATCTTTTTTTCCTACCTCCAACTCACATCGATTTAAAGGTCTTGACTAATGCAAAAACACACAATCTCTTTTCGCATTGAACATTTCAATAAAGAAAAGTGTCATTTTGCTGCTTGACTAAAATTTCCTGCAGAACAGACTCACTTATGTGGCAGAAAAGGAAGAGTCTCCTAAATGCAAACTGAATCCAGATTAAAATGGAGGTGGTGAATGAAAGGTCAATGTACCTAGCAGGTACTGTACATGTACATTTTTACAGGAAAATAACATCAGAAGATATGTTCTCTCCCTCTCTCAAACACACATGCACGCGCACACACACACACACACACACGCACACAGAATTTATGAGGTAATTTCTGAAAACAAAACATGTACAGAAAAAGCAATGCCTCTCTACCTCTTCCTCTCAGAAAAAGTTTGTGAAATCTGATGGAAAAATCATTGAAAGTAATGTGGGAGCACACAAAATACATTTAAGGCAATGCAGCAGATGGAGAGTAGAGTAACATCTTGAGTTAATTTATTTTTGAAGTACATAGTGAGCTTTTATGATATAATTGAATTAAAGAATCAGTAGAGAGAGAAAAATATATCCTACACTGGCACTCTGTTTATTTTTAATCCGAAACTTTTCCTAGAAGCTATGTGGGCTGCTTTGAAAGCTTGTGTTGACAACAGTGTCTAAACATTCTCATCTTAAAATAAGCGGCACTACTGCTTGCTGCAAATGGGGAGACTTTAAGAAGAGTCAGCTAATGTTCTGGTTCTTAGCTCTTTAAAGTTTTTACTTCCAAAAAAGTTAAAGCATGTTCATTTGTCTAAAATTGGCATGTTTTACCTATACAGCACCAAGATATAAACATATAGCTATACAGCACCAGATATACTGCACCAAATATGCCAGTACAGAGACTTACTGAGAAATTCAATGTTCTCTGCCTAAGAAAGGGGCAGGAACAACCTGTTGAGTGTTTACCGACACAACCTGGATCTCAAGGAAAGTTGCTTTTCCTGTTACTAATGGAGTTGAAATTTTATTAACTGAATTTTATTGCATTTTCAGGGATCAAAATTGTCAAAGTGGATCAGCCTAGAGAACACACACTTTCCCTGTAGGACAATAATTCCTGATATTTTTAATTTATAATGCTTGCTATATGGTTTGTGTGACATGATTGAGAAGAAATTGCAAAGAACCTGGCTTGTACATTTTGTATATTCTGTACAAAACTTGTGCTTTTTTTCACACACAACTCCATTTTCTGCGCTGGAAAAAAATCTATGCAGAAATATTATTCTTTGTGCAGAAAATAGTTCAAGACTTATTCTGTCTACAATTGCAATATTTATGTGTGTGTGTATGTGTGTGAGTATGTGCATATGTGTGTATGTGCGGAAAATAGTTTTTTGTTTTTGTTTTTTCTGAGCAGGTAACGGCATTTTCTGCACAGAAGATATTTTTTGAAGAAAATGCTGTTTTTGTGCAAAATAAACCTCTTCATAGTAAACCTTCACCTGTGTGAAATCTCAAACTGTGAAGAGTTCCATCAGTCAAGAATTTTCCTCATTAGGATTTTCCAGCACTTGGAAAACACATTTTTCAATCATTGTTCACATATTTTCTAACATTCTTTTCATCTATACAGCCTAGTTTCTCAAGATTGCCATAAGGCTGTAACTGTAACCGAATCCAGTAGTAGTGCTATTGCTAGGCATGATTGTTCATTACGGATGATTGTCCTCAACCAGCGACTTCCTTAGCGGCTTCCTTGAACAGCCTTTGGTTTAGACAGGCCTGTGGTCATTAACTGGCTATAGCACAAGATTGGTCCTTTCTGCACCATACCCCATCAGCACATTCTTCCGTTACAATCCCAGCATTGACATTCACAAAATGGTATAAGGTGGTTTTGCAATGCTTGGGAATGGGATAGCAGCTGGATAGTGATGATGTCATACAGTAGCACAACTCCTGGACCAGAAACAGCCTGCTGCTGTTGTAAGGTCCTACACTTAGGTAGAAAAAATGGAATACAGAAATATAGGATGGGGGACAAGTGGCTGGATAGCAGTACATGTGAAAGGGATCTAGGAGTCTTCATAGACCACAAGCCAAACATGAGTCAGCAGTGTGATGTGGCAGCCAAGAAAGTCAATGCAATTCTTGGCTGCATCAACAGGAGTATAGTGTCTAGATCGAGGGAGGTACTGGTAACACTCTACTCTGCTTTGGTTAGACCTCATCTTGAATACTGTGTCCAGTTCTGGGCACCCCAATTCAAGAAGGACATGGTCAAGCTGGAGCAAGTCCAGAGGAGGGTGACCAAAATGGTGAGAGGCCTGGAAGACATGCCCTATGAGGATAGACTTAGAGAGCTGGTTATGTTTAGTCTGCAGAAGAGAAGGTTAAGAGGGGACATGATAGCTATGTTTAAATATTTGAAGGGATGCCATGCAGAGGAAGGAGAGGGCTTGTTTTTTTGCTTCTCCAGACACCAGGACAAGGAGCAATGGATTCAAGCTGCAGGAAAGGAGATTCCACCTGAATCTCAGGAAGAACTTCCTGACAGTCAGGGCTGTCCGGCAGTGGAATATGCTGCCTCGGAGTGTAGTGGAGTCTCCTTCCTTGGAGGTTTTTAAGCAGAGGCTGGATGGCCATCTGTCGAGAATGCTTTGAGGGTGTTCCTGCATAGCAGGGGGTTGGACTGGATGGCCCATGTGGTCTCTTCCAACTCTACATTTCTATGATTCTATGATTCTATGTCTTAAGACTTTTATTTTCACTGTTAATTTTAATGCTTTTTTAACTGTTTTAAGTTGACATTTTAATTTGATTACTTACTTAACACCTCTTAAACATATATTGCTTATATGTTTACATATGAACATACTATATATTGTTCTAACTTATGCTGTAAGCTGCCTTGTGTCTAACACTGAAAGAAAAGTATGTTTTAAAGAAAGAAACATACAAATGCAAGTGTCCCTTGGAGTCAAGGAACTATGGGATGGCCAATCAGAAAAGTTACTTGTACCAAATCAGAGATTATTTTCCCAAGCCATGCTTATTATGGTCCTTGGAATCTAGAAAATCCTTGGATCCAGTCATAAATAGCCGGCCTCTCATAGAAAGCAAACATTATGCTGATGTCTGCTCCTGGGGCAGCAGTAGGTCCAGGGAGAGCCACTGCCTTTCATCAGCTGTTTCTGTCCCTCACTCCTTTCCCTGTCTTTGTCTGACAGCAAGACTGTGGTGGCTCTTCCTTCTTCTTTTGTACCCCATCCTGCAGTGATGAATGCAGGTCTGCTGTTTCAGTTATTCTTGCTGCCTCCTGTTATAGTGGAGGCAGGAGAATGCCTCTCTGTCATGTAGGGGTTCTGCTTGTGCAACAAAATAATTTAGTGATTGACAATTTAGTTTGTGAGTCCCCAGAATGCCAAACTACTCACACTATGGTCTCTTGTGTGAGTAGTGGACATTGTTAGCTCTTGGTCATTGCATACTGTTTTAAGCAATCTTTGTTTAAAGATTCACTATCATTTACCCCTCTCTCTCTCTCTCTCTCTCTTTCTTAGCCTATGAGTAGAAATAGAAATCTATCTTCTCCCCACCAAATCCAAATCCTCAACAGGTTTGCTTCAGTAAAAATAGTCACACTGACCTCATTCCTCCCTTTCCCTAGTGTTATGGCAAATTTAAGGCTTTGAATACCATCTTAACAGAACAAAACACTGGTTTCAGGCAATCTTTCATTGTGTTCATACCAACTTTTTTCATCTTGAAATCTCTTTGGATGAATGTGTTTTACAGATTTTTGAAATAAGGAAAATATTTTTAAAAAAAACTCTATTAGCAGAATGAAAAGTACATACTACAATATTTCTCTGTCTGACTTCATCTCTTTGGAAAAAAATGCACTGTCTGTCTCCTATCTTGTGCTTACTTTACTACCAGTTAGTAATACATTTCGACAGAAAAATGTCTACATTAGAAATAATTGTTTCCTGTTCTCTTTTTTGAGAGCACCGAGAAGTTGTGACACCTTCAAGGACACAAGGTTGCTAAAGCTGATATAGCCCCTCTTTGTCACAAAGAAGGAATATGGCAAAATATGTGCATCCAAAAAATCTATCATAACCTATTCAGCATATCTTCCAGTGACAGGTAACTTGTCATTACATGCTTCAGTCTCCCTCCTCCATTACAAGCTGGCTGATCCAGCACACTTTTCATTGTACAGGTGTTTTCCTTTGGCAGACTTGTTGAGATAATAGAGCAATCCAATCAAAACATCGCAGAGAACTCCTGACAGAACATTTGCTGCTTTCGAAACATTTGTGCTCACCATATGGCAAGGGCAGTACAGGCTTAGGAGACTGTGTGATCATTTCCCCCCTTCTTCCTCCCTTTCTCTTTGCTCTGTGAAAGGTGTCAAAAGTTTTATGAGAGCCAAAATTCATTAAATGTCAACAAAGCCATCCAAAATTTTTAAAGCAGTTTGTGAAATGAAATCAGAACATCCAGTAGAGAAGCTGCTTTTTTTCTTTTTTTAAAAAAAAGAATAGAAAAAGCCACCCACACGAAATCTGTCTTGTGGTGTGATCCCTCGCCAAGTAATTTTGGCTTGCATAAAACTTGGAAAGTAGGGTGGGTTATAAGTCCTTTGAGAACTATGAAGAAAACCTCATGACCATAAGACTTGGGACCATTTTAGACCTCCTCTGGTAAGACACAGTTCCATTGTGTGGGGGGGGGGGGGAGCACAGAAAAATTGGGTTGCTGGAACTGCAGATAGAAAGCTAGCTATATGGGAAGCAGTGTTGTATAAATCCAAGAAAGACTGAGACAGGAGTTGGATGGATTGCTAGGAAATTTAAAAGCTAATGTGATGAGCACTGGGATTAATTTTACCAAGAAATGTAGGTTTCTGAGGATGGGGATACAGCTGAACATATCACTATGGATGGTATAGCCCTCTTCAGGCATATCTGAAGTGTGTTGTTTAATTATGTGAAGAAGGAGGCATTCCCTATTCACCACTCTGCCATTGCATTCTCCATATTAAAAGAACTCACTTAAGGAAAAAAGACCCTTCTATCTGTGGAAGTTCACGCTTACATGTTCTAGTTCATGCGGAGAGTATCTATGGATAGAAGGAATTCCACTCTCCAGACATATCACTTTTGCATAAGCAAAGAAATGAAAAAGAAGGCAGGCTGAGTGCAGTCTTTTCTTTGCATGTTTAAACAATATAAACAATACCTCAATAGATGTAATATCTTAGATGTAATATCTATTGTTCCACGAGAACCATCGAAAGGAACCAAGGTATAAAGCAGCAGTCTCAACGATTGACAAGTTGCCCTCAGGCAGCATGAAGTCTCTGGATTGGTCAACCCTGGTATAAATTTTAGGTGTCTTACCTCCTGCCACATTTTATTGACCAAGAACAGTACCTATATCATATTCCTTACATTCAGGGATTTTTGGACCATGAATGTGCCCTGTAGGTCTATATTTGGGTACAGCGAAATGCAGGAGGATGGAATATTGTCTGTCCCTTCAGATGTTTTGACTTCAGCTCCCATCAACTTCAACCAGCATGGAAAATAGCAAAAGGACTGTGGGAGCTTCAGTCTAAAACATCTGAAGGACCAAAGTTTCCCCAAAACTGTTTTAATCATCTTTGTTCCTTTCCATGTTCTGTGGTAGTATGATGCAAGTGTGGAAACTGAGGCAGAGTTAATGGAATGAGTTTGATCAGAAGTTTGTAACTCTTGAGAGAAAGAACAGCCATAAGAGATACCAGATCACTAGATTTATCACACTAGCTAGAAGAGACACTCCTGATGTTTTCTCCAATGACATTCTCTGCTGTAATGCTACTACATTCATCTAATCAGTTGTCCAATAAATGTAATCACAGAGTTTTATTCAGCAATCAGCTATCCTTCCCTATAGTTAATATGGTTTACATGATTCCTCACATTGGCTTGTTAATTAAATGTCTCCTGATGGTGGATGCTTTTTTGTAATTAATTTGGTGCCTAGAGAATAATTAGAGTAAGAAGAGCCACAGTTCCCAAAAGTTAAAAGAAATAGTTTGGAACAAAGTGGCCCTCATTAATCTTAAAAAGTGACTCCATAAATATAACAAGACATACTTATGTACCTTCATGGAAAAGAGCAATAAGAACACTAGGGATGATCTAGAGATTCTTAATCAACTCTTTTATTGGAAAACCTGGTTTCAATATAAGTCATTAGTCACTCATGGCAAAGAGTTCTACTGCACCTCCATCATCTCTTGAAGGCACAGTGTGTTTATTAGAAACTGAAAAATGTACAGCAGAGGGATCCTAGCTTAGTTACATATAGAACTGTTCCAAAACTTTTACTGCTTTTAGCAGAATACAAGATGGTACCCAGTCATGCTATACTCAGACACAAACCAGGTTAGCACCTGAACCAATACTGAAGACATTGCAACATCTCACTTCCACTTCCCACCCCTACCATCTACCTCTAGAAGCAATCACGTCACTTCACCTAATGGTAGGACTGCAACCAATGATGTGCTCTTACATGTTCCACTTGTATCGCAGAGCTCTGGAGAACTCTACACTTCAGGAAACATCCAGTAGGCTTGCATGAAAAGTATACATTGCTCATCATAATCATATCATGGTTTTCAGCATAACATGGATCTCTATCAAACTAAAATTTAGCTGATTTCACTATGCTTGCCAAAATGCAAGGGCTATAGTCACAATGGCATGAAACCTTCAAGTATAAATTAACTATTCCAACGCTGAACCTAAATTACCTGATTTAAGTCCCATTTATTTAAGACGGTCTTATGTAAGTATAACTACCTCTCTTTTCCCAGTCTGCTAGATTTGTTAACTTGATCAATAACAACAACATAAAAGCATTACTAACAGCATAAAAGCTTTGGCATTATGATTTTAATAGCCCAAATAACTTCAGATGTACTGTCCAATCGTAATCCTTACAACAATATTTGACAAGAAGTCAAGTGTGCCCCACATACAAATGGACATGCCAAAGACCACCCAGTGATTCTGAAGCAGATTCAGGGTTCAAGCTGGGGATTTTCAAATTCATAGCCCAAGTAATTTTCAAGTGAAAATCTATCTACCTCCAACTAAAATCCAATCCCTGAATTAACTGTACTGTCCATGAGCATAAATTTAGAGGTGGGGGAGCTCATGGTACTGACAATGTACACTCTGCTTCTGATATTTATAAGGCATCTTAAAATACTCTCCAGAATGAACCTATTTAATAGCGTGATCATTTTTTCCATGTTTTCCCCCACCTTGAACATTCAATTTTAGAGAAAAAAATTCTGACATTATTCAGTGATAAAAGATCAATGCCATGACATTGCACACTGCCTTTCCAAAATGGCCATTACATCTGGCTAGATTTTTAGACTTTTTTACACAGCTCTCAATCCACCTAATTGTGTACCATTTAAGTCTGGAGAACTCAAAAGCTCATTTTAAGGAGAATGACTCTCCTTGCTTTCATATCCTCTTTTTAGCTTCATTGTGTGATTTATAAATTTTTAAGAAAGATAATATAATTCTCTAAGTGCTAGACAATTAAGGCTAAGGAAAACAAATTAGAACTGGAGACCATAACACTCAGAGGAGGCACATTAAGTTGATATATCAAGTGATCAAGTTCATGGTTTTTAATCTACCCAGCAAACAGTTTAAAGGTTCAGCAAAGTTTTGCATTTTTATTTTGTGCCTTGTTTACTCTAAATGTTGAGCAGACCACACCGGCTGACTCATTTTTAAAAATCTGATTTTAGTGGCAATGATTGAAGTTAATGGAAGGTAGAGCAAATTACTCTAAGGAAGATTAGGGATTATAAGAGGAGCTATAAAGTTGCTCCATTATAACTTTGTTTTCATGGCACAGTCAAATGTGTGTATATAATTCTGTATAATAAATGCAACAGTAAAAAAATAATTGTACATGAAGAACACTTTGCAGAGAGAATGATTCTAAATAAATAAACACATCAGGCATAATCTAACTTTGTGCAGAACAATTTTATATGTGTCTACACCATAGAGTTCAATTAAGTGTGCGTAGAGGTCAGTTCATGGAGTTCTGTTAAGTGTATGTAAAACTGCAGTCTTAAAATCTTCTAAAATTATTTCAAGGTGATTGGGTAACTTTGAATTTCTTACCATGCTCTGTGGATGTTACAGGAGTGGTATGGAACAACACAATTTTCATAATATGGGTGGAAGCAATACCGATTACTGTATGGTATGGTATGGTATAGTATGATATGGAAATAACTGTTGGGGTGGCAACTGAAGTAAGCTGACTCCTGTCTGGTGATTCCAGGCACTGTTAGAGTAAGAGAATTCTGTTCAAATGCTCAACTGAAAGAGGAAACACCTGTTTCGTTACTGGTGTTAATTATCTTGGCACCTGACCCCTCCGTTTGACCTGCTCCGGCACTTGAGTGCCAGTCACAATGCC
Source organism: Iguana delicatissima (assembly GCA_948472985.1). NCBI lineage: Eukaryota > Metazoa > Chordata > Lepidosauria > Squamata > Iguanidae > Iguana > Iguana delicatissima. Next base: position 464,652 of record CAOKZL010000597.1, on the reverse strand, counting down.
TTCTGGTTTCTCCCAGGGAGGACATTGAATTTTCACCCTCCCACATAGCACTGGGCCACAAGGATCCAGATAAGCTTATTTATTAATCTATTAGATAAGTTATTACCCTTATCTGATGAGTTCATGACAGCTCCCCTTAGCTTTGCAACATCCTTGTAAAAGCCATTAGGGTGATCATTATTGCTTAATGACTAGTGTGGTGGTCAACAAACCAGTTTCACAGCACTATGGAGACTAATCTCTGGATCATTCAAGTTCATCACTTGAAACATTACACTGGCCCTTCTTCTCTTCCCTGCTCATGTTCTATGAAGCTTATGCCATTTTTGCTTATCTTAAATTTCACAGAAAATTTTCTTTTTTTGGTCATTTCCATTGCCATTTGATCTCACAGTTTACATTTCCTTCTTCTGTTCCCCCTACACACAAACACACCTGAGGTCACCAGTTGAGGTTAGAATGGCCATTCTACTGCAGAAAGGATAATAGTCTATTTGAGAGTTTGCCAGTTTTCTCTTTCCTGCCTACTCTGAATCTGAGCCTGGATTAAACAAAAGACAGAACAGCAGTCTCAAAGCTGCTTATCAGCAGTTAACTCTTGGACAAGAGATTGAGGAAGCTAGGGATGTAATTCTTCACTGAGTTTCTTCTTAAAGGAAGCAACACACGGTTGAAGCTATTAGAGATTTGAAGAATGACAAAGCTCCAGGACCTGACGGATTTACTGCTAGATATTATGAGACTTTGGAACATGAGATTTCAATACCGTTACAGAATACAATAAATGAAATAATAAAAGAAGGGATACCAGACACTTGGAAAGAAGCTAATGTAGTAGTGATTCCAAAAGAAGGCAGAGACTTGACAGATGTAAAAAATTACAGGCCAATATCGTTCTTGAACGTTGATTATAAGATATTTGTTTCAATCCTTGCTGTCCAATTAAAAAAAGTGCTGTCTGATGTTATTAATGAAGATCAGAACGGTTTTCTACCTAAAAGATTGCAGAGAAATAATATCAGAACGGTTTTAGATATAATTGAGTATTATGAAAAGCACAATGAAAGGAAAATGGCTATGATATTTCTGGACGCTGAGAAGGCATTTGATATGATTCATTGGACATTCATGATAACAGCTTGTAAACAGATGTTGGCTGGAGAGAAATTTGTCTCATGGATTGAAGCAATCTATAAACAACAGTAAGCTAGACTGGTAGTAAATGGAGAAAGAGCAAATGTGATAGAATTGAAGAGAGGGACTAGACAAGGCTGTCCATTGTCGCCCCTGCTGTTTATTATTACACTGGAAATACTAAATAATGCTATAAGAGATGACAAAGAGATTAAAGGTATTCAAGTCAAGAAATACCAATACAAATTAAAGGCTTTTGCTGATGATTTAGCTGTTTTTTTTTGGACGATCCACAAAGAAGCATTGAAAAAATTACTTAAAACTATTCTAGAATATGGAGAGTACTCGGGATTTAAAGTGAACAAGGAAAAAACAACTTTTTTAACAAAAAATATGACTGAGAGAGAAGAAACGGAAATAATACAAAAGACAGGTTTCAACAGAGGTCTAAAGGTAAAATATCTTGGTATCTGGATAGCTAAAAGAAACAATGAGCTATACCACAATAACTATGAGAAAAAGTGGAAAGAAATAACAAAAGATTTGGAAAGCTGGACTTCAATGTGTCTGTCAATGGTGGGGAGGACTACGGCAATAAAAATGAATGTTTTACCAAAAAGGAACTTTCTGTTTCAAAATCTTCCTGTAATAACAAATATGAAACCTTTCTTACAATGGAAGAGAGAATTAACCAGGTTTATATGGCAAGGGGAAAAGCCTAGGATTAAATGGAACATCATGACGGATCAGAAAAATCGAGAAGGCTTGGGACTACCTGACTTTCAGATATATTACAAGTCAGCGGCTTTTACATGGATAAAAGATTGGATAGACCTACAAGATATGAGAATGTTGGCACTTGAGGGTGTAGATCTAAGGATGGGTTGGCATGCCTATATGTTTTATGACAAAGCAAAAATAGACAAAGATTTCACAAATCATTATATCAGGAAATCGTTATTGAAAATTTGGGATGAATATAAGGTTAGAAACATTAGGCAACTGCCCACCTGGGTCTCCCCTCAAGAGGCTTTTTTTGGCAGATAGACTGAATCTGAGAAATGGCTTCGATATGATGACATAATTGAGAAGTCAGATTCAAATCTTCAGCTTAAAACAAGAGGAAAATTAGAGCAAGAAGGAATAGTTTTAAATTGGTTTCCTTACAGGCAACTAACTGAAAGGTTCCAGATGGATGTAAAGACATACTGTATAGAAAGAAAGGAAAAAACTGGAGTGATTAGATGGCTGTTTGAAAACCCTCCTCATCTATTAGCTCATATTTGAAAAGAACTTTTGCAGCAGGAAAAGCATGAAGAAACAGTTAAAGAGGTGATGGTTACATGGGCACAGAATATTGGACATGCAATTCAATTAGATTTCTGGGAAAAGAGTTGGAAAAAGACAAATAAATTTACGGTGGCCCAGAATCTGAAAGAGAACTATTATAAGGTGTTATATAGATGGTATCTAACTCCAGATAAACTAAAAAAGATTTATAACACAGGTACTGGACTTTGCTGGAAATGTCAGAAAGAGGTGGGCACTACGTACCATATGTGGTGGACATGTTCAAAGGTCAAGAAATATTGGGCTGGAATACACAACAAAATTTGTGAAATATTGAAGGTACAATTTGCTATGATGCCTGAAATGTACTTGTTGAATATGACAGATATAATTGATGGTACTAATATCAAGAAATATTGGAGAATATTATTATATATGATAACTTCAGCACGCATTGAATATGCAAAGGTATGGAAACCACAGCAAATACCTACAATAGAGCAATGGTGGAGAATTTTTATTGAAAATAAAAATGCTGATATGGTCCCTCAAAGATTAAAAGGGAAATCAGATGACGAAATTCAGAAAGAATGGCAAATTGTGGGTAGTTGCTGGGTGACGTGTGATAGAAGTCTGTAATTCATAGCACTATGTGTTTAAAAGATTGAGATGATTGCGGTTGTTATCATGAAGCTGGAAAATGGTGAATGTAATACAAGTTCTAACGTGTGAAATAGCTGTAAAATGCAGTACAATTATAAAGCTAAGATATGAGATACTGAAAATGAAATCCAGATCAGATTGGAAGTATCAAGAATATGTCAACAGAAATAACAACAAAAATTGTTTTATTCGTTAATTTTTAATAAAATTATTATAAAAAAAAGGAAGCAACACGTAATTTTAGCGTTTTTCCTCCTACTATGAGAATGTCTTTGAAAACCGCACAGTTTGCAATTTGCCATATGGCACTTATTCAACAAAAACATCCCAAAGTGGTTGTTTTGCACGGAAATCAGCAAACAGAACTTTCTGTGTGGAAAACCAATATATCAATGCAGAAACATTAATTCATATGCAGAAAGGGTTATTTTTTAATGCAGAAAATATTGTAATTGGGAGTTTATTCTGCATAAAATTTGCACATGTTTGATTTGCCTAGAAAACAGCATTTTCTGTGCAGGAATACTGCATTGCAGTATTATTTTCATTGTTCAGAAAATGCTGGTTTATACAAAAAACAATCATATGCAAATTTTGTTGAGGTTCTCATTGGTCCAGGATTCTTCTCTTCACATTTCCCAACATTCAAAAATATATTTTTAAACCATTTTTTCCCAAATATTTTTGAATATTGCTTCCATCTCTAGAGCAGGCACATAGGTCACATGGTTGAAGTGTTTACTTTACTTTTTAAAGGTCTAATCCATTCAAATATGAACTGCCTTCTATATGAATAAGTTAGTACATGCAATTGTTATACAAATCTCTGTCTTCTTTTGTTCCTTTTTTGATGCATTTTCACTTTTCAGATGACCATCAATGAGTGTCATTGAAATGGAAAGTTATGACACTATAAACCTACTAGTTTTTAATGTGTCAAGGACCTCTTTTGTGCATTTGTTTGTTTTCTTCTCTAATGTAAAATAACAGCCCATGGATATTTTTTGCAAATATTATTGCCTTAATCTCACTCAGTGAAATTAGTGATGAGCTTTCAATGGGTTTGACAGCTTTTATAAGAGGAGTAGTGACCAAATGACTCTTGAGCCACATGCAGCAAAAAGGGGCCAATTTTGCAGCCCTTGGAGCTCGCTAAAGTCTCCAGGCCCCAAACAGTAAAAAATGACTCGAAACTATTGTTCTTTCTTTTGACCTCAGCACCTTCCACAATTACTCACCCCTCGTTTAAAGCCAAACTGTTAACAATAAAAACATCTCAAGGGAATTTGGAACATAAAAGTTTTAAAAAATCAGTACACTTGAATACCCACACTCAGTGTCTGTGCCTTCACCTGAAGTATGGTGTTTGGCATCTCAGAATCCCTGTCATGATAAGAAGGTCAACAAATATAAAAAACAGGTTGCTTGATAAAGAATTAAGGATCAATTACTGCAGAAATGGGTTGGGCAAGTAGTGCACATAAGTTATGGTATAATTTTCATGTTGGGGCATATCAGAACATATATAGACATTTTCTCAATCATCTCAGGTGTCATGGAATTGTTGTTTGGTGACAGTGCCACAAATTATCTGTTAGTGTGTTCTTGCTTTCTCTCTTCCACACACATTCATTTCAAATAAGTTTATGCTACCAGTCATTCTGTTTCAAATTCCAGGGCAGTGCATTAAAGCATAACATAAAATGCCGTAATGAAACAATAGGTAAAGTAATTAATTCTTAAAGCATAGAGGCTAGGGTCTGATGGAGTTGTTCCACTGATTGATTTACTTGCCTTAGTGAAACTAGGAATGGAGGTGTTTCTACATTTCTCAGCTGAACTACATTTTTCAGTTGATAAGGCATGAAACCAATGTAATGCAATGTAGCACATTTGGTCATCTAAAATCTCTTCTGCTTAGTCTAGGAAGATAAAGCTTTCTATTATGATCACTGAAGATTCAGACACTCAGAAACTGAAGAACAAGAAAAGAGATGTGAAATGGTGACCAGCCAACCAACCGCTGTTTCACTGCAGCACGGTTGTTACAGATTTAAATTTCCACATTCACAAAAAACTACAGTACCTGCTTCATAAAGTTTCTTTGATTGTTTTAATGATATAAAGGATAATAATATCTATATTATCTTTTATGAATATTTCTTTTTTATCTTGCAATCCTTAATTCTTCTTTTTTAAAAAAGATTTCTAGAGTTCTAAAACAATGATTACATGGTTATTTGATTGTTACAGGGGTGAAATTTGCTCAAAAATTCTGCTGCTGACAGAATGGAGCTTTATTGGATAGAAAGCAAGATATAGGCCTTTTCTGCATTTTGTTTTTGCAACGGGGCAGCACATCCTCCAGCGAAGACGTTTGCACTTGGGGGCGGACTAGGTCCGGACTACTTTCTGTAGTTTCAGACTTCAGCCCGCTCTGGAACAACAAGAACTGGTGGTTTGCCATGCTATTGAAAGACTGCTTAAAACAGGTCTTTCAATAGCCCAGCGTGCCCCACTCTGTTGCTGTGCTCCTGTGTAGATCAGCAGGCTTGCACCAGCGTGAGGCTGCAGATCTTTTGGGGGTGGGCTTCCAGCTGGTGAGCTTCTCCAGTTGGTGGAGAGCCTCCACCAACCAGAAGCTGGCATTTTCATCCCCGGAGCAGTGTATAGTGCGGTCACACACTGCTCTAGATCAGCATGGATCGTCGGAGGCAGCACACCAGTCCAGTGAGTAACAGAATGCCCCGTTTTCTTCCCAAAGTGCAAAAAAGCCCATAGTGTATCTCATCTAGAAAAACTCCAGTATGGGAATTTTGTTGATGGCATTGAACATTGACATTTCTTTGATGATGTCTCCAATATTGTAAACAAACTACCTATTCAGTACAGTCCTTTTGCTCTGGAATTAACATAGAACACCATATTTCATTGTCAGACTCACAGTGCAGAGCCTTTCAGGTATGGTGTCATAATTTTGGAATATATTCCATAGATTTCTTCGTTATTTGATGATGATGATGATGATGATGATGAGAAGAAGAAGAAGAAGAAGAAGAAGAAGAAGAAGAAGAAGAAGAAGAAGAAGAAGAAGACTGAATTTATTTCTGTTTCTTCTTTTTCCCAGTTTGGGACTCAAAGCAACTTACAACAAATTAGAGACATATTGTTAAAATCCACAACATAAAAAGTTAAAATGAGATTAAACAATTAAGAAAAAAAAACATAAAACTAGATTAGAACATATATCATTAAAATGCACAAACACACCAGCACAATAGTTGGCAAGATCCAGCACATTATTTGATGGGATGGGACTTATACAGTCAATCATCAAATACCTATCTAAATGGATAAGTCTACTTGTTTGCAAAAAGAAAGGAAGGAGATTGCTGGTCTAACGGAGTTCCATAACCTTGAGGTGGCCACTGAGAAGGTCCCTGTCCATGTTCCTACCAAAGGCATCTGTGAGAGTGGTGGGACAAGGGAAGTACCTCTCCAGCTAATCTCAAAGCATGGGCTGGTCTGTAAGGGAAGATACAATCTTTCAAACAACATGGACCTGAGCCATATAGGAATTTACAGGTCAAAATCAGCACTTTGAATTGTGGCCAGAAACAGACTAGCAGCCAGTGGAGCTGCTGAAGCAAGGGTGTTCCCTTTGGCTAGCTCCAGTTTGCCACAGCTCTTTGGTTAAGTTTCCAAACACTCATCAAAGGCAGCCTTACATAGAACTCATTACAGGCCCTTTCCACACCCTACCTTCTTATGTGGTCCTTTGGTGGTGATGCCAGGAGAAGCTCTGCTGGGAAGAGAGTGCAACGGGAGTGCTCCTCTCTGCGCTGGACTAGCTCCCTGAAGAAGGGAGTGCAATGGACACGCAACTTCCTTCAGAAGTGCAGTTGGGTACTTTCCCAGTCTGCACTAGGGAAGAAAGTGCCACCATCACACTTCTGGGCCTTCTATAGAATAGCTAAGTGTGGGATGATGGCATGATTGTAGGTTTTGATGGGAAAACCTGTCAATTATTTAATTTATGATTGCTGCCTAGGGACAGGAGAGGAGTGGGACCATGATGACATCATGTAGAAGGGTTGTCATGGTCCTGCTCCTCTCCCATCCAATGCCAGGATGGAAGGCTACTGTGGAAAGGGCCACAGTAACCCAATCAGGATGTAACTAAGGCATGTATCATTGTGGACATATCTGATATCTTAAGGAACGGGTATAGCTGGCATACAAGCTTTAACTGTGCAAATGTACTCCTAGCCACTACTGAAGCCTGAGCTTCCAGGCTCAGAGCTGAATTCAGGAGCATACCCAAGCTGCAGATTTTTTAATAATGGCCTGATTCCGACATTGCACTAATGGGATGTTTGCAAGTATGACAGGACTTTCTTCTCTTCCCTGCTCCAGCTACATATAAATCTCCTATGGAAGGTTTCTTAGCCCTCGGGGTGGGGGGAAGGGTTGGAAGGTTGAAGAAGTTGGGCTGCAGTTGATGTCTTCTTCCTTCTCCCAGTTTCACTGCCAGAAGCAGTTTTCTCAGTGGGAACAGCACATTGTATTTTATCAGATATTTTCTTAACTTCTTTACCTATTTTTAGCTGCCGTTTGGGTCTCTTTAGGATCAAATGGTAGGACACAAATGTCTAAATAAACAAACAAATAAACCTTTCTTGCTTAGTTTGGCCTGTATTACACCATAACTTTGTTGTTGTTATTCTTTAAACAATACATGTAAGCATCATGAGCAGAAATACTTTTTTTAAAACCTCTGTTTAAGAATTCTGAATCATCAGTAGCATTTAGATAAGATTTTCTGGTTTGTTGGCAAATAATGTAGCTGACTAATTTGGTCTATTACTTCGTTGTTGCTACTGTTTAAACAATATGTGTAAGCGTCATGAGTTGGATCTGTACCTGAACTTGCATAGCATGAGATGCTGCAAGGGAGTATACCAGCTTTAATGCCCTCCATAGCAGAGAGCAGGGTGCTTTACAGCTGGTACTCAGTGCCAAAACTCATCACATGAGAAGAGTGGGAGTGGCTTGCAAGTATTATTATTATTTTTTTATATATAAAATAAGTGATTCCAGATTGAACAGTTTGGTGAGTGTGTGGACTTTTCTTTTAGGTGTGTGTGTGTGCATCTGTGTGCACATACACCAGGCAATTGGGTACCTGGGGAATGAGCATTGGTCTCTGTGGTGATAGCTGGGTGATTGGGGGAGGGATTTGTGCTGGGGAAGTGTTAGCAAGGCCCATCTTCATCATCCCTCCCACAGAGTGTTGGCAATAGCCTGTTATATTTAGCTGGGCAGAACCTATCAGAATAGTCTGGTGGCCAAAGCTCCACTGGACTGATTCTGTTCACTTGTCAGAAGAGGGAAACATGTTGTTTCTGAAACAGCTGCAATAGTGGTTGAGGTCTGTGCTGGCCAGCCTGGTGGGAAAAAGGGGCTAAGCAGATGCTTGTCCAGTGTACATGATAGGTAGTGGTGAAGAATATAAGATTTTGAAGTACATCTTTGGCACACTTTTGTTATAGGATAGCACCCTGAAACTTCTTCTTTAAGGTCCTGTGGCCCAGGCTTTGGGGAAGGAGGCAACTCTTGAGGCTAACCTGGGATTCAGACTCTCACTTGGAGTGTTCTGCAATTTGGATGGGAGTCCTCTGGGTTATCTTCTAATTACAGCCAGCTAGGGTGCTCCTAAGTATTTAGATTGCCCCCAGAGCAGAGATGTTTTGCTCAAGGGGAGGCTGAGGAGGTAGTCAAGAAGTGACACCTGGTGTTAGCTAGACCCACATCAGGTTGCTCACCTCTCTTGATCCATTTCCAGGCCAACACAACTTAAAATAGGTTAGATCAAATAAAGTGGTCTTTATTTAACCCAACTTTCTGTATCTGATCTTGTTATTGCGTGGTTGGTCATCATATCCTTTACTTATCTCTTTTTAAGAATTCTGAGTCATTGGTAGCCTTTAGATCAGCGGTTCTCAACCGGTGGGTTGCGACCTCTTTGGGGGTTGGACGACCCTTTCACAAGGGTCACCTAAGACCATCGGAAAATACGTATTATAAAATAAAAAGAAGGTAAAAGGAAAATTACCTGGGAATGCAGTGAAGTCTGTTAAGGGTGAGGAAGGGCTCCCAACCGTTCCTTTAACTTCCGGTGGCCATGTTGAAAAGAGGCATTCAGAAAGCAAGGGAGGGGGCTGTGAGAGGAAGGAGCTCTCCTGACCAATCCCAGCTTGCCAGCAACACAACCAATCACACTCAAGCATGTGAGCAGGCTCTGCCGGGAGGAATGGCTGCCTCTCAGTCAGCAGTAAGTAAGAGTTGAACCTCCTGTGTCCTCAATGTCTTCCCAGGGGAATGTGTCTGAGTGTAGTGGGGAGGTGATAAGACAAATGATTGCTGAAGAAATGGAGGCGCATGTTAATAGGCAAACAATATTAGTGAAATGATTTCACAGAATACATAACAAGTTTAAAAAATATATTGCAAGTTGGACAATTCATTGAATTTGAAAGTAATGTCATTATTAAGCAGTCAACAAACTACTTCAACGAATCCTTCATTTTCAAGTGATTTTCCTGATGATACAAAAGTTATTCAAGCTGAATCAAATGATGCTGGTGTGTGTTTACCAAAAAAGTCTACTTGAAGGTCCGAAGTGACTAGAGTTGAGGAATCTGCTTTGTCACACTCTGAACAAATCAACACTGAATCTGAAAGTGATGAGGAACCAGATTTGGCAGATACTCATGGGGATAATGACTTTAAATCATGGTTCTATTTCTGAGGAGGAGGATGCAGAAGATGATAATAAAGTGAGATTATTTTTCTCAGATTCTTTTAAAAATTTGCTGAAAAAGGTGTTGGTAACTCTGGGACTGGACACTCTGGAGAGTGCCACTTCAGATATTGATAAAAACAAGAATGTTGCATCAATTGGAAGGAATAAGCCTACAAAATCTAGTGTTATCCCCATACCAGATTTATTTTTGGATTTAATTCAGTCTGAATGCAGTGAAACCAAATCTTCAAACTTTATATCATTTATGGTGGACTAAATATCAGATATTTACATTGCAATTCATAACAGTAGCAAAATTGCAGTTATGAAGTAGCCACGAAAATAATTTTATGGTTGGAGGTCACCACAACATGAGGAACTGCATTAAAGGGTCGCGGCATTAGGAAGGTTGAGAACCACTGCTTTAGATAATATTTTCCTGTTTCTTTACAAATAGTTTAGATTACTAATTTTGTTTACCAATTTCACATTAATGTGGCTGTATGTGAACACTATTTTTTTTCAAAAAAGAATTGTATATAGACAGATATGCATTAGCCTCCAGTGTTCATAGGAAATACTGTTTATTTATATAGCAGGTTAGTGTGCACAACATTTTTATGTGCTTCTTCTTGCCTTCTGAACAGCCCCATGAAATAGATTGGTCAGTTTATAAGTAAAAGCCCTTGAGGTGGTGGTTTGTCAAGGTCTGCACTGTTACTCCAGTATGGAACCTGAATATGAGCCTAGACTGTGCACAATGCAGACACAACAGTTAAAGTGGATGATAAGACTTTTAAGACTAGAATGGAGTTTCACTAGTTTAAGTACTATTGGGAAAATTGTACAATGAGGGGTCCAGTAGCTCCTTCACACCATATCTCTCCAGGCTGCACAACAAAAGCCAAATGATGCCAGATGGATCTTTGTTGCCCTCTTAATCAAAATGGTTGGCCAGGGCATACTGAGAGAACTCTGTTGCCCTTTCTGCTGACTGTTTGCTATCTCTCCCATGCTTCCACAATCCTTGCATAACCTCCCTTGCAGAGTTTGATTCTCCATCAGTGTTAAAGAGGATCAGATCCCAGTTATTACCAATTCAGAAGAAAAATATCTGAGGAAAAGATCTCTGCCTTGGAATTCAATTGAATTCAAAGAAAAGAAGTGTGTATGACAAGTAACACTTCTTTAGAAGGATGTTCCTGTTTATTTCAGTTTTTCATTCACTCTAGAAAAATCTCCCATTTACCTCCCATGGCATATGACCTCTTCATGTGTCATGACTCCAGAGTCAGAATCCTCAGGTTTGGAGAATAAGGACATGGATATGGAGGAAAGATGGAAAAATAAGACACCCTCAGTGTTGAACCCCATCCCCATAACCCTGCTTTCCTACAATCCCTTCTGCATTACATCTCAGTTTGATCCTGCTTGTACTCTTCAGATGAGTGTTATCTAGAATATAAACTTTACATTAGCTTGTTTTGCCTAACTGGAAAAATGAAATTTGTCTTACTTTACTTGCCCTGAGACAGAAAATTGTTTCACTTTCCTTTGCTTACCCTACCAGAATATACATCAAAGAGAGTGAAGTCCTTGCTTGTGGGCTTAATCCAGCCAACTAAGGCTCTTAATCTATTTTACAGAAGCTCTTTAGTCTTCCCTGCTCAGTACCTGAGAAGCCACCCCCTGGACATTACTGTGGAAAGAAATTGTCAATATTGCTGCAGTTAACCTATCAGGAGGCAGAGTAGTGCACACATCCAGTTGGCATTTACAGCGGTTGATTCCATCTATATAGACAAAAGTTAGGTGACATGAAAGCAACCCTGTTCAATACTCTGGACTCAGGCAGAAGCTTCAAAAACTTTCTAAAAGTGCTTTGCTCACCCATCTCTTCTTTCATTGATTAATTGATTTAATTCCACTTTTGTCCCCATACAAGACCCAAAAGTTGTACTCTTTCTTCTCCTACAAGGTGTACTCTTCCTCCTCCATGCACCTACTTGGTCTGGAGCCCCTTATTTCTGAGAAAACTTGTGGCAGATCACTTTGTGAGACAGGGACACTAGTGAATGAATTTTCTACCTCCATGACACATGTGACAATAATTAATACAACCTAAATTAGATCTGTTTGATGATATATGGAAGGAGGATGAATATAGAAATACCAGTCTCACTGACATTCTCTGCACCAATTATCTGTGTGTTGTAGGGAAAGGTACTTGGGCACGTCTAGTACTGCATATAATGTTCATTTTCTTTTAAGTGTGAAAAAGAGGCTTTAATTCCCTCCCATAAATATTCATTGAATACCCTTTGAAGATGCTCAAGTGTTATCTCACTAAGAAGTCACTACCTTTTAGACCACACTCCTCATATCTAAAACATGAACAATCATCTCGTTGTGTGGATATTGTCAGTATTTATCTCAGTCACTTTGTCATTGTTGACTGCTTCAAGTTGTTTCCAATTTATGGTGATTGTAAAGTGAAGCTATCATGGGGTTTTCTAGGCAGGATTTGTTTGAGGGGTACCTTTACCTTCCTCTGAAACTGAGAGAATGTGCCTTGTCCAAGGTGACTCAGTGGGTTCCATGGTTGAGTGGGGATTCATACCTTGAACTCCCAGTGTCCTAGTTGTCATACTAGAATGGAAATTCCAGCATCCCACTGGGGTTCATGCCAGCCTCCCATGCTTGACTCTCATCCTTGAAAAGGCTGGTAATTCCCTCAGCGTTATTAATTCTTGCTGCCGCCACCCAATAAATTCTGAAGTAACTGAACAGTACAGTGGGAGACTGTTCAGTGGATTACCAATCCCTGTGTTTAAGGACCTTCCTTCCCTCTCACCTCCCCCCTTCTGAGTGAGAGAAGTCCTATCTAGCGTGTGCCAAAGACTGGCGTGGGAATGAAGAGAAACAGAGGTTTTACAGAAAGTATTTATTCAAGGCATGCAAATAAACAAGACAATAATACACATGAGAGGTTCCCCCCTCCCAGGTACGCTTAAGTTACAAGTAGTTACAAAAAGAGATATAAAAGCACCGATACATTCTTAAGATCAGCCAACTTCCAAAATAATAAAAAGCCTAACGCAGCTAACTACTTTATTCCAGTACTCACAGATATTCATAGGCTTAGATGGTCTAAAAGAGTCGGGAGGGGCCAGGAGACAAGGCATGGGGCCTCCAGCCTACGACTGGCCCAGATCCCATTGTTCTTCTTTGTTCTTTTCTTGGCCACATGGCCTCCCAGAAGTTTTATAAGTTCTCCATCGAAGCATCTCGAAAAATCTCCAAGATGCCCACGTCTTCCCTTGTGGTTGGTCAGTTCTCGCCCTGTGACCTGTGATGTTGACCCACACTAAAATGTAATCTAATCCCAAGACCTCATTAACCCTTGGTTTACCTGGAGAGGGAAGTATCCCCTTTTGCTAAGCCTAGATAATGGGAAGCCCCATTATCACACTAGTCCAAAGGTCAAACCACTACATCACTGGTTTTCATCTCAGTCACTACATAGCATTATTCTTAGCTGTAGCTTGAGTTTCCTGCTGATATTTTCTTCCTGTTTAATGAGACAGTAAAGTTTTTATCTTGGCCAGCATATGTTCTTGAACTATAACTTTACCAACAACATCTGCAAGGGCATAGATCTCCTATGCCCTGCAGTAAGCCTTATATTACATTTGTGTTGCTGAATGAAATCTGTGTAAATGAAAGTATGCCACAAAGAATGCATTGTGCTTGTTGTGATCGTATTAATCATTGCTAGAATGGGCTGAATGGACATTTCTTGATCTAGTTATCTGTTTATGAGAATGAAATATCTTTCCTTTTCCATCTTCCATAAGGCTACCTAGTGGTGAACATCTATTTTGTGACTATGCAGCTGGAGGTTCTATGTCAATAGAACTGGAAATTCACTTTGGGTTTAAGATGAAATTTGAAGGATATAATCAAGTTGATGAGTTCCATCTTCAAAATGCATTCAGCACTTTGGGTAGCTCTTTGAAAGTTGGACTAGATCCTGGAATGGTTTCACCGTTCAACTGACATGGGGGCCACCAACTATCGCTGGCTAGAGATGACCATCCCAACTAAAGAAGTCTACTAGTCTTCTGAAAAACCTGCTAGTTTCCCTCAAAATGAATCACAGTGAAGGAACCATTTTAAAAAGATTGGCTGAACATTTTACAAAGAAATATGTGGAATCCTTCAGTCTTATTTGATACACTTCTGGATCCCTCTGTAATTCCACAAGTATTTAATGAATAATCTAATTATATGGTTTAAGTCACCAAATGGACAAGCACAGTTGTTTGAGGTGCAGTCCTGAATTTTCTCTTGTCATTCTGTTCTTGTGTAAGAGTACACTCAAGTTCAGCTTCCTGAATAGGAATGGAGACAAAATGTTTTTGTTCTGCTTTGTAATGCAAACCAAGCTACTTTAATATTTCCCAACTAATATACAATCTGGAAGTTATACTTTTTCTACTGCACTTTTTACAAAATTGCAATGAGTTTTCATTTTTAAGTGAAAATTAGAGAACATGTAACAGATTGGTCCCCTGTAATCCTGACTAGCACATCTTTTAAGCCTTCCATGACAGCTCCCCCTACCCCAACAAGAAGTACTTTTCTTTAATTTCATGTGAAATATCATTGGCAATTCCATTATCTATATAGTCTACATAACAGTGTGCTTCCATGTAATTTAATGGAGTAAATTCAACATTAGTCCTGTCTAAAGTAGTTTCATTTAATTCAGTGTAACTTATATTAGCTGTGATTTAGAAAGGAATTCATTTCAATGGGTCTGCTCAATGCAGGAGTATAGATATAAGATGCTGTTACCAGTCTTCTGTGAGGTACACAGTCTCAAAACACTAAGACAGCCTTTAGAGAGTTTGTTAAACTTTTCAGGATGTTTTGCCTCCATTGTGAGAACAAGATGACCTTTTCTTTGCTAGGAGTTTCTGCAATTTGCATAAAATGTCCCTGCATAAAACTAGTGTCTTTTTTCCTTGAAGCACACAAATGTACCGACTATAGAAGGATGGGATGATTGATCAAAAAAGTCCTGAAGTACTCATCTGATGCTTCTAATTTTGAAAGTTCATGCAACAAAGAAACAGCTATCATAGGTTATCTACAAAACTCTATGAAAGTTTCACAAAAATTCCTCTAGCTAATGAGAAAATGTTCTTGAAGAAATATCACAGCTTCTTTCAGCCGAGGAAAGAAAAGGTTTGCAGTTTCTTATCATCATATGTGATCACAAAATAAGCAAAGATTTACATCCCTACATGGGAATAATGTAAAATTTAGCTCAGTATGTTTCTATTTGGTCGTGGCTATATTCAGATGGGCTATAGTTATCTTCTGTAGATTTTTTTGCTGTTTGTGACAGCTTTTTGTGTGTAAGAGAACTTGTCTTCTGTCATTGTATTATCACTTACCAGATACAACAAGCATCTGTTGGGTACTTGGGATTTCTTTCAAAGGCTGATGTGACCACTTTGAAATGCTTTGATGCTCAAAAAGTCATTACAACTGAACGAGATTCTGAAGGTTCCACTTTGGGCCATGATTATTGCTATATCAGGCAAAGCCAGAGAGAGAAAGAGAGAATGGGAGAGAGAGAGAGAGAGGGAGAGAGAGGGAGAAGTCTATGTTGGAACAAGGCAGTCCTGTTGGCAGAGATAAGATAAAGAGTTGAAGCAATGACTTTTCTTTCATGGAAGCCTTCCTTCCAGAAATCTACAATAAATGTTCCGTTTCTAAATCCTGTGGCACAGCAATGTGACATTGAACTTTTGAAGGCCAATCACAGTGTTGAAAAACCAACAACAACATTATATTGTTTCATCCTCCTCACTTTCATGAACAGTGGTTGTTGAAGAAACAGAACAACAGCAGTCAGTTTCCTTTGGAGAAAGAAACTGGAAGTATAGTGGTGGTGGTGGTGGTGAAAGCTGCCTTATCTAGGTATGTAAAAGAAATTTATTGAACCTTCATTTCTATATGGAAACGTGCATTTTACAGCTTTGGAGACTGTTAATAGAACAGAATGCATCTAGCCTGCAAAATCTATACATTTACTAGACTTGTTGCAAATTTTGAAAGAAGGCATATATGCACATTTGAAAATATGTATAACTAAAATGCATACATTTGAGGAATGTGTACAAATAAGCATTTGTCAATTAAAAGTGTATTAAAAAGTATATATATCACAAAAATTGCAAATACAAAAGAGGTGTATGAGGGGAATATACACAAACATTCATATAGTTTCCACGTGGAGAAAATCCCTTATATGGAAATGAAATGAAAGGAAAATTCCTGGTGGAAAATTGAGAAACTCAGCAGTAATATGAGTGACAGGCTTTAATAACCCTATTTATACTAGTTCAGACTATGGCCCTTTCCACACGGGGTAAGTAGTATGGTGTGGTGTGACCTCTGACGGAGGTCATCTGTACCATGGGAGCGGACTGGGTCGGACTACTTGTTGCAGTTCCGCACCTCAGTCGGCTCTGGAGTGACCCGAAGTGGCCGTGCAGTGTGTTTTTTAAAAACCTGTTTTTACAGGTTTTTCAAAAGCACAGAGCACGCCATTCCATCCCACTCCATTCCTGTGCTGTGGTGCAGATTTGCAGGTGTGCGCCAGTGTGTGCCTGCAGATCTGCCGGGGCAGGTTTCCAGCTAGTGAGCTTCTTCGGTTGGTGGAGAGCCTCCACCAACTGGAAGCCGCCATTTTGGATGCTGGAGCTGCCGTTTTGGATGCCGGGGACTGCGGAACAGTGAGCTCGCGCTGCTCCACATGGGGACTGACTTACCCGGCTGCCGGTAAGCTCCGTTTCAGTGCAGTTTCTCCTGTTTCCCCCTCCACGTTCGGAAAGGGCCTGTGTGTCCTTGTAATCTAGAATTAGCCTAGCTCTCCAGGGGCTTCTGAAAGAGGTCTTTTCCATCACCTGATTCTTTTTAACTGCATTGAGCAGAAAGTCAACCATTAGATTCTAAATGCAAAAACCATGCTGTATACTACTGACCTATGAACCCTCCCTACAGGTTTACATGATATGATGTAAAGCAGACTTGCAAATATGCATAGTTGAGTGGATAGTGAGCAACCAGGCATATATCAAGTCTGTCTTAACACCCCAACATCTATACATTTGGTTCTGCTAGCCAGAAGAAACTTTTTAGTAGCTTATCAGAACTGCTGCCACAGCTCAAATAAAAAAAGAAAGCTATCCCCTCTATTCAAAGTATAGCCAAAAGTCCCCTCCTGCTTCTAAAAGCCTAGTAGGTGTGCCTCATTAGCCTAAATATTGATGTTCTGTCAGTACTATAAAGTGGCCACCTTATAATTATTGATGCTGATACATCGTATTTACATTGTCATCCAAGGCATGAGCAGAAGGGCTACCTCATCTTGCTGCTATACAATGAGGTATGTTGTCATGCTGTACACCCCTACTCCATGATATGAACATTATGGCAATGAACATTATTTAATCAGCATAATATAAATCATATACTATTATGCCTGAAAAGTCATATTGGCAAAGAGGACTGGTTGAACACATGTGAAAGTAGGTGAGATGGGACCTCAGGGCATGGCCAGGCCACAGTCAAGGGATCAGTCAAGAAACTCTGATGTTAATCAGCTTGTGCTAATCCCTACAATGATTCAAGCTTCAAAAACAATAGCACCTGAAACTGCCCCAAAAGAGCAACTGATTATCATCAACCCACTCTTTCTTCCTGCTAAAATTCTCCTTTGTTTCCTTACCTGCCCAGACATTAAGAAGCTATCATCATTTCCATCAGTGCTTTGTGACCTAATGATAAGGCCATTGGCCCATTTTGGACCCCATTATTTGCTGTGCCAGAAAGCCATGAACACATTCCCCTTCAGGGCAGAAAAACAATATTTAAACTCTGGTTCTGAGCCAGACAACTCATAATACTCTGGACATAGGCTGTAACTCAACTGCTCAGATTCCCGTTCCTGTACTACCCTCAGATCCTTAGTCTGAGCCATATCGCTTTGTTTTTTCTCTAAAATATCACCCCTTTCACCCCAATTTCTTGCTATCCAATTTTTTCCCTCTTCTCCTTTGGTTAGCCTTGTGTGGTTGTAAGACTGCTTCAATCTTGCATGTGTTTGTGATCCCCCCCCCAAAAGAACATTATTTTAATCTCCAGTTGGTATCCCTGCATTAGTACCAGCAAACATAGGTGAAACGATTCTATAAGGTTACACCCCTCTTGCAAGCCTCCCTTTGACCTAATACTTCTCCACCATTCCATGGAGGCACTGGCATTGTGAGTGGACCTCTGAGTCATTCACCTTTTAGAGTAACAGATTTTTCACCCTGACTGAGCCCACAGAAGGCTGGTACTTGTTAATTTCTTTTAGAATAATGTTCTTTATGCAATTAATTTGTGGAAAAGAAAAATGGGTGATATATGAGTGCACCAAAATATGTATATTGAGAAGAGTTTGCATGTATGTGTGGGTGTTTGTGCAGACATGGTCTCATCCATACACAGATGATGGTAGCTGGATGCTCCCAGAAGCATCTGCACCCCCTGTTACTCGCTGGCAATGAGAATGTGCATGGGCACCATCCAACTGTCCTCACCAACACAGAGGAGAAGAAACAACCTTCATCCTTGTCTCAATCACAGACAGCAAATTACCTGTGACACGCTAAAGGGCTACACGCTGGGATGACACAAATACAGACCAACATTTGAATTATGATTTGGGGATCTGGTAAATATTTTTGTAAGTTTTTCCTTTTATCAAATTCTTATTTAATTTATTAATTTATTAAATTATTAAAATGACTATTTTTAAGTTGTTGTAATTTGGAGACCCCTGCAGATCTGTTACAAACTACTCCATGTGTCACCTGATCTACTTTCTGCCCACCACTGTTATAAAATTTGTATATTGATCAGAGTCACAAAACATATTAAATGTTTACTAATGGACTGGCTAAAGATCACCTGGTATGTGACTTCATTCATTAATCTAGCACGTTAGGAGCACACATGGTCTCCCAGCATGTGTGTGTGTGTGTGTCGCGCGCGCCACACACACACACACACACACACACGCACACAAACATACACATACATAATTTTAAAACTAATCCCTAAAAAAATCTGTGTTGATGTTCTGTCATTGTTTTAATTTTCAGCAATCTGAAAGACTTTGTAGCAATGAATGCAGCTAAGTCCTCATTTTGAATTCACATGATAAATTCTTCAGACAAGCTAAGCACGATACCCAGGAGCCAAATGATGTGAATGTGGAGTACTAAAATACCATTTCATATTTTACTTTTTGCTTCAGTGGAAGACTAAAGAAAAGCTGCTTAGTATTCCTTAGCATTTTAGAAAACTAATTGGATATATATTTAAAACAAAAGCAAAAATCTTCTTTCACTCTGATGTTACTTTGTTCATGGCTCCATTTTATATGCTGTACCCATCTATGTTCCTATCATCCAAACTCATAAATATATTGGGAATGATTATTGCAAATTGTCATTTTACAACACTTAACAAACAAAGCAATGTGAAACCTTATTTGCCTTCCTAGCTATTTTCCTGATAGATACCACTTTTTCTACATTACAAACTCCACTTGCTGAAATGGATTTGAAATTAGAAGTTCCATGTCCAGGGTAAGAATCTGGAATTTAGGCCTTGGGAACAGAATGGCCACTTCCACACTACACTGTTATAGGGCTATTATTCCTTCACTCAGTAGTAAGAATAGCCCCATTTTTTAATGCCATTAATCTTTTAGAAAGAAACTGAACTGAGTGTTTAATGCTGTGTGGTATTATTTCTATGTAGTCCAAAGAATTTTAATGGTTTTGATATTTGATGTTTTTACCTCTAACCATTTTTTATTTTTATTTTTATTTTTTGTATGTATACTTCTATAATCCAATCTGTATTCAGAATTATTAACATGCAGAAGTTGGGTTCCTGAGGGAATACACTGGCCTCCTCCTTGGTGCTATGGCTTGTCTCCATAGCAACCAGCCAGGCCCATGAGCTCTCTGGCTGAGAATTCTAAAGGCCCTCCCTAAACTGCAAACCCCAGGATTCCACAGAAACTTCTCAGGCAGCCAATTATATGAGGTCTTTGCCTGCCTGACACAGACAAACAAACAAACATTGATTTTTATATATTAGTAGATTAAATGTTTTACATAGTTTTAATTTGAATTGTTTTTAATGTACTGTTAGCCACTTTGAGTCTCATTAATGAGAGAAAAGTGGAATATAAATGAATAAAACAAAATAAAACAATAAATAAATAATAGTGTATAGTTCAAGTTTGAACAACTGGCTCATTCCACTCCATGGCCTGCCAGGTTTTTGACAGCACTCTCTTTGTCAGTTGTCCCTGAAATACCAACACAGTATGCAGTATGATTTCCTTCTGCTACTGTCTATTGGTACGTGTTATCACTTAAGTACCAGTTTTCTAATTCCTGCACATATTTATTCTTTATTAATTAAGTTTCTGTCTTTTCTTTCCTCTAATTAAATGAGCTGTCTTTCCTTTGACCTATCTTCTTCTCACAACAAAAGCCTTGTGAGGTAGATCAAGCAAAAGGACCAAGGTCACTCACTGAGGCCTTTTCTGCACTTTGTTTTTGCAATGGGGCAGAGCCTCCTCCAGCAAGGACGTTTGCACTTGGGGGCGGACTGGGTCCAGACTACTTTCTGTAGTTCCGGACTTCAGCCCGCTCCAGAACGACCAGAAGTGGTCGCTCGCTGTGCTATTGAAAGACCACTTAAAACAGGTCTTTCAACAGTGCGGCGCGCCCCACTCCGTTGCTGTGCTCCGGTGTAGATTTGCAGGCTTGCACCAGCGCAAGCCTGCAGATCTTCTGGGGGCGGGCTTTAGGCTGGCGAGCTTCACCGGTTGGTGGAGAGCCTCCACCAACAGGAAGCCGCCGTTTCCGTCCGCGGAGCAGTGCGTAGCGCGGCCATGCACTGCTCCGGATCAGCCTGGATCCTCCGACGGAGCACGCCAGTCCGGCAAGTAACAGAACAGGGCGTTTTCTTCGCCAAGTGCAAAAAAGCCCTGAGTTTCATGACACAGCAGGAATTAGAACCTGCATCTTCCAAGTCCCACTCCAACACATCTACCCATTAAACTGACTTTCTTATAGGTAGAATGATTTAAGAACAACATACATTTACAGTAAGAAAGTATGGACTTGCATGGTGCTTGGTCCAGGAAGCCTACACACTGGTATACCAAGGGTAACTGAAGTTCACAGTGGACTAGTATCATGATATCTTAACTATGCAGGGTACATTACACTCTCCTGGCTCTTTCATATCTGACCAGTTAGTGCAGAATTCTCTAGGACATAATAGTGGTGAACACATGCTATTTCTCATGGTGCCATCTTGTGGACCTGTAAGCATATCACAGAAAAGTCTCCCAGTGAAAACCTGGATGAATGGGAAAAAGGAAGAAGGTATCAGTGATTACCCAACAGCATGGAAACTGTGCATGCATAGAAATAAATGTGTATCCCCAAGAGCAGCAAAGCTATAAATATTGATAGAGATGGAATCATGACAAGTTAAAATATGGTAGTGCTGAGCAAGCTGTTTGTAAGCATAATGACTTAGTCACACATGTGCAACAAAGTTTCAGTTCTGCATTGTTCTACTTAGGTTTGACTTTCGAATAGAGACAATGTGCAATAATATTTTCTATGTGTTTGAAAGGGCAATGATGAACAACTGGTATTTCTGAATGATGAAAATTAGCAGCTATCGAGTAGCCTAAAGCATTTAATAATAGTCCAGTGTGTTTTTGAATGGGAAACATTGAGTAATAGCCTATAATAACACTCAAGAGCCCCTCTGAATGAGGAACAGACAAAAACAAAGCCTGAAATAAAATGTAGTAGTCAAGCACTTGCTGGCTTCTTTAGTTCCAGTCTTCTGTGTCTGCTGGCAAGGGAGAAATGGTACCAAAAAAATAAAAATAAAATAAAAATAAAAAGTATGCCAATGTCATTTGTTTATGTCACAAAATATGCATAAAGGTGGTGCTGAGGAAACTCTTATGGGAATTAACATTGGTAGTACCTGGTATATTATTTGATAGGAAGCTTCTGAGAGTGGCTTAGTAGCTAGGTATCTTGGGCATGCTGATGGCACCCAGCTATAACTCTCCATTTATCAAATTTCAGTGAGATGATGAATCCCTGAACTGGTATCTAATTGTGGTGATGTACTAGATATGGCCCACCAAACTGAAACCCAGAGCCTTTCCACACTACTTTCTTATAGTGCTATTATTCTACTTTCAGTTTAGGGAGGGGCCTTTAGAATTTTCAGCCAGAGAGTCTTTGGCCTCAGTGAACTACAAACCCCAGAACTCCACAGGATGTAGAAAGTAGAATAATAGCACAATGGCAGTGTAGGGTACAAAGGCCTTCAGTCTAAAAAACACAGATATGAATCATGGACTACTAGATTGATCTTGGATTAAAAGATTATAACTGAGTTATATTTGTTATACTTTGTTAGAATTACTTTGTCCACCTTGCTTTTAAATGATATGTGGAAACATGATGTGATGGCTCTAACATCAGGATGTAGGTGACTTAGGCAAATTGGGGATTTCATTAGTCTTCAGAAGTTCTCACACATTATCTTCTCTTCTCAGTACATGCAGCAGTCCCTCCTTCAATAGCTGTATGATATTAGTCGGTCACCCCTGTAGGGATACATAGAACTTTGTTATGCGTACCCTTGAGTTGTTTGTTGAGGTTATTATTTTCCAACCTATCTCCATCCTTCACAGGCCAACCGAGTGACTGCATATTTTGATTTGATTAAGTGGTGTACTTTCTTCATCAGATAGAGCAGTGGTTCTCAACCTGTGGGTCCCCAGATGTTTGTGGACTTCAGCTCCCAGAAGCCCTGAGCATTGACTATAGTGGCTGGGGCTTCTGGGAGCTGAAGTCCACAAACATCTGGGGACCCACAGGTTGAGAACCACTGAGATAGAGGAAAGTACAGGAAAAAAATAGAAGATACTCTGATGAGAAAGCTTAGGTTTCAAGATGGTGAAATTATTGTTACCTACTTCCAGCCAACTCAGGAGATCTGTGGCAAGGGAACTGATCTTGATTCTGATCTTGATTACTAAGGTTTTACTCCCTCTGACCTATGATCAGCAGTGGTAGAACTGAGTGGTAAGCCTCCATCCCTTCAGCTCACTTTAAGTTGATCACGCTCTGTTGTTCACAAATCAGCAATTTGACTGATCTAGGCATAGAGCCAGGATGCCAAATTCCTATGTTGAAAATAGAGGAAGCATCTTCCAAATGTGTACAAAAGTTACAGAATGTCTGCGCTTCTGATAGGAGTGGAAAGATCTTGCTGCCTATTGCAATTCCTTGTTATAAAGTTGTGAGTCCCTTGCTTTTCTTTGCTTTAATTCTGGGAGCAGGGGGTGGGGTGGCAGTTTGGGGATGCTTTCATTCAATTGACCTTCAGAGACATTCTGATGTGGAGAATTATTACTGCTGATGCTTTCATTGAATACATAAACTTTGACTGTGGAGATGAGAGGTAATGAAATGGAGTGGATGTACCACTGATCCCACACACTGAGGCAAAGGTTGCTAGCTCTTTGTGCCACTGAATTATTCTTCTTTTGTTCTAAGGATGGCAATGAATAAATAATGTCTTCTAAAACACACTTTGGGATTTTTCTGTTGACTAGAAGAGACGTCAGACTGTTTCTTCATCCACATGACCCCATTCAAAGTTAAAAGTCAAGCTGGTTCCAGAGCTCCTGCAAAGAACCTATACAGTATACAAAAGCCCTATGTTCACTTTTCTCTGAATGCACACTTAAGACAATGTTCTAAGTTTGAAAAAGCTCTCCATGGAAGAACCTGTTTTTCTGTTCATTGCAGAAACAGAAACTGTCTGAAATTATGTAGATATTTCTTTTTTACAACTTCAGAAATGTGGTGAATGCTAAAACTTTGTTGCAAGAGTAGCATACATCTGTCTTAAAGTTTTTTTTCCTCCCCAAAGGGAATGAAGATATGCCATTTTTTGTACTTCTAAAACGACCAGAGAGACTCATAATTATTTTATTAATTGTAGAAACCTATAAAATCTGAAAATCAGACTAATAACAGTAATATCTTATACATGCATACTCAATAGTGAGACTGTCCTCATTTAGGAGAACACCAAGAAGCTAATCTAGGATGCTAGGATATAGAAAAAAAAAACTATTTCAAAATGCAGATTTAAATGTCTGTTTGCTCTAACACAAAAGTGAATGTACATGTGTATGTATATGTATAGATGTATTTTAAGTCAAAATAACAAAACAAAGTTGCAGGTGATGTCTGCTAAGTGGCATCCATCCTTGGCTTGAAACATCTACTAGATAACAAGTGCTGGGAGCAATCTAAAAGATAGTCACTTAATCAATGACCTTGATAGTTTAAAGGAGTTTAGCACATCTCAGGTTTGTAAACAATCATGGGGTTGCCATGAGAGATGGCCCAGTCCTCCCATACCAAGGGGTATAAATGCCCCTAGAATCCACTCCCATGGTGAGCTCAGCATGGACTGAGAGCTGAAGTGCTGTGCATAAATGGCTACATAGAGAGGTCCCTTTGCTTTTCTTCCTGGGCTCCAGGGCAGCTGATTGAAGAAATCTTTGCTTGGTAAGAAATCCATCTTTATGTTATCTGAGAATCATAGGCTTAAGTGGATTCCATCTGTATGCTGATATTGCTTATATGCTTATGTTGTTTAAATTGCTTGCTGTTTAATAAAATTTAAACTACAACTGGTGTCATTTGTTGCCTCCGGATCCCTGAAAATGAATGCCTTGCCTTTGGTGAACTGGTCAATCGCCTTTTGACAAGACACTTGGTATTTTTCCCCTCAAACTATCTCTTTCAGATAACCAACTACTAGGAAATGATATCACTGTTTTTTTCCTCTACTGATTTTCATCTCTTATTTTTTTAAAATATATTCCATAGGGTTGAATCAGATTTGCCTGCTCATAACTTCATATCTCCCTTACCTACTGACACTGTGTAGATATGAATGAAGCATTATGAATGGGAAGGTGTGTTACTGCAGTTTAGGCCTACCTGGCGATAGCACCCAATATCACTTTGATATCATAATTTGGCCTTATCATACCACCCCTCTCCACGTGTTTGTGAGGCCCTTGGACAAGGACAGAACTAGGCTCGGCCATCAAATGTTGCAATATCCCAAGACAATACAGGCATGCCAGAAGTAGCCAGATCGCAGCTTCAGGGACCTCCCTGGCAAACACCACATTATGTATGCACGCTGTTTACAAAGGACTCCCTGCCCCGAGCAGGTAACTTGGCAAGCTAGAAGCTTAAAGGCCAAGCACTGAGTATTTGCATACAGTCTACCTCTTTATCAATTTGGACTTAATCATGCTAAATTGTGACCTTTCTGAGACATTGTCTCGCACCCAAAACTCATTGTTGTCCCCGAGTAAGGTATAGCCTGCAGTCACACTTCTCCCTATAAAAACTCTTGATTCCGAGACCTTCCTTGGACCATTCTGGACTTCCATCCAGCCTTGCTGCTGCTTTGTTTGGCGAACTGTCACCTCAGTCCCACGTACTGAGACTCCAAACCAATGAACTGAAGCTTCAGGACAGGTATCGTATCACCCAATGCAACAATCCCTCTTAAAATCCCTCTATACCACTCCAACCTTTATTTTCCTTAGCTACTTGTGTGAGTATGTTGCATACACTGTTTGTCTGTATTTAATAAAGATCATTCATTATTTTCAAACCAGTCTGCTCCTTGACTTGGCCTGACCCCGTAAACATTGGGTTACAAGATCCTGCTAAGTTACCCTGCCTCTAGTAACGCTAAAAGCAGTGTTCTGAGCTAATTTTCTCCACCTTTAGTTGAGCACATTTCGGTGTCCCTCCCAGGACCCCCAGTAAACAGGGTAACAGGTGGGCCAGACAGTGGTTTCATATTGCTTCACATTACTTCAAATATAACAGCTTGGATCTGTTGCTGCCTGTATGGCCATTTATGCACAGAAGCAAGGTTCTATCTCCATAAGCATAGTGAGATGAGCTATATATGTAGTGATGGAAATCCATCAATTTCTTTTTCTTCCACCTGATGAAGGAATTCACAAATTTTAGTGAACCTATAGGTGTGTGTGTGTATATAGGGCCAAACGATCACCCTTTTACAAAAGCTAAATTCACTAATTACATCCATTTCCACCATGGAAAGGATGTGCTGTATCTTTTTTGGTTATAGTGTTTAAAAATGAGATGACTTTCTGGAAAAAAAATGGTAAACTTGATTTAGTGCTAACATGGTTAAATACAGAGAAATTCAAATGCTGACCTTTCAGAGTTAAATGCTCAAAGGGATCAGGCTGAGTGGACTGATCTTTCAGTTGCAGTTGTTTAGAAGTTCATATCCCTTTCATTCCAAATATCAATGAATTTACAAATTTTGGGTAAATTCTTAACCAAACCAAACTAAAGTAAATTTCACACCTATCTTGAAACAAATGTTATCAATATACATTTTCTCAGATATAGCTGCTGAGACTAAACATAAGGAAAATAGAATCCAATTAACATCTGTAACAAAATTTGTCAGTTTTCCAGGGAAGGAAGTAGAATGTAAGCCATGTCTGGGTTTGCTGTACCCTTTCACTCCTATGACAATCAAATAGTTGATCAAGAAAATTACTACAGGTTCAGAGGATCTAAATAACTGTGAACTTGAGAGTAGGTTGCTGCATACTCTAACATGAAGGTCAATATTTTTAATGGTATCAGTACTTGGATATGAAGGTTTGAGCACTTTTAATGACAGTACAATTCAGGAAAAAAAATATCCTGCACAAAAATATTTTTGTTCCTTAAATATCACCTTGATAAAAACAACTTGGCTTCATACATATAATTTGCAAGCTCTTTGACAGTAAAGCGTTGTTACGTATTTAAATGTATGCTTTTAGATTACAGTTCATAGACTCTCTTACCATCAGTTCCTTCCTTTTCTTGGCAGATGATGTGTTCTTTTCCAACCTGGAAGCTGACTCTGGCAGGCTTTGTCTTCACAAATTATATACTGTTTTTTTTTTCTAGAAATATGATCCTTTCCAGTCAAAAGAGTGTTAAACGTTGGCAGTTATACAGCAATGTTGGTTTAGTCAGGTAAAGTCAAATTACCAACTACCAATTCTAAAGTGATGAAGTGTTCCCTGAAGCAGTTTTCATTGTCGATATTAAATGTCATCATTTTCACACTTCATTAACTATATAATTCAAAGGGGAAATGGCTTTGCAGCATCTTCTGACTTTGGACAATGAAATCTTGTTGATCCTCATAATTTAACTTTAGGCAGAGGCCTTAAGTTTAGTGAGAATTGCTCAGTGTAATGAAAAATCTAATATTTGCATTTTATGCCTCATAAAGTACAAATGCTGGAAACACCAATGGGTATATTTGAGTAAGTCATACCGCATTAATTAATACAAACCTCTACTCTATGTTTGCTTTAGGACTAAAAAGCTGAAACAGTATATGTGGAGAAGTAGCTTGACATGTTTATTTGAGGGTTCTTTGAATAAGGACTTGGCTTTCTAGACAAGACAATATCTTCTATTTCCCAAGACATGGGAAATAATCTATAATACAGTGGTTCTCAACCTGTGGGTCCCCAGATGTTTTTGGACTTCAGCTCCCAGAAGCCCTGAGCATTGACCATAGTGGCTGGGGCTTCTGGGACCCACAGGTTGAGAACCACTGCTATAATAGAATAGGAATAAAAGCTTTTGAAGACTGACTGTTCAAGGGAAATAGGACTTGCAGAATTGTGCCATACTGTCTGTGTTTTGTTTCTTTGTTATTCTTATTATCTATGTTTTGGACTGGTTTAATTTTATGAATAATTTAACAATATTTTTAGAGTGCATACATTTTCTATTCTAAACTGCCTTGAGTTTCAGACTGGGGAAAAGGCAGGATAATACTATTACTAATGCTATTTTAATAAGAAGAGAAAGAAAAAATCAGTTATGGAGTGATGAAAATAAGACCAGGTGTACTGAGGGAGAGCCAGTGTTGTTTGGTAGATTAAGCATTAGACTATGACCATTTCTTCCCTACACTGTATAGTGCCATTATTCCACTTTCAACATCCTGTGGAATTCTGGGGTTTGTAGTTTAATGATGCCAAAGAGCTCTCTGGCTGAGATCTAAATGCCCCTCCCTAAACTGCAAACCCCAAGATTCCATAGGATGTTGGAATAATAGCACTATAATGTTGTGATGTAGAAAGGTCCTATGACTTTGGAGACCAGGGACTTAGCCATGGCCTACTTGGTCATGGGCAATTTTAGGCAAGTCACATTCTCTCAGCCTCAGATGAAGGCAATAGTAATCCCCCTCTGAACAGATTCTGCCAATAAAACTTCATAATAGCTCACTTTAGGGTCACCATAAGTCGGAAATGACTTGGAAGCATATGACAACTACAGAGTAGTAAGGAAAGGCATGTGTAACCTAAATGCAAAGGCATTTGGAATATGCTTTGCTTTTCTCTCTGTGCAATTGGATAGACAGACATTTCAGCACTGTAGCTCAGCTTAGTTGTGGGAAGGCCATCCTCCTTCACATCATGTATCATATAGTGCATTACAGTTAGGAGCTGATTTAGAGTAGAGGAATAAATGGTGAAGAAAATGTTAGGTTTATTCTTCTTTCTTTGTGGTTATATGCCTTCAAGTCAACTCTGACTTATAGCAACCCTACTGAAGGTTTTCTCTGGCAAGGTTTGTTTCAGGTGTGTGTATGTGATGGTGGTGGGAGTGCCATTCATTCCTTCTAGACTGAGAGACTGTGATTTCCCAAGGTCATCCAGTGGGTTTCCATGGTTGAACAGAAGTTACAACCCCAATCTCCTGGAATCCTAGCCCAGTACTCAAACCACTACTACACACTGTTTCTTCCTAGAGATGTGAAAATTAGTCATTCCTATACTTCTTCAATTTATCAGATTCTCACCAATATTCTGGTTCCACCCTGGTCCATAAACATTTGGATCAAATTTTGAATTTGAATGTTGGATTTGAATTTTCCCACATGAAAATTCAATATTTTATGCAACTTTTTCCCCAAAATGTATACAATTTTTATCAATTTTTCTAATGAATGTGTTTCTGTATTTTCTTTTTATCAAGTAAGTTTTGTTTGTGCATATATTTCAAATGTACAAAAAATAAGTTTCTGCAACATGTTCACTGCTCTCTCTCTCTCTCTTTCTCTCTCTCTCTCTGTCTCACACACACCTCCCTCACACACACACGTACACACAGAGATTACAAGTAAGGATGAGCAAATCTTTCAATTTTGTTTTCTTTCATGTTACAACTGTTCACATTTTGTAGAACTCTGATGAAAACTGAAGTGAAGCAAAAATCTTTTTTGTCTGATTGAAAAACAGAGGATAAAAAAAACAAGTATTGCAGTACTTTTAAACATGCAGCAGGATGAGGGAAACAGAGAGAAAGTGGTTTAGATATGCAAAGATGATTTAAATGGCATCTGCCCATACGTGCTTCCGTTGCTCTTCCAAACAAATCACCACACAGAGAACTGTTTTACCATAAAATGTCTCTCTCTTTTTGTCCTGGTAAATATTTCAGTTTGCCAGTCAAATTGGTTTAACAAAACAAGCTCCATACTCTTTTAAACCAAATGACCAAATTTAACATGAATTCTGTTTTCTATTACTTGGTAATTTCTTGCCTAGAAGCCAGATGTAAAAAATTAATAAGATATTTTATGAAGTAACTTATTTTGTATCCAACAGAAATATTAAGCAATTTTCAATTTCATACTTATACTTTGATTAGTGACAGCACTTATTTTATCTCTCATTTCTTTCTGATATTTCTGAATCAATAGACATATCTACTCCTTACAAGGGTAGGATTCCATATTTTAAATTGCTGCTTATCTGGAATGAAGTTATTTAGATCACATTCCCAAGCACTGTATAATTCAGACTTTCTAACAATTCATAAGGCTGAAGCATGAAAGTTTATTAAGAACCCACAAGGATGATAGTACAAACCTTCAAAATGGCATCCAAAGAAAAGAACTTGTTTTAGAGATCAGGTTCAGTGCTTCAGATATCTCTTTTATTGTTCAAACTGAAACCCAAAGATGAGTCATTGGCATGAAATCCATCATCCTGGTGTTACCCCCTTGGCAGACCCTGTCCTGGGGAGATATAAAATTAATCTCAAATATGACTTCTAGGCCAGAGAGGTTGCCCTGGTGGGTGCCTAGACAAATAGGTCAAATGACCAAACCTAGATCAAGGCCAGGAAAATCCCCAGCCATGTTTCCCAAGGACACCTCAGGCTAGACATGTCCATGCGAACAAAGGGTCCTCAACCACAAATAGCCAACTTGAGGGGATGACCAGGTTTTCCCTAGGTTGAGCAACTCCAACTTCCAAAAGTACTACAAGGGTGAGGTCCATTTACATGAACCAATCATACAAACTATCAAGTTACCATTGTGCAGCATTTTTCCTTTTATTTTGGCCATTGCTCTTCCTGGGAGAGAGCCTGCCCTCGAAGTACATTCTGCCCCATAAGTAGTCCCCATTTTTGAGAGTCTCTTTGAAGAACTCCCTGCCATGCTAGCATACTGATGCTCTGTTAGTTGAGTGGTTCCCTCAGCCACCTCTC
Organism: Iguana delicatissima; assembly: GCA_948472985.1. Taxonomy (NCBI): domain Eukaryota; kingdom Metazoa; phylum Chordata; class Lepidosauria; order Squamata; family Iguanidae; genus Iguana; species Iguana delicatissima. The sequence goes on along the minus strand of CAOKZL010000597.1, from coordinate 433,902 downwards.
TTCATTGAGCTCCTTCCTTCTTGCCACTTCCCAGACTGGAGACTTCTGGACAGGTACAGTATTACCACCTCTATACACTCTCCATTATATACCCTATAACGTTTCACCTCTTCCTCTTCCTGACAGGCCTTGTGTGTGTGAGTGAGTGACTGCGTTGGTGCATGAGAACAAATTTGTTAATAAAATCCATTCATTAGTGAGATTGTCTGGCTTTTTGCTTGGACTAACTCTGTAAAAGCTGGGTTGTAGGTCTCGTTTGGCCACGCTAGTTGCTCTATTAATTTCCCCAGTCTTTGCATTTTTGGAGTGAATCAAGGTGTCCCCCAGGGGACCCACAGAACTCAGGGTAACACTGGGCACTGATAATCATTGTATGACCATGTGACAATAAGATGTGTAATGCATATACCCTTGATTCTTCAATTTTTTTTCTTTAAGCCCTTCCCAATGGATTAAGCTTAAAATATTTATGTAGTTTGATTCATCTATGCAACTTTTTAATTATCTTAATATATTAACACTGGCCATTCCACAAAATGTTACTGAATAAATGCAAAATTGTTTTTTTCTCAAAAGTCTGTATAAAATAATGCATGCTGTATTAAAAGCAATTTAAGAAGCCGTCTTAGGTTCTGTGCATCCATTTACATTTTGCCAAAATAAAAGGGAAAAAAAATAAGGTGAAACATCATTCACTTAGTAAATGGTTGCAAAATTCAAAAGTACACTTAACTTGGTTTCCCAATCCATAGCATGTTTTGGTTCAGCCTCCCACATACCCTCATATATTGCTCAAATTAATTCTCCCCAGTCATTTTCTCTCAATTAATGCTCTAGAGATGTATAGATGTTGGAGTAATCTGAGACAGTCTGAACAGTTTTAACCACTGGGAGTTACTGATGATATTACAAACATCATAAAACACTCCCTGCAGAGTAACACTAAATTAACTATGCCACCTGGGGTGCTAATATGCTATCAAAGCATCTGGCAGTAGAGGTGCAGTGATGGGGTAAATGCATATATAGAATATTCTTTGAGTTTTGTGCATCCCATCAAAAGACTACCCAAACCAATTATCTTTCATATATAAAGTTCGGCAAAAGACTTAACATTGTGGTAATTTCCTCTATGTCGACAGGAAGACATACAGAGAAAAGATGGAGGAGTTTTGTTCTTCCAGATGTTGTGGGACTACAACTCTCATCAACCCTAGCCAGCATAGCTGACTATGAAAATGTGGGGAGTGCTCTCCAAATAAACCTAAAACAAAACAGGATAGAACAAAACAAATCTACTGCACATGCTCACAAATACTACCTTAAAACTGCTGGTAAGTATGTTCCATGAAGGGAAAAACAATAATGTAGCTCAACTGAAGAATCATTCTTATAAGGCAGAATTTAGGGCATTTACATTTGTTTGTATTGTATTTTTTCAAAATATGCTACAAGCCTAGAGTAGATCTTTTCTCACAAATTAGTTTCAGTAGTACAAAAAGGATATTTTTCTAGATAATTACAAATCAGAGACATTTAATTCTTCCTGTCCTTCAGCAGTGGTTCTCATCATAAGTTTAGGCAAGGAAAGAAAATTGTGGTCCTCCAGATGTTGTGCTGCATCTGCTAGCATACATCACCATTGTCTATACCAGTGGTTCTCAACCTGTGGGTCCCCAGATGTTTTTGGACTTCAGCTCCCAGAAGCCCTGAGCATTGACCATAGTGGCTGGGGCTTCTGGGAGCTGAAGTCCACAAACATCTGGGGACCCACAGGTTGAGAACCACTAGTCTATACTATCTAGGTTTAAGGAAAGTTGTGGTAGGACGTCATCTGGTGGCCTACTTATTTCCCACCTCAGAAGATCATAATTTTCTCCTCATTAATTTCAAGCTATCTATGCAGTTTAGGGATAAAGGGTGAGTTTTCTAAACTGTGACTTCAATTCATCACCAAGCTGTTCAGCTGCATGGTCTGCCTCCTCATACATGTGTCCAAACACCAGTTCAGTAAAACAGAGAAGGAGGAAGATGCACTTTAAAAAAAAAGTTAAATAATATGTGACATTTTAATATAATATCTTTCATATAAGGCCTCCTACATCACCCCTCCCTGCTGTTGTCACTGAGCTGACAACTGCCCACTTGATTCAGCTTTTTCTTGGTGTCTCATTTCATCTGTTATCAGAATGGAAAAACTACAGGGAAATGAAACACATATTCCTTAGACAACAAAGGTGTCACCCAACATCACCTAGAGGGAAACTTCAAGGTATCATTATATTTCCTGGATAGATAAAACACAAGAAAAAAAATGAACAGTTAATAATAACCCCCTTCTGTAGCCCCAACTCTTTTTAGACTTTCTGTTCATACCTCTGTAAGAATCTCAGTGTAAACACTGCCACACTTTCAAAGCCTATGAATATAGCCACTGAAGGGAGGCAGTATTTTTATTTAAGGCCTGGTTTAATTATAGAACCTGGATAACCCAAAAGAAGACCAGTATGAGCAGTAAAATGTTCCCATGGACTCTAGATCACATGTTGAAAAAGAACACAACACCTGAGAACAAAAAAGTTAGTCATCCCTGTTTTATAGAAATGCTCTAAACTTGGTGATTTTATTGCTGTAAACAGTATTTAATTAGTATCAATAAAAATCTCCAAGCTGGGCCATTTTGGTGGATTAATAACCAGCAGGGTTTAATTAACAGCCATCAGCACCTCCTAGGCCTTAAATAATCCCCTGAGAAATGACCTGAATCTTAACCATTATTGCTTAATTGAAAGATTAGTAAAGAACCAGCCTTCAGCCAGATTGTTATATTTTATCTTATCTCCTGGTACCATTTACAGAGTTTTCATTAAAGAGATAGCAACAATCATTAAAATAATCCTTTTCACTAACTGGGGACTTCAAATATCCAATTTGTTGAGAGGCCCTCCTCTGAAAGGATGAAATACCAAATGCTAGAAAAGTGACGATAACAATTAATTAAATCATGCTGTGCCTTTCTCCTTGTATCCAGTGGTTAAGACCCATCCAATAAAATCTAGGGCAGATTTTATACCCTTAAGTGAAGCTGTGCTTCCCTTTCCTTCACAGATACCATCACCAGACTGCTTCCAATATTCATGACCATCAATATGGCAGAAGACCACTACTGCAGAAGTATTATCAATTGTGTAATCCTTTTTCTTACAGAGTTAGTAGTCAGTAGCCATAATGAACTTGAAAGGTATACTTTGTTAACTGAGGAAATTTATTACTGCCAGTATAGGCACAATACTGACATGCTCAGTGGTTATGGATAACTAATGAGAAAAAAATGTGATAGAAAACCATTTTTAGGCTATTTATTGTTTAACCCTGGACTCCTGCCAACTATCTGAATTTGTCTTCTAAGCCCTTTCTTGAACCTCACTGTACAGACAAGTTGGCTCTAAATTTGGGCAAGTGTGTGTGTTCTCAAGGTCTTTGATTATACATGGCTACAAATGAGAAAGTCCTTTAAACATAATAACTAACATAGAAAAGAAACCACAATAAGGAACAGCTTCTTTATTAAAAAGGTTTCGTTATAAAAAGCACAAAATTTGCTAACTAATTTCTATTAGTCAATAACTACTTTCTGTCATTCACTGTAATTTTCCCCAAACTCTAACCTCTTTGCTCCTCCCTTCCTTCTTGCAAATACAGCTCATTCCTAGCTCCCATTTTAAACTATGACTACAACTAACTTGGCTCCTCTCTCTCTCTCAATCCAGTCTCCCAAACATACTAAGGCCTTTATTGGTGAACCTACAGTAGGGGTGGACAAATGTGGAAGGCTGGTGGGGTTCACATTAGCACCTTCACTGCACCCACACACACAAAAATGCCTTTTAGGAGACATGAGGGCATTCTCACCATGTTTTGTGGCTTTTCTCAGCCACTAGAGAGCATTTTGAGACATTTGGTGGGGGAAAGTTTTGAAAAAATTGCAAAAAAATTGTCTTGACTACTCAGTGGCCAAGGGGACCTCCAAATGTGTTGGAAATGTCCTTCATGCCACCTGAGAGTTCATTTTTTGGAATTTCACAACCCCATCCCACAGGCTACAGCATCACTGGGAGTGGGGTAGCATGATTTCCAATTTTGATGTTTAAGTGAAACCTTTCTCTTCATTTTGCAGTAGGTCAGGGAAGAGTTTGGAGCATAAGGAGAGATCCAAACTGCCATGTACTGTTTTTGTGTCATGTTTTGGCTGAAAAATCAAATGGAAAAAACAAGGTTTGTAGACATGGAACTTTAGGGGGACTTCTGGGGGTTCAGGAGCCATAAAACAGGGGCCAGGGGCTCTGTATGGCCTACACTTTCCAAACTTCTTTTGTACAGGCTTTGTTTCTCCAGGACTGATTCAGTAAATAAGGTGATTATGACAGTGAAATTGACTTTCTATGATGGAAACTTTGGAGTGAGTGAACTTTGAGACTCTCTTCTAAATTAGGCTTTTATTATGTGCTCACTTTATTAATTGTATTCCTGAGGAATCCTATGTTGATTTAAATCAGCTGACATTCTTTAAAAATACTGTCATGCCATGAACTGAAAATAAACATTTCCAAGAGGGAAAAAGTGGTGAGGGGAAGCAAAATACAGCTCGGTGTGTGTCTACATGTTTTCGTGTGTGTCCACTTGACCCACCTTGGGTGCAATGCTATGAAGTACAAAGCCGCAAAGTTCCTGATTGAAGATTAACCATACATAAGACTTTACTGTATGTATTTCATGTGGGGTGGGAAGGCTCTGTGGAAACGGATTTCACACAATTAGGAGCAGGAGAAGAATATTTACCTCTTATGAGTATAAGGGAACAGACATGACTTGACTTCCTGATTGGCCACCAAGTGTACAGGCTAAGGTACACTCTGGTCCACTGTCTTTGAGTCATGAACTCAAAGGCTATTTTCACACTAGACTCAACAAAACTCAAAGCCTGCCGCAAACTGCAAATCCCAGGATTCCATAGGCTGTTGAAAGTGGAATTATAGAGCTATAACAGTCTAGTGCAGAAATGGCCAAAGTTATGTACTATGGCACAGATGATATACAAATATCTAATAGGAAGACTTTCAGTGAGGGTGGTGAGATCAAACAATTTGTTAATTTATTATTAGGGATCCTGGAATTAAATACAATTTGGTTGCAACAATAGGATATGGAATCTCTAGAGAGTCTGAGATTATGATCTTTCTTCAGGTCCTGATGAATCCAAGAAAATAACAAATATGCACAGAGGGAGAAAGAACTGTGGGGAGACAAACAAAGGGGAAAACTTAAGTGTGGGCATACCTGCAGGTATTTTTGTTCTAGGCTCAAGACTCCAAGTATAAGAAACATGGCCCCAGTGATATATTTTAGGTACCAATGCAGAAGGAGGAGAGCGCTATGACAAATCATGAGGAATGGGCTAAGAACATGTTTCTCACTGAGGCTATGGAGTGGCCAATTTAAGCATACCCTCTTGAGTTGTTTGACTTGGGTAGAAATGTTGTAGTCAAGAAGGTATTTATAAGTATTTGGCATTCCTAAGTTTTACATGCTGCAGGAAGACAACCTCTCTTAATTCAGCTAGGGTGGAAGACACTTCAATTACAACCAAGACATGAAGCTTAGTATACTAATGTCAGATATTCCAAGCTACCTTAAAATCTTGCTCTGAAGGCTGGCTCAGCACAATAATAAACACATTAGACAAGATGCTAGAAAGAGGAAAATATTAAACTATAAAAAACACAAAAAATATTGAAGATTAGGCTACACATGTACAAATCCAAAGTGGCTTGTCAGTAACTGCTACCCAAGATCCTGAATCATGGAAATGGATCTGAAGAGTAAACTCTGTCTCCCCATCTCCCCACAGGCAAGACTCACTATTTTCCCCATCCCTAGCAAGTCCATGTAATGGCCAGAGGAAGTGGAAACAACTGAGAAGCATCTGGATATCTTCCAACAACTGGAAGCATGACAATTAAGGGATCTACCAGGATCCTCAGAGGTTATGGAGGATGGCATCCTCATTGTATGTATGACTATCAGAAGATATCCAGAAGTTTCTTGGTTGCCTCTGCCCCTTAGCCGCTACATGGACATATTGGGAGAAGACAGTGTTGAATCCAATGGTTGAGAGTTGTTGCATGAGGGAGGTAGGGAATACCTCCCTCCAAAAGAACCATAAAAAGACATGCATAGGCATAAGTTTAACTTACACCTTCATATGGACTAATAAGATATCAGCTCCTATTTGCTTTGACATGGTCCTGCTATAACAAATATTTACTGGAGAAGTTAAACACATAGGCCCTTTCCACACGGGCATATTGCCCGCGCTAGGGCGACCTCCCCAGGAGGTCTTCTACACCGCGAGGCGCTCGAGGGCAGTTCACAAATGGGAGGTTCTAAGCCTCAAACTGCCCTCGCGCGGCCGCGGGGGTGGCACTGCAAGTCTATAAAAACCACTTCTCAAGTGGTTTTTATGTGACTTGCGCTCGTTGCCCCATCGCCGTGCCCCGTTTAGAACTGCAGGGAAGCATTAGCGCATCTCTGCAGAGCTGCCTGGGGGTGGGCTTCCGGCCGGCGCGCTGCCCTGATTGGCAGAGCACCGCTGGAAGCCGGCGGCCGCCATTTTGAGCACTGCCGAACGCCGCCGAAATTCACCGCTGTTTGGAGCAGCAAACACACGCTCCCCGCGGGGACGGAGCAACCCGTTTAGTGGTAAGATCCGTCCCTATGTGTGCCCCCCCGTTTACCCGCCCCGCGTGTGGAAAGGGCCATAGTTAACTATGCAACTGTATGCATGTTTATTCAGATGGGAGTCCTACTGAATTTAGTGGTGCTTTCTCCAAGTAAAGTGGAGACAGGATTACAGCCTTCATCTCTCCTGCAGCTAATAGAAGAATGTGAACTTGTGTTTAAACTTCCTTTGCTCATTCTCCCACATCCTGTCTATTTTTCTATGACTGTTCTGTAAAAGAAGAAAATGGAATAGAACTAAATACACACATAAATCTGAATCAAAATTGCTTTATGTATAAATGTTATAGAGCAAGAAAGTATTTTAAAAGAACAGTTATGTATGGTATGACTTTCAGGAGATGAAAGTTACTTATTTGTATCGATTGAGGGAAAACAACCTTTTTCTACTGCTTTTGTTTAAGTGTACTGTTTGCCCCATGCACCATTTTCTTGTAAGAAATGAGTGTGATACCAGCTGTTAAAATCTGGTCATCTGTGAAGCTCTCATTTTTTGTGAAAAATGAGAAAATACACATATACACACTGGGTGTTTAATTGTACAGGAGGAACACTTGGTGTGCCAAATGAAGTGAGAACACTCACTAAAGTTTGAAGAATTGTTCTATGTGATCACACAGAGAGATTTGTTCATGGAGCACCCTCCTTTCAATTATCAGAACATATCCTCAGCTGATGTATTTCCAAGCTTGATGTTTAAAAAAAAGCTGTCAGAGAAAGAGCGTCACAACATTTTGTCTGTTTCTAAGGAATGTCACAAGTGCCATGTAAAAGATTAACCTTTTCAATTTTTCAGTGTTTCACATACACGGTTTCATCTTTTAACAATTTAATGATTATTAGTTGGTCTCTTTAATAATCTCCACAACAGTCCTTTGACATAGGCCCAAAATAATAACCTCAAGGGAAGGCTTAACTCTTCATGTATATGCTTTGTGCACTTGTTTCATTGATGTGGGAGTGGGAAAGGGAGGTCCTGCACAGATAAATGTGCTAGAGACCATATATCTTTGTATGTGTGTGTGCATGTTCATGCATAGGCAAACAGAATTTGATCAGAGTGGACTGAGACAGGAGTCTAGAAGACAGTTGTAATGCAGGGGAGAAAGAAAATGTAAGTTCTTTACCAGAGCTCCAAGAACTCACGGCCATCTGTGCAGAGTGTACTACATAATTATAGTACTGTCATTCTACTTTTGATGAGAGCCAGTTCCATGTAGTGTTTTGAGTGTTGAACTAGGACACTAAGAGACCAGGGCTCAAATCTCTGCTTGCCCATGAAAACCTACTGGGTGACCTTAGGCAAGTCACACTATCTCAGTTTCAGGGGAAGGCAAGAGAAACCCCTCCCCAAACAAATTCTTCCAAGAAAACCCCATGATAGGTTTACTCTAGGGTTGTCACAAAAGACAAGGCACACCAACAGCATTCTGCTTTCACTGTCATGGTTCCATTCCATTGAATTTTGGAGTTTGGAGTTTGATGAAGCAATAGAGCTCTCTGCCTAAGCATTCTAAACACTCCTCCTCAAACTGCGGATCTCAGCATTCCATAGGATGGAACCATAGAAACTGAAGTGGAAGCATAGGCCATTTGCACACTACACTGTTATCTTGCTATTATTCCATTTTCAACATCCTATGGAATCCTGGGGTTTGCAGTTTAGGGAGGGGCATTAGAACTCTCAATCAGAGACTCTTTGGCCTCAGTAAACTACAAACCCCAGAATTTCACAGGAGGTTGGAAGAATAGCACTATAACAGTGTAATGCGGAAATAGCCATAGTGTTATATCTGTGTAGTGTGAAAGGGTGCTTATTCTTAGTAGGGATGGATAGTTGTCAATGTTTTCATCCCCAGTGAGCAAAAAAATGGTCTGCCACATGAGACTTATTTGAGCAAAAATAAATAAATAAAATAAAATAAAAAAATCTAGTTTTTCTGCAAATGAATTTTTGTTAGAAAAAGGTCCCAAGATTCATTCTTGCATGTGAGAATAAAACAAGCAAAGATGTATATCCCTAATTCTGAGAAAGGCATTGCATGTCTCTCTCATTCGTAACCATGAAAGTCCCTTTTCTTCTATCCATTTTAAAACAAATGGTCCAAAATTTTTGATGCATTTTTAATGAATTTTGTGTGTGTTCATATCTCCAAGTCATAAACACTGCTATTGACAAAGGAAGTTTGCACTGTGTTCAGCCCTAAACATTTCATAATGTAGCTTCAAGTTGTAGGGATAGGACTTCATTTCTAAAAAACAAAACAAAAACAAAAGCAAACCTGGAATAAAACCTGGAATAAAAACAACAACCCTGGAATAAAACTTGATCCAAGATTATAATCAGTTTGTGACAGAGATACATCATTTGGGTATAAAGCAATGGCTAATATTTATATTTCAGCGGTGTACATCATGTTGTGAGATTGTTGCTGTTGGAGTGGAAAAATCTTTCGAGAGAACAAATAGAAGTTTTTTTGTTGGGACAACAAGCCCTGGAACGATAAAATGCACAAATTGCCTCCTTCAAAGAAATATGAAGCTGTTGAGATTCAAAGTGATTCTTTGTGAATTGAAGAGGAAGAAAAAGTGACCCTGTCCTTGAAGGTTTATGCAGGCAAGTAATTTTTACTGGGATATCTTTGTTGCCTGCTAAGAATGAGTTAGTCTTCTAGACAGAAGAGCTCTACATAAAATGGGCAAGATTAATTCTGTTGTAACGGGATTGTAATTAGTTTCTGTTTACTTAATATGATCTTAGAGCTGGAGAATAAGTTAATTAGAACCATTTTCAAATAATGATAGGTCCCAAGCATTGCCCTGAATATAAATTTCATGCTATTACTATTGTAAAGAGGGAAGATAAAACCTTGCGAATAAAATAATGTTGCTTGTGTGTGTTGGGCTAGACTTTTTATAAGTTGCCTTTTAATCAGTTTAAAACCCTTATTTCAAAGCCTAAAATTCAGGAAGAAAGAAGAGAAAGAGAGAGGAGAGAGATTGAAAAAGTTACTTCTGGTGACTACTAAAAGCTTTTCTTGGCATTGTAGTCCCAATAGCAACTTGTTCCAAACTTTTATATTTTATTTTGGTTTGTTTTCCTCAGACTGATCATATGAAAAGGGAACCATGTTAAAAATGGCTGTTCATTAAAAACAATGACAACAAAAACAGACTCTCAGTGTTTTCAAATTCAGTTTATTCAGTTTACTCATTCACTCATGTGATGTTGTCCACCCATGCTGATTGTTCCCAATATGATCCATTTCTAAATGCACATTCCTTTCTGTACTCGACTCAAAGTAGTCCCACAAAAATATGCATGGCAAGATGTATCACTAAGTTCATTCTTGGAGGAAGCACCAAAAAGTTTTAGTACTTTTTGTTCTGCTATGAGAAAGTCTTCAAAACCTGTGCAGTTTTCAAAAACCGCAGTTTTCAAAGAGAATCCACATTCTGGGACAATCTGGAAATAAATTGCACTTATGATTCAATAATGAGCATTTTCTACACATAAATATCATTTTATGCACAGAATATCCTGCTTTCTGACAAAAAAGTGTGAATGTTGTACAGAATAAATCCCAAATGCAGGATTCTCTTTGTCAAAATTACCAGCACTCAGGAAATATGTTTTCATTGTTTTTTTTTTTAATATTTGCAAGAAGAACAGAGTGAATTACACCTCTTATTCTAAGGCAGAACTACAAATAACATTAAAATATATGGCAAATATTTAAAATAATTTGCTTTTTTTACTGTCCAGTAAGTGTGTGTTATGTGTGTTCTGGACTGGAAACTTTGTCCGCATATGAAGAAATTCAACCTGTCTTCCAGACCACCACCAACCTCCCCCCACTAACAAATTATCTCCCATTTGTTAAGTTGTATAGTTGGGAACAAAAAAGGAAAATGTCTCTATTGCTGCCAATGGAGTATTCATTTTGGTTCGTAGGGGAGAAATTTTCTGTGGTGGTTCAGGGAGAAATTTAAACATTTAAACAAACATTTAAACAAACATGTACCATGATACTAATCCAGATGTGGGTTGAACACACTTATAGGGACCATAGTACTCCCTTCCTGCAACAGCTGCACTGGCTGCCTGCATGTTTCTGGGCAGAATTCAGAATTCTGGTTATGATCTATGAAGGACTATGCAGTTTGGGTGCAGGCTAAGGTGGGGGAAAATATTTTTTTTCGTGTGTGTGTGTGTGTGTGTGTGTCTGTGTGTGTGTGTAAATGGTTGAAAAACATGTTTCTTAAGTGTTAAGGAACTCTGGGAAAAGAATGCTGGACTGACAGAATCTTCACAGTTTTGGATTTCTTCTGCACATTTTATGGCCATGAGACAGCCTTTCTGCATAACACACACACACACACCGTAGAAATATACCATTTGCTTATTTAAGTATATTTAACTAAGTAAACTCTCCTGGACTGATCCCCTCCTAAACCTGATGGAAACATCATTCAGACATGCTCTGGCTCCCAGCAGAATGGCCCTGCTTCTCCTTATGCAGCTGATCCCTAGTAAAGTGGATGCAGGGGGATTACAATTGTGGCAATCGTTTCACAATCATGACTAAGACCCTTTTTGCACCTTACCCTTTTGCGGTGCTGGGGTGCATGGCTCGCGTGAGCAGCCTCCAGAGAGAGGCTCTCGCATCCGGGGTCATTCGGTTCCACACGAACTTCCTGCTCGTGCGAGAGCCCTACCTCTTTCTTTTGCAGTGCAGCCTGGGACCTTTCCAGGCTGCACTGGACAGGAAGTGAGACCAGCTCGGCTCCCGAGGCTCCACACGCAGGGTAAGTGTGTGCGGGCATTTTCAGCTTCTAACCGAAAATGAAAAAATGTGTGCGCGGTTCACGTCAGGCCCTTGAGCATTGCACAAATGTGAGTGTGTCATGTGGACTGCTCCTCACATTTATGCGATGCTCAAGGGGCCCTTTCGCATTGGAAATGCCTTGCAAAAAGGGTCTAAGTAGTGATCATCAATATGTCACAGTTACAGATGAGCAAATCTAAGTAACTGTTTCATATTCATAATCATGATCACAATCTTAGTCATGATTGTGATAGTATTGCTGTAATCATAGTTTCCTCCACAACCTGCTTTTCCAGGCATCAGGTATATGCGGAGAAGAATTGTGTACATTGTGCAAGTGACTGGAACACAGAAGAATGTTGCTACCATCCAGTTTGGGGGTTCAGACCAGGAGAGGTTACTTAATTAAGTATCAGATGTAGAATAATGGGCATTATTTTCTGCATATAAAGTTTGTTTCCTGTTTAGAAAGTACTGTTTCAGTGCAAAACAACACTCTGTTAATTTTGTGCTAAGTCCCAAGGAGTTCTCAAAAACAATAGTTTCAGAAAACTTTTTTTCCTTAGGCAGAAGAACATATTTAAAATTGTTTAATGTTTCCTTTAAGAAGAAAATTAGTGAAAAATTATGTCTGTAGTCCAGGTCACAGACTACTTTATCCTTGTATATGAGGACAAGCAATTGATGCAGTTTTTTGCCCTCCTGTCAGAGAATGAATGTTTGTACTGTTGTTGCCTGGCATACAGACTTCCTGAAATGTTTCATGAAATTATTTTGTGCAGAAATGCACATGTTGTTTTGGTTTTTGCATTAAGATTGCTGGCTTTGGGTCTAAAGGGTTTTTTTATGCAAAAAAGTCCTGCTTTCAGAAAATAAACTTTTTTTCTTGCAAGAACTGGTGTTTTGTGCAAAATTCCGCACCAATTTTGGATGAAAAGCATTTCTCTAATGATTTTTTACTACTCCTGAAATGACAACTTCTGAATCAAATGCTAAAAATAATGGAAATTTAGTACAGGACTCTTAACAGCACTCTTCTACAGACTGTCCTCAATTTATTTTAAACTGTCCAGCTTTGATTAGGCAGCCTTAGTAATGGAGTGTTGGCATATTCACAGAAGAAAAACATAACAAAAATGCAGTTTCTTTAAGCATTAAATTAACTCATTACATGTACTGTCTCTAATATTTTTTTAAAAAGAAGAAAACAAAGAAATGAAGGACACAGTATTAAAAGATGAAACTCTCTTTTTAAAGTCCTGCATGGATACAAATTTAATAGGCTTGAGGTGTTTTTTGGGGTTTTTTTTTTTTTCCTTGAATGAAAGCTTCACTTTTCAAGTGCTTTGGGAATGCAGTGTAATTAGTTCTCAGGAAATGCAATTGCTGCTCAAGCAGGTTAATGTGATAAAGCTGCCCTCCCTTTCCTCATCAACTTATACTTTATATTGCAAATTGATTTTTGATTAACCCTTTGCTGCTTGGAGATTTGCCTGGTCCCAGAATGCAAAATTTTAGCAAGGTTAAAGAGAATAATTAATTCATTGGAGAGTGTGCTGTATTTCCTGGGGGAAGAAGTAGTAACTAAGCCTCACACAGGTCGATGGGATCAATATACTCAAAGAGCACAAGATCAAAAGAGATCAAGCCAATATTTGAATAAGCAAGCATGGCGGCAGTCCAGGACAAATACACATTACTATTATTAACTTATGTTTAACGTCTGATTTTCTCAGATCATCTGAGGGATAGTTCACATGACCCCTCCTCCTCCCTCTTCCTTGCATCAGGTATTTCATTTAAGCAGTAGGCTGGAATAAACAATGACTTTTCTTTCTCACACCACAAGCTTTCCTATGATAAGCTTGGTAGCACTATCTAATTTCTATGTTCAAAAAGAACTGGAACTCTCCATTCACATAAATACGTTTGCACAGGATCAGTAAGCTAAGGGGATTAGCATTATCTGAGCACATTTTGGGCCTACATAACAAAAAAAATAAAATAAAATAAAGTGAAATAAAAACATTCATGGCTACATTGGGATATATTCATATCTGACAAGGATCAAAAGGAACATTCAGGGGTAGACCACAGTCATCCAAATGTTTGTGATTCAGATACTAAATGGTCCTTTTGCAAATGGAAGGGCTCCTTCTGTTAAGGGGAAAGAAACAAATACAACAGAGACTCCAGTTGGTGAAGAGAGGAACAGTGCCACATTTTACTGTTCTCCTTTCCTTTCTGCAGCCCCCAAACCAGTTTCCATTCTCCAGAGTTTTTCTCAGTATTTTGGAGGAAAAAGAGGATCCACATAGAAAAAAGAACCCACACTGAAAATTTCCTTTTGCCAACTAGAATATCCCATGTGTAAGTGTAAGTTATGACTAAGGCCCTTTCTGGAGCTTAACTTCTTGAGGCAGCATCTGGTGATGATCCCAGCAGTGGCTCTTCTAGGAAGGGAACATAACAGCATGGGACTGGCTCCCTGTAGAAGGGAACATGATGGACACACTTCTTCCTTCTGCAGCACAGCTGGGTACTTTCCTGGCTGCACTGGGGCAGGAAGTACCAGCACAGGACAGGTAAGTGTGGGATGGTTGTGCAATCATGAGCTATTGATGGAGAAAACCCATCAATGATTTAACCTCCAATCACCCTACATAGGAATGGAAGAAGGAAAGGACTATGACAATTCTTCTGCATGATGTCATCACGATCCTGTCCTTCTCCCATCCCCATGGTGGGATGGTAGGGTATTGTGGATAAGGCCTAAATCACATTTTTTAAGACATTAAGAAGCACTATGCTATGATAACAAAACAAAACAAATATATAATGCAACATAATATAATATAGTAGCATAAGGGATGGTGACATGAGTGAGATTCTTATATCTTGTAGAGCAGTGGTTCTCAACCTGTGGGTCCCCAGATGTTTTTGGACTTCAGCTCCCAGAAGCCCTGAGCATTGACCATAGTGGCTGGGGCTTCTGGGAGCTGAAGTCTACAAACATCTGGGGACCCACAGGTTGAGAACCACTGTTGTAGAGGATTGAAGATTCTTTGCCTTATACCTGCTAATCTGAAACTGTTTGGATTTTCTGGGAGCTGCTGTATTGGTCACCTAGATTCCCAATGTTGAAAAAGCCAGTCCTATCAAAATAAAGATCTGCATTCCCCTCAACTATCCTGAAGCCTTGGTCTAACAGGAAATTGATAGGATAAAAAGTTTTATACTACTATTTATTCTAGTAACACAGATAGCAAAGGTAAAGTATGCTGTCCTCAGTAGCACAGCTTAAACAGGCTTTGAGTCAATTTAGTTGCATTCATATAACAAATCTACACCTCTATTAGAATTGTATAGAAAAGTGTTACACCACTTTCCTAGTCTGTGTGTTTAACCTTATTTCTGCACTGTCATTTAGTTGTAAGAAAAAGTTTCACCAAAAAGGAACATCTTACCACACAGTGGAGTTAAGATTATCCTTGATTGCTTGGCAGAAGCAGCTTAACGGTGAACCAGTTTTGCCTGGAGTGTATTCATAGATGGCATGAATTGACTCCAAATGTCTTACAAAGTGGGAAGAGAAAATATATTTTTATGTATTTTGGGTTGTGCTGCCTCACAACCTAAGTTTCCAGGAGTTAATGTAATATCAAGTCACAGTATTAACAATTTAATATGTTTATAAAGAGAAAGAAAATTTATTAATATCATGAGAAATGAAAGTAGCAGCCCAGATTTTTCTGGAAATGCTAAACCTGTCTACAGTCTGACTGACTGTACAAACCTGTTTCAAAACTGGTGCTGAATCACCTTGTATGAGTCAGACTGAAAAGTCAATTTATATTGTATAAGAGATTCCTCGAATTTCCAGTAGAGATACTCTCTCTCTCTCTCTCTCTCTCTCTATATATATATGCATACACATATGCGCGCACACATACACATATATATTCAGAGGGAGCGAGAGAGAAAGTATCTCCTACATTCAAGAAGTAAGTTATCAATAAAAGAAATGGGACAGGACATACAAGAAACGGTAACTGTTGGGCCTGTCAATAAATGACCAGTTTTACTTGCATGGTCAGGGGCAATGACCACAAGGAAAACACAGAGCCGGAGCATCTTGGAGAAGAAAAAGGCACAACTTTATCGGCTACAAGGCATACAGGGTTGGCGTATGCATGGGTGTGGATCCAAGCATCGATCAACCAGCCTGTTGACCGATAACCCAGAATGACCAGCCCAGGGCCAGCTGGTCAGTGGCTGGACAAAGCCCTCCTGCCACCAGGGGGTGCATGCTGTGTGCCATCCCAAGCTGAGCAAGATCGGCGCTCACAGCACACCCTGACCCCACTTGGGAATCCGACCGTTTCCTTGCATGTGGCAAAAGGCACCCTTGTCCTGGGTCCAAGGTCATGCGACTGCCACAAAGGCAGGCTGGGTACATGCCTGCTTACCACCAACCCCCAATACCTGTAGCTAACAAAACCATCAAGTCCACCAGTGGACCAGCCAGTAAATGTGTCATGCCTAGGAACCAAGAGGCCCCAAATTGCCTGTCAGCTGACACTGCTCCAGGCCTCAGACCAGGGTCCCCCTGACCAACCCTGCAGTTAGGACCCAGAGAGCCCAAGATTCGACCTAACATAACCTACATAAGCCCTGGATCTCCATCTCCCAATTCTCTTCATGTTACCAGCTGGCAGACCGCATGCTGCAGCCTCCGTTGCTGCCCCAATGAGGAAGGAGTGGCTCCTGAATTCCGCAACCAGGGGCCCCAAACTCCTCAAAGCCGCCTGCAGGATGGCAATGAACTGGAACCTGGCGAGAGGAGAGGAGACCCATACCTGGCAGCCTACATTTTAGGAACCTGCACAGGCTCCTGACAGGGCACAACTCCTCCCCATGAAGAGGATGGAGGCAAATTATGACACCCTTTCCCCTTTGATCACACTTGGAATGCCACACTCTGACGGCTACAGCTTCTCCCTGAAAGGAGATGTCATCAACCTGGAGTGCCCAATCAGACATGTCCTTAATGGATCTGGCCACCAACTCCCCAATGTGAAAAGCTCCAAAGAAGGCAACCATGAAGGCAGTGCTAAAAAGTCCAGTCTTGAACAAGGAACTTCAAATGACGGGAAGCTGTTGAACAATCTTCCTCAGCAACTTAAAAGAAATGGGCCTTCTACTGTCCTTGTCCCATGGCTGCAGCCTCCTCCAGCCCTCAACTGCCTTCTTAACCAGGAAGTCAGTGCATGGGTCTGGAAGCCTCTTGACCTTTCTGAAAAATGAAATACCGGCTAAAAGGATGGTTATGGAATATGAAGCCATCCCGAGGTTTCTGAGGTGAGCCAGGAATTGGAGGATTTGGGTCTCTGGGACTGGCCAAAAAGATTTGAGTCCAGATTCCAGAAGAAAGGCCTTGAACTTGCCCACTGCCCTGGAGTAGGCTCTAAAGGTGGAAGGGGCAATGGAATGGATGACACCCTGCATTATGGATTACTCTCAAGCTGCCAAAAGTTTTCCAGGAATGGCGTTGGAAGGGAGTTGGCTTCTGGTGCCAGCAAACAAAACCTGTCCTCCAGTAGATCCCACGCTGTCTGAATCCTCCCCGCTCCATCTTCTATGTCTTTTGCTCTTGCCTTTTGAACTCTTGCTCTGCCTGCTAGAGCTAGCTGTGTCCTCCTCCACCCCAGATGAACTTCTTGAGCTGCTGCTTGACAAGGAGGAGGACCTCTGCCTGTGCCTAGTGCTGCTAACTGCCCACCACTGTGGAGCCTTGGCAACCTCAGGTGTCCCCACAGAGGCAGACCTGGCCTCCAAGGACTCCATCTTCTCAGCAAGCTTCTCCAAAGAGAGTGTGATGCCCTCCAGAATCGTGCTGTTGGGAACTGCTGTAGGTGCCAAGGCAACGCCACTGCCCTCATCTCTCTTCTTACTTTGACTGCCTGATGGCCTGAGCTCAGCCCACAATTTTTGAACCCGCCCTGCCTGACTCCTGGTTCTGGGCAATGGGACTCCTGCTGCTACTGCCCCAGATTTTTTCTGTGGCATGATGCCCTCGAAGGTTGGGGGGTAGAGAAGATGATCAGCTCTTCATGTTTTGTTTTTGTTTTGGATTAATGCTGCAATCTAATGAAGTCTCTCTGTCTTTCTCCCCACCCACCCCCTCTGTCTGTGTTTGTGTGTATATGTATGTGTGTGTTTCTTTTAGAAATAAATCTAGTAGGTTTTTTTCATAATTGGACTCTTGTGGTTTTGGGGGATTGTAATGCCTTTCTAATGGGCAACCATTTATTGGTAGGAAGATAGAGCTAGTATTTGTTGAATTGGTGTTGAACTGAACTTGTATTCTTTTACTCCTCTTGCTGTTACAGTGTGACAGAGATGTGCATACTAAAGGCCCCTCTCATAACTGCAAACCCCAGGATTCCGTAGAATGTTGAAAGTGGGATAATATCACTATAACAGTCTAGTGCAGAAATGGCCTATGTCTTTAGAAAAGTTAGTTCTGTTCCAGAAAAATCCCACTTCACAGACAATTTTTTATATCCCCAAAGGTGTGGATATAGGAAGTTCAGTTGTGTGCTGTAAGTTAAGGTGTACAGTTTTAAATTCCTTTTTGTCATCACATGAGAACTCAAGCTTAAATTCATTTTTTCACTATGCCTGGTCATATCCTTGAGAAGAAAATCATAATTCACTTCAGTGTTCAAAGAAAAAAGAGACTGTTTTCATACTTTGCTTCTGTACCACACAGTCAAGGTAGACCTCCCAGACACAGATGTTTGGTGTGCTTTCAGCCAGACTGATTAAAGAACCTCATAAACTTTATCTCCTTGTGCTAGAGAAGCTGTAGAGCTTGTAAAACATGAACAGAGTTACAAGAGAACAACAAAAGCTTCTTTCTCCAACATAAAAGTGTGATGGAAATCTCAGTGAATTCAACAGTGTTATCAATCATTAGCAAAGGTAGATGGATGTGAGAATGCAAAGCAAATATTCAAAATCTGACCATTTTTGAAATCACTTCATTCAAACATTTTGAATTTAAAAGCCTCCATGAGAGTCAGATGAGGGTCATTTTAGTCAATAGGTAATCATTTTTCCCCCTCAATAACATAAATCAATCAATGAATCAATCAATCCAGCTAGGTAGATATGTGTGCTTCGCTTTTCATGGCAAAAAGACTTCAGTAAATACTTCCCTATAATAATTAATATTTTACATTTTTTATATAAAAAACAAAAGTTTTATGTGAAGAAAAGAGAACATTTAATTTATGAGGAAATAGTCATCCATAAAGGCAGAACGGCATGAATACGGACTGCCGGGCTGTACCTCTGACTCCATTTCAGTCAAGATACACTACTGGATCCATCCGTCAGGCACCCACAATTTGGTGAGGACAGTCTCCATAGGAAAATCCTATACATGACCAGCTGCACAAGAGGGGTGAGGGATACTGATCACATGAAAAGTTGTTCATGAGTTATGTATGCTTACAGTCCACATCATTCTGAGGGTATATGTGTGAGGGACCAACACTGACACCTCATACATGGTAATGGGGAGGGCCATAGCTAATGATTAGGCCCTGATCAGGACTTGGGTGGTGCTACTTAGGCTGAAGTCTGAGCAGTTAGGCCCCAATCAAGTCTCAGAGAGGAATATTACTGGTGCATTTACACCCCGATCAGGACTGATAAAGGGTTTGTAAGGCTATCCCAGTTAGGCCTTGTGCAACTAGACATCATCAGGTCTGAAGAAGTATTGGTTGGAAAGGGCTGGAGCAGTTATCCACCAATTGAGCCTAAATGAAGGTATATTGGTCCAGCAGGGAGGGTTGGCCCTAACTGGGCCCCTTTCCGCAATTCACCCATTTTCAGTGCTGGGGTGCAGTGCTTGCACAAGCAGCCTCTGAAGAGAGGCTCTCGCTTCCCTGCTTCTTTGGCTCTGTATGAGCTTCCTGCTTGTGTGAGAACCCTGCCTCTTCCTGTCGCAGTGTAGCCTGGGACCTTCCCAGGCTGCACAGGAAGCGTGACCGGCCTGGCTCCCACAGCTTCGCACGCAAGGTAAGGGCACGTGGGGCCCCGGAGAATTGCGCGACCACGCAGCGTTTTCAGCTTCAAGCCGAAAATGAAAGAATGTGTGCACGGTCTGTGTCAGGCCCTGGAGCATCGCGCAAATGTGAGTGTGTCATGTGGACTGCTTCTCACATTTGCGTGATGCTCAAGGGGCCCTTTTGCATCAAAATGCCATGCGAAAAGGGCCTAGGCCTGGGAAAGTAGTTGCTACAAGATAAGTCCTACTTGGGCCTGTAAAGTCACCTAGTCAGGCCTTTGTTAGGCCTAGCATGGCTATAAGCATCCTGTTAGGTGTGGTTTAGGCCCTGATTAGGGTCAAAGGCCTTTGGTTATGCCCTTTTTAGGTCTGGAGGTCACATCATGTCATGTTAGATTTGTAGATCCCTGGTTAGACCCCAATTAATCCTGTACCCCTGGATTAGGCATTGGTAGGCCCATAGTCCCTGGTTTGGGCCTCCAGATCCCAATCATGTGGGGATTGAACTGTTGGGTCCCTGGTAGGCCTTTATTGGTTTCTTGGGGTTAGATTATTGGACTAGGATTATAGTCCTATAACAGTATGTGGGAAAATTGGAGTCTTCCACAGACCACTATGGGTCTGAAGAAAGGAGGTGAAGATCAAAGGGTAACGGTTCCACTAAGAAGAAGAAGCCTCTGATGGGGCTAAGCAGATATATGTCCCTTATCCATGGAAGGTAGTGTGGTAAGAGAAATTCAGTGAAACAACTATGACAATCAACAGGTGAATGAAAGGACTCTGGATCTGCCTCTTTAGGTCATGGGGAAGGAGACTTTCCTTGATGTTGGCCTCTGGGCTGTTGCACCTTCACTCTAAGTCATGCAGCCAGCCAGGAAGAAACTCAGTTTTTGGGTTCTCCTAAGGGCTCTCATGTTTTATCCAGGGGAAGCTGGGGAGGAGGTCTGGAGAGTTCACCTGCCTCAGCTGCTTTTGCACATTTGAAGGGTTAAAGTTTAAATAGGTTAATATTTAAAATAAAGTGGTTGGTCCATCTTCAATAAAGTTCTTGTGTCTGGTCTCTTTATTTCTATGGTTGGTCAACAAAACTGTGCAATTTTCAAGAACTTTTCACAGAGAGAAGAATCATTCTGATTGCATTTTAGGACAAACCCTGCAAACTTCCTATATTTAGAAGAAACCTATCAGGTCTGGTAGCTCACCATTCTGGTCTTTTTGCTTTGACATCCTTCTGGGACTATTGGAAGCTATTCAAATGATTAACGGTAGCAATAAACAACAGATGGTCTATGTTGTTTTCATAAGTCATGTATCAGACAAGCCTTAGCTACTAAAATCTTAGAGACTATGTTATAGAGTTATCATTTGTTAACCCTGGCAAATTATGGAGACATGACCTGAAACTGTATAGCAGGGCATGTAGGATATTAACTGACCTCTGTTTTTTTTTAAAAAGCAGGAATGAGTAAACTGTGGTCTTTCAGAAGTTGTTGGAAAGCAATTCACTCATCATCACAGAATATTCTGATTAGGGCTGAAAAGAGTTGTAATTCAAAACAAACAAACAAACAACTTGAGGGTTACCCGTTCTTCATCACTGCTGCAGTGAAAAGAACCACTGGGAAAAGAAGACTCCATTCATCCTGTGATGCTGAAATAGGAAAGGTGGGAAGGATTTCCTTTTCATATAAACTTGTCTTCACATTTCTCTTCATCAGTTCATTGGGGTGAGATGATGTAAACTGTACAGTGATGAGATTATAAGACATAGAAAAATGATATAATGCTATGGATACCACAGACTGGTGATTGGGAAAAGAACTCCTTCAGTCAGGCAGGCATGGAGAAAAAAAATCATGTTTTCCAGATATCTAGAAAATGGCTTAGCTATCTCTTAGCTCAGTTCCAAGAGTGTTGTGACCCAGCGACTTTGGGAGAGCAACATTATCTTGTCCAGGCACTCACACCATGAACTTTCAAACCATCTCTCACCTGTGAGCCACCTGAATCTTAGTTAGCACTCCAGACAGGGCAGGTTGCTGGAAAGTGAGAGAGGAAAATCCATCTCCAGTTGCTCCTGCCATGCAGTTATTAACCCAGTGACAGTCATCAGAGAAAAATGGGGAGAGGAAGCAAATGCTTCCCTTTTCTTTGTGGCTTGGGTTGTGACAAAACTAACAGTATGACAGCATGATGGAGAGGATTTCTATATTTCAGCCACGGTGGGTGTCTATACCTTCTAACAGAGAATTCTGATACATCTTCAGAAAACTGTATGCCCCAAGTATTCAGTTCAATCTATCAAAGACACAAATAACACATCACCTGTAATTATTCATAAGGAATTTACTGTTGGCAACTGAGAGTTCATTCTGTTCCTGAAATATGTACAATCTCATAATGATGCTAAATGTATGACAACACTAGCGTCATCCACACATTCTAGTTCCTCTCTCATCTCCTGGCTATAGTTTGGGGTGACAGAAATATCTAATTAGTTACTTGTACATGCCCAAAAATGGACCCAGATTTTATTGAGTGCTATTCAATAATGTCATAAACATAGGTCATTACAGTAGCTAGATGTTGAGCAGGTGCTGATGATGACTCCTTTGAAATATGAAATCAATTGCCCACACCTGCTCCTTATTTGTTGGGAACCTTCCAGATATTAGTGAATATCCACAGCATGAAATTGGTCCCACATTATGCCACCTGGCAAGCAATCTCCACTTTGGGGAAGTTCTTTATTGGGTCTGTATGAAGTTATTTCATCTGACATACATGTCTGTGAGTGTGTGGGGAATCACCATCACAGTGGAGCTATGTGGCAGATCAAAGTCATGATCATCCTATGCCAAAATGAATTACAGCCTTGTCAAATGCATGTCTCCTTAAAAGTAACTTAATATAGGTCAGTGGAACTTGATGCCAAGTAAATTTGAAGGCATCTTTAATGTTTCTACCCATTGACATCACCCCACTCAGTCTGTCCCTGTTTCCGTTCGTTGTTATAGTTACATAATAATATTTATGTCTCCACTTGCTTCTTTTTTCCCCAAATATGTGAATACTTGCATATTTGCTTTTTAAATTGTACACATTACCTCAACACATTTCTTTCCCACAGCCTAGGCAGTGTTTGTACACTTCTCACATATGTGTTTTCTTTTTTCGTAACATAGACACCACCATTCATAACTATGGGGACTCCAGATTTCGATTCTATCTGCCACGTAGGACTCCCATATCGTCCGACATTCCACTCATGAAAACTGGGACATATGGCCAAGCAACATCAGAGTGTGGCCAAGATGACAAAAATTATAAATGAGGAAGAATACACAACATAGGAGAAGCTGCAGCAGTTTGTTTATGTCCAAGCCAACTGGGAAAGGCTCTTTTCTCTTTCTTGCTGAGTTAACTGATTGAAAACTACTTTTGAGCTTTGAACTCAGTCTGAATCAACAAAAATAAGTGGAAAGCAAAGGGGAAAGGTAGGAGAAAGAGACAAAGTGGGACATTTTAGAATCAATTAAAAATGTGGAATGACAAAAGGATTAATCAGAACCATTCTTGCCCAGTTAGGACAGCTGGAGGGTATAAAATTGAGAAGTGCAGCCAAAGACCAGCCTGCCAAACCTTACACTAAAATCAGCTCTTCACAAATCCCTGCTCCCAAGGGAATGTGTACAAAATTTAAGCAAAGATGAGTCAAAATGAACATTGTACAAAAGGCTTAAGAGTTTATACAGATATATATATATATATATATATATATATAGAATTGGATAAGACCAGAGTTTGAAGAGAAGCAGAGGATCAGGATGATGTCTTGGATTAAGATTCGGTTAAAGACAGGGAAAATAGTTCAGAAGGCGGAGAAAGAAAATAAGAGGTGCAGCAGTTGTGGACTTTTCAAAAATCCCAGACTGATATGGATTTGAGATGTATTGTGTGGCATTAAAGGAGAATATGTACCCCTCAAAAAACAAAAAATGTTTTCACTATTTGAATAAATTGAACCAAGAGGTAGTTAATTTGCAGGAGATTCATGTTAGAAAGAAATGTGTTAAGTATCTGCATTATCCCAAACTGGGTAGGAATTTATTTCTGTGACACATAAGAAGTAAAATTGATTTGTTCTTTATGTGAAAACAAATTTCACACACACACACAAAGATTTTTGAAAACCATGATGGTAGGTATGCGAGAGTTCACATTGAATGTTGTGGAACTAAAATTCTAGTTATAAGGGTTTATGCCCCCACAGGGTATGAGGCTATTTTTTAAAGAAAAATTAATGGATAAATTGTTGAGCTATTAATATGAGAACTGGCCACTTTGGGGAGATTGGAATGGCATGATTTCTCCTCAGATGATTAGAACTTCTTAAACAAGGGAAACTCCCTCCCTTTTTTTTTTTTTTTTCTCTTTTCTTTCTTTCTTTCTTTCTTTCTTTCTTTCTTTCTTTCTTTCTTTCTTTTTCTTTCTTTCTTTTGAGTTAATGGACAGTTTGGGGTTTGCAGATGCTTGGTGATTTAAATATGGGTGTTAAAATGTGGAGATCTGGGCCAAGTCAGGGCTATGACAATCAGTCTGCTTTGAATTTTCCCTTCCTAGAGAAGCAGCACCATTCTATATTTTTGCCACCCACTGGCTGCCTCTCCACATTCATATCTCTCTATGGCTTTCCCTCAAACCACACCCTTGTAAATATAGCGCAAAGCATGTTTGAGTGTATCCCAAGGACTCTGTCACTGGTGGTAGCATGTGTAACTGATCCAGATTAAAGAGGCACTTTATGGAGACTGCTCTTTACAAAAATATAACAAAATCGTTATCGAACAAGGAAGAGGTAGTTGGCAAATTCAAGATTAGCAAACAGCAAGATGTTTGTATCTCTAACCCAACAAACAGTTCCCCAACTCTTTCACTCTCTTCAAATTCCTCTTCTTTCATCAAACTCTCAGATGTATCTCTCTCTCTCTTTTACCCCCAAAACACTGTTTCAGTTATTTTTCTGTTAGGTTGACTCCCCCACCCAGCCCCTCAGGTTAGCCTGTGTTTCACAGTCAACAACCAATCAGTTTAATCCTCTTGGTTGCTAGGATGGCTCTGTTGCTATGCCCCCCCCAGGGTTCATCATAAAGGGGATGCTAAAGATACCTTTTTTCCCCCAAAGGGAAATAGAGAATTTTTGATAATTTACATGGCTTTGATTTCAAAGACACTAGTCAATCATATTGTAAAAAGGGATACTTTTCCCAGGACTTTTTCCGATGATAACTCTGTGGTTCTAGTTTTGAGTGGGGGGAGAGGTATTGTAAAGTAGTCATTGAATGAATCTCTTCTTCAGGAAGAAAATATTTTTGGAGAACGTAGAAAAGTGGCAAAATATTTTAAAGAGAACTTGGATAAAGGCAGAAACATCAGAATGGTATGAGATGAAAGGTTTTTTTAATGAGAGGATGTTTCATATGATAGAACATGGAATTAAAAAGGAAGAGATAAGATATGCAGTTACTTTTGGAAGAGAACAAAAAATGAAGATGAGTTAAAGAAGTCCCACACAAACAAGGTGGTGAATAGTCAAACTAAGATTTTACAGAGACAGCAATCAATGTTGACTGTGAGATTTTTTTAAAAAAATAAGCCTTTGAATTTGCTGACAAGCCTGGGAGATGGTTGACATACAAAACGAGAAAAGAGAGAAAAAATATTTTTTAAAGATACGAAAAGGAAAGAGATAGTAAGTGACAGTGTACCCATATGAGTCTTTCATCATAATTATACACTACTATATTAAAAACAACAACTTTCACTGTCAAAGATAAATGAATATTTAGATGAACAAAGTCAGATATTTCAGACACGGAAAAACAGTTGATAAATGCACCTATAATTGTGGGTGAGATTTTTGAAGCCATTAAGAAGGTTAAGGTTTGCAAAGCAATGGGGCCAGATGGCCTATCGGCCAGTTACTATAAATGTTTTAAAGAACAGCTTTGTTTTAACCTTTAAGTTAAGGAAAGAAGCAACAATATTTCTAATTCTGCAAGGTTAGGATTTGACAGTGACAAAGAATTATAGTCTTATTTAATTATTGAATAAAGACTGTAAGATTTTGGCAATGATTTTGGCAAAAAGACTGAAAAAAGATAAGACTTAATTCATAGAGATCAGTCTCAATTTTTGCTAAAAAGTCAGTTACATGATAACACTAGATATGACTTAGATATCTTAAAATATTCTGAATAGTGCAATAAGATGCAGGTGGTGTTTATAATTCTAGATGATGAAAATGCTTTTAATAATTTGAATTGGGACTTTCTCTGGAGTTTTCAACAAGATGAACTTTAGTGATAATTTCACTGCATGGATTAAGGCAATTTATGACATATAAAATGCATAAATTTTGGTTAATGATGATTTGAACAAACCATGTGATAGGCAAAAAGGAACAAGACAAGGGTGCCCACTCTACCTTTTATTATTCATTCTTGCCCTTGAATCCCTGAATAGGGCAAAAAGAGGACAAGGGAAAAAATTAAGGGAATAAGAAACAAAAAGTAAGTGTATAAGTTAAAAACATTAGCAGATGACTTAATTATTGTGCTTGAAAATCCTTTGGACAGTATAAAAGTACTCTTGGAGATTTCAAAAAAAGATTGGAGAAATGCCAGGATTTAAGACAAACAAACAGAAGGCAACTAAGATGATAACTAAATGCATGAGAAAAGAGGACCAAATACAACTGATTCATAAGTCATGTTTTAACATTTAGCGAAAAAGTGAAATATTTATTTATCACTGTGACAAATAAGAATTGTACGTTACTGAAAAAAAATGTGTTAAGACATGGAATTATATTATGAGGTGATCTAAAAAGATGGAAAAAAACCTAAACTATAATTGTTGGGGATAATTTATCTGATAAAAATGAATGTATTGCTGAGAATGCTGTTTTTGTTCCAGTCAATACCAATTTTGACTATTGATGTGTATTTAAACAAGGGCAGAGGGATCTGTTGAAAATTATTTGGCAAAGGAAGAAAGCAAAAGTCAAATACACAGTTTTACAAAATGTAAAACAAACAGGGGGACTAGGGCTACCAGACTTGAAACTGTATTTTTCTGCATGTTATTCAGACTGCTTGAAACACTGGATTGTGTTGACAAACAAGAGATTGTTGCATTTAGAGGGGCATGAACTCAGGTTTGGGTGGCACATTTATTTATGGTATGATAAAGGTAAAGCAAATGCCAATTTTAATCATCCCTTAGCATAGAACCTTCACAAAAGTGGAAAAATCACAAATATCTCCCACCCCTGCAATTCCTCTCCACAGTTCCCCTTCCTATTCCCTTGCCTCTGGCCCCAGTGTTGAGGGACTGGGGAGGAAAAAACACAGTAAAGGGCTAAAAGATACTTTCTCCTCAAAGGGAGAAGAGCACAGTTCTTCTCTTTTAGTTACTTCTGTTGGCCATCTTGAAAAGGAAGGGGTAGGAGCAAACAGAGCACCTGACCAATCAGCAGCCATTACACAGCAGAAAATGCTGCCACATGGGAGAGAGAACAGGCATCCAGCAGTGAAAGGGGGGCTTTGATCATCCAAACACTTTTTAAAAGTCAGATTTAAACACAAGCCTCATAAACCTGGGGTAAGGAATGCAAGGGATGGGAAGAGGAGAATGGGGTGGAGACAAACACTTGCCTCATGAATAATCAAATTTGCAAAGGTCAAACCAGTGAATGCAGAGGGAGAACTATAGACATAAAACATGATTATGCCCTAAAGTGCCTTTGTTGTTTTCATCACAGTGAGCTTTTTATAGGAAGTAGAAAACAGTAAAGAAAATGTAGAAAAAAGTAAAGGAAAAGTAGGCAACATAGATCTTTTAGAATGTGATCAATAACAATAAGAATTGAGTCAAATGACTAACTATTGTCAGGGCACTCAGTTTTCCATGATTCTCTTATAGACAAATAATAGAAAATTTAGAATGAATTGAAAAAAAAAACACCTGTATGGTTTTGAGTTGAGCAAATCAGAATTTGAGAAGAAGTTCTGTTCAGATGACGAGCATTTGATCAGAGAATGTTGGACATAATATACAGTTGAACAATGGGAGAGTATGTGATCAAAGAGGACAATAATTTCATTATGTTATGATCTTAATGAGAACTTTTATATTATATGTATCGTTGGTATTTGACACCAGAAAAAACGGCCAAAATGCATAAAGATGTTTCAAATATTTGTTGGAAATGTGAGTAGCTGGTGGGAACATTTTTTATCACATATGGTGGAATTGTGGAATAGCAAAAAAATTCTGGAACCAAATTAATTGTACGGTGCAAAAAATGTTCAATTGTATCTTGAATTATAATTACTGGAAATGGTAGAATATCAACTGAAGAAGTAATATGGAAAATGATTAGGATATATGACCACTGCAGCAAGACTGCTATAGCTTAATTGTAGGTTTTGATAATAATTATATTTTGAAAAAGTAAACAGTAGAAGTATATGAAGGGTTATTTAGAATTGGAGAGGTTATTTCATATTGTTATATATAATTATAATTAAGAAAGTTGGAAGTCAATTTTTCTGTTATTGTTTATTATTCTTGTTTTTTTTCTTTACTATTTTTTCCTTTTTCTTGTTTCTTTCTTTTTTCTTGTTTGTATATATCTTTTTTTTTAATTGTACTGGACAATGTTTAATGGGCTTTTTTTAAAAAAAATCTTTAAGGTGACACAAGACTGTTCATTGTTTTTTCTGCCAGCAGTCTAAGATGGCTTTTCCCCAGGAAGTAACACAAAACAAGACAAATACTCCAGCTTTCACCATACTTTTGGAAAACTGGATTTTTGGTTCTTTTCCTATGTGTGGTACTATCAGATTCTCCACTCTGTGTCTTCATTTATCCTTGTTCCAATGAAATCGTTATGATTTATTTCACAATACTCATTCTCTTTCACTTTCTAACATTTGAACTGTGGTTTGTTTTACTGCTTTACCGTTTTAGCAGTATGTTTTTTGCTTGCCTTGAAGATGTGACCTCAGCCTATCACAGATCCCATAGTGAGTGCTACAGTGAAGACAAAAGATAAATAGATTGTGACATATCATAGTAAATCAATACCAATAAGTCATTTGTGAGTGAAGACAGTCATCACTACCATTTTTCTGAATGGGTAAATACATTCAAATAGTTTTGTAAAGAGTGTGTCACTTAAGCAAGTGCTTTCAACAGATGATAATTTAGAAAACTGCTGCTGGGCTTTCACCAAACCCACACAGTGTCTTGTAAACGATTGCTGTAAAGTTAAAAACAACAACAACACAAAGGTAAAGCTGACTAGCAAGAGAGTGGTAGCACTGTCTCTTTCAGACACAGTAAAACTCTGCCTTGTTGTGGATAGACATCCATCTTTTCATTTCAAGTAGATTCCTGCTTTGTTAAGGAGTTGTACATAATGACCCTCAGGGGACTTTCAGCTTTTTATGATTTGATGATTTAGAAGCAATCTATATTTTCTGATAGTCTATAGACATGACAATGTGTTCATAATACTAATATAAAGACTTCTGACTGACCTTTTTGTGCCCTACATTTCAAGAGTTTTCCAAAACTGGTGTAAAAACATATACCAAGTCTTTTAATAGTGACAATATACTTTTCTTTCTTTCTTTCTTTCTTTCTTTCTTTCTTTCTTTCTTTCTTTCTTGCCTGCACTGAACTAAAGCATTTTTGAAGCATGTATTTTGACTCCCGCTGAAATTGTCAGTTTGTGTATAAAACATCACTGAGGAATTTAATCCCCTTTCAAATTAAATGGATAATTTACAAGAATCATGGTGTTATATGAACCTTGGAAAGATAATCAATCTCGAAAGTGGATGTTTCAACAAGTTTGCATGACATAATTTAACTCCCCCCTCCACCATCATCTCTTCCTGGATTTTCCCTCTCATCATATTATCAAGCTTCCTTCTTACACTTTCTATAGGGAAATGTTTTCTAACAACAGTTATATCATAATTACAGATGAAGATTTCTTTTTCTGAATTCATATCTTCAGTCTATTTTTTTTCTCAAGTAATAGATATTTTAACTGATATTTTACCATGCATAAATATTTTCAACATCTGTGATTGATAAAGTCTGTATTAATTAGAGGTTTTTTTTTCAGTTGATCAATTCAGGATTTCACTTAAGGCTATTAAGAATCAATACTTATTAGTTCCATTTGTTTTCTTCATTTTCATTAGTGTTTCTGTTAGAGTTCCCAGAGTGTTAGCCCTTGGGGAACTCTTTCAGCAGCACTGCAGAAAAAGCATGTCCCAATCTCTTTGTTGTGTTTCCTGAACTGAAGGCTGACTTGAAAGCAAAAACAAGGCAGGGTGCTTCAGGTTCCAAATTTAAAAGATTTACTAATAAACTTTATAATTACATCTCCATTAAAGAAGCTAGATACTAACTAACAAAAGGATTTGCGAATATAGTATCTTCATCTTAAACTTGCCAGCTTCTTGGTGAAGAGGCTAGCATAGATAGAGAAGTTGATAGAAGCAAGTTTACTAAAAGGAGGAAGATTGAGGGGCAGGAGGGAGAGATGGTCTTCTAAATATGACCAGTAACTGACACCAGAATGTATTCTGGGTCACATGGTCTGGATACATAGCCAATCATATTAAAATAACATGGAGCAACAGTTAACCCTACACTAGCTAAGCTCCATTTATCCTTGAAAAAGGGCAGGCAGGGGAAGGAGAGAATGCTAGAATTTTCCAACAGTTTCTTATCAACATAGTGCAACAAATCAGTCTAATACACTAAATGACTTTCAACTTTCAAATGATTCTACCATTTTCCCCTTTTCTTCCTTCTTCTTAAATCTCTGCATGTGTTTCCTCTTGTGGGAGAAAGAAACTACACTAGAACGTTTAGGACAGCGGTTCTCAACCTGTGGGTCACGACCCCTTTGGAGGTCAAATGACCATTTCACAGGGGTCATCTAAAACCTTCGGAAAATACGTATTTCTGATGGTCTTAGGCTCCATTCCCTCCTCGGTGGTGGTGCACAAGCGCGAGCCATGCGCTCGCGTCCTCCTTCCCCCTTTGGTGGGAGCGTGTGCAGCTGCATGCACTCCCGCCAAAGGGGGAAGGAGGACATGAGCGCATGGATTGTGCTTGTGCACCACCACTCCTGGGCCTTTTCCGCACATTACCTTATCACACAGGTGGGGGGTGCCCTCTCTTCGCTGCTCCTTCGTCCCGTAGCTGGCTTCCTGGTTGTGCAACTGCCCCTTCCTTCCTTCCACAGTGTAGCCTGGAAGCTGAAGGCTGTGCTGGGGGAGGAAGGGGCGGGGCGGTCGTGTGAACAGGAAGCCAGCTGCGGGACGAAGGAGCAGTGAAGAGAGCGTCTCCTGCACCCCCCCACCTCTGCAATAAGATAACGAGCGGAAAAGGCCCAGGAGTGGTGGTGCTCAAGCGCGAGCCACGTGCTCACGTCCTCCTGCCCCCTGTTCAGAAGGGACTGAAATCGCTCTCCTTCTCCGCTATCGGGAGAACCTCCCGTCTGACGGGCGAGCTTGGGGGGGGGGCGGCAGCACAGGGGGCAGACCCTCTCCTTGCCACAGCCCCTGCCCCACTTGCCATGGAGGGGGGCACTGCGGAAGGGCCGGGGGGCCGCAAGGCAGCACTTTTCCGGGGGAGTGAGCTGTACCCGACACAAAAGACAAAGGCGTTAGGATTCCTCCCCCCCGGCCAGGGTCAACACTCTGGAAACTTTTCCCACACTGCCCCCCCAGCGGAAATGAGAGTGAAGCAGTAGCAGAGCCCAGGGGGGTTCCCGGAGTACTTTCCCGGGGGAGATGTGTGGCTCCTCTTTCCCTCCCTGCCCACCCCCCTGTTCTTGGCTGGTGAGGCAGCCTTTGCTGGGGGGGGGAGGCATTGTAAATAATAAATAAATAATTTTATGGTTGGGGGTCACCACAACATGAGGAACTGTATTAAAGGGTCACGGCATTAGGAAGGTTGAGAACCACTGGTTTAGGTGGAAACACTGATATATACATCTATCTACTTATCCAAATATCATTCCTAAAATTTCCCTCAAAGTGATATTCACAAATGTGCGTGTTTTTGTATGTGTACTAGGACCAGCCTTGAGTGTTGTAGTCAAATTCATACATAAACAAGAATAATCCAAAATCAGAAACCCACATTTGTCCAGTACCATTTGACCTACCCTAATAAAGATGTTGCCATAAAAAAGATTTTGGAACTGCTGAATAAGCAACAGGATTGTGAATACCATTCAATGTAAGTGCAAAGTGATGTACACTGGGACAAAATTTAACTTGACCTGGCAGAACTGGACAGAAAAGAAAAGAGAACTGTGAGCCTGAATGTGTTTGCAATGAAAGAAAAAAATCCATGGAATCCATAAATTTAATATTAGGAAAAGCCAGCATGGTGTAGTTGTTTGAACATTGGATTATGACTCTGGAGACAAGGGGTGAATCCCCACTTGGACATGGAAACCTACTGGGTGAGCTGGGATAAGTCACACTCTCTCATTTCCAGAGGAAGGCAAAGGTAAACAGCTTCTGGACAAATCTTGCCTATTAACAGATGAAATGTTTCCCTTAATGTCACCATAAGTCAGAAACAACTTGAATGCACACAACAACAACAACAATTGCATCTACAACTACAACAAGATACACATCCAAAAAATGCCAATATTGTAATGTTTATATGTGTGTGTGGGATAGAATCTGAAATATACTTCTGGTCATTATATATAAAAATGATGTTGAAATGTGAGAAAGAGGACATGTAGAAAAGGATATCTCAAGTACATGAATATCATATACTTGTACTATTTTGATACAACTTTTACTCTTCTATCTAAATCCTATGGAATCCTGGGATATGTAGTATAGTGAGGTGTTTAAAATTCACTGCTCTACCTAACTTCCCCTGAAATTTTGCAGTGTTTGACACGCTGCAAATCCCAGGATTCCTCAATATGTAGCCATGGCAATTAAACTAGTATCAAACTGTTCTAGTGTAGATGTAACCCTGAATGATCATGTGTTACCCCAAAAGGTGGGATACCCGAGATCCTCTGCAATTCCAGTGCCTCCTTAAACATGTGAGGAATTATAGCTCATAAGGAGGTCTGTGAAAGAGGGGTAACTATGGGATCATTTCACCTGTGTATATTAGTACTAACTGCAAAACACCAGATGAGAGTCAAAAGAATGTTTTTTGGGGAGATTCACAAACACACAAAAGAAATTAAGCAGTCTCATGAATCATAAAGGTTAGTGACAGGAAGAGAAAAGTTGGATGGAGAGAGACTTCAGGTGCCTAGAGCAAAAGATCCAAGAGAAGTGACTTAAACATGAGGGTCTGAGGGCAGCACAGAGGAACGGGAATGTGAGATTCAGTGTGATACCCAAAGTGCTAGCAAAATATTGGGGTCAGAGCTAGAGTTTTTAAACCCTATATTCCACCCTGAAGGGATGATTGTTTATTGCTCTCTGCCAGAGTAAACAAAAGGAGTCCAGAATAGGCTGATTGTCTTAGTTTGGGAGACAAAAATTGATGGGAGTCCTGACAGCCTCTTAATATCTTGGTTGGGTAAGGTGAAGGAGGAAGGTTTTGGTAGGAAGTACACAAAGCAAGGGTGCTTGTCTGCCGCACCTGGGTAGTTTCTTTGACTAGTGTATTTAGATGTTGGGTCATTGACAGGATTAGTAGAAATCTATTTACTCCAGGCTTTCCTGCTTAACTCCTCTTGACCTTACGATCTGGTCATGCTGATCTAGCCTAGGTGAATAGCCAAAGCCCTGCTTGTCACCTGTTTCTCAGCCATAAGTATTCCATCTTTACAATATTTCATGCCAGTTTATGATCTTTCTTGCCAATCATGTTATGCCACATAATAGGGAGTAAACTTTGGTGACGCATGGATCCAGAACAACTTCAATTTGAATAAACCTTATGCCATTTGGAGGTTCTTAGCTCCAAATGTGAGAGTAAGTGAGGAGATACGAAATAAGAGATATCTAAAATTTTTCAGAGTGCAGGGAAAGTAGGCAGAAAAAAAGCTGTTCTCTTTTTCCAAATGCTAGAGCAGTGGTTCTCAACCTGTGGGTCCCCAGATGTTCATGGACTTCAGCTCCCAGAAGCCCCAGCCACTGTGGTCAATGCTCAGGGCTTCTGGGAGCTGAAGTCCATGAACATCTGGGGACCCACAGGTTGAGAACCACTGTGCTAGAGCTTGTCGTGATCCAGTGACACTGACAGGTGGTTCATTAAGAACAGGTGGTGGTGGGGAACACAACACATAATTACACATGACACATACTTAAATGATATAATTACTCCCTCAAAATCAGGTGATGGATACAAACTTTTAAAGTAGATCAGGAAAAAAAATAACAGGGAATAAAACTATCAATATCTACAGATCATCATGGTTATATTTTTACCGAAGAGCTGAAGCAGCATTCCTCTGAATACCAACTACCAGACAATAGAATGCTATTGTTTTCATGTCCTACTTGACAATTTTACATGGACATCTGGTTTGAATCTGGATGTTGGGCTAGGCAGGATTGCAATCTGATCCAGTAGTGTTCTCATGTTTTTACACATACATTGTGGTTCATTAATTCTTTAAGATAGTATAATAATTGACTAAACTTAATCCTAGCTTCAGATCCTTGTGGGTCTTTTTTCAAGTTCCATATTTTTGAAAGGTTTGGACTGTATTCAGGAGATAATAGAAAATTATATTATTCACTCAAGATCTCTACTTATATCATTTTAATAGGAAATAATAAGTCTGTCTAGTAAGAAAAAAAGTCTTATTGAGGATTAGATTTTCATTAAATCATGTTCACACCCAAAAGGAGAGTTCATACTGAAACTGAAGATGTCACCCTCCACTCATCTTGGATGGAATTATTTCATTACTTATCCTTTTGTACTTTGAGTCTATTTATTTCTATTGAACAATGCTTAGAAGATGAAACAAAAACATCATACTGAAGGTTCTTGTCAAATCATTGCTAAAGCAGCCAGGATTGTGAACAATAGTTCTCTGTTAAAAGCTACCCTCACTAACAACAAATGGCTTTATAGATTTATCTGTAACTAACTTTGAAATTGAAACAAAACAAGCATTTCAGAAAAATTACTTGGTACAGAATGTTAGATGTCTGAGATAAGATATTAGTAAGTTAGCAAGGTTTCCTGTGCATGAGAGAGAGAGAGAGAGAGATATGAGAGAGAGAGAATCATGACAATGTTCTGAAAGTGGCAAATGCTGAATGCCAGCATTTCTTAAAATCATGACGTTATTATAATCAGTGATAAGAAATAAAGTTTGTGAAATACTGGATACTGGTGGGATGAAAAGTATAATATGAAGTGAGTTATTGAAACTGACAGTATACTTGAAACAAAAAATTCACATACAGCTTCTGCAATGACAATATCAAACCTGTCCCTGTCTGCTTTGGTCAGGTTAGAACAAATGTCTCACAGATTAAATATCTGCCATGATTACCGAATTCCTTTTCCACAGCATACCTTAATATTGGATAGTTCTATGTTCATCACAGCATTGTTATTTCTGAGTTGGAATCAGTATTAAAATCCTGTTTTCTGCAGGTCTCCGACATCAGTTTAGCACCACCATTGAAACTGGTGTGTCTTTTACAGCAGTGTCCCTGGCCATTCCCCATCCTCAACTTTCCCTGCCCTGTCCCCACCCCACAGCTTCCTATTGGTCTTTTTTTTTTGGCAGAAGCCATGCTAATGTTAGCACGGTGGACTGGGCTAACTGGATTATGTTAGCATCCTGAAAGGAACTGCATCAACAGATCCTCCCCCCTACACACAGCTGGCGACACTAGAAAAGACGGTGACTGCCATCAGTACTTGCCACATTTGTGCCATTGCAGATCTGTCATCCTCACCATTGTCTTGCCTTGCAACAGACCTGGAGCATGTACAGTAGCTTGACATACTAGTTATGTGGCTGTATATGAGGAACATCTGTGCTGTCCAGGCCTTCTTAGAGACAGCACAGCAGTAATGGTGAATGAGGCAAGCAATCTTGGTGGTCATCAGCAGCCACAAGCAAACAGCCAGCAGCATCACTGCTGCTGTTTCTCTTTTCCAGCGAGGCCGCCTGGTGCCCACATGTGCTGGCTGGCCAACTATACTGTGTGATTGTGCTAATGGTAATAAAGGGATTCTAAAAATATTAAAATTCAAGGGGGACATGAAAAGTTATCATGTGGCAGCATTGGGTATCGAACTTACCGTTCCATGTGCTCCTTGGTCCCCTTCTCCTTCAGTGTTCAGCATTGATGCAACAGA
This sequence comes from Iguana delicatissima, assembly GCA_948472985.1. Lineage (NCBI taxonomy): Eukaryota > Metazoa > Chordata > Lepidosauria > Squamata > Iguanidae > Iguana > Iguana delicatissima. The sequence continues at coordinate 397,773 of CAOKZL010000597.1, read as the reverse complement.
AGTGGCCAGCTGACTCCTGGTAGAGATTCCCCTAGGAGTCATTGAGGGAGAAACAGGCTGGAAATGCCCACAGCCCACCCACTGCTAGATTGGCGACAAGACGAAGCCACCATGGAGGAACCGCACTTGCCCAGGAGGTGCAATTGTTGAATGAAAGGGAAGTCAATTACGGTTTCTCCCCATCGATGGAAAAGAATACATCAGGTACATTTGGGGACCGGATAGCAGCTGGCTAGCAATGACATCATGTGATAAGACAGCTCCTAGACTGGGAGCAAGGCATGGCTAAGGCAGGTTGACGACATCATGCAGAAAAGGCCAGAGTTTTGCTTTCCATCAGGTGTTGGTTTAGTTTACTCTGACAGGGATAGAACAGAGGATTGCCAGGCAATTTTGTTCTTCTTTGTTTTTTGTTCTCATTTGACTTTTAGTTTCTGCGAATTTTGTTCATTTGTTTCCCCCCATGGTGTGTGGTGGCATGAGTGCAGTGAGGTAGATGTGTGTGTGTGTGTGTGTGTGAGAGAGAGAGAGAGAGAGAGAGAGAGAGAGAGATGTGCATGTGTCTTTAACATGTGAATGTTTGATGTGTCTGTGGCTTGGTATTTGATGCACTTGGTTGTTTTGGGGCAAGAAGTGATCAATGTGTTTTGGGGATGGTAATCAATGCAGTTTGGGAAGTCAGTTAGGATTGGGCTGGACCCCCCCCCCATTTCCCTTTTAGGTGACTCTGTGGGTGCCCATTCTTGATTAGCCCTCATTTAGTTTCCTATAGGGAGTTGATTTGAGTATTCCCTTGCCTGGCTTATTTCCTTCAGCTTTGGCTCCAACTACATATATATTTAGAGGCCTGTTGACTCTGCAACCATGTGTTTGATTTCAGCCCTATCGGGCCTTTTAAGGTCTAAAACTAGAGACCTGTTAGGCCTATATATTTGAGTCTGTTGGGACTTTTGAGATCTACTGGACCTATATATTTGGAGATATCTGCAGCTATAATATGATTTCCTGGTTGGCACATCAGGTCCAAAGTTGCCATTTAGGGGATCAGCTAGGGTTGATTATGTTGCCACTGTGGAGTGGCTTGGCAGAAGAACACTGGTAGATTGATGTGTTGCCTCTTCTGTCTGAGGAGTGCACCAGGCTTCCTCAACATGTTTCAATCATTCACCTTGGTGAGAATGAGTTAGGCTTGTTGAATAGCAAGGCCCTTATTTTACAGGGGTTGAGTAATTTTTGGCTTATGCAAGGTCATTCGCCTGGAGTTTCCCTCATTCTTTTTTATTTTGTCCCAGCAGGTATGGTGGGGGAAGGGTGATGCTTGATATATTGACCATGCCCGACAAAGAGTAAGTAGGGAAGTCTATAATGCCTTGGAGAAGTATTGGGCCACTTTCTCCTTCATCCCACCACAGTTTTCTACGGAACTCTATTGGACCAATGGTACTCATTTGTTAGAAGATGGTAATATGTTGTTTCCGGACCAGCTGCAAATTGGGGTGAGGGCCATGTTGGATGGCCTGGTAGGGGAAGGGACTAAGCAGATGCTTGTCCCTTATCTGTGTCAGGCAGTGTAGGGAGCATATGAAAGTTTTGTGTACATATTTGATTCCATTTTGTTGTACAGTAGGTCTCTGAAACTTCCTCTTCAAGGTCCTGTTTCCCAAGGAGTGGGAAAGGAGGTTACCCTTGAGGTTAACCCGGGATTTGGGCACCTGGGATTCAGATTCCTGGCCTTAGCTGGACCCCATCAGGCTGTTTTCCCTTCTTGCTGCATTTCCAGACCAATGGAACTTAAATAGGTTATGTCAAATAAAGTGGCCTTTATTTAACTCCACCTTTCTGCTTCTCATCTTGTTATTTCATGGTTGGCCATCAAATATTTCATCAAAAGGGTTTTTGGAAAATATGTAACAATAAACCTCTGATGTCACCATAATGTTTGTATACCCTTCCTGAAGACGTTCAAGTGGAACTGACATTATAATTTTTTTCAGTGCCATATGAAGACTTTTTAAAATTTGGCTAGCCATTTCAATTGAATTCAATTTGTTTATGCTTCTTATTGTATCAGTTTATTGTACGTTTTACTTCTGTTGCATAGTGGTTCCTTTATTGTTTTCATAGTAAAGTAATTGTGTACCTTTAATTTTTATTTGTGTCTTCTGTAGATTTTGGCATGGGAGTAGAAGAATACATAAAGATTGCCTCCTGGATCAGATTCCCCCCCAAAAAAACTGTGGCATATCCATATGGAATTGGAAAACAAGCCCAGGTAAGAAGCCTTCCTTTGATATTTACCTCAAGTATCTGAGAGAAGGGTATCATAGGATAATTGTAGATTCCACCTCTCCCTGCCACAGGACTGGGCCTGGTTCTGCTTTGGAGTTTCATGTCACTTTGAGTATTTCCAAGTAATAAGATGTGATCAAGAGTCCTTTTTTCCACTCTTTGTGCAATGTCAAAAACCACAATTCAAGGTTTCCTTGGCTCCGGCAGAGGTTACAGCCTAACTACAAAGTAAAGCTTTTCTCAACTTGGACTCAACAGAAAGGTAGAAGACAATTGGCTCTGCTAAGTTCTCTGATCTCTTCCCAAATTACATAAGGTTTTCTCTGAGTCTTTCAATTCAGACTCTTTATTTCCCCCATATCGTTGTTCACAAGACCATCTAGCTATACCTCTTTGTATATATCTGCCTATTCCAATCCCTCTTAGTCTGTCTCAGGCCATTTCCACATGATGGGGCTGTGCCACTTTGTGGACAGGATTGAAACAGTCAGCTGTCATCCTGTCCCCAAGCATTGTGCTCATGTCGCATGTGCAAAATGGAAAAAAATACATTTTGTGTCTATGACAGCATGATGCTCCCACACTTACTGTCATGTGGAAGGCCATAGAAGCACAATGGTGATGTTTCCTTCCATACTGAAGCATGGGAAAGTGCCTGGCTGCACTGCAGAAGGAAGAGGTGGGGCCATCATGCTCCCTTCCACAGGAAGACGGTCATGTATAGAGAGCAGTGTTCCTGTTGCGCTTCTTTTCCTGCCAGGACTGCTGCAGGACAACACATGAGGATTTTGTAGTATGAAAATGGCCTCAAACCTTCTGCCTACTTCCCTCATCCCTGCTCATTCTTGTGTTTCTGGCAGATCTCTGAAGGTGCTCTTCACCCTCATTGCTCCTCATTTGTCCTGTCTTTCCCCCATTTGTCCTGTTACTGCCACACATTAGACACCATCTACCCATCCAGCTTAAGCCCCCCCGCAACTCATTCTCATCCTCCATTCCCTCTGCTTCAAAACTAGCTATCCGTGACTCAGTATTTTGTTCTTCACCCTTCTCTCAAATCCATTTTTTCTTCCCTTCCCCTCGCCACATCTGCTCCTTCATCATTGGCACCTCTCCCTCCCCTCAAGCTGTGCGGTGCAGCTTCAGACTTTCCTCACACATCTGAGCCTGTCAACAGCTGAACATCCCTTCAGTTTGACTCCAGTTGCATCATTAGTCACACTGCTACTCAGAACTACTCTGCATTGTCTTGCCTAAGAAAACTCTATGAAATTAATCATGCCATCATAAGTCAACACGTGTCTTGAAAGCAGATGCACACGCATGCACACACAACACTATTGTTCATTATCATATGTTGACAGTGTGAATGACATAACATAATTATGAAGTAGTGTTAGACATAGTCAGTCTTGGAACTATCTCAAATCAGCTTCTTGGGATAACCGAAAGTTCTTTCATTCTGACAGAAGAAACAAAAATGTTACCTTTTTCTCGCCACCTCCACACTAATCTCAGTTGTTGTTGTTGCTTTTTAAAGCTTTCCCATGTGCTATTAATTGTGTTATGTTTTTGCTTAAAGGCAAAAATGCTTTAGATCTGAGTAGCTTTAGCCTTCCCTTTTAATTGTACTGGGAACAAACTCCTAGCTGTTGCAGCCAGAACCACTGCATTGGTTTGTTGTTATTGTTGTATTAGGAACCGTTTTTTCCTGTAGTAAAACACACAGCCTATAATTAAAACAATTCCTCTTATTCCGTTGTGATATTAAATCATCCCAATAATACATTCAATATCAAGTCTTTATTCCATCCTCCTTGCTTTTATAATTGAATACATATATTATGATGAGTTTTGGTTAACTCCTACAGTCTTTTAATAGGCTTCTATTTTACTATTTCTTTCATTCAATATTCCTAATCATTAGTGCTTAGGTTCAACAGAAGGTCACAAGTTTTTGAACAGATGTACATGTGAGGCTGTAATTAACAATTAGTTCTTTCTTTTCTGACAGGGTGGGCACATGCATTGAAAGGAAGAAAAAAGAATTCCAAACCTAACTTGATGTTTACAATTAGTGGTTTAGCATGATGGCTAAGAAACTGATCTATGAATGAAGAAATCCTGACAATGAGAATTTCCTATGTGACTTCAGACAGGTCTGCTCTCTCATCTGCAAAACAAGGGCTAATAATAATAATGGTTGCCATTTTTCAGAGGCATTGTTTCTTTAAGGAATCATGTTTCCCCATATTTCAGTTCAACAATTATTTCCCTGATACCACTCCAGTTAGCTTCCTAACAATGATTCAGAGGTTTGGCTCTGAAGTTCTCTCTGTATTCACTAGAAAGACACAGGGTTTGCAGAAAAGTCATTCCATTGTCTCTCATTTTAGTTCATTGGGAGGTTGTTGCTGTATTGACAAAAGAGCAGTAGATCTTCTTGAGATGTTGAAAGGACCTTTCCTGGTTGCTGGGCCCTGTCCTCTCCAAAACGTTGCATTGCATCCTTCAAATTTAGACTTAGATGTGGAAATGACCTCCCCCATCCCCATTGACATGGAAGCAACTGACTATGACTTCTTTAGATAAGAGGGTAGGCTGCAGGCCTCTGGGTGGTTTCAGATTGCTGCCCCCATCAGCCATAGGCAATACTGCCAATAGTGAAAAAATGCTGGGAGGTACAGTTCAACAATAGATCGAGGACTGAAATTTGTCCATTCCTACTATGTTAGACTCACAGATTTCCATAATGACCTTCAAGTGCCTTCTAATAAACAGGGATAATGACAAGGACCTATCAAACAAGAAGATACTCAGGAGTCTCCCCCTTGTCTTTGTGTTTCCTGATGACAACTGCATTTTCCCAAATGCTTGGCCAGAAGCCCCTTTTTAGAACTGCTTTCAGAGCCACTTCAGAACCATTTCCAGAGGTTCATTGTTTCTTCATTCTCTGGCCTCATTTCCCTTCTTCAGGTCTGCTGGTACCACCCCCTTGCTAAGGCTATTTTCTGCTGCACTAATTGCCTGAACAGGCCCTATTCACTTGGGAGTAGGTTTGGATTATCACTTTATGTTTGCTAATCATAGCCCTCTGAAAAGTGACATTTCCCCCCAAAACATCTACACTTATAGGAAAGTTTTTCAACTTTCAGCTATAATCAGTTACAAAAGCAAGAAAAGTATATTTCCAAATGCTCACATATTTATAAAATGAAGACATCATTTTAACATTCACGGCAGAATTCAGTCTTTCTTTCAAAGGTTTATTTCAATAAGCTGTCAACCCCTGTGGAAAGTTCCTGCTTTTTATGCATTTGTATGTGTGTGTGTACACATGAATATCTTCTTTTTGTTGTTTGATTGTTGTTATTGTTGTCGTGAGCCTTCAAGTCATTTCTGACTTATGATGACCCTGAGACAAACCTGTCAATAGCAGTTTGTTGGCAAGAAGGAGTTTCTTATTGCCTTCCCCTAAGTTAAGGGAATGTGACTTGTCCAAAGTTATTCAGTGGGCTTTCATGCTTTCCCAAAGTCCTAGTCCAACACTAAAAGCACTATGCTCTACTTGCTCTGCTGGCTTCTGATATTGGCCTTCCCTGTTCTACTGAACCCTAGCTATCACAATGCAGTTTCAAAGGGTAATATTTATACACTAAACTATTACAGAAAGTAATCCTAGTACTTGGATGTTTTAATGTGCAGCCTGACAGATGAAATTAACTATAACTTGCAGGTGCCTTCATTGTTGAAATGGAATTTTTTCCCCCTTTCCTGTGTTAAGGCTCCAAAATTTTTAAACTGAAGTGTTTCTTCCACGCTTGGCAGAAAATGACTTTTTTTGTTTAACCTCAATCTGCAGTGTGACAGATTGCAATGAATCCAACACATTGGGATGTACAAAAACCATCTGTTTGTAATGAGAGAATAGGTTACGTGTTCTGCCCATACAGTAGAAACTAGGGATGGGAGAATTCTATATGATCCACAGTTTTAAACAAGCTAACCAAATCCATACTTCTTGGAGTAAAATGTAGATTGTCACACATTCTTCCTTCCACCTGCATATTTCTCAGAATTTTATGATGCCGTTTTAGCTCAAAATTTTTATCCTAGAGGAATACATTACACAAATGTGCATAAAAAGATGCATATATTAAGGAAACTTACTTAAAAAAATAAATCTTGGTATAATGTTCTTTGTGTATACGCAGGCCACCACAGCAAGGAAACAGAACAAATTTAGGACTGATTTAATGTGACATAGACTGTTTGTTTGCTGGTTTCTGGCTGTGTGATCTCCCTGAACACCAGGTCTAAGGAGGAGGGGCTGACTAGCTGACTTGCCAGGGGGAGGAGCTAGCAGCTGCTAGCCCTTATAATTGTTCCCAGGAGCCTTCAAGCTCATTTCCAGAGGAGAGAGCAGAAGGTGAGCTGTGTCTAAGAAGACATCCTTGACTTGGTGCTTTTACAGGCTCCCTTACCCAGAACACCTCCACAGCCTCCCCTGAGTGAAACACTTGAGCCCCAAGAAGAGCCATTGGTGTAGAACAAAATCTCTACATCTCCCTCTGCTACCTGCTATGGATATGAGGCAAGAATCTGCTTAGCCCCCTATCTCCCACCAGGCTGGCCACGAGGACCCTCACATACTGTCGCAAGTTGCTAAAGAAGAGTGTATTCCCTGCATCCGAGAGGTAGACACTATTGGCCCTGTACAGCTCCAGTCTATGAAATACAGTTTCTGAGTATGGCAAGTAATGACTTAAGCCCTTTGCTAAGACATTCCACATTTTTCTGTTGGCTCTGCACTGGTCTTTGTCAATATATTGGGAATCCCTTTCACCTTTCACCTTACTATACCTGCATATACAAGTATGGCTGATTTCCATCCTGGACCAATTTGCTTATATAGATCTTACATTGTATAGGACCTGAAAATGAAGGCTTTCCTTTGCTGGTGCTTGGTGCCATTGACATGTCAATTACCCTGGCTACTTCTCTCTTCCAAGTCTTCAGAGGTCTGCTGATATTGGATTTGTGTAGCGGCCGCATCTGGTGCTAATTCTCTGAATCACTCTATCTGTGTGTGGAAGAGAGTGTTGGTAATGTTATTTTCCACTCCAGACAAATAGAATTCTACAAACAATGCATTATGTTGCGAACATTGTTGAGTGAAGACCTTGACTGTCTTCATGATGCTGGGTGACTTGGATGTGAGGGACTTAATTACCTGTACTATGGCCGTGTTATCACACTAGAAATGAACAGAGGAGTTAGCTAACTTGTCCACCCACATCCATACTAAAACCAGAATGTGGGGGGACTCTAGGAATGTTAGGTCCACTGTGACTCCTGTTCTATAACAATCTTCTGGCAAGGCCTGGCCATGCCATCACCCCCAAAAAGTACACACCAAAATCTAGGGAACTGACTACATCAGATAAAATTTGAAGTTCATCCTTAAGTTTACATTCCTTCCACCAAAAGGAGACCCTGTAAACTCTTTAAGGAAGTCAAGTCACATGCCTAAGTCACCCCTAATTCTCCTAGTTAAGTGAATCCTGTGGTGAGGCCTGGATACTCCTACTATGGGATCACATAATCAATGAAGAAAGAATATGTCTGGAGCCAGTTGAGATGCCCAATGAGTTCTTTGAACTCCCTTAGTGTCATCTTCCTTCTAGCAGCAAAAACAGCTACCCTGTCCCTCAGGTCATGAAGCTTCTGCACAAGGTGACCACTATGAGAACACTCACCCTGTATCAGTTGTGCCGTCACCATCAGCTACATCCGCAGCTGAGAGTGCATCATCTCTCACCTAAGGGTGGGGTAGATGGCAGCCATCATAAATCTTTATCATATAATAATCAAGTTGGGACTGAATAGTCTATGTTGGCTCTAGGGATTATGTCCATATCCTGAATGGGTTGTTCTCATTAATCAACATTCTTCACAGGCTTGATTGTCTGGCCTTCTTGCTTGTTTGCTGTTATTTCTTTTATTTTCTTTCTTTCTTTCTTTCTTTCTTTCTTTCTTTCTTTCTTTCTTTTTCTCTTTTTCATGCAGGTTTTAGAGTCTTCCCTCAACCCACTCCAAATATGAAATAATAAATCAGACTACTATTTGTCACCAAAAATTTGGGGAGAGGGGATGATGATATTAATGAAAGTCATGACAATGGAATAATACTATCTATGGGTATTTAGCTAAAAGCAAATCCTGGAGAATTGAAAAGACAGGGTATGTGAAAATAATAAATAAAAATTATGGCTCTGGACAACAGAATGACAGATGAAGTGTGTCAAATTTTTCTGAAAGTGTAGATGAAAAAAATACTATATTTTTGGTATTGAATTAATGTATGTTTGATTCTAAGTCTGATTACAGGGGGAAAAAATATTCCACCAGGATGACACGTTCTTTACAAAGTGCCAATAGAATTCTTGCATTATAAGTGGAGTTTTAGTATCTATAAGGTACACTCATTTATTTTCTAGTAACAAACCGAAGAACTCTGATGAAAAATTCTGACTTCTAGCTAGATCTCAAGATCCTACTTCAGAACAGTCTTATTTGTCCATCACTACAAATACTATAGATTGCACAATGCTCCCTCTGCTCACACAGACAAGGATGAGGAAACGGTTGTGTTTCCATCAAAGAACACAAAGGAAATGATAAAACTTTTGAAAAGAATATATTGCCCACATCACAGCTGAAAAGTACAAAGTGTTTTATACCTTACAAAAATCACATGAATAAAATATCTTGCCTATCACACTGTGAAATCTTTGCATCTCACTCATCATTAAGGTGTTAGATTTCATCAACATAGTTACACTCTGAAATAAAAGTAATGGTCAACCATCTTTACCAGTAAGCTAACTACAACGCCCACTATAGAAGAAGCAGCTATGCAAGACATTAGCAGAAACAGGGAGAATGGAAGGTATAACTGCTATCTGTTCCTTTTGATTCCAGATATTGAAACAATACATATATCAGCATAGCACCCCATCTTCCGCTACATCACCTCTTCTGGGTAGGGATGAAAAGTGTACTCAAAAATTTTCAAAAAGATGAAAAACTGTGTTTCCTCTGACAAAGAGAATTTGGGAGAAACAAGAAATAGGACAGTTTAGGACTTACTCATAACTAAAAATACATGTTGGATTTTCAAGAAAAGAGAATTTTCCCCATAAAAAAGCAAACTTTCAGTATAGAAAACAATATTTTCCACATAAAAAGCACATTTGTCTATAGACAAAGGCTAGCGGAGATTCTGCATACTCAGATGTAGCTACAATAATGGAGCTCTGTTGCTATAGCCACTTCTACTTATGTAACCTCTTTCCCCAAAAAAAGCTAATTGTTAAGCCAGGCAGTGCCCAACCAAAGGTTATCCAAGGCACAGAAGATCAGGACTCTGGGAAAAGAACAACCGTAGCACTCTTCTGTTCACAGAATACATTGGAACAGGCAGCTGAAGAGACCCCTCAGTTTCTGCCACAGTTGCTTATTTCAACATACCTTGTGATTATGAGAGTACTGCAGTTGTCAAATAAAAATGGAAGTAATATAGCAAAGAACTATATAAAACAGTGGAAAGACTGAGAGGAATAACATTTTCATGATGGACGTACAATTTTAGTATGTGAAATGGAAGATGCTCTAAAAGTACTTGGGCAAAATGAATCAACAACAAAATGATGGAATACAAACAGAACTGTGTCTAGCCACAGTGACTGAATCCATCCAAATTTGAACTATCTGCCAACAAATATGGATATCATAATAATGACCCATGATCTGGAAACATTCAAGAGTGTTTCCTTATGGTAACCATTGGTCCATTGTATTAATCTTCCATGCAAGTGAAGTGATGCTCAAGGTTCTACAACAAAGGCTTTCATGGTATATGGAACAAAAAGAAAAAAGAAAGAAAGAAAGAAAGAAAGAAAGAAAGAAAGAAAGAAAGAAAAGAGAAAAAGTCAGACATCTATTCTGGGTTATGAAAAGAAAGACATAGTAGACAGCATATTGCAAACATATGTTTTTAATGGAATGCATCAAAGAATTCCGGAAGAAAATTAACTTGTGCTTTATAGACTATGGTAAAGTGTTTGCATAGATCATGGAAAAAGTATAGATTGCTCTAAAAGAAATGAATATGGCACAACACGGATTGCCATAATGCATAACTTATACTCTTGACAAAGACCCATTATCAAGATAGAGTGTGGAGGGGGAAAAAGATTTATAATTTGCAAGGGGGGGGTCAGACAAGTGTGCATTTTATCATCCTATCCTATTTACTTTATTATCCAACCCTATTTATGTTCAGGTCATATGTGGAAAGCAGAATTAGGCTTAGAGGAAGGAGGTGAAATTTGGGGCAAGAAACATTGACAGTTCAATATATACAGATAATACCAGATTACTAGGATAAAATAGAAAGGATTTGAAATGATCAAGTTTAAAGTAAAAAAGTACCTTAATAGCTGAATATTAAGAAAACAAAAATAACTGCAGAAATATTTACCTAACTTTATAGGGAATGATGAAGACATTGAAATTATGAAAGATCTTCCATGCCTCTGCTCAGTCATTAAACAAAATGGATACTGTAGTCTGGAAATCAGAAGAAAACAGAGTTGGAAAGGCAGCTATGAAAGCACTAGAGCAGTGGTTCTCAACCTGTGGGTCCCCAGATGTTTTTGGACTTCAGCTCCCAGAAGCCCTGAGCATTGACCATAGTGTCTGGGGCTTCTGGGAGCTGAAGTCCAAAAACATCTGGGGACCCACAGGTTGAGAGCCACTGCACTAGAGGGTACATGTCAAAATGCCAAAATTACAATCATCTACATGATAGTATTTCTAATTACTAATTATGTATGTGAAAGCTGGACAGTTAAGAAAACTGAAAGGCATAAAATCAACTCATTGGAAATTTGATGCTGGAAGAAAGTTCCACATATACCATAGATGACCAAAGAAGTCAGATAAATAGTTACAAGAACAAATAAAACCTGGGCTCTCATTAAGGCCATTTCTGCACTAGACTGTTATAGCGCCATTTATTACACTTTCAACATGGTTTGAACCTTGATGTCACCTCAGATACAATGTCTGATGTCATTTCCAGACTACTTTAGTCATCTTTTAATGAGTCAGATCAGGCATGACTAACTAAAACATGCAAATTTACTCTGGATACAGGCTACAGTGTCCATGTGTGTTAGTCATTGTAGACTGGCTTGCTCTTGCTATAACTCCCACATTTTTTTGCTTGCTTGCTTGCTTGCTTGATATCCTGCTTTTATTCAAGCATAGGATTCACATTCCATATGATTCTGAAGAGTTTCTAATCAGGAGGAGCATTCAAATCTGAAATGATTGGAGGAACAGAACAGAAACAGCCAATATATGGAAGGATTTCTGCCTAAATTTCATAGAATTATAAAATTATAAAACTTGAAGGAAACCTCAAAGACCCTCTGCTTCAACTCCAAGCCCAAAAATGAATAACTGAAGCCCCTCTGAAAAGTATCCATCTAATCCATTTAAAAACCTCCAACAAAGAAGAGTTCACCATTTTCTGAGGTAGTCTGCTCCACTGTTGAACAGCTTTTCCTAATGACTGGTCAGAATCTCCTTTCTTCTTATTTTGATCTCTGGACTGAACCCTTTTTTCCTCTCAAATGAGGCAATTTGCCTGTTCATTTATGAGCAATTAAATCTCAAATCCTATGCATATTTAATTGACAGTAAGCACCACTGACTAGGATCACATTTACTTTTGAAGAAACATGTATCAAATTGCTTCATGTGGTACACATACATGTTTAAAGCAGCAATAGGCTTTTAGGCACACCCATCTAATCTAAGGGGATCTTCTAAAATCACACCTAAACTTCATTCTGAAGCTTTCCAAAAGAATAATGTTATTTGAAAAAAAAATCTGTAACAGTTATTGATTCCAGAGTAATGATAATAATAATAATTCACCAAAATGCCTCTGCATAACACTGATGACAAATGATGTGCCTCCTAAGAAATGTTAATCATAAAATATCCTCCCACAACTGAATTGGAAATACATGCAAATCAGATGAGAAGTTTGGAAAAGCTGATTAGATTCTGATCCATTGCGTATGAATGTATGTTTAAATACCATGTAATTTTTTGCTCTCATCCCCAAAGTTAGATTTTCTACTATTTTTTTTCCTCCTTCCTCTCTAATTTATGAAGTGAAGTAAGCATTAAAAATCTGTACTTCTCATTTAAGACACCCACAGTTTCTGGCTGACTTTTCAGAATTTGTTTTGTTGCTCACCTTGATTCAATTGTCACCAAGTATTTAGCATTTTGAACTCTTTCTCATACACACACACACACAGATACACATACCTATACATACATACACATACACCTTACACATTATACTCATGGAGGCCTGATTCTTTCTTAAGCGCCCACCTCAAAGCACCTAGTTATTAGTCAAGTTTCCTTATGGACATGAAATCTGAGAAAAAACAAGAAAAAATGGAGAGAGGAGTGAAAGCAACTCTGCCAATCGCCTGAGGGAAAGATAAAAGCTATAATTTTTGGTTCTGTAGGGGTCACTGAGAGAAGGCTAAGACGGTGTTCTGTATCCATATTGAATCTTTGCTGCAATCACAGACCTACTACAGAGACACAGTGTGAACCAACTTTTCAGCATGTTTAGAGAAAAAGGGGAAAAAAAGAAAAGAAAAATGCACAAAAGGCAAGAGGCAGAAAGATAAACATTTAAGCTAAAATAATTAACCGGAGAGATCTACAGAAGGCATAAAGATTTCAACAAGCCTCCTGTTGGAGTAGAACACAGCACGGGGCAGATGGACTCGTACAAAGAAACTCCTTGCCTGTTAAGAAGAATAGCACTCAAAGAGGCGAAGGAATAGCCACACACTGGGAGCTTGGAAAAGGTCAAACTTTGAAGGCTGAGAGCTAAGCTAAGTACCATGACAGGAATACACCACAGGGGGAATATATGTTGGGTTTTTATTCCTGGTAAGATATTTTGCAAAATGAAAGTGTAAAACAGAAGGCAATTTTTTTCTTCTCTCGTCACAGTTTCTTCAAACATTCAGAAGGATATATCCATATTTCTCTTAATACCAGTTCATACCTCTGGAAGCCCACCATCTGCCTGTCCACTTACTTATGAATTGCTTTCTTGGTGTGGGTAGAATAATCTAGTATTGACTAAAATAGAGGAGGACCACTGTTTTCCCAGTTCAGGCCTATAGATTCTTGGTTGAAATCTGCACAGGTGTGAGGGCGTCTGCATTGCAGCTGTATGTCCAGATCCCAGAATGGGTGTGACAAGACAGAAAACAGGACAGCTTTGTGGATATAACTCTATATTTATTCATTATAAGAAGGGAGAAAAGAGGAAGATAAAGTCATAGTCTGCAGCCAGGCATTCTACTTCTCCAAATTATGCAGTATTCTCTCCTTCAGTTTTGTAGCTGCTGGAGGGACATGATACACGACCATCAGCTCTCAAAATCTCCTGTGGGAATATAAATGTCATACAGTAGAAGAAGAGGGAAGGTGCCATGGAGAGATGTGGTCAGGCAAAGTGTCATACCTCAGCAAGCATGTACTCATAATAGCCTTCTGGTCTTACTTCTCTACCCTTCAGGGGTGTGAATGAGGGTATTGCCCCTCAAATTAGAATTTAGTGTCCTCCAATGAGATTTTCCTTTGGTCCCCCAATTCTTAGCAGGACAGTTACTTAAAATTTCAGCTGGGCATTTAGAAATACAGTTCAGACATCCAAACAAAAGGGGATAGCAAAGTTATCAAGGCAAAGAAAACACAGGAAACGTAAGAGCTGTAGGTGTAAGTGATTTTCAATGTCCTGCCCTCTGCAATTTGGGAACTGAAGTGAGATTTCTTTATGAGGTAGAATTATTGTTTTGGGAGGGGAAATATCTTCATTTAGCCCCAACTAAACCCCTGCTGTCAGTGCAGTCTAATTGTTTCCTTATTTCTTACCTTGTCCCAATAATGGTGGCAGGAGATGCTACTATTTACTTACTCACTGGATCTCTCCCTCCCAAGCAAAGAGGAAGTAACATGGAAAAGGATGAGAAGGAGCAAAAATAGCCAATGACAATGGAGTGAGACAGCAAATCCATTAATCAAGAGGGTCAACTCCATTGAGAGTATTTTGCCTAGAGATGGGAAGAATCCAGAATTTTCCAAATCTGTGGTTCTGTGAATCCACAAATCTCGAATCTTTTGAATCTTTTTTTACAGAAAATTTTAAAAAGCAAGGGAAACAAAGCACTTCTACTGAAAAGTGTTTTGAAGCAGAATTTGACATCTTTATTTAATGAAAAACAAATTAAATAATAGTTTTCACTTTCAGGAAAACATACCCATATACTACTTATTAAGAATCACATGTAATTTGGAAGTAGCTCCAGATGTTGGAGGATGCTCAAGATGATTCCATCTCCTGGGTCGACTATTACAAAAAAAAGAGGGGGGCAAGGATAATCTTGGGAAAGACATACTGTTTCAGCCTTAGCAAAAGCCTAGGCAAAGGCAAACCTCCCTCTGAAAAAATCTGGCCAGGACAATTGTCATTGTTTTGCCTCAGGAACTTGCTAGATTGAAAATGACATGAAGGCCCTTTCTACACCAGCAGGGAAATGTGGATTGTTAATCCCACATTCTTCTGCCTGTGTAAGCAGGGCCACATACTACAGTACAGAGATAATCCAGGTCAAAACTGGATTTTCTTTGCATAGCTCCTTCTGGCACCCTGGGGTTTGTAGTTTGATGATGCACCAGCACACTTTGACGGAGAAGGTTCTGACACCTTGTCCAACTACAAACCCCAGAATTGTGTATGAAAGAGCTTCGCAAGGGAGCCATGAAAAGGAATCATCTTCAGCTGTCCTTGAAATCTCAAGAACACTGTACTTTCCAGTCAAGTCTCAAGTTCTGTAACAAGGAAGGCACTTTAAAAAACAAAAACAAAAACACAAACACCAGCCTCTAGCCTGGTCTCAATTCTCTACCCTGATGCCCAGTCTCAAGTTCTAAAACAAGGAAGGCATTTAACAAAAACAAACTAACACCAGCCTCTAGTCCAGTCACAGTCCCTACCCTCCAGTATCAAGTCAAAAGAATAGGAAGAAGAGAATAATTACCTTGCACAGGGAGGCAGCCACAGGGGCAAGCAGCAGGAGTGAGCTTGATCCAGGCCTCTCACACCAGCTCAGGCCTCCTGACGTGCAGGAAAGAGATTCTCACCGGCCCTGCGCACCCACATGGGCCTGATCCAGGGCTTTCGCTCAGGCCTCCTGGCGTGCAGGAAAATTAATCTTACCACCCCTGCACACCCATGTTGGTCTGATCTGGGGCGCTCAGGACCCAGGACATGCAGGGATTTGAAAGATTCAATTTGCCTGTTTTGGCCCAGGGATTCGGATTCATGAATCTTGAATCCTTCCCAAGGATTCGAGGATTCGTGGATTCAGTTGGCCCATTCCAAATAGTCAGCACTGAGCAGAACACTTCTACCATTATTTTTAGCCTATTGGAGGTCATTCAGTGGCCTCTAGGTTTAAAAGGTAGACAATAGTACGCTGGTATCTCTGTGTATAGTTGAGTGGTGGGAACCATGTAGCCCAGATATTGTTGGACTGTAATTCCTGTAAGGTAAAACTTTTGAGGCTTGGATTCCAACAGCATCTGTAAGGCTGAGTTATACTGAGTATCATGCAAACATCCCATAGCCTGAAAATATAATATAGCTAAGAATTTCTGACACTCCTCATTAGAAATGAGAAGTTTCTGACATTTTTGGGTCTCAAAAATCTAATGGAGAAGGAGACTTTCTATTAAGAGCAAGTTAATTGAATTTTAACATTTATACAAAGCTGAAAAAAATAGTTTTAGGTGAACTGAGTATCTCATATTAATTTCATTCCTACTATACACACACAGACACTTCAATTGTCAAATTCATTAAATATATCCATCCATGCTGAGAATCTCAATATACATATATCTCCCATTTTCAGTTATAACAGGAAGTGAATTTGGTAGTTTAAGTTCTGCCCTATCCCCTGCGCACACAGAACCGAGGAAAGGACCTCTGCGATCAAGACTCTTAATCATCATCATCATCATCGTCATCCTTACAATAATAGCAACATAAACAGTGGTTGAAAGGTTCAGTTTGACTAGAGCAGTGCAGCTAAGAGAAGAAAAGTTAAGCCTTTTATTTACACTATTGCATACGCAGTAAAACAAACAATCAGCCTATGAAATTAATAGAGACAATCACTCTGGTCACAACCTTTTGTACTCAATCAACTAAATTAAACACACTTCAGGTACATAGATTGTAGCTAGTGGCTGGTGCATGATCACACATTATTCTTAAGTTTTCAGAAGTGAAACCAGCTTCTATTAGCAATAAACAATTAGGTTCTTGGCAGTGGTAAATGAATTAATAATTAGCGGTTGATAAGGATAAAAGATAATGATTGATGAAGGAGAGCTCCACTGAGAAAATACCATTGGGGGAAAAAAGATATTTTGCACTTTTCCCCCTTTTTCTCTCTCAGAAGCAGCAGATAGCATAAAGACCAAATTTTATCCTATAAAACAGAGTTGCCCCTAGGCAGATGTCATCATGGCCAGGAACTAGGAAATATGGCTGTGTTCCCTGCAGTTCAGATCAACTTCCTGTAGTAAGTATGTATTCCTTATTGTTTTGTTTTTTACTTTGGAACATTGCATAGGAGTCTTCTTCTAAAACAAAATGCATCCACAAAATGACTCTCCTCTATCCCTCTCAGCATTGGAATGGCTACACCTACTCAGGCTGTCCACTGGATCCCACTAGATAGGAAAGGCAAACAAGCAAGCAAGCAAGCTTCTTTCTGGGCTGGGATTTTGAATTGGACCAGTGCTCTTCTGTGTAGTTTTATAGTTCTTCAAGTCCCATTCCTGGCTGTACCCTTTGAAATTGTCTCATGGTTTGATTTCCTGGGATGTATCCCTAACCCTTCTGACCAGCTTTGATTCCTGATACAAGTTAAGGCTCCTGGCTCCACTCTGAGTCAATCCTGATGGAGTGAAAGATCAGAAGCTTTCAGGATTCACAAAGGGAGCTTTGTGCCTTTCCAGACCACACTGTTATGTTGCTATTATTTCACTTGCAACATCCTATCGAATCCTGGGGCTTGCAGCTTAGAGAGGGACATTTAAAATTCTCAGCCAGAGAGCTGTTTGGCCTCAGTAAACTACAAGCCCCAGAATTCCACAGGATGTTGAAAGTGGAATAATAGCACTATAACAGTGTGGGATGGAAAGGCTCTTTGTGTTTGAGGGTAAAATGACACACAACATTCAGATGGTGACTGTGTTCTTTACTCTAAAGCAAGCACACACAGTCCAATAAAGGGTGGATTAAAATCTTTACCCATTGTGTTTTCATTAAATAAGTAAATAAATTCTCTCTTGGTGCCATTTGGTTTTTTTATTTTTTTATTTTGGTCTTTTTAACAACTTCATATATAGGTAGAAGCATTTTCCTACAAAAACTAAATGAGAGAAATTTTAAACCTACCAGTCTCCAAGCATGCTGGTCCTGATCTGGACTGTGGATAGAAATTCTTACCTTAGACCCTTTAAGAAGGTATTAAGGAAGAGACATGGGGGTCAGGGTGCCCTAGGTACAGCACTGAGGGCTTGATGTAGTCTATAGAGCAGACTTCCTCCATTTTAGAGTAACAGCAAGTGGTCATTAGCCTCATGTTATAGGTGTAACATACCATGTAGCTTGACAATAGACCCACCTCTCTCTGCACTGATACACTATTTATTATATCATATTGCTCTACTCTTTTCCTCTACTCTTCTTAGGGTGTTGCTCTCCCCACCCACATTTCAGCAGCTGTCTGAATTAAGAGCTGCATGTCTAACTGAAACTTAACAAACCTATCTTCCCTAAGCACCAGGCACTTTAAGGGTTCATCTGCAACAGTCCAGACGATTTTAAAAGTGTGAGACACTGTAGCTCTTCCAGCAATTTTTGGCAGCCCAAAACAATTCTTACTAGTAAGATTATGTGTACAGACAGAAGATAAAGTTTCTCTGACCTGTTGCTCTTCTTTGCATTGTGCGTCTGCAAGAAATTCAAGTGGGGACAAATGGTTTATTTACTCAGTTGCAAACAATTGATTTGAATTCAATGGTAGGAAAGAGCTTTCACTTCAACAAGTTAAGAGGAGTTCAGCAACTGAACTAGCATTCTAGGGTCATGTTGCAAAATCTCCTTTCAATACCCCTTTCAAAATCTCCTTTCAAATATATTCTAGGAGCATCTTCAGATAGATTCTACTCCTTTTCCCAGAGTTTATAATGCAAATGTAAAAGCTACAGAGGCCAGAAATGCTCCTCTGCATTACAAGTGCTTCTTCTCCTTGCTTTCTTTTCTGTATAAGCAAGGAGGCATGGATTAGATGCTAACATAAGTAACATAGGAGAAGCTCAAAACCTTACATATGTGGGAATATTTATGAGTCTGAGAGAAAGAAGTGAATCTTTACGGGAACAAGTTCAGCCCTTCTGTTTGCTAGATAGCAATAGCATGTCTATTTCTATTCTGTTTATCAGCTAAGTGCTCTCTAAGTGGTTTACAATGTGCTGGTTAATTTCCTTCAACAAGTTGGGTACTCATTTTACTGAACTAGATGATATTACCATCTTGGTCTTTGTTGGCTCCAGGGTGACCCATTTCAATGTCCTATTTTACCATATTTCCTTGCTGCACCATTGAGGAAGTCCTCATAAGAATCTGCCCCCCCCCGAAATCCAAAACTTCTTTGGATCAAAGCAAATGCATTCTTCTCTATTCTTTCATTTCTCAAGGTTTTTGGGAGGTGGGGACAGTTTTACTTGTGAAGAAACTTCACGGTACAGTCCTGACATTCTTCCATGGTCCCTACCCCTTAGCCAGTTATGCATAAGCAAGAGTAGTAGCTGCACTACTACTCAAATAATACCAGAATGGATCTTTAGATGGCACTGGGATTGCAGAGGCTAGGTTCCCTATCACACCTAGAACCCATCCTCAGGCCACTTTCCTTGAAGTGCCTCCTGCATGCCTCCATGGCATATGGTCTGCATTAACGCATAGCAGTAGTACTCTTTACACCAAGATACTGGATGACAAGAGAAGGTAGTTGGAAGAGACTACTGAAAAACTACCTAGCAAGTGCTGAAAAGAGAGGAGGTAGACTGGCCAACACTGCAGACCCCCCCCCTCCGCCGCCGGCCTCTGGGGTAACATCACTGCATAATGAGCAGGCATGAGATTTATGGTGTCTATCTCATCTGCCCAGAGCTGTCTTAACATTTCAACACTAGCCTTAAAAAATACTAGCAGTTGAAAGCACTAAATAACTTGGGGCCAGACATTGACACTGGATCTGCATTGGGGCTCTATACATCTCCCACAAAATAAGAACAGTATACTTGTGTAAGGTGTGAGGCTGTGTCTCTCCTAACTAGTTTAGTTTGCATGCACTCAGTGTTGTCAGATACACAGGAATTCAACATCAGGGGAAAAAATGCAATCCCTTCCACCTTTACATAAGTACTGTTCAGTCATCAGAAAGTCCTATAAATCTTGTCTGAACTGAGATGCAAGGACTTAAGAAACTGAATTTAAGTGCAACTACCAGAAAAGTAGATTTGGGATGTGTTGTCCTGCAAAGTATAATGAAGTAGGGAGGGGGAGACCACTTTAAGATGTCAAGTAACAACAGGGTGGTTTTACTGTCATTTTTCCTTGTAATTGTCTGTGAACAGCACTGTGTAGCCTTTCAGCAAATTTGTCACCATCACTGAGAGGCTACAGCCCTTTGATCAAAATAGAGACTTCTGTACTTCCTTCTGGAGGAACTATTATACTACTACCATAGTGAAAGAAATTGTTCTCTTTATGAAATCATCAAGTGGACCCTTTGATAGTATATTATGGCTAACAAGAAAAAAAGGGGTAGACAGTTGTTATAGTGTAGTACTTTAGTTAATCTGAGTCATCATCACTAAATTTTACTAGCTGCCTAGATTCTCTAGGGACACAAATGCTTTCTTTCTCTTGTTATCTCCTCTGCTTTCTTTGTTTCATAGTATATTATGTTTATTTAAGTAATCTAGATAATTTCTTAGCTAAGTAGATTCCTAAAGGAAAGACCAATTAGCTTTTAATAATCAAAACAAAGATAAAATAATAAATTGACAATAAAATGTTTGAAGGGCAGGCATGGGAAAGTCAGCTTTGCTCTCTTCAAAAGGCCAACTTTCTGGGTCTACCACATACTACTGGAGAGCTGACTTTACAGCATAAGGGAGGATGTTTATAAAGAGTCACCACTGAAAACATTGGTGAGAATTCTGTTATCACACTTATGGACGTGTGACCTGGAGTTATATATTCATAACTGATCTGAATTCGCAATCCCTATATAGGCACGATTGTGGCACTATTGTAATTGCCCCCCCCCAAAAAAAGTACTTTACCGGGCATCAGCCACACCAAGAAAAAAATGTCTGTTATGCTGGCAGTTAAACCATGGGTGGGTAATGTTTCCACCTCCTTTTGCCTATGGGCAAGGCTGTGACAAGGACTTGTGACAAGGGGCCTGCCTGTGATTGTCATAGTCTTGTTTGTTGGTGGGAGGTGGTGGAAACATTATCCATCCATGCCCTGATTGTAAGCAGAAGATACTTCCTTTTCTTGGTGCAGATGATGCTCAGTAAATAGTTTGCAGTGGTGTATTTAAGTCTTTTACTCAAAGTCTCAAGTCAAGTCTCAAGTCCCCACCTGCAACTCTTAAGTCAAGTTGCAAGTTCTTGCAAAGTACTTTCAAGTCAATTCTCAAGTCAAGTCTCAAGTATGGGAGCCAACTTTATGCCCCAACATATATTCCATAATTTCTGGACAGAGTTGAATAAAGTCTGTTTTAACTAAGCGGAGTTGGCCCTCCGCATTTGTGATTTTACCATCTGCAGCTTCAGTAGTGGGGAATAGGAAGCCTTCTTACTTCCCATTACTGAAGTTTCAAAAGCTTTAGAAGGAAGGATCCTTCCTTCTCAAGTCTGTTGCCTAACACATTTGCTGTTCCCCTCTGAGAAATGCACCCTGAACTCTGGAGGTGAATCTTGCCTTCTGCTCTTAGGAAAAGTTTTACAAGGTTTCTCAACCCTGCCTCAAGTCTGTTGCCTAACCTGTTTGCTGTTCCCCTCTGAGAAATGTGCCTATGCTTCAGGCTTGAGACAGATTGTCATGTGACTGGTAGGCAAAAAGAGATAGAAGCGTTGTTCACAGTTGTGAGGTTTCTGGATGAATGTGTTATCTTGCTGAACCAAGGGCAGTAAGTCGGTCACTAAAAATATACAAGTCTCAAATTGAGTCAGTGCATCATTTATTGCTAAGCTGAGTCCGAGTTGAGTCACTGAAGTGACTTAAATCTGACTCGAGTCCAACTCAATGGACTCGAGTCTACATCACTGGTAGATTGCAGGGGGAGTTGGGGCAGGAGACCTAAATTATTTATATAACTGCATAGCCTGTGTATAATTCCGGCGATTAGTTGAAGGTAGCCCCAAGCCTAACAGTGGGATTGTTGGAAGATTGTCATAATTGGATGTTAAAGAGTGGGGAGATAATTTGTATTCTGTGTAAAGTAGAATAGACTTCTTTCTAAAAAACTAAAATAAATATGGGTATCAGAAGAACAGAAGTACGACTCAAAACAGTGCCAATGGGTGATTCCCATATTAGTGGGATGGTGGATCTACTCCAGCTTTGAGCTAAAACTTTAGAACAACTAACTAAGATGATGAACCTGTTCTAGTAATATGAGGTGATACCATGGATATTTCCCTCAAAGACTGATTCACTACTTGGCTAACATGGAAGCCCCCAGACCTAACAGCCTCAGAAAATGTCAGCATAAGTTCCCATGCTTATTAACATATACTTCAACTTAACAATTATGGTAAGCCCATTAGTCATGTCCCTACTTTTCTTTCATCAGCATTTAGTCAGTCTGTTCCCTAATACTATTTCCTCTAATATTATTTCCTCGCTCCTATTTAATAGCATATGCTACTTTAATCTGGATTGGGAAGAGGTACTTTACAATGTCAAACTTTAGCAAGGCATTCCTGACAATAGCACACAACTGCATGTTTTATTTTGTTTTTTTAGTAGAGCATTTATTCACTGTAACATGCAGTTCTAGACTTGAGCCAAATGTCCTGTAAAATCACAGCACATATATCATTCTTAAGCTTTGAACTCACAGTCTGTAAGAAACCACCTGTAAAATTCAAATATAATCTTCTGATTATTAAAACTTCCCCAGGACACATCACAAACGCAGCACCAATTATTAACTGAAATGCACTAGTGCATGATAAAATGAAAAGGATGTGTTTTTTTTTTAAAAAAAAGGTATTAGATACAGTAAATCAAAGCTAACGAAGCAAACATTGGCGGTTTTATGTAGTAGGTTCTAATTACAAAGTCTGTTAATGAAATTGGGGCATTTACTTAATTGCTGTGAACAATTATTTTCAAATTAAGGCTGGCAATTAAAATCCATGATTAAGCTTAGAGAACATCCCTTTTTTCATAGTGATTTAGAAAGAATCTTGCCCAATGTGCTATGCATGGTAGTCAACAACAGAGGGGGAAAAAACTGGCAATTAAATAAACTAAATCACATGCCACACCTAATGTAAAACTTTAACTATAAACAGAACAGGAAAAATAAAAAATAAGTTCCATTTCAACAGCAATGAAGCAAATGAAGCAAGAAAGGGAACGCTTGGGAAATTACCACAGATGTGAAAGTATGTGGTGGTATTTTATGTGTATAAAATGGGACTGAAAAAAAGTCCATGGAAATATTTTGTGTCTAACTAATTTGTAGAAGGAATGCACATTTAGAGATTCCATCTTTTTCTTCTGTTGTTCAAAAACCTTTCAGTGTTACTATTTGCTTACAGTGAAATTATTTGGGCAACACCCTTCCCTGAACAAACCTTGAAGAGAAAACTCCATGATAGTTTTAACTTAGGGTTGCCATAAAGTCAAAAGTGCAAGGAAAAAAGGGTAGATATGTCTCCAATTGCTCAGTGGATAATTTTATTTTTAAATTTTAGAATAAGCCCAATGCTTTTTAGCCTATGTGTATATTTTAATGGCCTTCCTCAGGGGATATATGCTATCAGTAAAAATTTCTGGTGCTGAAAATTTCATTCCATTTGCTGGACCAGTAATAAACCCAGCAAATAAAATGAGGTTTTCAGATCTAGAAACTTAGTTCTTTTGGTACCACAAAGGGCAGAGAGTTGAGTAACCTTGGCTGAAACAGATGATGCAATCTGCCCATAATGCTTTGGGATAGATGGCAGATATAGGAAGCAAGCAAGCAGGAAAAGAAAGGTCAAGTTCCTAATCTGTCTCTGTCTAAAACAGTGGTTCTCAACCTGTGGGTCCCCAGATGTTTGTGGACTTCAGCTCCCAGAAATCCCAGCCACTACAGTCAATGCTCAGGGCTTCTGGGAGCTGAAGTCTAGAAACATCTGGGGACCCACAGGTTGAGAACCACTGGTCTAAAACGTCTTATCCCTAGTGAACAAGAGAATAGTGAGAACAAATACAGAAGCTGCTGTATGTTTCAAGAATTTCTACTTCCTTTCTTTCACATTATCAGCCAAGTCCTATTCAGCATTCATAAGAGGTTGATATCAACATGTAAGGATGGCAGTAAGCTATGTCTGCCCTACCCAATAATTGCTATTAATGTATTGAAAGTGACAGTTTGAAGAAGATAACGTTGTCCACACTCGTTAAAAAACTTTTTTTCCAGCTCTTTGGGGAGCCTCTATACATAGTGGAGATTCTTCTGCTCAGACTATAGCTCTGTTACCCCAAAATGTGGGTGACTCAGGGTTCCACCCATGCTGCCAGTGCCCCTGTGGGTGGAGAATATTAGCTCAAGAGGGGGCCTGTGAGGGGGGAAAACTTTATGAGATCTTTTGCACTTATGTCCACCAGTACAAATGCAGGGAAGAACCAGCTGAAGGTCCAAAAGTAAGCTTATTTGTTTTATTGAAGGAATTGCAATCACACACACAAAATCCAAGCAGTCACACAATCACACAAGGCTAACTGAAGGAAAAAGGGAGGAAAGGCTTGGATAGTGAGAGTACAGGGTGAAGTGGGTGATATTTAACAATGCAGTAGAGAAGTGAAGGGCAGTGGCTTAGACTAGGAGTCCAAGGACAATAAACAAACAGGAAACAGAGTGGCAGAATGATGACCAGCAATCAGTGTACCTCTAGCTGACTAGGCCAAAACTGTGGTTTAAATACCCTATTTCTGCCTGGAAGGTAAAGGTGTTAATGGCTCTCCGGCAGAAAAAAAATGGAGTCCCAAAAGTAGACCACGGGGTCTGGAATGAACTAATGGTCTTAGTGTAAGGTGACAAAAGGCTAATTGGAATCTTGATAGCTCCTTGATTGCTGGACAGGTGGTTGGGCAAAAGGAACGTTTGTTGATTGGAGAAGAGGGGCTAAGACAATCAGGCACCTTGTGGGAGCACCACAGATACTATTGTCTCTAAGACTTGAGTCATTGAAGGCTAACTGTAAGTTCATTATTGCTGGAATTTCTTGGTGATTTCCTGACTGTGACCTGGCTATGCCTTGAGGTCTTGAGGTCTTCCCTGTCATGGTTTTGCAGTTTTGTTCAGCCAGAATTTCCTCTTAGCCAGCATGGCCATGCAGCCATAGCACACTACAATCTATATTTTATGCCAGTCAAATTGTATTTGAAAATTAAACCATATCAAAGGGTGAGGATGTAGTGCCTATTAACAGCTCTCTGTGTGAAGAATGCCATGGAAGTAATGGAAGATGAGGTAGCAATAACCTGCTCATCCTGTCATGTGTTGATTTGAATCTTTTCTCTGTCTCTGTCTCTCTCTCTGTGTGTTTGTGTCTGACTGATTGAATAGGGCTTATGTTCTGAAAGGTTGTTAACTATGTGTAGGTAGGTAGGCTATGACAAAAAAGAGGTTTGTTTGGTCCACATTTTTAAAGAAATTGACCAGGGTTGCACTTTCCAGACTAATATGCAGATTGGAAAGATGCTATCCTTCAGATTACATACTGTTCTAGATACTAAAATGTTGACCTTAACTGAATAAATGTAGTAACATGTGTATATAAATGCACATTTTAGGATAAAATGCAAGGAATATGTATTTAACTATATTCAAGAAAATATTTGAAAACTGAGCATTTTCTTAATAAATAAACTTCACAGATTTATGCAGATATCTGATGGAACAAATTTATGAATAATAATAATTAAAAATTAAAACTAGCACAGAGTGATCTGTACATGTCTGGAATAAATTCCTTGTGGGATACTAAGTTTTGCCATTTTTTGAGCCTGTCTAATTATTCACTTGTCAATTTCTCAGTATACAACCCAACTAAGAATTCTTTATTGTTTTTTAATCATTTTTGCACATGCATCAATTTGTCTTTTTGATATTTTTTTTTCCTAATTATTGTGTATAGAATAATATTATGGCATCTTCCTGTTGGATTGCTTCCTTTTGTGTGTGTGTGTGTAGGAGGGGGGCAAGAGACCAGACACAGGGAAAAGTTTTACTTTTTTTGTAATTAGACAGGAGAGATGAGAGCAATTAAACTCTTGAATCATTTCATATACTTGGAAGGTCATACAATGTGTATTCAGTGGAGCTTATTATTAGAAAGGTACTCCCTAGCCACTGTTCCACCACAGTCTTTAAACCTGTGTCCACATAAGTATGTTTCTGAGATTTGGAGGTGAGATTATAGAACTAGGATTACACATGGGTAAAAAATAGTTTTTTATCACCATCATGCTCATGATCATGATCACCATCATCTCCTCTGGCCATTGTAGTTTTGCAGGCTTTTTAAAGTTGTACCCTGGAATAGAATGTAATAAAAGAATGAATGTGCTTATTATTATCCAGTGAATTATCCAATAGATTTCTACCATACCCTACAATAGTACCCCTAAGGAATATTTTCAGTTTTAATGGATGTGTTCGAAATAGATTCATTGCTACCAGTTGTTTAATTGCATTGAAACAATAACTTTGGTGTATGTTTTTGCTTCTTTCTTTGGAAGTGCATTTAACTCTTCTTGTTTTAATTTTTTGTAAGCTTCCATGAATCTCACCAGCCAAGATATAGATGAATAAATAGCAACAGGAACAATAGCCCAGTTTCCAGGGTTGATTTTGTCCTTTCCAGGGTACAATTTTAAAAGCTTGCAAAACCATGCTTGGAAGCCCCTTGGATGTCCTTTTGTGTTATGGGGAGGACCTTGAAGAAGGGGGTACTAGACAATTCCTTTCACAAGGTTAAACAAAAATAAAACATACACAAGTATAACCCCAAGCTACACTTTACCATCTTTACATGTATCCTCACAAAGTATGCACAGTCTGTTGTGTGCTCAGATCATGCCGCTTTTTCTACTTGTCTGTTATGTGTGGCCAAGATCCAACAGTTATATTTTTATTGGCATATCTGATGGGGGGTATATTTGGTCATGGGATGCATCCAGGAACTTTAGGATTGCCCTGGCATACCTGGGAAAGAAGCAGCAGTAGCCCCACCCCCACCCCAAAAAAATGAAACATCAAAAACCAATGTATTGGTTCCAGTCAGAGGCCAGGGGCAAAGATGCACTTGGAAATATCAAGTGCACATCCAGTGGTAAAGATCTTGGTAAAGCAGGTACAGTATATCTCCTTCTGCAATGATCATTAAAATATTGACACCATCATAATCAGAACTTATATCAGCATAAGCCATCCAGAGAGTTTTGGCCTAAGTTGGCTGCTTGTGTAATAACAGACTAACTATATATGTGTGGCTGACATAAACTGACTAAGCAGAGTCCAATTCCACTCCTGATTATCCCCCCATGATATGTTGCCTTTTCATTACATTTTTCTTATTTGATGCATTGTGTGGTTCCACACTCCACCCCAAATTAGTCCGAATGGCTTTAAACCTGATCAAACTACTTCGGATTCATATCAAACTAATATGGTCTGTTTTGCACATGAAGCAAGTCTATCTGGACAGCCCCAATTCACATAAGACTTTGAGACTTGTTACAAGGAGTTGCATGGAGTTGCATGGTAGTACTTTGTTCAGGAAAAGCACATACCAAAATGTGCATAAAATTTGATGCAGGAAGAAAAAAACATTATTCCAACTCATTTTAAAAAATGAAAGAAAATGTTGGCAGAATTCAGAGTGAAAAATAAAGTTGCCAGACCAAGACAAAAAAAAAAAAAAGGTCAGAAAGCTAGCTTCAGTCAGATAAAATATCAGCACATGCAAAAAGTGCTATTCTTTGTGTTAATCCACAACTGTGGGAGTTCTGTTTGCAAATAAAAGAACTTTATAATTTTACAGAGCTTTAATAAACATGAAATAAACCAAGCAAATTAGTTATGAACTCATTCAGGCATGTATTCTATCAGTTGACATACTTTATGATGCTAGAACTAATGTCTCATAGAAACAGCAGCAAAGAACAGAACATTGGGCTGGGTAATCTCCAGGATTATTTCCAACTCTAAACTTTGTCCTGAATCCAGTAAAATGCAATGCTTTTCAAATCAAAGTTATATATGCAGAAATTATCATGGGAAAAGCCATCAAAGATGCATAATCAATAAAAAGTATCACATAATAAGTATACTTTTATTAATCAGGTATATACTTCTTGATGGACATGACAACATTAGGTTGTTCTTCCTCTAACTCTGCTTTGAAACATGCTTTCTTCTTATCCAGTTCTTATTTCTTGATAAATGTATTTCAGATTTCTCATGCTTTCTCCAAGGTGTCCTTAAACCTAGTCTTATTTTTCTACCAGAACGCATAAGCGTATAATCATGACATCTCTGTAGCCTTCAGACCACATTTTACATGACAAGATTTTCCCTGTGCTTGAGCAGACTAAGTTCATTATGCTTACAGAAATGATCCATTTGATCCTTCAAACTGGTTTTCTTGTTCATTCAGAAGAATTAGCTTTTGTTAAGAAGCTCCATGCACACATCAACAACTGAATACGTAAAATTCTTGTTCTCTAAGATGCCAAAGTTAGCAGAGATGCCTTTCAAAAATAGACCTATGCAAATATTGCATACATTCCAGGGAAAAGGACACTGTTGGAACCAGAGTAGGGTTCATTTTGCCCACATATCAACAGGAAGAAAATTGTTGAAATTATTAGTTGCTACCTTGGAGAAGAACTTTAGTGAAGAATTACATCCCTGCAATGAATGAATGGTTAAATTATGAGTCAACACGTAGATGAATACAATTGATTCAACAATTTTACTTTATCTGGGAATTACAGTAGGATTTAGGCAAACAGTGTCACTTGTGGAAGTTCACTTATGACACTGTGTGCTGGATTGATTTGATTGACTGATTTGAGTTGATTTAATTTATATCCCACCTTTGTCTCTATGCGGGACCCAAGACAGCCTACATGATTTTGTAAAACATTATTTATACAAAAGTTTTTTTTTTAAAAAAAGAACTAAATAGCAGTTCAATTAAAAGCAGAACATAAGAACAATGCAAAACACAAATCATAATAAAAACAGTTTCAAAAACACAAGCCCTCTACAAACACTTTCTGTTACATAGATTTTCAATTAAAGGACTGCCTGAGCAAGAAGTTTTAACCTGCCATGGAGAAGAAAGGAGAGAGGGGGCCGAGTGAACTTTGTGAAGGAGAGATTTCCGCAATATGGAAGCAGCCACTAAGAAGGCTTTCTCTAGGATCCTTGTGACTTATGATTGTTTGATTGATTGACTGATTCACTCACTTACTGACTTACTGGAGGAATCAATTTCATACAAGTGTTTACAACAATAGAAAGCATAGGGGTTATAGAGGTTTTAGTGAAGATATCCCACTGCCAAAACTAACACTTTGGAATCAAATTTGCATTCATGGCAGCAAACATATGAGGGGAGAAATGGGATCCCAGACAAAGTCCGTGAGATCAAGGGAAAGTCTAGTTAACCCTTGTGTCAAATGATCTGCACTGAGCTGGTAGCTAGAATGCTGTCTTTTGGGCCATCTTACATTACAGTGATGAGATGAAAGAAGCAACCCATAAGCTCCTTCCTCTGTTTTAGCCACCACTGTGGTAGAGAAAGTTGCCTGCATTCTACGGCCACTCATTATCTGCGCTTTACAGTAACTTTCTCTGCAGCAGAAATGTGTTAATATATATTTTCCCTGGTATCTATATCTATTTGGTTTCGGATGAAGCAAACATAGGCAAGGAACATAACAGCCTGTGAATTACCTTAGAAACGTTCATTAGTAGGCATATTGAGAATGTTGAGACGAAATAAGTCATAAAGAGCTTGCAGAAAACAGCCATAACAATGATCTGTCATGCAAACACTTATTTCTCCAAATTGAAAAGCAGACATAAATATTTGGAATCCATCCCTAGAACTCATATAGTCAGAGAGAAATAAAAGAGGGAAGAGATAAGAAAAATAATAAAGAAGAGTTGAGCAACAGTGCTGTGGGAGGACAATGTAAGTAATCTAACACGTCTCCGTAGTATCTATATGGGCATGTAGCCTTTAAAATAAAAGATCCAGCTGGTGAAAGGGAAAAATAAACTACATCGGGAAATAGGATTTTAAATTACTGAGCTCATCAAGCATGGCCTTCACACATTGAAAATTACTCACTCCTTTGGGCCCAAGGTTGAGGGAAGGAGAAGAAGCTGTTCACAGTGAATCCAAGCCCTAATGTGTTGAAAGTGATTTTGCCAACCTGTATTATCAGTCTTTCAGGACATGTCAGTTGATATTAGGTGGTTCTTAGACAGAAAATAGCCCAGTCTATATTAGTTGAAGATATGTCAGTGTTAGGGATAGAAAGAGTATTCATAATTACTCATTTCCAAGTTAGTTTTGTTTGTTCCTTTGTTTGTTTGTTTTTTAAAAATAGGTTTCCTAGCTGTCAGGAAATCATACTTGGGGGAGAATAATACAGCAACATTTTTTTTAAAAAAAATATTTTGGTGTTCAAATGTCCCATAATAATTATTCTGAGGAGAAGAGCTCATGGTTCTTTTGTGTGTAGGGGGGACTTCTTTTTATACAGAAAAAACATTTGTGTCTCTGTGAAACCCTCTGTGACGGATTCTTTTTCTTTTTTTTTTCCCCAGGTCTACCCTGCAGGTCCAGCCCTGGAATCTTGCCACTCACCCTGCCTTTGTTCCTACTCCTAATCCCTTTCTGGATTGGATTCCTGCACCTTGAGGTGACCCCTTAAATGTGGACCTGTGGCTGTGTAGGTATGTGAGTTCTTTATGGTAGCCGTGTCCTGGATCCTTATCAGGCTTGAAAGAGACAGCCAGAGACAGCTTTTAAAAACAATAACAAAGGTAGGTTTATTGAAACTCATCAATATAATTCATTAACACTTGAACAATCTATTCTGCCATAGCTCCCCAGAATAGAGTCAGTTCTTTCTAACTAACTGTTCTGTCTCTGTGAAATCTGAACCCTATCGCTTTCAGTTGTTTCACTCTCTATCCCACCCACTCCCTGTCCCTGTTAGCTCCAAACTCAGTCTACTTCAACCCTATCTACTCTTCCAGAGAGAGCCTCTGTGTTTTGCATCATCTCTCCTCTATACACCTTCTCTTCACAGCATTCCCTGAGCTGCAACTGGCTGACATCAGTCAGGCTTGCCCAGCTACTCTCTTCACACCCCCTCCCAACATTATGTTTTTCTTAGCTGCATAATCCTTCCACAACACTTTGGAAAATTCAGATACAGAGGAAATACTATGGATGAATGTCTGTTTTCTCCAGAGCAGGAGAAAACTAGCATAATTATCCACGTTCACATACAAGGCCAAAACAGTGAAGGATTTACATCCCTAGTTACTCGTGCTCCTTCCTTCTCTTGCCCCCAAAAAGCCATGCACAGCTCCCTTCCCCCAGCTCCCAAGTTTAAGAAAAAATGATGCGGACATTTCTTACAGTAAGAAGACATCAGTGCTGGCTATCGAGCGAAGATTTTAAAATGCTGAGTTCTGTGGAATAAAAATAGTTGTTCTTGAATCCAATTCACACTTCATGCACAACATAAGTAGCATCTCACTCAAGATGCACAGAATGCTGTGCTGAGCAAAACATGAGCAAGTCTTCTATAAGGACATTTATGCATTGCTTTAGAAATCACTTTGCAAGGAAACATTCATTTTCTTTCATTGACGTGTATCTTCAGCTCACCACTCTTCTGGCAGCTTCTCCTTATTTCTTTGTGTTACTGGCAATCTTGAATGAATGCTTTGCAAAAAAATAAGCTGGTGTAAATGAACTGAAAAACTGTACTTCATGTAGGGGATTAAAATCATGAATTTGCACAGAATGTAAGATTTTTTAAAAAATAACCACAACTTCTTTTAACTAAAAATAGGAAATAAATTAATAGAAACTCCCTTGCAAAGGGGGTCCGATTGGATTCCTCCCTGCTCTCCTTCTGCTGGTAGGTGAAAACATTTTCATTCAGGCAGGCCTTTGAATAATTATAGAGCAACTGTGTGTGTGTGTAAAATGGTGTGCTATATTTTAAATCTATATGTTTTAAGCATGTTTAACCGATTTTAATCATTTTTAAAGTATATTGTTGTCAAATTTTTCTTTAACTTCTGTTAACTAATGTTTTACCTTAATTACTGTAGGCTGCCTTGCATCTCATCTTGTTAGAAAGATGGGGTACAAATTCAATAACTATCGCCCTGTGTCTCTTCTCCTATGTCTTTCAAAATTTTAACTTCTGTATTGATCCTGTTGGATCTTTCTGCAGCCTTTAACATTTTGAACCATCAGGTCTTACTATTACAGCTGACATCACTAGGATCCTTTTAGTGTGATAGTTCCTTTTCTGTTTCATCTCAGAGATTTATGTCAAAAAAGCTTTCCCTGTAACAGTAGGGGAGCCAGAAGGATCAGTCTTGGGTCCTCTTCTTTTTTATTATATGCACTTTCCCTTGAATTTCTTACTTCTGAATCAGGTTTTCAGTATCACATTTACCCAGATGACACTCAGATTTTTCAGTTTCAAATCAATTGACACCACTGTGTGGAAGTCAGCAATGGACTGTCTGTCATAAGCACAATGGCACCCATCTCAGTTGCCAGAAACCTTGGAGTCCTGCTGGATGATAGTCTATCTCTATGTCCTTTTATCAGGGCTACACCAAAGGCATATAACTTCCATCTTTTGAAGGTCTGCAGGATCTGGAGGTTCCTGACTGCAGAGACTGCCCATCTGCTTGTTCAGGTCTTGGTTATCTCACGCCTGGATTATTGTAACAGCTTACTAGCAGTTTTGCCTTCCTGCTCTCTTCTTCCTCTGA
The DNA here is from genome assembly GCA_948472985.1 of Iguana delicatissima. NCBI lineage: Eukaryota > Metazoa > Chordata > Lepidosauria > Squamata > Iguanidae > Iguana > Iguana delicatissima. The sequence continues at coordinate 364,876 of CAOKZL010000597.1, read as the reverse complement.
TTTTAATTCAGAACAATGCCATCCAGGCTGTTTTAAATCTGCTTACATATTCACCTGTTTCTTCTCCCCATGGAGCCCTTCACTGGCTATCAGTTCAAGCCAGGGTCTGCTTCAAATGTTTGGTTCTGGTATTCAAGGCTTTGCATTCTAACCTCCCTCAGTACTTCACAGCTCAGATAGTATAGTATGTTCCATCCAGGAATTTAAGATCTCAGGCAAAGGATTATTGTTTGTTCCACCAACATGCACAGCTTGGTCAAGGCTGTGAGCCGTTCAAGATCTGGCTCTGCATTTGTGGAATGGTCTTCCTTTGGACCTCTGGCTGCAGGAGGTTCTCACCTGTTTTTGTAAACGGTTGGAGACTTTCCACTTTGATTCACCATCTTAAGCCATTGAGTTGTGTTTAAGGTGCTGAGATGGGTAGTGACTGGTGGGGTGTTTGGAATTTCATCTCATGTATTGTTATAGTGTTATGTTTTATTGTCTTTGTCCCTGATTGTATATGTTGATGTTCTGCCTTTTGGTGAAAAGGGTGTTATAAATTATCATTATTGTTAATAATAAATAAACAAACGGAAGTTGTATCTCTTTATGAAAATATATCCCTGCCCCATAGAATGCCAGTAAGATTACCTTTAGAAGCCATACACAAAGAAACCCATCTGTGCCTTTGAAAAATGTGTGCAACTAAAATAAGCATATGTCATGAATGCCCACAAACACACTTTTGTCAATGAGGTAACGCATACACAAATATATTCATCTGGGGAAAATCACAGAAGTAAGCGTGTGTTTCTGTATGGGAAGAAAAAGTCTCATGACTTGGTATACAACTGGGAGAAAACAAGACTGAGAGTCTAAAAACAAGCACAGCCCTGCTCCCCATGAACAAACATTAGGCTTGCATAATATACTTACTGGGTTTCTAAAATACAAAACAAGAAAGGTTTTGAGTCCTCATAAGTAATTAATCACACTTGGCATTGTAGACCCTGAGGAGGGAGAAGGTGTGTTTTGAGGGGAAGGACAGAGAAACCATCCTGAACCTTACTGCAGAACCAGAGTATCTGTAGTTAGCCAAGATTAAGACTGCTAGTCTGAAGCTTTTGTTTCAGATGTGATGGTACTAGAGTTAGGTCATTTCTGCACAACAGTGTTATAGTGCTATTTTTCCACTTTCAATATCCTTTGAAATTCTGAGGTTTGTAGTTTACCAAGGTCAAATAGCAATCTAGCTGAGAATTCTAAATGTCTTTCCCTAAACTGCAAACCCCAGGATTCCATAGAACGTTGAAAGTGCTCTATAACAGTGTAGTGCAGAAGTGGCCTTAGTATCAACTGTTCTTCTCGATCTATGTAGATAAGTGATTGACAACCATGTACCAATTTTTCTGTTGCCTTTTATTATATTTTAAATGTTTTTAAGTGCTTTAAATGTTTTTAAGTTTTAATGTTTTTAATTTGTGTTTTTAACTTCTGTTTTTAACTTGTGTATTTTTAAAATGGAAGCTTAGTTTGGTTATATTTTAACTTTAATAAGAGTTTTTTAGTTGTATTGTGTTTTCCAAAGATTGTATGCTGCCTTGAATCTCACACTAGAAGGAAAGTGAACTATAAATAAAATAGAATAGAATAAAATAAAATAAGTAAATAGATGACACACATTGGCTTCTGTGTTGGCTTTAAGCAGGAGAACTAAGTAATATGACCATACCCATAAGAGCAAACTGGCAATTGAATTTATCTGGTGCTTAGGAATGGAAAGAATATCCACAAATATTTGTTTTCAATCTGAAAAATGGGTTTCCTGTCATTTGGGAAACCCAGCTGGGAAGAATTACATAAAACCAAGAATTGTGCACAATTTTCACCCATTATTTGCATATTCAGAACTGTCTTGGAAAATTATTCTGCATGGAAAGTGTTGTATGTGCTTGTGTGAACCTTCAGGTTTCTTGCTGATTTATAGTGACCCCATGGATTTGATAGGGTTTTCTTAGGTGAACAATACTCAGAAATGGTTTTACCACTCCCTTCCCCTGAAACATAACCTACAACACCTAGTTTTCATTGGCAGTCTCCCATTCAAGCACTAACCAGGTCTGAACCTGTTGTTTTTTTGAAAGATCACACAGGATCTGGTAGCTTTAGGACCTATGTATCTGTAATTCGTAGGCTCACCCTGAACAAAAATATAGCATTTAATTTGGTATAAAACTAACATGAATATATAATGTTGTTCCACCTTTAAGAGAAACTCAATATCACAGAAAGGAATTTTGAATCATTTGGGACACTCTGGGAAATTTAGGATGGATACCTGCTTCCCCTCCCCAGTTGCTTTCACTAGGTGTAACAGCTTGGATGAAGGAGGTGCTCCAGCAGGTTATGTATAGAAGATTAGCTTGTAAGAAGGCCTTCAAACCTGAAGCTGGCCCCAATTATTTCTTTAATCTTGTCCTTCAGGTTAGTGTGTAGAATGGCCTGGTAGATTCACTTGTCTAATGCAAGAGTTGAGGTAACATTTTTAAGGAGATAGATACCATTTATCTCATGTTTATCTGAAATTTAGATTTATCTAAATCTTTTCTTTTTTTTTTTTTTGCATCCTAATTTCCACAAGCTCAGCGGAAAGGCTGTTTATAATATAATTATAAAGTCCAAACAAAATCCAGTACTATTACTTTAAAAATAAAAAAAAAATAAAATTATTAACAGCAATTCAAAAAAAAATCCAGCACATGGGCTTTAAAATCACCTTTTTTACTATTCATTGAACAGATGGCCACAAAATGTAATGGCAATGTGGTCAACTGTATCTGCTCTAGCAGCTGCTTACAATGTAAAAAGGGGTCAGTCTGTTCCATACTATGAATATCTTGATTGTTCTCACATGGGGAAAGGTCATTCTCAGTGACAAAACAAGGGAACATATGATTAAGTGGAAAGGCATGTGCTCTGAATGGAGAAGATCTCAGGTTCATTCTTTTATGTCTTGAGTTAAAAGGATTAAGTAGCACACAGTATGAAACATTTTTTCCTTGAAACCCAGGGAAACTACTTCTAGTCACAATAAGCAATAATATTCTACGGACAAATATACCAGGCTTAGTATGAGACAGTTGTCAATGCCAGAGGAATCTACACATGCTCACCTCCTAGAACAGATAGTTGATATTGCAAGGGCAGAAATTTGGGGGTGACTCTGTTATCTCCCCCCCGCCCTGATTTTCCCACATATGTGTGAGCCAGGTATAGGTGAAGTAAATTTTTCTATTACCTCTCAGTTATAGCAGTATCCTTGCTGTAGGGTAGTTTTTCTTCTGGACACTAACTTCCTTATTAGGTCCTGTTCCTTTACAGAGAAAAAAGAAAAAGTAAAAAAGAAAAGGAATGACTTCAACCTTCATTCAACTGTGTTAGTCCCACCAGACAAACATTGTTTTGGAAGGCACGTTTGGGTCAGTGTGAGGTCCATTGATTTACTCCCACTTCAGCATGTATCAAGCTACAGGCTTTGGTTTCTGCTCAAAACACTTCCAAGTTCCCCTTTAGATTGTACCTGCATCTGCATTGACTGTTACTTTACCTGTGAGAGGTTATACCATACCAGTATAAAGACATGACAAAACAGCCACAGTGCTTTCCAGAATATGCTGCGCGCTCTCTCTCTCTCTCTCATTCTCTCTCTCTATCTTTTCCCTTTAGATTTTGATGAGCCTCAGAGGGTTATCTGTATCTGCCTATCTGATCTGGTCTGATGTGAACTATCTGATCTGATCTTCCCAAGGGAAACGAGAACGGATGGAGGGGTGTGCCACCCTGAGTGGCACCTAGATGAAGTGTACACTATGCTGTGTTAACACAACTTGACAAAGCATGGTAATTTGAAAAGACTATTTTGTTCTTATTGCTTAGGAGCTGCTGTGTAACTAGAAAATATGGTAGCAATGAAGTTTGGTTTGTCTTAGTTGCTCTCCCCAGAGGTAATTGATAAGAACACGAAAACTGTTCAGAAAAGCAGCAGCAGTGGAGTCATGTCTATGCCCTAAATACAAGCAGTATTTTCTGTCATAGCTTTCCTCCAGGAAGCTAGCTTACTGGGGAAAGAACTAGAAATGGAACCAGAACTATCCATTTTAAAAAAATACATATGTTTGAAAGTGCCAAGAAACACCTGCCATTTCAGTGTGTGTGTGTGTGTTCTCCAATTATCTTAGAAAATATCTATAGTTTGTTTTGTCGTGGCTCACTTTCACCCTCATTTGACTTTCATTGCCATCAGTGACCATTTGGTAAGCTTTTACTGCTTATGTTCCCCTTCACACTACAGAATTAAAGTGGTATGGTTTTGCTTTAACTGCTGTGCATCCCTCCTATGGGATTCTGGGATTTACAATTTTGGGAGAAGTATTTAGATTTTTCATCTAGAGAACTTTACTGCCTTCCCAAACTACAGAACCCAGGATTCCATAGGATGTGTCTATAGGCTATGCTAGTTAAAGTGGAATCAGTGCTCTCATTGTGTATTGTGAAAGGATCCTATGGGACCATGTGACTTTTGTGTATTCACTGTTGCCAGGGTACACACATATATTAATCCAAGGAGCACTGCCTTCACTTCTAAAGAGTCTTATGTGATCCACGACCATTGCAGGTAAGGGGGAAATGATACTTAAACAGTAGCATTCAGTGAAAAACTATGGAAAACTCAAGTGCTGGGAGCAAATGTTCATATTCTATTTCTGTTTTGAAACCCAAAATTAAACAGGAGAATATTTTTATCTTAAAAAAATGGTGATATTTGGAACATAAAAGACATGGACCTGTTTTGAAAAACTGAATGAGACTGAAGTGACTGGGATGGGGAAAGTACACAAACAGTAACATAAGAATATACAATTAGAATATACAATTAGGAACCAAAAATCATGGCAATGGCCTAAGAATCTTGTTGCCATGGGATTTTTCCACATTCCACCAAATGCCACTATTATAAAGGGCCATTGGCCACTCACTCTACCCACTCAACCACTCCCCCACTGGCCTTTTTATGGACCCCAGAAAGGCAAGGACATAGCTTGCTGCTGGTGATACTCCAAGGATCGTGTCCACATCCTCATGATATACAAATTGAAAATTCTCTATTATGACAGACAGGGTCTGAAGCTGCATCCATTCAGTCTGTATCAACAGTAGCATCCAATTCAGAATGAATCCAAGCTCTAAATATTCTTAATGTGGGTCATAAAGTAAAAAAAGTACCTGGGTGTTTGAAGCAACTCTGCTGAATGGGTCTTCGCTGATACAGTCTTTACAGAGCACTTCTTACTGATATTGTTATTGCTGCCCATGGTAATACAGGATAGGCCTTTGAATAGGCTTTGGTCCATGCTCAGTTGGATTTGTTTCATGTTTTCTGTCAATGTTTGAGTTGTCATTTTCCTAGAGAACAAGGGAACTGATTTGAGTCCATTCTATAAGAAGGTATACTCGGGTATGATAGTGTCCAACCCACTGGCCACTTCCTCCTGCCAGGTATCAATTAGGATTTCAACAGAAGTGATCCTTCATCCTGCTGGAGCCAACCATCTTAATTGACATCCACCCCTGCAGAAGATGTATGTCTCAATAAATCAAAAAGCCAGCTGGTAGTAATCTTACCATAACAATAGAACAATGGAGAGTTAGATCTAACATTATCATCATCTCATCCAGCACATAATGTCCTAAGTCCACACTAAAGTCAAGGGAACTCCAACTCTACCTCTTGACTGACTTAGCTAACCTAGGAGGGGAGACTTTTGAGCAGTGGATAAATGATCCTAGTCACCTAACCTCAAATGCACACACAAATCCAGCAGATAGTAGCATGGAATCTTGGTCAAGATGGTGTTACTAGGCCATATACCCCCACACTTTGATATGGTTTAATTGGAGAAATATGATTTAATTAGCAATTGGCATTGATATAAAATATGTCCTGCTATGGCTGTATGGCCAGGCTGGATGAGAGGAGACAGCTGGCTGAACATGTGCATTGTGAATTAGGTCAGAAAACACCTCCAGGCGTAGCCAGGTCATAGTCGGGAAATCACCAGGAAATTCCAGAGATAATGGGCTTGCAGTTAGCCCTAACAACTTGACCTTTCGGACAATAGTGTCTTGGAGCTTCCCGTAAGACTGCTTATTGTCTTAATTCCTCTTCCTCTGACCAAGCAAACCCTTCTTTTGTCTTTAAAATTGTCTAAGAAACACCAAGCTATCAGAGTGACTATTGGCCCTTTGTCACCTGACCCTAAGACCATTAGCCCATTCTGGACCTCATAGTCCACTTTGTGAACTCAATTGTTCACTCAGCCAGACAGCCATTAACACCCTTGCCCTCCAGGCAGAAATTGGGTGTATACACCTGTTTTTGGCCATGCAACTTGCAGTACACTGATTGCTGGTCACTACTCTGCTGCTCTGATTCAAATTGTGTATTGTCCTTTGACATGAGTCTAAGGCCATTTCTGCACGAGGTGAGGGAATCGCCCCGAGCCGCTACTTACCAGATCTTCTGGCTCCCCGGTCGGGTCCAGGATGCTCCAGAGCAGTGCGTGCTTGTCGCTCCGCACTGCTCCGGCATCAAAAATGGCAGCTTCCAGTTGGTCGAGGGTCTTGACCAACTGCTGAAGCTCACCAGCCTAAAGCCCACCCCCAGCAGATTGCAGGCTCACATTGGTGAGGGCCTGCAAATCTGCACAAGGGAGCAGGCTCGCAGTGGCGCGTTCCATGCTTTTGAAAGACCTGATTTTCCTGGTCTTTCAAAAGCATGCTGGACAACCATCTGGGGTCATTCCAGAGCGGGCTGAGGTGCAGATCTACATTAAGTAGTCCAGACCCAGTCCGCTCCCAGGTGCAGACGTCCTCCCTAGAGGGCGGACTGCACCTTTTCAAATACCCCATGCAGAAATGGCCTAAGCAACATTGCAGCATCCTTGCTGCTCTTCTAGATCAGTAAATATCATCCACTATATCCTGAAATCTCACTATCCAAAATGTTCCTTCCTTTTCTTTCAGTTAGCCTTTTGTGATTGTGTAACTGTTTGGATCTTGTGTGTGTGATTAACTCCCCCGATAAAACACATTAAACTTATGTTTGATTCTCTGGCTGATTCTTCCCTGCAGAAGTACTGGTAAACATTGGTGTATAATATATTGTTAGGTTGCCCCCCTCAGGCCTCTTATTTGAGCAAACATTTTCATGGAAGTATAGGTATCACAGGAGGATCCCTGAATCACCCACATTTTAGGATAAGAGTGATTCAAAAGCCAGCATAGAGAAGTGTTTTGAGCACTGGGCTACCACCCTGGAGAACATGATTCAATTCCCCACTCAGCCATGGAAATGTACTGGGGGACCTTGGACACATCACACACTCTCAGCCCCCAGAAAATCCCAAAATAGGTTCACCTTAGGGTCACCATAAGTCAGAAATGACTTAAAGCACACAACAACAACAGGATAGTGCAATCATGATAAATCACTTTAATCCCATGTCTTCATCCCCAGATCTTGCCTGCTGCTGTACAAAGAAACCCAGCAGGCAAGGCTGAAAGAGACTAATTCACCATCAGTATTTCCTCCAGCCAGGTCTCTGTGATACGAGTCAGGTTGGCATGTTCATACAGGATCAAGTTCTAGAAAGCTGTTGTTTATCATTCACCAACTTGCAATTCACTCAGAGCATTTTTATTCCAGTGGGGCTATTGCTACTGCAATCCAATCTGTCTGAATTGAGGATTTGGTCTGGAGAAAACCAATGCCATAGAGCTCCTGTGATGACAGAACTATCCTTTTTCCTGATCTGAATTTTATTCCTTATTTCCTGAGCTAATGACATTCTCTTTCTTAAGCAAGGCATGTGGTTCTTGTTTTGCTGCACTCATGCTACTCTCCCCATTGGCTTCTTCTGCTTTCTTGCCTTTTACTTTTACTTAACATCTATGAAGATCAGTCAAAAGTAGGCAGAATACCTGAGGAGCAGATTAGCTTGGTCAATGGTGTTCAAAGAATCTGCATGCCTGGCTTCTCTTTGACATTAAGGTATTTCAACCAGTCACTGCCAAAGGCTTCAGCACCACCACCATGAACTCTCTTACCACGTTATAATGTAGATTAATAGGCTTCCTATACTGCCACATAACATATGGTTTTAGCACGTGATTACTGCCGTCTCATTGAACATGATTCAGCTGCTGCAGCAGAAAAGAGCCCTCTGAATTTAAAATGGCATCAATTAAACATGTTTAATTCTTGTCCTGGCCAGAGGGCTGTATCACAGCTGGATGATACTGTGAGGAAGACAGTTTGTTCCGGTCGTAACAGATCACTTTGAACAGCATCATTTATCTAAATTACTTCTAGCAGTGTTCAAATGCACAATGTGAGTTCACCTCTTCAGGGACTCTGCATAAGAATGGTGTGTACCACCTAATGGAGATGCATACAGATAAAATACAATGGGACTGAATCATCCCAGTAGCAAGAACACAATGGAAAGGTAAGTGAGGGAAAGAAAGAGAAAAAAGAGAGAGCAAGAGATCAGATTCAGAGTAGAATTATGTGTCTCAAACTATTTTAGCAATCCTCGTGTGTGAGCCAATTGTATATAAGAGAGTTTGGAAATGACACAATTTCCAGAGATATATTTTGATTCCATACATCCCCAGAAAACCACAGAGATATCTGAGGATACCTGCACTGCCACAAGCAAAACCTAGGAATGGGGAGGTGGAATTGTATTAATCTATCATGATTCCAGAGACCCAGCATGGTATAGTGGTTTGAGTGTTGGATTACGAACCTGGAGTCCAGGGTTTCATTATATTCTTGGCCATGGAAACCCATTATGTGACTGCAAATGTATCACACACTCTCAGTCCCAGAAAACCCCATGATCTTAGGATCGCTATAAGTTGGAAACAACTTGAAGACACACAACAACAACATGATTCCACTGCCTCAATCCATAGATTCTATCCTATAATTTTGTTGGCTTTATAGAAATCTATAGGGAGTATTGGGTTTGGATCAGGGAGAACTGTCTTCACATCCTGACTAAGTCATTATGCTCTTTAATCTCTGGTAAGACCCAAGGCCATCAAGACTGAGTTCAGACCCAATGAAAAAATATTTTTTCACACCCTCCACCCTAACCTGGGTTGCTAATTCTTTCAAACAGCAATACAGGACAGCCATCTCTATTGCCAGGGCAGGTCAATTCTGGCCAGTACGTGTGAGGCGGGCCTATATAAAGCCAATGCCAAGTCTAGATTTACTCATTCACAACTGTTCCATTTTCATGATCACTATTTAGTCACTATTGTGACACTATTGCTACAATTGTAACTTCCTCCTCCCAACCTTGTCTATTTTGCATCAGCTACGTGGGGAAGTAAGTCTGTTCTGCTGGTGATCAGAGCATGGGTTAATGATTATTTATTAGATTTGGGTGTGTGTGTCAGACCAGGATTGATTACTTAAATAAGTTACTAATCTTGACCTGACCTCCCGCCTCACCCCCACCTCCCAAAAAAACTCTGATCATTTACCAGTGTTCTGATCACCAACAGAATGGACTTCCTTTTGGCTGTAATTGACATAGAATACTAGTTAATATTAACTTTTTACACTAACTGTTAATGCTAATGTCATCATCATTGTCATCATCACCATTCTTGTCAATAGTTTTCATTGTCATTGTTATCAATAGCTATGGGGAGGTCACATAACTACTCTTGTCATGTATCTCATAGTGTGGGTGTAATGAATCAATGGAAGTCCTGCTCATTTGAAGCTTTCATAGCACACAGGGTCTACTTATTACACAGGGCAACAATCAGGGGACATATAATCAAGGTAGAAGCACAAAGTAATTGGCAATAACAGAAAGAACATTCTGAAACCCTTCAGCTGATAATGCAATTAGAGACTTTGCACAGAGTGACAGGGTCACACCAGGCCTCTGAAAAGTCATGATTGCTAGAAACAAGCTTGATTTTCTGAAAATGTCACAGGCAGGGAGAGACAAAAAGGTCTCTCTTCTCTTCAAATTGAGATTCATTTTTAAGAAAATGGGAAATGGCCACTTTGGTGGATTTTCTCCCTGACAAACCAAATATATTTATGGGCACATGTTTTTGTGTGTATACAGAGAATGGGGGGAGAGTATGAAATACACAAACAATGTGCATCAACCATAAGATTCAACTGGGACTCAGATTCAGAGATCTGGAAAGCATCCTGATTTCGCTTGGCCAAATATAACACTGAATCTGAACCCAAATTCAGTCAGGGTTTGAGTCCAAATCTCAGTTTATAAATCTAAATGTTTATATCCTACACTGACTGTCACTGGAAATCAAATGGATGTAACTCCCGCTCTTCTCTTCAGAACAACTGAATTAAATTTGCAGGGACAGGTGCTTGTTATGCAGGGATTATACCTGCCATATTACATTTGCATAGGTGGGCTTGATCTGGGCATGTATTCAAATATTGTTGATATTTTAAAAGGAATTGCAGATGATGATGATGATGAAGATGATGATGATGATTCTTGCCGTAAGTCAAATGCTAGAATATTTGCCTCTTCTGAGAGAATCATGTCTGACAAGTTTCAAAGGAAGAAGTCCACCAAGTGTTATGCAAGAACAGCCTTTAGAGTCAGGAGATTGCAAAAAAGGATACATGACTAATTTTTTTGTAGGCAATTGTCACAAAAAGACTGAGATACAACACAGAGGTGTATTTAGTTAACAAAGGTAGACAGGCTTTTGTTTTGCTTTTGGTTGAAGAGGAATGTTCAAACCTTCTGGTGGGCGATCTGCTTCACTTTGCCCTCCTTGATATTTGGGAGGTTAATTTACACAAAAATTTGACTCTTCAAGCATTTTTCAAGCAAACTCTTTCACAGACTCTTCCAAAATATATAATTTTTCTCATTCCTGCTGTAAAGTAGGGATGTAAATCTTTTCTTGTTCTTATTCTTACACATAAATAAAATGATCTTTTTTTCACCTGCTGGGAAAGATCACAAGAGGCATTGTTCATTTATTTTTCATCATTTATTTAAAAAAAAATGTTTGTGGGAAAGAAACACTTTTGTTCAAAAATTGTTTTAGCATAAAGATGAACATTATACATGGAAGAAGATGCATAAAAATGCACTTTTCATATTTTTTCTTGATTTTTTCTTGATTTTTCTGTAAGCAATAAGGGTTGAAATATTACATCATCCATCACTGTAGTTAAGGCTTATTATTCCCCCCTCCAAACAAAACAAAACAAAACAAAACAAAACACTCTTTGCAGCCTGGTATCTCCCTGACCAAAATGTTTCTAAGCACTGGTGACTGGGACATTAGGTTCATTTTCACACTAGATTGTTATAGTGCTATTATTCCATTTTCAACATCCTGTGAAATTCTGAGGTTTGCAGTTTAGGGAGGGCCCTCAGAGACCCCTCCCTAAATTGCAAATCCCAGGATTCCATAGGATGTTGAAAGTGGAATAACAGCACTATAACAGTCTAGTGTAGACATGGCCTAGGAAATCATATCTACAGTGTTCTCCAAGTCATGGGATACATGACAGTCCTATGACTGGCAAAGCACTGCTGATGTCATTTCCCAGCACTTCAATCTCCAGCAGCTCAGCAAAGTTTTGGCTAAGTTGTTGCTAGGTTGTGAAGTTAGGTTTTTGAAGCCATGTTATTCATGGTCATTCCCCGGCAGTTGCAGTATCATGAGTGTAGCTGTCAATGTCATAGCTGGTTGAACAGGCTTCCAGTCACAAGTATAAATAAAGGAGAAGAGAAAAAAGGAAGGAGGAAGAGAAGGTCAATATGGTATATTATATAGAGAATATGAATGTGTTCTAGGAATATTATTTAATATAAACTAATCATATGTCCAAAAATATATGTTGCTGGAATTGACATCTATAAAATTCATGATCATACAGTAAGACCTTCTCAGCACTGACCAATATTTGGTGAGTATTTCTCTTCCCACCCTAGGTATTCATATAGTCAACTATGGTAACAGTATACAGGGTCTATCCATATTGGTTTCTCTGCAAAAATGCCTTTTTTTCCTATCAAAATATCAACTCACGAAAGTATTGCAACAGTTGTCTATTTTCCCAACACAAAATTTCTAGCTGACACCTTCTAGACATTCTGGCTCCAATAGAATAAAAAACAGTGACTCTTAAATCCCATTAAAATCTGTGGGAAGTGTAACTAAAGCTATTAAGTGTCATCCAAAATATTGGGATCTGAACTAAATGCACATTTTGGAAAGTAAGTGATGCAGTCAGCATTAAGTACTCTGAACTCTGTTGTGCTTGTATCCAAGGATATATTTGCATGTGTTGAAAGGAGGGGGCAAGAATCTGGTTGTGGCTAGATTGCATCTAGCCAACATAGCAGTGATATGGAACGCCACATTTGTAGGGCTGCATGATTCCCATGGCTGGGAGATCATCTAGAATGATATGCTAGGAGTCTGTAGTGGATAGGCGTTATTTTGTGTGGGTGATTAATCTGGTGTTCAGCTCATTTAAAAATACCTTGTTGCTTAAAGTCACTGAATTCAATGTGAGAAGCAAGTGTGATGAAGTCCCTTGAAATTAAAGTGTCAAATCTCCCCAGCAAATTCCCCCTAAAGTCCCCAAAAGCATATGTGTGTGTGTGTGTGTGTGTGTGTGTGTGTGTGTGTGTGTGTGTGTATTCCTCATATGAAATATTATCTTTTTTGGGGTTAACTTTTTGGTATATTAATCAGCTGTGGGATATCCTTTTTGAAATGAGGCAACTAAAACTACACATGTTATTATGACTATAATGTTCCTATAAATCTGATCTGTTCAACCTGCAACCCTTGAAGCCAGTTGGAGTCAGCTCACCATATGAGGCACCCCCAGTGATTTGACAAGCCTCTTGTTTTTACTACTTGTCTGGGACTGGAAAACACAGTGTTTGCCAAGTACCTGATAATCCATAATACATGGCTCTGGGCTGACTTCAGCTTGGTAGGTCATGAATTGTGCAGGTCTGCCAGAGATTTATACATTATAATTCTTGCTTGTTTCATTTTCAACCCCTTTCCCAGATGCTCTTAACAATGAATCTCAAGATATGGAAAGAAACTGGAAAGGCAACAAAAGCAGAGAATGGTCTGTTCTCTTTACTGCATGGTAATCTATCAGCATATCACATACAACCAAAAGTAATATATCCAGGCTCTCTGATGTTAGTGATAGCCACAGAGGAAAGTAAATTTGAAGTGAATTGATCTGGATAATTCTGTACATTGCCATTTAAAAGTAAACCTTTTTGACCTCCTTGTAACCTTCCAACTAAGTGTGAATAGGACTATAGCTTAAGGCAGAAAAGCTCAGCAGCCTTACTTAGGAGTAAGTCTTACCAAACTCAGCAGGACTTTTCTTTTTCTAAATAAACATGGATTGGATTCACTGTATACCTCTCCCCCCGCCCCCTGCTGTGCCCAATTATTTCAAGTGCCACAAGAGAAGTTTGATGTAAGAGAAGCATATGTTGCAATTAGTATGTGCAATGGGCCACATTTGATAGAATGTTGTGAGTGTTAAGATCAAACACAAGCCACTTCAGACTAATTTTGCACAGTATAAAATTGGAATGAATTAAAAACAACAACAGCAACAGCAAAGAACATAAGCATAGGTGCTAAGATTAGCTTCCCCAGCTGGGATACTTAGGAACATTTTCCCCGCTGGGATCCCACTGTGGTAGGGGACAGAGATAGAACAAGGTGATTCTGAGAATGATTTGACCCCTGATCTCTATGGTTTGCCTTTCTATTAAAATCCACACAATGTTAAGAAAGTCAATTATCTTTGTTGCTAGGTTCTCAGTGGCCCTTTTCGCATGCCTTTTTTTTTTTTTTTTGCATGACAGCCCCTTGAGCCTTGCATGAGTGGGAGCGTCACTCCGTACGATGCACTCCCACTCGCGTGATGTTCATGAGGCTCAAACGGGGCGAACGTGCATTTTTTTATTTTCAGCTCTAAGCCAAAAATAATGCATGCTCACGCAATGCTCGCGGCGGCCTCACGCACTTACCTGCGTGTGGTGCATCATCCCAGACGAGCGGGTCGCACTTCCTCCCCCAGTGCAGCCTACAGCTCCCAGACTGTGCTGCGGAAGGAAGGGGCGGGGAGCGAGACTGATGGTCGTGCTACCAGGAAGCAACCTGCGGTACGAAGGAGTGGGGAAGCGGCAGCGTTTTGAATGAGGCTTCTCGCGCGAGCCGCCCTCCCCGTTGCGCAAATGGGTAAAATGCGAAAAGGGCCAGTGACTTAGTAGGCATTCTTAGTAGCCACATCAGTAATCTTAGTAGACATTCTGATGCTGCACTGATGCTGCATGAAGTAAATTAAAATTCTGTAGAATACAAACAAAAAAATCTAAAGAAGAAAGGATGGAAATAATATTTGTAATTAATCATTCTAAGGTTTGTTGTGGAGGAACTATTCTGTGGAGAAAAACGTGTGGCTGTTTTGTGCAAGCAAAGGAAGCCACCTATATTCTATATGACAAATGAGTTTCCTGTGCAGATTTTGAAAACTACTTGCAGTTGGGACTTATTCCACACAAGATTCATTCAATAGGGTTTCCCCAACACCTCAGGGAGAAAAAAAAAACTATTCAGGAAACACCATAGAACTCTCATCTCTATGAGATTTTGCCAGGATTTCCCAATGCTAAAGAAGCATTTTTTTTAACATTTCTTTTAATCTGAATACTTTTTCTCTCTCTGATATGAAGATGTGATATGCTTCTTTGAAAAGTTAAGATGAAGATGCTTCTCCAACAAGCACAATTGATAGTTTCCTTAGAGCAGGAACTTATCCTTGCAACTTGCCTTGCACTAACACATACATGCAAACTGAATGTTAGGTCAGCCCTCAGGCGGGGTAATATTTGTTACAAGACAGAGAATATCCAGTTGAGTCATTCTACAGAAAACAAATCTTCTTAGCTTATGATCCCATTTTGACCAAAGGGCAATGTTGTCCCTCCAGTTACAGAAGAATGTGATAAAGTTAGGCATGGGAAAGATCAAGAAGCGGGCAAAATCCAAACAGCATATATCATATTAGGCATGCTCTTCTAATAATATAAACTGGGCAAAAAAGCTGTCACTAAGGTAAAAATGCAAGGAATTTCCACATAGGGTCAGTTTGTCTGTTTGAGAGCAAATACATATTAAACGTGTTATCAGTAATTCATGTCTGCCTAAATTTGTGAAATTCTCTGTAAATTCTTTTAATATATGCATTTAACTAGCATTTGAATATATATGATCTAATATTTTTAATTCAAAGATTTATACACAAATAAAATGGAACTCTAGATAATGATTAAATATGAATTTTCTCTCAAAATATGCATTTAAATGAACATTTTGACATACTTAGGTTGAATAATATGCCCTTTAGGAAGTGTCTCTGTTTCCATAAGATACCTCAGACCACTTTGAAGTCAGCTAACAGATGCAGAAGGCTGTTGTGGTGCTTATAGCGGTCCTCCCTTGTCAAGAGGCAGAAAGCTCTGACAAGACAAAAATAAGTATTTTGGGTATGTATCAGGAAACAGGTACTGTTTGGCAGTCTTCCCTCTGGGTGAGGGGGAAAAGAAGAGAGGAAGTCATAACAGCATCAGAAAAGGGGAAGGATGTGTTAGCTGGCAGCAGTCTTTCTGCTCTGACTATAGGCTGAGGAAATGTCAGTTCCTCCACTGATTCTTCCAACCTGTAAGAGTAATCTTTCTGGCTTTAATCTTCTGTGTCCTTCCCTGGAAGTCAATCTAACTGAAATCAGTGAGACTGAACTCTGAATAGACTTAAATATGATTGCACTTTTGAACTGCCAAAAATTGCGTCAGAATTAGAAAGCAACATTCTTTTACCTATAATACCTGAAATGGTTGCTTTGTATGGGATTCCTTTTACCACCCTAATTTCACTAACCTTCCTTGGGACTGAGGATTTTCCCACAGTATCCCGAATGTGATGAGTAATCTATTTACACTGTCTGCCCCTCTTTATTTTTGAGGGAGAAGGATGTGGAATGTTGCCATTCCTGCTGAGCTTTAAGTAAGACAAAGCATCTTCAGGGCTTACAGTGACAAAGAATAAATTATATCTGTGGCTTTTGCAGATGGTTAGATAAATCCGAGCAAAAGGAAAGGGACAGAAATATTGGTTCTCTATTAACTAATAAGTAGATATCTGGAAACTTTTATTGAATCTAAAAATGATGAATGTCTCTAACATTTAACAGCTACAGGAGGTGACCTTTATCAAATAATCACCTATATTCTAAGATGACTATAGGAGAACCTGGACATAGTACAAAAATGTGTGTTAATAAAAATCATGACACCATTACAACACTATTACAACAATTATTAATGTTACCTTCCCTGCAACACACACACACACACACACTTGAGTTCATGCACAAAGAGACAGCTAATATTAAATCATTAAAATCTGGTTTATTTATTTCTTAATGTATATATAACCCATCTTTTGAAAATAGCACTTAAGGTAGCAAACAGTAAAACTAATATAAAAATATATATAAATTAAATAGAAAAAGAAAGCAGATTTAAGATTCGTCTTATTGAAGAAACAATAGCTCCATTCAGCCAACACACAGTTTCCCAACTGGGGGGAATATAGTATCTATCCATGAGGAGATACATGACAGGAAGAGAACTAGGCCAGCCACCCATACTGGGGTTTAAAGCTCCCCACCACCACAAAATCCCTTGCATCCCCGTCAAATCTATTTCTTCATCAATCCCCATACACCTTAGGTCATGGTGACTAGCTGATGTCCCATAGCACCACCCTCTCAAATTGGTCCTTTAGGAAAAAAAGGGAACCACCAAAAACTATCCTTCCAAATTCCATCCCAAACAACTAACCTAGAAGGATATAATTGTTAATGGTACAAAAGTTGGTGAAATGCCCAGGAGAATCCATAGGGGAAAATATCCTGTTTTCCATTTTCCATTGTAGACACATACCATGGTTTCAAACCAGTCTTCTCATTTCCAGGACTTCTTGGATGAGATGGATTATCTAGATTCATTTCAGTTTTTTTTTTACTTACGACTAATTTATGAGACAAACTAGTCCAGAGGGAAAAACTGAAACGAATCCCAGGTAATTCATCTCATCCAAGAACTTATGGAAATGTGAAGCTACCACATTGCCCAACAGTGGAATGGCAACCGCCTGACTTATGGGGCAGGGCGGTTTGCAGTCTGGGCGGATAGCGCTTCTGCAGCATGTTGGCCATGCTGGCAATGTGTTTCTTCTTCCCAGTGTCATGCCCTGCCCTGGAGACCCTGGCAGTGAGAAGAAGGATTCAGAATCTGAGGCAGAGGCTTTTCCAGAGGCAGACTTTTCCACAGAAGCTTGTTCAAGAGAAGATAACAAACAACATGAGGGGCCTGAGCAAGGGCAACAAATATCAGAGGATGACTCAATACAAACTCTTAGGCCCTTTTCACACGGGGTAATTAAAACAATGTAGTGCGACCTCTAACGGAGGTCATCTACACCATGGAGTGCGCTGGGTCATTTATAATTTTGAGGTTCTACACCTCAAACTGCTCTGAAGCGACCGGAAGTGGTGGTGCCACGTGTTTTTTAAAAACCTCTTTTCAAGAGGTTTTTAAGAGGCACGGAGCGTGCAGCCCCATACAACTCCGTTGCAGTGCAGTGTAGATTTGCAAGCGCGCACAAGTGCATGCCTGCAGATCTGCCAGGGGTAGGCTTCCGGCTGGCGAGCTTCTCCGGTTGGTAGAGAGCCTCCGCCAGCCGTAAGCCACCATTTTGGATGCCGCAGGACGCCACAGGAGTGTGGAGCAGTGAACTCGCGCTTCTAATTCATACCTATATCAACCCGGCTGCCAATAAGCTCTGTTTCAGCGTGTTTTCCCCGTTTCTCCCTCCACGTGTGGAAAGGGCCTTACTCTGCAAGACAGAGAATGCCAGAAAGAGGGGTTATGCTGTTCTATATATTTAAATAACACGTGATCCCTAATGAAGGAACACATATGGCAATAGCATGATTAAAATAAAAGGCTGCCCACTGACCCTTCCCTTTCAGGGTCAGCAACAGATCTTTCTGGTTGTGAAGCCCTGCACTGTGTTCTCTTTTATCTGGATCATCTTGAACCTCTGCCTGTTTGACTACGACTTAGGTTTTCCCTTTGGATTTGTTTGTTCTGGAACCTGAATTCTGTTTGGACATTTCCCCGCTCTTGCCTTGTGAGTAAGCCCTGCTCTACTGCTTGTTGATTAATTATCTGCTCTGCCCTGGACACAACACCCAGGGGGCTGTGCGTGCTCACATAGCCTACTGGGAAGGGGGAGCCAGCAGCCAGTTGACTTAAACCATTAGTTTGAATCTATTGGCTGTTGTGTTGGTGCAGGGAGGATCTGCCCTGGCTGGGCAGTTTTCCCTCTGGTTCGGTGCTGGGGTACTTATTTCCCCACAGCCCCAACTTTCAGCCAGTTCTTCACTGGACATTGCCCACCCCTCCCCCTTTTGAGTTGTGTCTGCTTTTGTCAGTTTTGTTCGGGTAGGGTCTGAGCACTTGGTGGTGGCACTATGTTTGATGGCATTTTCTGTTTTATGTTTTGTATTCCTTGTGATCTTGTCATAACTTTAGGGGTGATTGCATGGTACAGGATTTGGGGGTCTCCCATGTCATTGGTGTGGTTTGGAGGTCCCTTTGTGGGGAGGAAGGGGTTGGGGAGGAAAGGGCCTTCCTGGCCGCACTGGTGGGGCAGGGCTTTTCCACCCCCCGGCAACAGGGAGGCCATGTTGGTTTCCTAAACCCATGGTTGGCTGTTCCTGTCACCCCAACAGTTTTGGCGGTGACAGGTGTTGATCTCATCAGTCAACAACAGGTTGATCAATGTCTGTATCCAGTCTCATGCGTATGCCAACCTTAGCAGCTATAGCCAACAAAGTTGTGGCCTTTATCTCCCAATTCCTGCGTCTGTATCTTTTCTCCCAACGCTTCTTGCCTCTGGACATGCAAATTGGAATTGGCCAATTACACAGTTTGATGAAGTTCAGAAGGAAAAGAAAAGAAAAGAAAAGAAAAGAAAAGAAAAGAAAAGAAAAGAAAAGAAAAGAAGGGATCATAACTTGTCAAAAGAAATATTGACATGTTGGTTGTTTTTAAAAGCCAGTAAAGACAAGAACTAAATACATACAAGGATCTCCCTTCTCAAAAGATTTTGTCTACATCGTTGAGATGTACAAATGTAAAAGTATCCATTACAACTAGAGAAGTAGAGACAAAAATTATATCCACCAGATTTGGCTGAATCATACCATACTAGTTAGAAAGGAAATGAGCAAGTATACCTGAAAAGATCAAGTACGTAATATTGTTTAGTATCAATGCCCATATGTTCCTTGTGAAGGCCCTACATAAAAGCTGACTGTATCTATAGTCACATCAAAATACAGAATATCAGGAAATACTACAGTCTTAAAAATGAATTACATATACTCTGGCAAACTTCCATTTCATGTCATCAATAATTATTTTCCCTTCTAAATGTTATGTTCTCTGGGCTAAAGTATGAAAATGCAGAAGGACAAAAAGTTGGAAACCAAATGCTGGTTTCATAACATAGTTTATGAGTTCATCTTTTATGCATTTCACCAGCCCTTTTCTTTTCTTTTTTTTTTTAACACAGTCTGCAACATATTAATATATCAGCTCTAAATAACTACTGGATACAAAAGCTTTGATTTGCCCATTCATGTCAGTCCAGTCAGTCAATATTTGTATTGGCAACCACCTGAAAAATAAACATAGTTATGGAAAACTGTTTTGTACATCTTGCTAACTAATGGCAGCATAGACAGTAATCAGATGATTGCCTTTTGTCAAAGAACAATGATGAAGATCTACAATTTAACAAGAGAGGGAGAAAATTTCATCAAGAAAATGAGTAACAGAATAAACTAATCAAGACGCTCCATTTTCATATTATTACCTAAGACTGCAATGCACAATTGGCATTTAATATCTGTCAGACACCACTTAGAGAATGCCAGACAGCTCAGTTCTCACTAAGTTTTGCTTTTATTGTTGTTGTTATTCCTTACGCTGACTTCATAGCTTTTCCTAACCTATGCCTGTAGCTATTGAAACCAGCTAAAGAAGTTGATTTTGATAAAATAAGCTCTCTGGCTGAACTGCTTTGTTGGAACAGAGAGGAGTCATAAGTAGAAGTGTTTTAAGCTTCCTGTAGAGGAGGTGCTGTTATACAAAAGGTCTCTGCCTGCCATTGGCTACATGGCTAGAGACTGATCTGTGCAAAAGGGCATCACTTCACACACTCATCTGTCCAAAAGGACATCACTCTATACAAAGCTCTGTAGGCACTTCTTGCTGAGTGCATAGAGATATGAAGAATATATGAAGACTATGAATTCTGTAGGATCCACACATATGCACTATAGTTCATTCAACAGATATTATTTCTTGTTCATTTGCTTCAGCTGGTACTCAAATGCACAACTACTATGGCCTATGCTACAAAATTGGTTAGAAAATTAACTGCAGTGCTAGGCATTTTCTTAATAGTGAGCAACACACTATACGTGCAGATGACATCATGCTTGTGTGTGTGTGTGTGTGTGTGTGTGTGTGTGCACATGAACATTAGACAAAAAAAATGCACAAGGGATATGCATGAATGATGGAGGGATAGGGATGTAATTCAGGATTTTTGATCTGCATTTTTCATTAGCTTCTTTAGAGTAGGTGGTTTCAGAAGGCACTGACAGAAGATTGTTTATTAGCTTTAGTAAGACATGCTAGATTAGATATCAAATTTTCTTTGATTGCCAAGTGGTAATTGTGAGGCAATGGAAACCAACGTCAAAAAGCAAACAATTGTCCCCATTTTTTACTACTCCTTTTTCATAGGGAAGACATTGCCTAGTGAATGTAGCAGCCTGATGGATGTTATGCTCAGTGATAAAAGATGGCAATCCTGTTACAAATACATTTAATCTTGAGTGCCAAATTATATATGTATCTATTAATCTATATATTCATATAAGTGGGGAGAGGGGAGAGGGGAGAAAGAGACAGAGACGGAAAGGCAGAAACAGAGAGACAGAGAAAGACAGAGATTGGATTTTAGGCACCAAATTCTTGAAAGCTTGGATGGCTTTTTCAAGTAAGGATGGAAAATACTTGGCTAAATTAAGCAGTGGCCTGACTGTTTCAGGTGCCCAGCCCTACCATAAAAAAGAGTGAGGCAGTTACCTCAGCAGCAGAAATTATTGGCTTTCATGTGTGTAGGGAGACAAATTTACTCCAAATATTAAATGAGCAATCTCAAATGATGAAACTTATCCTGCCTCAATAGATTCAGCATCTCAGATAGCTGCTTTATACCATACACGCTATAGAGTTTGGCCTATCGTGTTTTAACCTAGGGCCTTTCTGACTACACTTTTATAGTGCTATTACTCCACTTTCATCATCCCATGGAATCCTGGGGTTTGCAGTTTAGGGAGTGACATTTAGAATTCTCAGCCAGAGAGCTCTTTGGCTTCAGTAAACTACAACTCCCAGAATTCCACAGGATGTTGACAGTAGAATAACAGCACTATAAAAGTATAGTACAGAGAGGGCTTTAGATTAACTACTAGTCCAGAGCTGGTAAAACGAGTATCTCTAGCCTAAGGAAACCTTATCAAATCCATGGTGTTGCCATAAGATGATCAGTTGGCTTCTGTATGGGGAATGTGTGTGTGGGGCGGGTCAGGAGGAATCTTATCCTTTGCATTAAACATCAGAAGTCTTGGTCAAGCCCTGCTGGTTGGTTCTTACATTTAACTTCCAGGGCAATAGTTGTATAGACACATACATGACATCTGTACAAGACATGCTTGTTTCTGCATGCCAAATTTTGCATCCTCCAGTACCTAACAAGCTGAAAGGCGTAAGCAATTACAGGAGGCTGTTTGGCACCAAAAGAGAGCCATGTGATCACTCTAAAGGGCTGGTTGAATTGCAACAATCAACCTTCCTCAAAGCCTTAAAAAAAAGACTAGGCTTTTGTTGCTTTTATTTTAAACTTTATTTTGAATTAAAATAAAATTGTGAAAAAAGCTAGACCAGGCAGTCTCCTTCCTATTTTGCAAATGTTTTCCCCCAGTTATATAATTAAACACACCAACATCTACAAATGAAAACATCTGGCTGAAGCATGCAGAATGCAAACCTAGTGCAAAATTATGCTTTTAAAGCTTCTTTTGCATCTTTTTTTTCTTTTTAAAAATTGAAAACTGTACTTTTTATTGTTTGCTCCTCTTAGCAATTAGCATAACAGCATATTGAATTTTTTCCTTGAGGCAAGAAAGAGAAAACAAACATAAAAGGAAAGAAACAGTCAAAATGCAGGGCAGGTTCAGTTAATGCACGTGCAATTTTTTTATTTTTATTTTTATTTTAGAGGTATGTTATACATACACACAAGGGACATACTGAAAGTAATATCTGTGTGCCATTTTCTCTGAAATTATTATTCCAAGGGAGATATCAAACCACCAGATAGAGAAATTCTTACTTCATGACTGACATGATTTCTATATTTCTAGGTGTTGCACAACCAAAGATATGAAGCAGAAATAAAGAGTGGTCATTGAATTCTCGACCAAAGGATGTACTGCTACCAGCATCCACAGATGGCTCAGAATTGTGTGTGGTGAGGTCACAATTAGTCAGTGTAATGTACAAAAATGGGTAAAAACATTTAAAGAAAGCAAAACCAGTGATGAAGACAAACCACGTAGTGGAGGATCATCAAAACAGGGTGGACAACATGATTCAACAGACCAGCATATTGGTTGTCTGAGATATTGTTGAGGAACTTGGCTGTGGTCACAGTGCTGTCAAGCAGATTATCTACAGCTTTGGATGTAGGAAAGTGCATGCCAATTAATAGCTGATTTGAAAAAGAAGAGCCTGTACATGTGTTCAGAACTGTTGGAAGTATTTGTAGCCCACAAGGATACTTTTTTCAAGATTGCTTGTACTGGTGATAAGACCTGGGCATTCCTGTATGACCTGGAGAACAAGAATCAGTCCATGCAGTGGTGGCATTCCATCCCCCCCTTGCTGTCATTGTGTGTCTTCAAGACACCAAAGCAAAACTATCACAGGGACTGAGAGTGTGTGACATCCCCAAGGTCACCCAGTGGGTTTCCAAGGCCATGCAGGGAATGGAAGCCCCATCTCCAGGGTCACAGTCCACACTCAAATCATTACACCACACTGGCTCTAGACCAAAGAAATTCAAAAGCCAGCACTTAGCACAGAAGATTATATCTTCTGGAATAACAAGGGGTGATTTTGCTTGATTTCCTTGAGCATGGAACAGCAATGAAAGGTGACCACAACACTGCCTCATGCTGGAAACTTCATGAAGCCATCCTTAAGAAAAGACCACGGAAACAGCCGAATGCAATCTAGTGAAACCACAATAATGCAAGACCCTACACTTCTTTGGCAACTTCACAGATTCTTGCACAAATGGAATCATCAGTGGTGCTACATCAGCCTTACAGTCCCATTCTAGTATCCATAGGCTTTCACTTGGATGAAGGAGAACCTTCAGGGACGGGACTTCAATGACGTAGGCAAAGTGCAGGACACTATCAGACACTGGACCAGGGAATGCCTGGGGGAAAAAAAAATCTAAAGTGGATTTGATGAGTGGGTTCAAAGGTGGCACAAATGCATCACCACTATTGGAGACTATATTGTAGATGAAGAGTTACTTTACACATTTATGAAGTTGTATGTATCTCATGCTGTTAATAAAGGAGTTATGATCTGACAGGCATTACTTTCAGTACAACCCCCACTCTCTCCTCTCTGTCTCTTAGTGCTTCATTACCATTTCAGGTGGCAATTGTATCTATAAAAGTGACTTTAATGTGCACAATTCATTTCTTCTTTTCAGTCTCCCTTGTTCCTTAGCTATGCAGGTGGCCTTTAGTTAAGCATGCAGCTATCATTTCAAGGGCAGTAGCAGCATATGCAAGGAACTATCTGGATCCCTTAGTGGGGGCCTAAATTAAATGTCTTTCTTTGTACCCTGGATTCTTCAGAACAGTGTGAAAGTTCTGCATGAGTCACTCCTCCCTCTGTTTTATAATACAACACAGAATGACAAATACCTGATGAATGATTACTTGCCTAGCAATGCAGATGCTACTAAAATAAACATTCCAATCATCCAGAGAAGCAGCAGGACTGTGCCATAGATTTGTTTTACTCTCTCTCCCTGTCTCCCTAACTATATTGGCTACTGAATAATGGAAAAGGCTAAGGAGGTGTTCTGTCTATTCAATTGTATAGAGAAAAAAGATGAGTGAGCATAAAGGCAGAATGGTAATTTTGACCACCACATGATTATGATTGCAATATGGTAAAGGTATTCCAGAAAAGACAAGGACAAAAAAACCCAAAAAGACTAGGTAGTGATATGACATAATTAGAAGAAAGGGATTTGTGCAAATTGTTTGACTTGTTTCAGTGGTTTAAGTTTATGACATTTTGAAAGGTGGTGTATAGAGGTGAGACATTTTGAAAAGTGGTTTGTGAAGGTGAACCTATCTTGGATTAAAGCCTGAGGAAGGATTGTCACTGTATTATATTCAAACTACAGTTATCCTGACAAAGCTGAAGAGGAGGAGGAGGAGAAGGAGGAGGAGGAAAAGGAGAATGATGATGAATGGGCTATTTTTGGTTTTGTTTTTGCACAAAAGGAAATGGTAATACCAGTTCGCTTACAACTTCCATTGTTTGTTCTTGTCCCTCCCCTTCTAATTTTAGCCAAAGATAGTGCTTATATTAATCTCACTGAACTTCTCCACTTAACACTATCTACAGACCTGTTCTAAGCCTTTCCTAAAACCCAAGGAGCATTGTCACCAGCCTCCCACTTATATGTTTACATCCACCTCCATCTTTGATTCAGTGTGCTTCTAACAATTCATATAAATAATTGCATATAAAAATAATAAATGTTAGGAACAAGATTCTTCATTAGAGTTCACCTGGACCTTTACGAAGGGATCCTTCTATTTATCTATCTATCTAGAGAGAGAGAAAAGAATGATTTGTTATGTGAACCTCCACCTACAGTTTGCACACTGCTTCTCCAATGGTAACTTAGTGGTAATCAATACACTTTCTTATTTACATATTCTGCAAGGGCATCAAAACTGCTAACAATTAGATAATTCTGAAGCTCAGAACATGGCTCAAAGTGGCAGGTGTACCAATTTTAATCCTCTTTTAAACTTTTTTTTTTTTTTTTTTGCATTAAGAAATCTAAGAAGACAGTTAGAAAAGGTTCTAGTCCAATTCTGTGTCCATTGTTTTGGTTTTCTTTTTTTGCTGGGATTTCTATGAATACAGGTATTAAAACATTCCCCTCACTCAAGCAGAGCCTGAAGCACTGCCCTCTGTTTTGTCATCACAGAGTTCTACCATCTACCTTTTTTCCATTCTTATTTCTCAGGTGTAGGTAGATTGCAAGCTAGGTTTTGTCATACCAGCTTGTGGGATTCCGAGCCATAGCTCAGAATAAATCCTGTCACAGACATGGTGACTGGATAGAGTATCTAAGGCTCCCTTGTGAATATTAAAAAGGATGCAGCTAAAAGGTTTAAGAATACAAAGGTATCTACTTGCTGCTAGTGTGACCAAATGAATATACTAGCAATGAGATTTAGATGGCTTTTGTGCACTCCGGTGCGTAAGAAGATCCACAGTGCTTCCTGCCATCAGGGCCCTTTTCTGTGATGGATGGCAGTTTGACTTAGAGAACTAAAACATTTTCTTCCTTTGAGTTTGCCCTCTGTGCAGCACCAGAAATGGAAGGCTCATATTGATGAGACAGAAAGGAGAGAGCTTATAAATGGATACTGATTTGCTCTGCATTTTTATGGAAATTGTGAGAGGAGGGCATAGGATGGAGCAGCCCTCTCCAAAGCTACTGCATATTGCAGTCCTTCTTACATTTAAGCTGATGGTAGCTTGGCCCCTGACATCAATGGTTATATACAAAAGAAAAAGCTGCAGGAAGTTGCCTTGCTTTTGCACAGATATGGAATTGCTTACATCAATACAGAGCAAATGCATTTACGTTCAAAACTTTGAATTGCTTTTAAAAGTTATGATTTCACATATTTCTATGTTTGATCCCCAAAATTCATGGCAGGTAACAACATTAAAAATAATCAGTAGTAAAATAAATCCTTGCAGAAGTAATATGTTCAAATATATTTTTTGTTAAAAGCACATAGTGGCTGTCCTCCATCCATTGAAAATACAAGACTTGTGGTACTTCTGAAGACATGTGAAGGCTCCAGATTTGTCAGAACATTGAGGAAAGGGAACTTGAAACCTGTGAGCTGAGCCTCTGAAGGCATTTCTGTCCACCCAGGAGATATATTCTGGATTTGTAAGCCTGCTTCCCAAATGAAACCTGGGAACTGCAATTTTTTTTTTATTTTATTTTTTTTTGCAATGGCACATAGTATACAGGGCATCAATGAACAGTTTGTCACTCCATACTACAATGTTAAGAGTGCTTTAGTCCATTTTCAGCATCCTATGGAATCCTGGAGTTTGTAGTTTAGCAAGGGAAATGTAGAATTCTCAGCCAGAGAGTTCTTTGGTGTCAGTGAACTACAAACCCCAGAATTCCACAGGATGTTGAAAGTGGACTAAAGCACTCTTAATATTGTAGTGTGGAAATGGTTGAAGGCGCATAGAAGGAAGAGCTCTACTGAACAGTCTATAATTAGGCATGAAAAACATGTGGCCCACCAGATTTTTTGGACTAAAACTCCCATCCTCTTTAAATAGCACAGTTAATGGTTTGGGTTGATTAAAGCTGCAGTCTAAAGCCCCATGTTATCATTAGTTTAGATGGTCTATTCAGTTATCTTAAATGAAGCAATCATTGTGTTTTTCAATATTCATCAATTATCGTAGTTTTGTTGCAGACTGAAATGTACCTAAGCTGCAGATTCTATGGTTCAGAGATGGACAGAGTTTTGATGAAGCGAATAATGTTAAATATGTTGTTTGTTTGCCAGTTCAAAGCCCAGAACCCAGAGAGACAAAGCAGAATCCTATAGTGGAATCCTATAGGAGTATATCCTCAAAATTCCTTCAGATACAGCCTGTGAAATAAAATGTATCCCATGAGCCATGCATAATTGGTCATTTTAGGCTGGATTTTCTTCTCTTTTGAAATTAATGTGTTTATGAACACATCCCCATAAGAAACAGTACTGGCACACTGCAGTAGTGGCACACTGCAGTAGTTGCAGGTGATCAGAAATGAGCTATAGAATTTCTGGTGCCTTTATTACTTTTCTATTTGCTCTTTATTTTCTTAAGTAGCAATCTGAGATGCTAGACCAGGAGATTTTTAGAGTGATTCCATTCATGATCAATCAAAAGTAAGCCCAAATGAATTCAATGGATCTTACACATCAGTGACTACGCATGGGATGTCAGCATAAGGGACTGTGATGCCATATAACATATTTTAAGTTTAAGCATCATTAGACATCCCCTTACCATTGATCAGGAATAAAAAGCAGAAGCAGGTTGTCAATAAAAAAAGACCACCCTGCCCCTGCCCAGGCTATATTGCTTAGAGGTTTCTCATCCCTGGTTTAACTCCATACTTTGACATTGCATTCTAAGTTTTGTTTGAGGAATAAATGTATGTATGTATGTATGTATATACATATGTATTATATTTGTATGCCACCTTTTCTCCCAGAATAAGACCCAAGGCAGCTTCCAAAAATAAGTTAAAAAACATTAAAAACAATTAAAAACATTGAAATCATATTCAGCTCTGAGCCTGGATGCCAAGATCTCAGCAGTGGCTGGAAGTTTATTTGCACACTTAAAACTTATGTGTAAGCTGTGCCTGTTCCTTGAGATGTTAAATCTGGCTTCAGTGACACATGCCTTGATTACATCTTGGTTGGACTACTATAACACACTCTACATGGGGATGACTTTGGAAATTATTTGGAAATTTCAGCGGGTTCAAAATGTGGCAGCCAGAATGCTGACTGGATCCAATTATAGGGAGCATGTAACTCCCTTGTTAAAAGAGCGTTTCAGGACTCATGTCGGTGGCAGGGCGGGGCCGGGTAGGCTAGGGAGACCTCAGGCCGGGACCGGCCTTGGTCCAAGGCAGTCCTTGCGGCAGGCAACGAAGGAACAGAGGGAAAGGGTTTCCTCACCCAGGCAACGAAGGAACGGCGACCGGCGGGTCCGTGGAACGAAAGCGAGCCTTGCAGCAGGCGTACGGAGAAACAAAAGGAAAGGGTTTTCTCACCCAGGCAACGGGGAATGGCGACCGGCAGGTCCGTGGAACGAAAGCAAGCCTTGCAGCAGGCGAACGGAGAAACAAAAGGGAAAGGTTTCCTCACCCAGGCAACGGAGGGATGGTCGGCCAGCAACACCTCTGGACGAAGCTTCAACAGGCGTAGGACACGGAACGGACCGACGGCGCAGGGTATCTGACGGTTGTTGCCCCGTGCCGGCCTTGTCCCTCCTCTGGCCCTAAATAGGGCCCTTGACCAATCCTGCAGCTCTCCCGCAGCTGCAGGCCCTCAGTCGGCCTCACAGCTGCGCCTGATCGGCCAGCTGTGAGCGCTCCGCCCGGCGCTCCAGCAGCCGCCGGGAGCGCCGGGCGGCCTTCTTGGCCTGCCGCCGCTGCCGCCACGTGGGCGGGGCCCCGATGCCCTCCTCCTCAGCGGTCAGACCCTCGGCGGTGTCCGGGCGCTGGGTGCCGACGACGGACGGTCCCTCCGCGGCGGCGTGGTCCGCTGCGGCACCCGGGAGCTCGTCGTCTGCGGCGGGCGGCTCCGCGCCCCCCTCCCCGGTGGCGGGACTCGAACCGGCGGCCGGGCGGCCATCCGCCGCAACAGTAAGGTCTACGGCCTCTTCCCCGGTAGGGAGACCTGTGGGGACGGCCGGGAACCGTCCCCGGTGGTGGGCTGCTCCGCGGCCCCCTCCGCGGCGGCGGGGCCCTCGCCGCCGGCCAGCTGGCCGTCTCCGGCACGAGAGGCCTCCGCCGCGACTCGCGAGGAGGCCGGCGTGCTCTCGGCCTCGGGCGCCATCTCCGCCGCGTCCTCCGCAGCTTCGGCGGGGCCGGCAGGGCCAGAGACCCCGACAACTCACCCCGTGCTGCCATTTGCGGGGTGGAGTGCAGGCAGAAAAAGGAAGCCTCTTCCGGCCCCCGCAGGCTGGAGGGATGGGCCATTTCCGGGAAGGGAAGGCTTTGTGGGGATTCCCGGATGCCCGTGAGGCAGCAGCCAGTCAAAGTGCACCTCCCGTGCTCTGATTGGCTACCATGGCCTGTGGCCGCCTGGGAGGCCAGCAGTCCACATCCACGCTGCTTCCCATCTGCCCTCCCTTTGCAGTTTTCTATGGCTGTCCACTTTGTTTTGTTTGCTATTGTGTATCAGTCTTTATGGTGTTTGTTCTGTTGCTTCTCTGTCACAGCTTATTGGCAGTTACATTGGTCTTGGATCCAGGTGAGTCAGAGCCAATGGCCTTTGGGCAAGGTTCATTGGCCCCTTGCAGTTTGGAAGGGGGTGCAAGGCGGCAACGAGCATGTCTGGCTTGGGGAGACATGCCTTGCTTGCACCTCCTGGTGACAGGGGGTTCCGGTGGTGGGAGCCCCTGGCAGCCATTTGTGTTTCCGGCACTGGGTCGGAAGCTTGGGTACTTCGTTCAGCAGTGGGCTGATCGATGCAAGAATCCAGACCCATGTTTTGGCCAACCCATTGTATGCTGCAGCCAATAAAATTGTGGACTTTGTTCCCCAGTTTTGGTGTGTTGTCTTATTCTGAAGCCTCATCGCCCCTGTCCATGCAATAGTTTCACTGGTTCATTTCTAGGCACAATTCAAAGTGCTGGATATGACCTATAAAGTCCTATCAATTTGCTTGTATTGCAATGATTTTCATTCAATATAGAGGTGCCAGAAGGAAACTTGAGGCATAATTTTATGTTTCATGCTCAAATAATAGCTTGATCTCCTGCACTATGCTTTTTCAGGAATGATGGGAAAGACAATAAACATCTTATTTGAAGACTGAGACTATGACATGAAAAAATATTGGCTTTCACATCCAGGATATCATTCTGCCACTCAAGTATGAACTCTAGCTCACATTTTACTCTAAACCTGCAAAATAGGAATTTAGTAAGCATATTCAAGGCACCATTGTGTATTTACAGCGTGGTTATCTGTTCCAACCTGCAGCTGAAGAAGGCTAGTGGTGGTGGTGGGAAAACACAGTGCAATGGGCCTCTTGAAACAAAGCTCATGAGGAGCCTTTGATGACTGTGAGGAACAAAGTGGAAGAAAAAACTGAACAGACAAAGGGAAATATGATGAGTTGGTAATATAACAGTGTTCAGAGGCCCTTTCCACACGGGGTAAAAAAAACGGCTTAGGGCGACCTCATCCAGAGGTCGTCCACACTGTGGGGTGCGCTAGGGCAGTTTGAAAAGTGGAGATTCCACACCTCAAACCACCCTAGCGTGGCCGCAAGGGGTGGCGCGGTGCGTTTTTTAAAAACCACATTTCATGTGGTTTTTAAAAAACGCGAGCATGCTAACCCGTTGCAGCGCCCCGTTTGAAACTGCAGGGATGCGCTAGTGTGTCCCTGCAGAGCTGCCCGGGGGCGGGCTTCCGGTTGGCGCGCTGCCCTGATTGGTGGAGCACCGCCAGAAGTCGCCGGCCGCCATTTTGGGTGCCGCCGAATGCCACCGAAATTCGCCAGCGTGTGGAGCGGCGAATGCGCACTCCCCGCAGGGACGGAGCAACCCGTTTTCAGGTAAGATCCGTCCCTGCGTGCGCTGCCCCGTTTCCCCGTCCCCGTGTGGAAAGGGCCAGAGTTTCAAGAGTTAATTGTGTCTTGGAGAAAGCAGCAGTGATAAGGTATTTCAGTGACCTAAAATCTCCTCATGCCTTATCTACCTATTGTAACCTCTCTTAGACTGATATTCTTAGGGATTACTAATTCTCTTCCCCCCTCACCCATTTTGCTCTTTCACTGCCCCAAAAGTAAAAGTAAAACTTTCTGCACTACACTGCTATAGTGCTATTATTCCACTTTCAACCCCATGTGGAGGTCTGAGGTTTGTAGTTTACTGAGACCAAAGAGCTCTCTGGCTAAGAATTCTAAAGGCCCCTCCCAAACCTTCCAACCGTGAGATGTTGAAAGGGAAATAATATCACTATAACAGTGTCATGTGGAAAGGCCCATAGTCCTCATCCTGTTCTAGCTAAGCTTGTTCTTGCACCCTTAGAAAGCTTTTTCCAATGGAGTTCCTATAATAAAAGTTAAGGTTGTTTCCCTTAACCATTGATGTCAATGTTTCTTAATCATAGTAGCTATCTTGTGCACACATGCACTCTCCATCATGGTGGACTTTCAGACTGATTGGGAATTCAAGGACAGGTCTTTTTAGTAGAAAATATCCAACATTCTAATTACTAGACCATGCCATTTCAACATAGTTAGGTATGAGAAGCAGGGGAAACAAGATGGAATACAGCACTGATTTTAACATATACCATAATCTAGCAAAAAACTTTTTTCTTCCAATGAAATGCAATTTTTCAAGGTTAAAGAGCTCTGTTCTCTATCTGCGTGCCCATCTTTTCCTGGCATAGCAAACATTCCACTGCAAAAATAATTTTGTAGGGCTATATTAGCAATTCCTACCTCTTCTCACCAAAGATCAGTCCACTTTGCATTCTTTGGAGTCACATGAATTTGTCTAATGTTATGAGGAAAATAATGTCTACAGCAGAACAAAATAATAGTTGAATGTGTTGACAGTTAAATGGGGAAAAAAAAGTAACTACCTTTTTCTTCCCATTACGGTCACACCTGCTTAAAGATTAAAATTGTATTTTTATGCTACATTAAAACAGCATTTTCTACACAAAGGCATTATGTTTCTGAAAGGCAATTGTGAATGCCTTTGTGCACTCAGCAATATTTTGTATTCTGCTGAGAACATTTGTGTTAGTGTCAATTAATCTATAATTGAGAAAGAAAGAGAATGGATGAATGTCACACAGGGCACATCAAATACATGCTCATGCTCAATGTCCTCACACACTAGCAGTCTTACTACTATGTTTATCAACTTCCAAACTGAAGCAAATGGAATTGCCATATAAACTAATTCTTATAATCTGCAATCTAATGTTTCCAATCTCCATGCAGATCTGGCATCAATAGTCATTATAAGCATCTAACTTTGTCATTGCCTACATGCCTTTGACATTCTCCTTCTCCTAACTCTATAGTACTGAAAGCCATGTTTTTTCTAGCCTAATATTTAAATCAGGCCCACAAAACATTTGGTTTACAGATGGACAGAACAGTCAGGAAATAACATTGATAAAAAATAACAGATTAGTGAAAATGCTGGTGTGTGCGAACACCTTGACGTGTTGTGGAGGAATTGTGCTGTGGAGAGAAATGCATAGCCTTTTGTGCAATCCCCTCCTACCCTTTTCTTTGCAAGAAATGGGTTTCCTGTGCAGAAAACAGTGTTTCCTCTTTTCTGCACAGGAAATTTGGGGAGGGGAGGGGGTTGCACACAAAAAGCTCATGTTTTTCACTGCAGAATAATTCTTCTATGACCATCAGGATATGAATATGGGGAGCATACTACAGAGGACTGCTATTTCTCACCCACAACTGGGAGGAAACTGTTGTAACTATTGATCCCAGTTTAACCAGCAAGAGACCCAGGGCAGAATCTATGTTAGTGCTTGTACTTTTCCCATACAACAGTGGGAAGGAAAGGCAGGCAAAATCTATTTGATCTAAGCAGCTTTTTTCTCCACTGCTTTACTCTTGCCTAGTCATTTTCCCCATGGCTTTTTTTCTTCTCCCCATGACCACTTATGCTGATATAATCATGTAAGTACACCAACAAGATTCTGCTAAGCACTTGCACTTAGGTGTTGCAATCTTAGCTTCTGCCATACTGGAAGATTTTTTAAGTTCTTGGTAAGGAGTTGCATAAGACTTGATAGATCACACATAGTACATGTACACATAGTACATGTCAGTTTTGTTTTCTCTCACTCTCGAATGTTTATGAGCCTTCTATCTTGAATATGGAGATATCTAAAAAGTTTGGAGAATTCTTCGATAACAAATTGAAACAAAATTCCCCTCTACTCGCTCTGGCCAAACTCGATCCATAAAGCTGCCATCAACACAGAGAAAAGGCAATTGTATCTGCCTGCCATATAAATGCTAAAAATGAGAAGCCTTTTAGAACAGAAGTGATAGCAAAAATACAACACTAAAATGGATAAACACACAGAGATACAAGCCTATGTTTTTAATGATAAAGCACTCATAATGTCTGTAATGTGACTCTTGGACTCTTTCTGCAATTTACCTTTTCTCGGCACTGGGGACGGGGATCACACGAGCAGCCTCTTGCAAAAGGCTCTCGTGTCCCCGCTGCTTTGGCTCTGCAGCTGCTGCCTACTGGCTGGCAGGTGGCATGAGAGATCCGCCTCTTCCTTCTGCAGTGCAGCCAGATGTTTTCCCAGGATCTACTGGAAGAGGAAGCACGAGCACTGCAGCTCTGGAGGCTCTGCATGCACGGTAAGTGCGTGCGGGGCCCTCAAGCGATGCGTGATCATGCACCATTTTTGGCTACAAGCCAAAAATGAAATAGTGTGCGATTGGTGCCTGCCAGCCCCAGCAGCGTTCTGTGATTGCGAGAACGTCATCTGAAATGCTCTTCGCAATCACATGATGCTCTGGAGGCCCTTTCGCGTGGCAAATGCCGTGCAAAAAGGGCCTTGGAAATTCTGGTTCTCACTCATTTGATTTTTGATTTGGTTTTAACTTTTTTTTAATATAAACCCACTACTTCCACATATAAATGAAATTGCCAAATCAGGTAGATTCTTATAAAAAGAACAAAAAAAAAAAATTCTCACCCATTCCTCACCAAAAGCTGTGCAGTTTCCATTTAAGTAGAATGGATCTTGGTTCTGAAACTCAGGGTTGTAGTCCTTTCTACACACAACTTAGGCCATTTCCACACGAGCATATTGCCCATGCAAAGGTGACCTCTCTTGGAGGTCTTTTTCACCACGGGGTGCGCTAGCACAGTTAAAAAAAGTGAGGCTCTAGATCTCAAACTGCTCTAGCGCAGCCGCAGGGGCGGCGCTGCGAGTTTTATAAAAACCACCTTCGCAAGTGGTTTTTACAAAACTCACCCACGCTGCCCCGTGGCAGCCCCCAGTGAAGAACTGCAGAGACGCGGTAGCGCGTCCCTGCAGATCTGCCCGGGGGCAGGCTTCCAGCTGGCGCGCTGTCCTGATTAGCGGAGCGCTGCCGGAAGCCGCTGGCCATCATTTTCATGTGACATCTGAAATGTACATGAGGAAAATGTGTTAGTTGTTTGGAGGAATGGAAATGGCATGTTCTAACTATGCACATCTCTCTTAAAAACTATGTGGTGCTTTTCATTAGAATCATTTCACAGAATTGGCTCTAATTATCAAAGTTCCTTTTGTGTTGGCTGTCAGTCATCAAAGCAATGGCACAGTGGCAAGCGCAGCTGCTGACTAATACCCATCCATTATAAGGCCTAGAAAGACAATACAACTGTATGTTTGCAAAGGCTCTCTCTAATTGTGTTTTGAATCTGTTAAAGTACATGCAAAGTACTGGCATGGATAAAAATGTATAGGCCAAGTCTTCTGCTTCCCAGAACAAGGTTTTGAAAGCTTAACGTTTGAACTGTCATTTAACGTTTGAACTGTCAAGAGAAGAGAAGCAGCAGGATCTTTTCACCTATGTATACCAATGTTAACTGTAGAAAGGACTCCAGTTTAAAGTTAAGCAAGGTATTTTATCTGGTTTTAATACGCATACAGGAAATCAGATACTCTAAGAACCATACAAGGCTACTGGAGAACAAAGAGTGAAAGGTTGAATTGGGGGAGGAATTGGGGTGAAGAGGGTGATAGCTACCAGTCCTGAAGCAGAAGGTTGAAGTGGAGTTGCTTAGACAGTGTCTGAGGGTAGCAAGGATGAACAACAGTCTGAGTTCCACCTATTATATCCAAATACTACTTTGCTGGAGCCAAAGCTAGGATTTATGTACTCTATTTCCTACCCTGAAGTGGGTGCATAGACAAAGTGGTAATGTCTTTCTCATGGGATTGAGAAATGAATCTGGAATGGGCTGATCGCCATAACTCTGGGTGACAAAACATTGATGAGACTAATGACAATCTCTTGAGGTCTTGGTCAGGCAGGGGGCAAGGGGAAGATTTCTGTAGGGTGAGATCAATGGTTGGTTCCTGATTGCTTCATCTGGCATTAGTTCCTGATTGCTTCATCTTGACTTCCATTGTTTTCCAGTGTGCATGGAGCCTGAGGTGTTGAAAGGATGAGCATAGACCCATTAATGTCTGGATTTCGAAGCATATCCTGTCTGAACTTATGACCTGACCATGTCTAAGGTCAGACTGGCAGCATACTCTTTTGGCCAGCATGCCTTTGATCATGTTTTCCAGTCATAAATATATTCAATTATAAAAATAGCATATTCTGCAGGATGGGGGTATAGAGTATGATAACATTGTAATTATTATGGTCCAGGAGTCAGTTTCTCCAGGTGAACAGCAACCTCAAAAGAAGACAAGCAAGCACATGCACACCAGCAGCTGGTCAGAGTGGGAAGGAAGCAGGCTGGGATGAGACTAGCTAGCTCCAGCCTTTTTAAGGAAGGCAGAGGGTGGTAGTCTGAGGCCAGAAACAACTTGTGTGTTTTCTGGCCCTTGCCTTTCCATGTGCTATGGATTCCCTGCTTTGCTGTCTACCTGGATCCTCTGACCCTCAGACCTTTTTGCTCAGTGAACTCCTGAACTCCTGGACCAACTCTTTGACTATGCTTCTGCTCAACCCTAAACAGGCAAGCTTCACTGAACTGCTACAATGTCTCAGTTTGTCTGCTGGAGCAGCTTTCTGCTAACTCTGAACTCTGTTACCTAGCAATGAGCAGCAAGTGACCATGACAATAACCCCCAAAAGTAACATTTCCACACACTAAGTCAGAGATAGCATACAAAGAAGATCTCCAGACAAATAAACAAACAAACAAATAATATTTTAAAAATGGACAGTTGAAATTATTTCATAAGAGTCTGGACCTGTTCTTAGCAGAAGACAGGAAGCACCACTGAATCTGTATTACGACACTACATTATTCATAAACACACTGGTGTGGCATCTTGTTAGTGCCATATGAAGCTGTAAATTGTTCTGTGCATGAGAAGTGATTTTTTTTTTTGACAATGTGTAATGGTTATATCCAACTGATAATGGCATGAGTGGAATTGTGTATCTAGGGTTATTGTGTATGCAGTGGTATATTATGGTGCACAGAATAGTGCATAAACGCAGAATACCTCTATGCATTGCCTTTTCACATTGCAATTGCACTGAGCCACATAAGTTGTGCTACAATTCTGTTCAGTATAGGGGCCACAAAGTGTAACTCAGCTGGAAGATATTTATTGTATGCTGTTGTGATGTAGGATTTTGGCTAGAGACAGCCCTCCTCACGTGTAGTTCATGCCACTCCCCTCCCATGCATATTCACTTCAGGAACTATAAACATAATGGGGTAAACATAATTCTGTGGTACTTGGAGAACTAGGAAATGTATTATAGCATGAATGGAATGTTATCCATAATTCCATATATATAAGGTATGCATGTTTGGGATGAAATTGTAAATTGAAATGCTGAAGTAAAATTAAATCCCAAAATTACCCTTTGATCTCACTGTCTAAAATTCCTTTAATGTCTACATCCACGTGTATTAAACGTACACCAAAAATTCTGAATAACGCTCCATGCATCTGATGCATAAAGCTTTTGATATTGTAAATAATAAATGTGTTAGTTTTCAACTCCCATGGACCACAACAGAACAGTATAATCCCTCAGAAGCACTGTTATTCTGAAGAATGCATTCAGTGGGAGACTTAAAATGTACTTGCACATTACTTATGTCTAGAATTGTATAGATGCACTATGCTGGTGTGCCAGTGAAGATGGCAGCAGAGCAGTGGCACTGGAAGAATAAAGGTGGGCCCTCAGAGATAAATAAAGTTGAGTCCTCAGAGATGGAGTGTTTGGGAAGAAAACTGCCTATGCCACTCAAAGACCCTCCCAGAGAACAAGATGTACAAAATTGGCAAGGGAAAAGAGAAGAAGTTGTTTGTTGCTGTGCTTTCAGAAATCTGCTGATTGTAAACAGACCATTTCTCTAAGGTACTAGAGCAGTGGTTCTCAACCTGTGGGTCCCCAGATGTTTGTGGACTTCAGCTCCCAGAAGCCCTGAGCATTGACCGTAGTGACTGGGGCTTCTGGAAGCTGAAGTCCACAAACATCTGGGGACCCACAGGTTGAGAACCACTGTACTAGAGAAATAGACTGCTCAGCCAGCAGCCTTCCTGCCCCATTACTGGACAGATGACATTGTCTGCCTTCCCTCACTACTGCTGCTTGACCATGGTGAAAGTACAACTGCTAGCATTACCCGCCGTTCTCCATGAGTATAGTCTATCAACATGGTTTCTACCTGTGTTCTCAGATTTCCTCTATTTGCCATGTATGTTAGAACCTTCAGCCTTTTCATACTATTCATGCTATTTGCTGGTTGTTTGTTCTACCAGACCCACTCTCTTTATCGCTCATACCTGCAGTTATTTTTTTTTAATCTCCTCCGTTATTTGACCATGCAGTTTACTTTGGACAAGCTTTTGTACGTAAAGCTACTTTTATATGTTTTGCAAAGATGTCTAAGGCCATTTCTGCATGAGACAAGGGAATCACCCTGCGCTGCTACTTATTGGACTTTTTGGCTCCCCGGTCCAGTCCACACCACCCTGGAGCAGTGCGTGCTGGTCGATATGCACTGCTCCAGCATCCCAAATTGTGGCTTCCTGTTGATTGAGGGTCTCGACCAACCACTGAAGCTCTCCAGCCTAAAGCCCGCCCCCAGCAGATCACAGGCTCGCATTGGGGTGAGCCTGTGAATCTGCATAAGGGAGCAGGCTTGCAGTGGTGGGCTCCATGCTTTTGAAAGACCTGTTTTTAGCGGTCTTTCACAAGCATGCTGGACGACCAGTTGGGGTTGTTCCGGAGCGGGCTGGGGTGCAGATCTACGTTAAGTAGGTCCAACCCAGTCCACTCCCAGGTGCAGACCTCCTCCTTGGAGGACAGACTGCACCATTTTAAAACCCCGTACGTAAATGGCCTAAGCTTATTTATTTTCTCTACTGCTATGTACGAGGAGCACGGGGACTGCTTCTTGTTCAGTTTCTGCCTTGCCATTTGATTAGTTTACTTTAGAGATCCAGAACTTTCTGTCATATTTCCTAATAATATACAGTTTTCACCTAAAACAAATGTCTGGGACAAATTTTTGCCTTTGCCTTTGCCTTTGTGATTGGAATCCCATGGGTGGAGGTGGGGAGAAAGGCAAGCAGGGAAGCTCTTTCCCCACTTGGCTCTCTCCTGCATTCCCCACTCACATGATCGCACAGGTGGAAGCAAGGAGAAAGGCAAGCAGGGAAGTTATTTCCCTGATTGGCTCTCTCCTGCAACCCTCTCCACCCACACAATTGGGATCCCCTGGATAGGGGCAAAGAGAAAGCCAAGCAGGGAAGCCCTTTACCTTGGGTATCTCCTGTACTCCAATGACCCAGGTGGGGTGCCTGCAATTTTGCAGTTTTTTCACTTTCACCAGGTTCTGTTTTCCTATCCACCAGGAAAGTGAAGGGCCTACTGTAATGATAACAGCAGTAGTGGTGATATTATCTTCTTCTCCTAACTGTGCTTCTAGGATTAAGTAGCCTTCAGTGAGGGCACTACAAAACTAAAACAGCATATTGCATTCAAAGTTGATACAACATATAAACATTTTATAGAATAATTTTGATTTTTTTATACTCTTGATTATGTTTTTATACTTCCCATCAGGGAACAGCATTAAGAATATGTGCCTAGGTATTCATGTTAAGATTAGCCTTCTAGAATTTAAATTGGATATTATTGCCTTAACTCTGTGTTGATAACATTTGCTGATCAACACATACAAGGCCTTGATGCTCTAACCTTTTTGAAAAGGTGACAGCAATGCCTATTATAGCTTTAAATTTCTATAGTTTCTACTATGATTAAAAAAAAAAAATCCAGCACAAGGGTTTCCCTTTGCAACATTGCTGTACTGACTGTGAATTTCTCAGGTACCAATTTTATCCACACCTACCAAAAAGATCAATTCAAAAATTGGTAGGTAAGACTTTGCAATTTCCTTTACTGGGTCAACTTCTGCTGGTAGAACATGCAAACAACTGTGATTCAAATAACCCTGTGCTTTTATAACATTTTTGGGAGAAACATCGACTAGTGTGCTCGTTGAAGCTCAGCAATTTGTTGCATACCTGGCAGGCCTGCCCAACTTCAATAAAAGCATGTGTCTGCCAACACTGACGTGACATCAACCTACATAGGCAGAGATGAGGTTTGGATGACGAGAGGAAAAGTGAAGGGGCTTTAATGCAAACCAGAAACAGTCCCACACTGCAATTTTATTGAAATAGTGTCCCCAGGATCTTTCTTAATACAACAACAACAACAACAACAACAACAAATAATTTGGCATGAAGAGTTATGGGGCAAACCACTTTTAGGCCCTCTAAGGCCCTTTCCACTCGACCCACCCAGCCTGCTATGGGGATGAGAGAAGAACAGGACCGAGATAATGCTTATGCATGCTATTGTCCTGATCCCACTCTTCTCCCATCCCCAGGTGGTGCTGTCATGCTGAAAAACCCATCAATGACCAGTGATTGCACTAACTTCCTGCTGAACATTTGCATTTATCTTCCCTGCAGAGGCCCTGGAAGTGCAATGGCTGTGCTGCCTGCCCTAGTGCAGCCTGGGGCAGTACCTGGCTCTGCTGTAGCAGAAAGAGGCATGGCCATTACACTTCCTGGATCCCATAGGCATGCAGTGCAGAGGGGAGCACTCCATCATGCTCTCCTCTGGGGAGAGCCACTGCCATCATCATCACCAGACACCGCCAGGACAAAGGTAGGGTGCAGAAAAGGACCTACATTTTAAGCACTGGGGGAAAGATTTTCCATACTGTTTTACAAGTGTGGGAGCAGCTGTGAAGAAGAAGCAAGTTTGTCCAAAAGTGCACATTTAAATGGATCTGAATAAACAAACTAACAAATGGACCAAAAGTCAGTTTTAGGAATTGCACAGTCTGCTCTTCTGTGTGTTGTTGTCTTGTTGCCATGTGCCTTCAAATTGACTCTGATTTACAGTGATCTTGTCATAAGATTTTCTTCATATGTTTTATTGAGAGTTTTTTCACTGTCTTTCCCTTAGGCAAAGAGAACACAGCTTGCCCAAGGTCATCCAGTAGGCTTCCATAACTAAGTGGGGATTCAGACTTTTGTCTCTTGGACTCTTAGTCCAACACTTTAACCACTATGTCATGTTGACTCCTTTGAGCATGTTTTACACAGGAGTAAATCTGACTGTAGTGTGTGCAGTTTATTCCAATATATTTTCTCATGAAGCCAAAGCCTCAATTCAATTATATGACTGCCTAATCGTGGTAGCTTTTGGACTAAAAAGATACTTGCTGCCTCACTCTTGCCATCAAGATGACATGTTAAGTAAATGGCACACTTTTGCAGCTTCCTATTTGTCCAGAGAGAAGTTGCAATCACAGCATTTTAAAATGCTGTGCCTACACATACAGAACTTCAAAAACAGTCACAGTATTAA
Organism: Iguana delicatissima; assembly: GCA_948472985.1. Taxonomy (NCBI): domain Eukaryota; kingdom Metazoa; phylum Chordata; class Lepidosauria; order Squamata; family Iguanidae; genus Iguana; species Iguana delicatissima. The sequence goes on along the minus strand of CAOKZL010000597.1, from coordinate 323,772 downwards.
TATGTTAACCTTTGTATGTTTCTTTGCTACTCTAAAACATTTATACCCCACCATTCCTAATGTAATTCAGAGCAGCTTACAAAAATAATAAAAGTAATAAAAAAGCAATAGACAGAAAGGATCAAGCAACAATAAAATCAGCAATAAAACAGCTTAAAAACAACTGCAGTAAAAACATCATAAAGCACAATGAAAAGTAAGACAGAATAAAAACCAAGAAGGATTGCATGTAATTATGGCAGATGAGCAATAAGATGGAACATCTCTACATGAAAGGATTTCTTAAACTACAAGGTCAAGAAGAGGGGTGACAATGAAAGCTTCTTGAAGTAAGGAGCTCCTAGTTGAGGGGAATGGCCAATGAATGGCTTCCTCCATCACTTGACTAAATATAGTTGGGAATTTACAAGATAATTACATGGATCCTTTGGATTGGGAAAGATCATATTGAAGAAGGTCAGATGAAGCCCAGTATTATTTAATATGACTAGCAGTAGTCCTCCAGGATCTTGGACAGAAAGAAATGCAGTCCCTGTTCCCTGAAATCTATATTTTTAAGCCAGGTTTTGCAGTTGTGTGTGTGTGGTTGTATGAAGTCTCTAAAGGGTATGGTTCTCACTGTAAATAACATGCACTCGCGTGCACACGCACACACACACACACACACAGACTTTTCACTGCTGATTTTAGAAAACAGGATTAATGTGGTCCATATGTATGGGGGTGCTAGAAAATGAGGTGGGTGCAGCTTTCAGATTTTTCACCATGGCCCATCCTGAACTGTACCAAACCCATTCACTCCTTTGCAGGGCAGTCACCATATTTGTTTCTGGCTTTTCTATTGAGAGAGCGAGCGAGCTATAATTTATTTAGCTTGTTTTAAGCTACCTTGAATACAGTGCTGTGAGAAAGGTGAGATCTTAAATACATGCATATATACATAAAAAGAACCATCTTTTCAGTGGCCATGAGTGCATCTATACTATATGGTTATAGAAACTACAAATCCCAGGATACCATAGGACAGAGCTGTAAAGAGTTATTGCAGTATCAAACTGTAATGTCCTGCCCAGTATAGGATAAAAATGACAATTGTTGGAAGCATGTCCACACAGCCATTTGCCCTGGTTTAAGTAAAGTGTGACAACTGTTTGCATGAAAAAGCTTCTTTCAAATATTTTCACAGCATTCTTCTTCAGGGGGATTGTTTTACATCAACACGGAGAAGAATATTTCCTGCCCTCACTCCAGATATCATTTAGAACTGGGAATAAAGACTTCACACTCTTCAGTATGGAAAACCATAACAAGGCTGCAGAGTCGGCATGAAAAACTTCTATTTTTATCTCTTGCAGGAACACTCATTTTATGACAGATTTTATAGCTGGGGAACCAACGTCATGAAAGCAATGAGAAAAGCTACCTGGCCATAATCTGTCTTTGTCATAAAGCAGTGGGAATCTGAAAAACTAAAGCTTAAAAAACTGCTGTTTCTTTTTACAGCAAAAACTAGTTTACTAGTCGAAGACCTTTTGTAAAAGTGGGTAAGGATGAAGGGAATGTGCTGAAGATGTGAAAAGAGACAGGGGGTGGGGATGGGGGTGGGGGTGGGGAACTCTCTATGTGTGATCTGTTGCAGATAGTGCTCTCAGCTTGCTTTGAAGAGTGAAGTAGGCTGTGTCTCATTTATTTATTTAGAATAATTTCTAAACTTCTTCTCATAAAAAGAAAAATATTTTAGTGGTGTATTGCAGTTAATTCAAAATCACAGAGAGTATATAACATCTAAAAACCAGAAAGTCCAATAGCAAAAGTCAGAGAAAAGCCAGGGGGGAAAAAAGCCTAATCAAATCAGTGTAGGAGATATCTAGAACATTCAAGAGGAAACCCATAGCTAAAGCATCCCTGACAGATAAGCAGCCAACTTCTGTTTAGAAACCTCTAGTGGAAGAAAATCTGAGATAATGTGTTCTACTGCCAAACATAGTACTTTGGAAGGTGATGGACCTTCCTTTGTTGGAGCTTGTAAATATATTTATTACTTTTCAACTGAATATTAACACGTGGGAATAAAATCTAGCAGACAAGTCCAGCTGCACATTTTCAGTATAAATCTATGCTGAAACTTTGAAGAACAAATCGATTGCTACCCTTTGATTCAGATAGGAGAGGAAAATATCAATAACAATGCAGAGCAATCACACCTTGTTATTTAAGATACTGGAATGAAATTTGAGTGGGGTATTTTGGACCATATTCTAGTTTCATATAGGTCCAATGTCAGTGCCCAGCACCTCCCTATAGCTGATGGGGTCCCAGCGCTCTGATATTTTTGCTGCTGTTGTTGTATGCCTTCAAGTCATTCCAACTTACGATGATCTTAAAAATTTATCATAGGGGTTTTTTTTGGCAAGATTTGTTTGGGGGGTTGTTTTTTCCTTATTTTGAGGCTGAGAGAATGTGACTAGCCTTTCAGCAGGCTTCCTTGGCCAATCAAGGATCCAAATCCTGATCCTCAGAGTTGTAGTCCAATCCTTAAACCTCTATTAAATGTTCCCTCTTCGATTATTAAACCTATGCTAAGCCCATTGTCCTGGGTGGCAGGGGCTGGGAAGTAATCATTCTAATTTTCTGGAACATTGTGGGATGGTCCAGATACTCACTGCTGTCTCAAGATAATCAAGGTCATTTTCCTCAATACTGAGACTGTGGAATAATTAGCTCAAAAATGAGCCTGTAAGAGGGAGATGACAGCGACATCTGACAATATTTACCATCCAGAGGGAAGTAAAGAAATGGTGATGTGGCTTGGACTGATGACAAAGCGGGTCCCTGAAACTGAAACTGCTGTAAGGAGGACTCAAAATGAGGATCCCTTTATATCCAAACATCTGCCCTGGAGGTGTGAGGTGTTACCACCATCAACTGACCTGGCCTTTGGTAACCTTTACATATCATTTTGATATCATAATTCGGCCCTGCTCTGCCACCAGCCAAGTGTTTGTGAGGCCACCGAACAAGTACGAAGCTAGGCATGGCTATTATCTGCTGAGTCACATTTGTTTATACCAAGGCAAGCCAGAAACTGCCAGATCTGCTTTACGGGACCTCCCGAAACAAACACCTTTATTACAAATGCAAGTTAAAACAAAGAGACCCTCTGCCCTGAGAGGGCACCCTGGCGAACTAAGTGCTTAAACTGCCAAGCTAGCCACATCTACATACTGACCATACTATTCTCAATTCGGCCCATAACTCAATCATGTAAATTCTGACCTTTCAGAGACATTGTCTCCAGCCCAAAACTCATTGTTTTCGCCCAAGACCAGACTAGCCCATGGTCATGCCTTCCCCTAATAAAAGCCCCCAGCTCTGAGAGCTCCTCGGACTGCTCGGATCTCTCGCTGGAACACTCAGACATCCATCCCACCTTGCTGCTGCTTCTTCTGCGAGCTCCCCTTGGCTGCCACGCCGAGTTTCCTTCTCTCCAATTGGCTTTCTTCAGGACTACGAGAAAGGTGGTGTATCACCCATTCCCCCAAACTCTCTTTTCCATTTCTTATTTAGTAGTGAGGCTGTGTTTTCTTAATACTGGTTTAATAAATATTGTTGTTAGTTTGAACTATCTGTCTGCTCACTGACCTGACACTGTATACATTGGGTAAAAGATCCCCACTAAGTTACCCTGCCTCTCGTTAGCCAAGAGAGTGCTCCAGATAATTTCCCCATCTTGTTGTGTTTGTTTTGGTTATTTGGGCTTCCCTCCTGGGACCCCCAAGTCACAGGGTAACAGAGGTGCTTGGACATCAAAGGATTTCCAGGGTGGACAAAAGGTGACAGGATGAATTGATGGTTCTAATGTGTGAAGGAAACACATTGATGAGTTTAGCATGTATATGACAAAAAGCTTTGATTGCAGTGTGATTAAAGATCAGGAAGGAGTCACAGGTAAGAAGATGAGACAGTTATTGATTTGGTGGGAACCTCCCTGTTTTTGAGTTTGCAACAAATAGGTACTAGAGAATGGAAGATGTTTGTGCTTGGAAGAATTTAGTAGGAAATGCACACCACAGGTGTCCCATCTCTTGCTTCAGAGATGGGCTATTGTTTATGGAAAGGATTACAACCTGGCCATTAACTGAGGTCTTCCTGTTTACTTGAACTTATGACCTAGGGCAGTGGCTCTCAACCTGTGGGTCCCCAGATGTTTGTGGACTTCAGCTCCCAGAAGCCCCAGCCACTATGGTCAATGCTCAGGGCTTCTGGGAGCTGAAGTCCAAAAACATCTGGGGACCCACAGGTTGAGAACCACTGACCTAGGGTCATGTTAAGGTTTTTCTTCCAGTTTTCCACATGGTCCATTCCAGCCATAAGAAAATGTGATTTATATTTTATTGCAATTAAACACATTTGCCAATTAAATCATATCAGAGCAGTGGAGTTATAAAGCCACCACCAGCATGTGATTCTAAGGCCATTTCCGCACTAGCCTGTTATAACGCGATGATTCCACTTTCAACATCCTCTGGAATCCTGGGGTTTGCAGAAATGGCCTAAGAGGGACACCCCAGCCCCCAATGGCAAGGTAAGGCATCCCAGCCCCCACTTGAACTACAGGCCACCAGTGTAAGAGGTGATCTTGATTTCAATATATAACTATAGCTATCAATCTGCGCCGAGGAGCCAATAGAAGCAATATAGACTCAAATATGTGTGTGTACACATGCTCAAACATATACATGCTATATTGATTTTTTTAAAAAAAATATTATTCTTTCTATCCCTACTTTGTATGCACCTTCTCCTCTTGAGCTGCCATATATTAATAGCTACCCTCACCTCCAGTCTGAAGAGATAGCAAATCCCGATCTATCCACCTGTGCACGAAGTATGAAGTATGAAACAGTGTGTGTTGGAAGTATATATGCACTTCCTATTCACACCAATTACTGTTTGTGGACTAGAAACTGGATGAAAAATTCAGCACAAAATATAGATCAGATTTCATCATAAAGAACTGATCTTTCTGTTCCTCTGAAGATTATGCCAAAAGAGCAATGATGTTGCACTGAGAAGATTTTACTTTCAAGTTCTAAATTACAGCCAAAGTATGTCACAGGTAAATGGGAAGAATCCTTGATCAATTCTGCCATGTTTAATGTGCAGTTGCAATGTTATTTTCCAACTTGAATAACGTTGAATGTTCAGATGATAGTGTTACAGGTACTGAACGACCACTTTTTGTAACACCAACTGGTTGCTATGAGATCACAACTAATGAGGTCTGCAGCAAAAGGTTTCAAAATGGAAGTATATTCAGGGATAATCATGTTGGCTATGCAGCAAAATGTCATAAAATTCAAAATATATATTGTGGTGATACCTTGATTAGGCCAGCCAAAAGACTCAAAATATATCACATTAATTTTTGATGCTCTTTTGATTTGAAAGAGAAAGATCTTAAAAATCATACACCAGAAGAAAGTCGACAGTGTTGGGATTATGAGTCTGTGTATTGCTTGAGATGTTTATTTAAGCTGATATTTAAGGCAGTATTGAAGGAAAGTTAGGGACTATTAGGGCACTGAGGACAAAGGTAGGAAAAGCTAGGAAGCAAATTTTCTGTCTCTAACAGAAAGAAAATAGCAGCCAGTATTCTACACCAGCTACTTGTGTGTAAATGTGTGTAAGTCATTTCTGACTTATGGAAACCCTAAGGCAAAGCTATCATGGGGTTATCTGGGGGCTGAGAGTGTGTGATGTGCCCAAGATCACCCAATGAGTTTGCATGGCTGAGTAGGGAACTGAACCCTGATCTCCAGAGTCATACGCCAATGCTCAAATGACTACACTATGGCCCCTTCCGCACCTCACCTTCTTCCAGTGCTGGGTGTGGGGATCATGTGAGCAGCCTCTGGCGAGAGGCTCTTGTGTCTGGAGTCCTTCAACTCCACACAAGCTGCCTACTTGAGTGAGAGCCCCGCCTCTTCCTCTGCAGTGCAGCCTGGGAGTTTCCCAGGCTGCACTGGGGCAGGAAGCACAGCCAGCGTGGCTCCGGAGGCTCCACACACCAGGTAAGTGTGCATGGGGCCTGAGAGTAATGTGCGATGGCACACCATTTTCAGCTTCTAGCCAAAAATGAAAAGGTGCATGATGGGCACCCGCCAGCCCCTGGAGCATCATACGATTGTGAATGCATCGTGCAGATCGCTTCTCACAGTCGTATGACCCTCCAGGCCCTCCTTTGCATGAAAAATGCTGTGCGGAAAGGGCCTATGCTGGCTCTCAATTTCAGCTACTTCATTAAGTATATTCAACTAACCTCTCCTGGTCCAACCCCCCGAACCTGATGAAATGTCATTAATGTAGTATGTTTAACTAAGTTGTTGCTGTAGAATGCTGACCAACTTCTTTCGAGGCTGAGGCTGTGTCTGTTCTCTGTGAAGCTGCCAGATACTCTGTAGACACTGATAGCCAAATTGCCAAAGATAACCAAATTCAGATTGTTTTACCTTTGTTGAAGATACAAATCTCAAAGAGTAAGTACTACTAAGTACTAAGTACAAAAAGTAAGTACCTGTTTGTTCTCTATCACTTAGGATTCCCCATGGTGGCTAAATTCAATATCTTCACATCCACATCTCCAGATGTGACAGTGAAGAGGTGGTGTTGGTGTATGCCTTCAAGTCATTTCTGACTTATGACAATCATGAAGCAATGGGGTTTTGAGGGGGCAGAAAGTGTGTAATGTGTCCAAGGTTGCCCAGTAGGTTTCCATGGCTGAACAAGGAAATTGAACCCTGGTCTTCAGGGTCATAGTCTAATGTTCAAACCGCTACATCACACTGGCTCTCTGCTGAGACTTGCTTACTGGTTGGCTGGCTGGCTGGCTGGCTGCCCCCCTCCCCCCATACTGTGTGTGTGTGTGTGTGTGTGTGTGTGTGTGTGTGTGTGTGCATATATACATATATTATGTATATATATAATGTTTTTGCAAATCATGTTCAGCTAAGCATATTGATAACTCTTCATTTGTTAGCGGTCTCATTTTCTATCAGCACTCACTACAAGAGATTGCAATTTAATTGATTGATGGTCAGTTAATTCTTCATCAATAGGATCTAAAGACAGCTAGTGGTCTCCTTTTTGCTGAGATTAACTCTCACCAGAGTACGGAGAAGGTGAGATGGGAAAGAGGAAGCAAGAAACAGGCAAAGCAGTTAGCAGCTGTAATGAACAGAGAAAGGCCTACTGCCATGGTGCAGAGAAAATCAACTCTGTAGCAGTGTCCCTGGAACTTCAAACTTGTTGGAATGGGGAAAGCATAACTCTGTCTTTTATGAGATATACATGATTGCATCAGGGAAGCTGTCTTACACTAAGGCAGCATACATTGGGAAAGAGGCAACCTGAGCTTAGACATATTGAAGGGTGATTCCCTGGAGTTCTACCTGCCAACTGTCTCAGTTACCTGTGGTTCGAAAGCCCTATAAAAATTGTGAGGGAGAAAATGTTACTCTTGATTCAAAAAGTGTTTGACATTCGAGAGTGTCATAATTCGAAATGTTAATCACATATACTAATAGTGAGCACATTCTTGAAGTAGCCAAAACGGCACCTCACCAGCACATATGAAGGAAGTATCAGCATGTTTGGGGAAATGCCAAGGTTTCTAGAATTACAACATGCTAAAAGAAAAGTTAAGGACAGAGGGTAAAAACTTTTCAGTGTGGATGTAGGATATTCAGAGGCTACAGAAGACTGATTCACTGTTGCAATAAGGAAAAGCAGGGGAGGGGAGAATGGATTGCAATACTCTGAAGATAGCGTGAGTCTGTGGATAGTACTCTCAATAGGAGCTTTGCGCAATGCAATAATTCATTGCAATTTCCATTTGTCAATTTTTAAAAATTTATTTATTGAAATATTATATAATATTATAAAAACATTTACAAAACATATACCATAACATACAGTTACATCTAACAAAACATATAACATATAACTTAATATCCTATAGTCATGCCTCACATAATAATCACTAACATCAATTACAAACAATTTATAATTGCAGAGGATAAGAGACAAGAAAAGAAAAAGAGAAAATTGTTAATTTTGAAGGTCAGTTTCATACTCTATAGTTATGGAGAAGTGAGATTTTCCAGGGAAATAAACTTATAATGAGAGCTCAAATTGCCTAGGCCATTTATTCCCTTATCCCATTGTAAACTTGGGGACAAGGGAGATTTGCCACTGGTTAAAATGACAACTTTGCTGCTTAAAAAAGCCTACTAGAATTCCTTGCTAATTTGGAACAGCATGTTCCTTGGTAACTGTGCTTGTATTTATTGAATGTGGTGTGTAGATGGACCTAAGAAAGGAAAGAAGCCCTCAAGTTAAAGGTAAGCAAGCTATTTCATAAAATTCATCCTCCTGAAAACTGATTAAATTCAACTCCATGTTTTCAAGGAATCAAATGGTCTCACAAACATGGAATGGTGGTGGATTGCGATGAATGTATTCTACAAAGAGAAGAGGAGAGGGGGATATTCTACTTATTTCTCTGTAGCTGCCATCATCCCCTGAAAATCTGTTCCTCAGGGCTACCTTTCTTTCTCTCTCTCTCTCTCTCTCTCTCTCTCTCTTTTCTCTCTCTCTATTTACACACACACATACACACACACACACACACACACAATTAAAAAAGAGCTGGGAGTTCAACTGTCTGAGATGTAGTATTTCAATGTTCCATTGCAGTCCCTCTCAAAACAGTGACAGGAAGTGAAACCACTTCCTGTTATCATTTTTAAAAGGACTGTAGAGGAAAATTAAGATATCTGGAGGTAGTATGGGATTCTGGAATGCCTGTGGGAGTGGCTTAGGATATTTTTGCATGCTTTCATGCATTTACTGATTTCGTGATGGAGGAGGAATTGCCTGAAAATTGTGGAGGATATATATTGAGTGCTTTTACAAATAGATAGTGGACTTCAAGGGCCACAAAGGTGGTGTCCAGGGGCTGCATGTTGTCCATTGGTCACACTGTGCCTGCCCCACTTTACTAGATGCATCCAGTGGATATAAAGCCCCTCTACAAATAGAGAGACTGCATTCTATTTAATATTCAAACCAGACCCACTTATATCATCTTCGAAGATTATACTTTGTTGTTTTTTACCTTCACATTGTTTTTGATTTATGGCAACCCTAAGGCAAACCTATGATGGGGCTTTCTGGAGACTGAGAGTATTTGTAAAAGTAGAAGAAATGGCTAGTATTTTGTTGGTGAATTATAAATGTGTACGTCAATTTTGTATGTCAATGCAATTTTTAAATTATTTTTTTTAGTGGGAAAGGTCCTTTGAAAGAAGCTGATCTATATATTCTCTGAAGAGCCCTCAACAAATTTCCTAGAAATCTCAGGATTTTGAAAATCAACAGATTTATTGAAAAGGAGGAATAATTCCCTAAAAGCCCTTTTTTCTAGTATACCATACAGTCATCTATTTTAAAATGGTGTGGATTTATTTATGAAGTGGTTAATGTGCAAAGAAAAAGAAAAAAGAACAAAAAAGTCTTTCAGGGGAGAAAATTAAGTGAGCGGCATTCCATGGTTAAAGTGTGTGCTCTTTTGTTCTTCAATTTGACACCAACTCAGATGATCTTGTTTCAATTATCACATTATATTCCCTTTAGTGTCGTGCATATTTTATGGTGACATGGTTACACTCTTCATTTTCTTTCCAAAGAACAAGAGCCTAGACCAAGGAAGAGAGAAAGCACTTTCCAATTTCAGAGGCATTTTTGTAGGACACAGAACTTGCCCCCCAACTCTCAAATAAAGTGGGAAGTATTGTCCTCTTACCTTCCTAATTTTATAAACACTTAAGAAAAGAGAAAACATGACTCTACATTAAACAAAAGGCTAAAGTTACAGTTGTATGAGTAATTGTGTTGAGAAGTGAATTATTATCCAACATCCGATTCCATGAACAGAAATCAGAAAACTTTCTGATCTCAGTTTATCTGGCTATATGCGTAACATAACAAAAGTACTGGAGACATTCAATGAAATATAGGCCATTTCCACAAGGGAATCACCCCATGCCAGTACTTACCGGACTTCTTGGCTCCCTAGTCCAGTCCATGCTGCTCTGGAGCAGTGCGTGCTTGTCGCTCTGCACTGCTCCGGGGACGAAAATGGTGGCTTCCGGTTGGTCAAGGGTCTCGACCAACTGCTGAAGCTTGCCAGCCTAAAGCCCTCCCCCAGCAGATTGCAGGCTCGCCCTGGTGTGAGCCTGCAAATCTGCACCGGAGAGTGGGGACGGAATGGTGCACTCCATACTTTTGAAAGACCCGTTTTAAGCAGTCTTTCAAAAACACGCTTGATGACCACTTGAGGTCATTCCGGAGTGGGCTGAGGTGTGGATCTACATTAAGTAGGTCCGACCCAGTCCGCTCCCAGGTGCAGACGTCCTCCCTGGAGGAAGCTCTGGGCAATTTTATTAGCCCGTGCGGAAATGGCCATACTCTCCACTGATTTGGATTCACTTGTCTGTCACTTGTATAATACCAAATACACAGACTCTGATGCATATTTTTAGCTGATGTAGAATGGAGGATGTGCTTAAAGTATGGAGAGTGTGCTTAAAATATTCAAATGACAAAATGAATATTCTTAGGCATTCTGCATTATTTTTAATTTATACAGCTCAGTTACTCCCTGTCTGCTTTCAAAAGTTTGACTTTGTGCAGTTAGGTTCGAATTTACAGTTTGGAGATGTATTTAGCCAAAGATTAATTTGGAGGGAAAAAAAAGTCAGTGGGCTTCTTCTCATTCTGTTTTAGATCATAAAATCAATCCTGTTGAAGAGATGAAAACCCAGACAAGGTTAATTTAAATGACAAATTTTAATTTTGGAATTTGAACGTTAAAATTAAAAACAGAGTTGCAAACATTCATAACAAGGTGTTTAAAAATACTTTTGGGATGGAAGGAAGAGTATCCATGACAAACTGTATCACACTTTCACACAAGGACTGGCTATTTCTCTTATCATCTGTGGCTTACTAAAAATGCATAGACAGACTTCTCTTCTTCCCTTTTGCATCAAGGGCAACTCAGGAAAATTTATTCCAAACCAATGCTTGATGAAGTCCATTTTTAGCAGTGAGGTTTTTTGTTTTGTTTTGTTTTTTAATTTTGGATTTGTATTTCTAAAGTTTATTGCAATTCAATTCCTTCCTAATTCTGGTTAGCTGTCTCTCTGGATCTATATCACTTGTGCAAAAAAGAAAGAAGACCAATATAGAGAATTTGAGGGAGGGTTGTTTGTTTTTAATGATTATCCCCAAATGTTAGGATGAAATATAGAAGAAATTTCTTCAGATAATTTCACATGTTGCAGAAGTTTCAATAATGAGTTCTGAGCTGCCTTCAAAAGGCAAGACAGTCCTGGAGGAGTATCTTTCTTCTCCCTGATGAGTCTAAATTGATTTCAGCTTCTAGCAATTTGCGCCAAATAATCTATCCCTCATAAAGGGAAACATCCCTCCTCTACAGAGCCTTTCTGTTTGGCTCCTGTAGTTCTTCTTTAATATCAAAACAGCTGGTATTAAATATTACAAAAAAATGGGGGAAAAAGTCAATTTGCGAATCAAGTCCATCTCCTTAGAACATTTTTTTAAAAAGTTTTGTTTTGCGTTGAAGATCATAACTGTGTTTCACAACAGGAGTCCTGAAGATACAGCATGGGATGTGAGAGAAGTCTATTCTTTTGTTTAAAAGAAAGAAAGAAAGAAAGAAAGAAAGAAAGAAAGAAAAAGAAAAGGTGTCTAATAACACTTTTCCCCCTGTTCAACTGAACTGTGGCTTTCTTCCTAAATCTTAAATGTTAATTAACTCTGCTGACTCAAGAGTTCAGAATGTCTTAAAACCAGTTGACATCTAGAAGCACTCTTTAACAAGGCTTATTAGTATTTTCTTTTATTTCATACTCTTCAGCTAAAGTAGTTCCCAAAACAGTCTCAGTAGCTTGCCAGCCAAAAGGTTAAAACAATTATGACATGAGAACTATAAAAAGCAGCTGGTCAATAAAAATGAATAACAAAGCCACAGACTGAGAAATTCAGAGAGAATCTAAAAAACCTGGACTTAGAAAAATCTACTGCTAAAATTGAAACAGCATTGGTGCTGTGCAATATTCCTTGGGAAGGACATTCCAAACTTCAGTGCCATCACTAAGAAGGGTATTCCAAAACAGTACCCCCATTGAGAAGGTTCCATTTTGAATCACCACCTACAGGAATGACCTAATTTCTCTCACTGCCTGGAGCAGGAAAAAAAGTATTATCTTCCCCAAGTTGGCAAAGGCAGCACCTCCTCCTACACTGGAGAAGAATGCTATGATTGTGGCAATTGCTATTCTTCCGCCAAAGGAAATGGAGGACAAGCCAGATATGGCTGCAGCACTCACATACCATACTCCCTCGAAAGGAGAAGCACATAATGTCAGCCACCTTTACATCATTTAAGCTGCAGACAACACAACCTGCCTGCCTCAAAGTGAAGATGTGGTGGCAGCAGTACCCTGGCACTCCAATGCATCTGCCAGCAAAGCAGAAGGAAGAAGCATTTCTCATACACTGAAAAAGCCAAGAGGTATAAGCAGCTGCAGTCCCTACCACTAGAAAAGGGGGGGAAGTGGCAGCAACTAATAGAGTCACTAATGGGGTGGGGGAAGAGAGGTGAATTTGTTCTTCCCAGCGCCTACCTGAAACAAGCACCAAGTTGAGAGTGATGGCAATCCTGGCTTTGGATAATTAACCCACCTACAGTGGCTGGAGGATTCGTAGAAGGTCCTCTAGGGAAGGTCTTATCATCCCAACATTTTTTTTTTCTCTGAATCATGACCCATACTGCATCAGAGGATTTTGGTCCTACACAATGTCCAGTGTTTTGGCCCTACACAATGGGCAACCAAATACTCATGGGAAACCCACAAACAGGATGTGATCACAAAGCACCATAGCTACCTTGGGTGACTTCTTGAGAGGAAGGCAGAATACAAATTAATCAAAATGAAATGAATAATAATAAATCTTGCTCATTTTTCCCAGGGACCGAGGCTCATAGGCACACAGTCCTGGGCACAGTATGAGGAAAGAGAAAGTTTTCCTTTCATTTTCTGATGCTTGAAGTCCAGAATTGATGTTTAAATGTGTTTAATTTGTTGGCCCACTAGAACTTGGAACAGAAATACTGATAACTCATAATCCATGATCAGAATATTATCTCCCCCCCCCCGAGGTATCTTAGTTTGGAAGACAGAACATGTGAGCAGTACATTCTAAACAAACATATAGTATCTAATTAAACTTGGAAAAATCATCCTTTATATTGTGTAAGACAAGGCAGATAGATATTTTGAAAGGGGGGAACTTTCTCTCTGCTGAATGCACAGTTAATCACACTGTGTTTGTACTAGGTAGGGCAGGGAAAACCAACAATTACTTTGTTTAGACCACTTCTTGGGTTTGACCTGTCTCCTGTAAACACCCTTATTTACTTCCAGCAATCAGGTCCTTTCACTGTTATTGGCACATTCAGGATGTAGGCTGATCTCGTTTTGATCTTGTATTAACTGCAGTTGGAGACCAAGCAAGATTCTCATTATTTTCTATTATCATCCTAGTGAAAGAATCAATTAGTCTTCCACAGCTGGGGTGTTTCTAGTGGAAAGTCACCAGCATATATGTTTCATTATAGTTTTGATTTTGAAAGGACAACTCTGTGGCTTTCAGACTTGACATCTTCAGGGCACCTTTGTGACATCAGTCTTTTGAGAAATGGCTCTGCCACCAAACCAAATAAACTGCAGATTATTCTGGGCCATATTTGTGGACCAGTTGTGCTCTGTCAGCCTCAAATCAACCTCAAATAATTGTTCTGTGTATAAAACAGAATGGAATGGACATAATTATTGTGTGTATACAATAGGAAGGAGTGGAGAAAAGCCTGTATGCTACCCAGACATATTTGGAATATGGTAGGATAGCATCATAATATATAAAATTGTAAAATAAGCGTAATTCATATACCTTACCTGCATGTCAAACTTCTGTATAATTCTTAGCATATTTTCATGGCATTCTGATTATTATTCACCAGATATAACCTGACAATTCCTATACATCTGATCATGTATTCTAAAAATAATGAGAGCTGAGTCAAGTCCCCCTGGTTTTGCCAAGGAGAGGTTCACTTTCAAATGCTATAGCATATGATTTAGTCTTCATCAAACAATGAACTAAAGAAAAGCTTAGAAGTAGCACATGTTCTATAGTTATTAAAAGTATGCTGGTATAAATATCACTGTGTAAGACAGATGCAGTACTGAGGTTCATCTAAGTTATTCTGACTTTCCAACATAGAAGCAGCATATAATTTCTTACTGTCCAAGAAGTCTAAGAAATGTTGGGGAAAGAGCCAGCCTTACCATTGCATTCAACTGCTAGCCACTCTGCTTTTGTACATGGAACAGAAGCAGTACCCTTTGCCTCAGAGGGTAAAATGTCTTGAGCCAACTGAATCAGAATCTTGGAGTGTGGGGTCGCTTAAAGGAATTCTAATTGATCTATGAATTTCAAATGCCCTATTCAGAAATCCATAATTTTCCCAAGAAGCAGGGAGAAAGGGGACATGCTTCCTGGTACCACCCTCTCTATCACCTTTATCTCATTTGGTCCTACCACCTTTCATATGTGGGACTGAGAATATCCAATAGAAACCTTCTCTATTTAAATAGGCTGCCCATGCAATTCAGATATGAATATATAGTTATTTGCTTACTTTTTTTTTTTTATTCTTGATGATGAACAAGAAATTGACCAAGTGCTTGGAGATTTTTATTTTATTTTATCTTATTTTATTGCAATTTGGGACATATTTTCTAAAGCATATTTGCAACAACAAAAAAGTCTGTGCCAAAAATATATTTTGTGCAATATACACTGTTTGCTAAACAAAATGCTAGAGGATTTTTTTAACCAAATTATATTGTATAAACAAAGTTCTATGGAGCAAACAATTGTTTAAATAATTTAAATAATTTTGTTTAAATATGCAAATCAAATCTTGAAATCTTTTGAAAACTTTGCAAATTATTTATTCTTTCATGAAAGAGTAGAACAAGTGCAGATTTGCATCACTATTTCTTTCCTTTCTCTCAAGACTTAGGCCCTTTTCGCAGCTCCGGTGCTTGCGTGAGGGGAAGAGCGGCTCGTGCAACAAGCCTCTCCCGAAAGGCCATCACTTCCCCTGCACCTTCATTCCGCACCTGGCTTCTTCTTCCACAATGGGCACTCTTCAGCCACGCCCCAAGCTTCCGCAGCGCTCCCTGGGAGTGTAGGCGGAGCTGGGGGAGGAAGCAGAGAGGAAGCTTGACAGGCCTGCCTGCGACGGCGCTCCGCACTCCAGTAAGTGTGGGATGCCACCGGGAGCCTTGCACAAGTGCCAGTTATTTTCAGCTTGAAGCCGAAAATAAAAAAAATATGTGCAAGCTCCGCTTCAGCCCCGTGAGCGCCATGGAAGTAGGAGTGCGTCGTGCGCAGCGACACTCCTGTTCCCGCAAGACACACGGGGCTATTTCGCAAGAGAAAACCTATGCGAAAAGGGCCTTAGATTAAAGGCAGATTGCAGTTTAATAGAACAAACATTGAATATATAAAAGCACTAGCATATTTTCCTAGCCTTGCCTGGAATTTTATTTTCTCATAGATAATACTTGTTAAAAATACCTTAAGAATTACCTTACTTTACCTTACCTTAAGAGTTAGATGTGGTGGAAACACACAGATTTGAGATCTTGTGTCTCTAATTCCCTAAATTGCCTTATCCAGTACCTGTAACTTTTCCCCATATTCCCCAATCCAATCTGTATTTAGATGTGTCAACATACAGAGGTTTGGTTTATGAGG
Organism: Iguana delicatissima; assembly: GCA_948472985.1. NCBI lineage: Eukaryota > Metazoa > Chordata > Lepidosauria > Squamata > Iguanidae > Iguana > Iguana delicatissima. The sequence goes on along the minus strand of CAOKZL010000597.1, from coordinate 307,794 downwards.
GAATACACTGATCTCCTCCTTCCTGCTGCTAGGCCTCAAGAGCCCTCTGGCTGAGAATTCTAAAGGCCCCTTCCTAAACTGCCAACCCCAGGATTCCATAGATCTTCACAGGCAGCCAATTATATGAGGTGTTCTTGCCTGACACAGACAACGTTGTGTCACAAACATTGACTTTTGTATGTTAGATAAGAAAATTAAAACACACTAAAAAAAAACTAAACAAAGATAATACAACAACCATCCAAATTAAAGCTCCTTCTTCAAAGAAAGTTACCAAAGATATAGCCACCTGGGTGGGTGGGGGGAACATTCTAAACTGTGTGAGGAACTATCTATGTAGACTAGACACTCCACTTCAGATCTTTTCTGTTGAACATATAAAAGACAGAATGGAGTGCTCAGCTGGCTCCAACCGCAACTTCCCCACTCTTTCATTTACATGATCCTACTTGTGTAGGCCAGGCACAAAACTTTTGCATTCCTGAATCAGAGCAGCAATGACACTTTATCTTACTCACACTAGTCAGACTGTTTAATACGCCACATCAGCTATGGCTTCATGACATATACATCAGTTAAAATCTAGTAACAGCATAATCAACTTTTTTATTTCATAGAAGAATAGAATCATAGAGCTGGAAGATATCACAAGGGACACTGACCCCCAACCCCCTGCCAAGGAATTCATTTTTCATAACATCTTGCCTGTAAGTTCATCTTTCATGACAGAGAGTTCATCTTTCATAACACCCTGAATCTGCTCCCTAATATGCCTGTTCATAATATTCCTGCTGATAAGAATGGCTTTATAACTGTGTGGGGGATATAAAAGGAAGAGCAAAAAACATGTGGTTCTCCTGATATTTTGACCTGTATCTCCTACGGGCCCTAGTCACCAAAGATAACGGTGAAAAATGGTAAGAGTCATGATCTAACAACACCTGACCATCACAAATGACTCAGTCTTGGCACAGAGTTACAGTAGAAATCTAACCAAGTCATTTCTCAATCCATCAATTCTCCAATTGCCTTGAGAAAGCTCATCAACTCCCAGTTTTCTCACATGGTCTTATTACCAAAGGCTTTATATGAAAAGCTTTGCACATCAGGTTGTTAATTTTTTATCCTTTTTCCACCCCTGGGCAAAGATGTCTCAGCATGGCAAAAGTTTTGTAAATGTCAGTTTCGTATCATAGCCCTGGCATCAAATGCTGAGTGACAGAGTACATGATTGGCAAGACTTAAAAGCAGTACAAAAGTTGCAAAGGATGTTTTAGGGTGAAGAAACATGCTGGACCCAGGATGGAGGGTTTTTATATCAAAAGGAAGGGCAGAAGCTCTATTTCTTGAAAGTGAAGGGGAAAAAAAGATGCTATAAACTACCAAGATTTTAATAACAGATAACAGCAAGGGACAGTGTGTCTGATGCAACTTTTGAAAGATGTGAATGGTGCATTGTATCTGCTTTTATTCATGCTTAGAACAGGGGATTACATTCATAATACCAGTCTGAAACACGGGCAGCTCCATATTAAGACAGCTATAGAAAGAAAAGCACACAGGGTCAATACTTATCTTTATTTTGGATATTTGGTATAATGCATGTGTGCCTGATGCTTAACAAACACAATAGTCTATATTCCCAGAAACAGTCTCAGACTAGCAAAGAAGCTTTTATTTTATTTTTCCTTTTCCTTTTCTTTTCCTTTTCTTCTGTTAAGGGTGACAAAGATATAAAATGCTGAGCGTAGGAGCTCCACAGGTATTGTTCTGGCATTGCTGTTTATTGGAAGGTAACTAAAAATAGGAGCCTTGTCCATTTTTCTGTACACTGCAATTAGATGTACTTTAACTTGAGACATTTCTGAATAGGAACTGGGAACAAGAGGTGGGGGGAACAATGCTCTGATTTCTATTTAAGGTGAGTAAAAGAGGACCACAAGCCATTTTATTGGGGGAGGTTGATTTTCAGTCTTGGAGGAGGAAGATTTATCACTTAGCAGTGAAGTGGACAACTGACATTCCACCCCACTCCCCCGTGTTACATCTCAACAATGCTACACAATTTTATAGTATTCTTTCAAGAAGATGTGTCATTTTTTAGGGGGAAAAACCTGTTTTGTGGTATTTAGAAAGAAATTTGTGAAAATTCATTCAAACTGAGATCAGGTAGTAGTAGGGTGCATCAGAAAGAGATTTAAAAGCTCAGTGGAGAGCCACATCCTACCAGGTAGACTGACCTATGCCATCAGCACCAAGGAGGGATGGTGTACACTATGGCAGCCCTGTTGTTCATGGTTGTAGGCAAAGATGACATTGTGACCTACACAACCAGGACCACAACCTCAACCACAACAAACAGAAGAACACCCCTGCATCTCCATGGCCACAAGGACATACTTAATACAGTTTGGTCCAGAAAAATAACAAGCGTTTATGTCCCTCTAAGGGAAAGAGAGAGATGCTTCTGTCCCATTCATTGTGTATCTCCATAGAGAAAACAGTTAATTCAAAAGCAAGAATGTTCCTGTACTAAAATCCATAGGCACATAGTCCAGAATAGCTTCTTAACCACTCAGACATAGCAGTAGACAACAAGCACATACATTATAGGCTATATGACTTCTCCCAACCGCCCCCCATGCCCAGTTATGGACAGCAAAAGTACAGAGGGTAAAGGAAAAGTTTTGACCCTGAGCAGCATGATTTTATCAACCTATTCTGAATCTAGAATAGATCCACACTAATATTTTTTCCACACACACACCCAACCAGATATGCTTGGGCTGATATTAGCTATTGATCTCACAGGCCAATAGCCTGGACTCTGCATCACCAACAGGCCTCTTTGGCCTGTTTCTGTAAGGCAACACCTTCAGTAGAAGGACCACAGTGGTTTACCTAGGCCTAGACCAGGTGTGAACCAAGTATTGTTAACTCCAACTTCCACCATTCTTCACCATCGCCTATATTGACTAAGGCTGGTGGAAGTGGTTGTTCTAATTCTAGTGGTCTGCAGTTGCTCACCTGTTTAATCCATTTGCTAGTCCAAAATTAGAGTAGAACCATTTATTCATTTAGCAAATGGAGTTTGTATACTGCTGGGAGAAAAGACTCTGAAAGCCATATTGTTTAGAAAAGACATAGTGTTCACCAAGACACACTCTCTCTCTGGCCATTTCAGTGTCTTACCTGATCCTGTTGTCCTCCTGTTGTGATCCCAGCAGTGCCTTTGCTAGGAAGAGAGCACAATGAAAACACTCCCTGCCACACCCAGCTGGATCTCTGTGGAAGAAAGCATGGGCAACATGCACCTGCCTTCCGCAGTGCAGCCAGGCTCTTTCCCATGCTGCACTGGGGAAGGAAGCACATCCATTGCACTTCCTGCCTTCCACATGGCTGGGAAGGATGGGAACATCGCGTGATCACAGGAACTTAACAGATGTATTCTGTTAAGCAAATATCCCACAATCATGACAGAAGGGGGCACGATGGCAGCAGGACTGTAATGATGCCATGCAAAAGCATGACCCATGGACATCTGCCATCATGTCCTTAACTCGGGACTGCAATGCCATGCAGAAATTTCTATTTCTATTTCTATTTCTATTCTTCAGTTGAAAAGAGAGGAGGTGATGTTCAGAGAAATTTTACAATTGAGCTAGGAGAGTAAAAATTGTGTATAATTTAATCCTTTCTATAATAAAAAATAATAATTTAATAATAATTTAATTTATATAACTTAATAAAGCTGCAAGATGATTGAGATTGTAGGTGTTTTTGTTCTTTAAAATACATCTTTATGAGGCTCTCTCTGGTACTCAGCAGTTTCTATGACATTCCAGAAAACCAGATGACCTGACAGATGGCACGTGGAGGACCTGGGCATTAAAAAAATATAAAATAATAAAGAGAAGTCTATAGTTCTTAAAAAAGTCACCTGTCTTTCAGGCACTCCACAGGCATCCTGCTAGGAAGTCCAGCTGTCAGAATTATGAGGAAGCAGCTGAACACCAGAAACATCAGCATGAATATACTTTTTAAAAATAGATAAAAACATCCAGACTGCTCAGCCAGCTTTTAACTTTACTGAGGCTATCACCCTGCTCTTTCTAACTGAAGAATTTTTACTGACACCCATGAAAAAATGGAATCATTCATGCTATTTTCTATATATGGTTATGAAAGCTGGACTGGGAAGAAATCTGCTAGAAGAAAAACAACTCATTTGAAATGTAGTACTAGATAAGAGTTCTTCAGATACCATGGACCTCTAAAAAGAAAGAAAAAATGGATCCTACAGTAATTCAGGCCTGAACTCCCACTAGAAGCAAGGTAATTAAGCTGAAGCTATCATACTTTGGACATATCATGAGTAGATGTGACCCATGGGGGGAGGAGAAGATAGCAATGCTTGGTAAAGTAGAAGGAAGTAGGAAATGAAGAAGACCACAGATCAGATGGAGAGGTTGAAATCATGGAAGCCCCAATACTGAGTTTGCAAAACCTGAGCTAAGCAATTGATGATGAAGGGTACTGGGGGGTATCTTATTTATAAGATTGCCTAAGTTAAAGTTGACTTGGGAAATAACAAAAAGAATTTGAAAAATAAAATAAAATGGATTGCTTCTAGTGCAAGAATTTCTTGAATTTGTGCAAATTTGAGAATAAAATCTGTATTGTACGTAGGACCTGTCGCTACCCTTCATTGGTACTGGACAGCAATACGTGTGACAAGGATGTAGGAGTCTTAATAGACCACAAGCTGAACATGAGTCGGCAGTGTGATGTGGCAGCCAAGAAAGCCAACGTGATTCTCGGTTGCATCAATAGGAGTATGGTGTCTAGATTGAGGGAGGTACTGGTACCACTCTACTCTGCTTTGGTTAGATCTCATCTTGAATACTGTGTCCAGTTCTGGGCACCCCAATTCAGGAAGGACATGGTCAAGCTGGAGCAAGCCCAGAGGAGGGCAACCAAAATGGTGAGGGGCCTGGAAGCCATGACCTATGAGGGTAGACTTAGAGAGCTGGGTATGTTTAGTCTGCAGAAGAGAAGGTTAAGAGGGGACATGATCGCCATGTTTAAGTATTTGAAGGGATGCCATGTAGAGGAGGGAGTGAGCTTGTTTTCTGCTGCTCCAGAGCCCAGGACAAGGAGCAATGGATTCAAGCTGCAGGAAAGGAGATTCCACCTGAACCTCAGGAAGAACTTCCTGACGGTCAGGGCTGTCTGGCAGTGAAATATGCTGCCTCAGAGTGTAGTAGAGTCTCCTTCTTTGGAGGTTTTTAAGCAGAGGCTGGATGGCCACTTGTCAGGAGTGCTTTGAGGGTATTCCTGAATGGCAGGGGGTTGGACTGGATGGCCCCTGTGGTCTCTTCCAACTCTACATTTCTATGATTTCTATGATTTCTATGATTGACGTGAAAAGGAACCTACTCCTCAATATCTGCATTGTGAAACTTGGGTATGTGAAAAGTTTGCCTGCCTTGTAAGAAATACAATTAGAATGATGGAATACTAACTTATTGGCATCAAAAGACCTGAGTTCTAATGTGATCTCCTACTTAACACAAGTGTGTGTGTGTGTGCGTGTGTGTGTGTGTGTCCTTTCCTAGAATAAGCATGGAGAAATCACACTTTTATTGACCTGGGAATTATCTGTTCAATCTACATCATTTTGTGGAGGCTTTCCAAAACTGGATCTGGCCTTAGATCAGAAAAATCTATTTTTGCAAACCAGCATCCTGGCATCCATGTTAACCACACCTCTCAGTTGAAGATCTCAAGTAAGAGTAGAAATAAACTCACAACTGGTGAGATTTTGGTCATGACTGATTACTTTGCTATGGCAAGGAAACATTCTGAGAATTTTCCATTTCATCCAGGTTACAACTGAGTCACTAGAATTTGGCTTCTGCAGTTAGTTTTGGAAGAAGAAGAAAAACCTCTTCCTGGGTAACATTCATCCCTCCTTTGTATTTCAGGTTGTGATGTGATGATGATGTGAAGATTCAGTAAGTTTGCATCAAAAAGGAGAAAGAACAAATAGCAATAGCAATAGCCTGTGTATTTCATACTGCTTACCAGCTAAGTACTCTCTAAGCAGTTTACAATGTGCTAGCTAATTGCCCCCAACAAGCTGGGTACTCATTTTACTGACTTGTGGAAGGATGGAAGGCTGAGTCAACCTGGAGCCAGGCAGGCTTGAACTCACAACCTTGTGACTGCTGTACCAGCATTTAACCACTACACCACTAGGGCTCTTGTCATTTGTACAGTTGACCATTCACATTCACTAGGATTAGGGATACAGGACATGTGCAAAAGTGGAAAAAACACAAATATTAAAATGATGTGTGTATCTGTAGGAAGATGGCCAAGGCCTGGTAGCAGAATGGATACCCAGGGTCCAAATTATGGCAGAGAGAAAAAAGAAGGGGCAGGGGGTCCACATGGTAACCCTGAACTTCCTCTCTCTTATCCATCTCCTTCCTTGGGTATGGGTGGGAGACATTTGTGGTGCTGAGAAATTGAGCTGAAAGTCATCCTTGATGTCCAGGCAGCAGCTAGTGGAAGAGAAGAAGAAGCACCAGAGACAGGCTATTAAAGGTCTGTGTGGCCTGATTGGAGCTGCAGAGAAGGAAGGTTCCCCTGGAAAGAAATGTGTGAGGTGAGTATCAAAACGTGGAGATCTGGGCCAAGCCAGGGCTATGACAGATCAGGTCTACTTTCAATTCTCCCTTCCTGGAGAAGCAGCATGCTCAAAGCAGCACCTTGAGAAGCAGCACCTCTTGGTTCCCTCTTCACACTTTCATCTCTCTTCTGATTTCATTAAACCCACATTCTTGTAGATACAGAACAAAGCATTTTCAGATTTATCCAATGAATGTGCCACTGTTGGTAGTGTGTGTAACTGATCCAGATTAAAGAGACAATGGATGGAGATTGCTCTTTTATACATATATATATACACACACACACATACACGCACGCACACACATACACACACACACATAAAACTAGCGTATTTACCCAGCATTGCCTGGGATTTTATTTTCTCAAAGATAACACTTGTTAGAAATACCTTAGGAATTACCATACCTTACTTTAGGCATTAGATGCAGTTGAAATACACAGATTTGAGATCCTGTATTTCTAGTTTCCCAAACTGCTTTGTCCAGTACCTGTAACTTTTCTTCATATTCCCCAAACCAATCTATATTCAGAGTTATTAACATACAGAATTTCATTTCCTGAGGGAATATGCGACCTTCCTTCTTGCTAGTAGGTCTCATCTCCATAGCAACCGATCTGAGCTCTCTGGTTGAGAATTCTAAAGACCTCTCCATGAACTGCCAAACCCAGGGTTCCACAGAATCTTCACAGCCACCCAATCATACGAGGTCTTCACCTGCCTGAAACAGACAAACTCACAAACTCACAGACAAACTTTGACTTTCACATAGTAGATGAAATCTTTATTGAACAAACTGACAAGGGAAAAGGTATTTGGCAAAGGTTATCAAACGTCAAAGCACTTTTAGCTCTAAACCAGCAAACACTTCCCCAACTCTCTCACTCTCTCAATCTCTCACCTCTCTCTCTCTCACACACACACACACTCACACTCTCTCAAACTCCTAGAAGGATCTCGCTTTCAAACCTTGTTTTAGTTACTTTTCAGTTATGCTGGCTCTCCAACCTAGCACTTCCCTCTGACTAGCCTGGGTTCCATAGTTAGCAATCAATCAAATTAAATCTCCTTTGTTGCTAGGGCGTTTCTATAGGCCATGCCCCCCCCCAGGGTTCATCACAGTGGGGAGGGGCGATGCTGAAGAAACTCTCAAATAATCAAATCTTTGAAAGTCAAATCTGCAAATGTGGAAGGCTGGCTGTAATTTTAAGAATCATGTGCCTTTATATGTTTGAAACCCAATAATACATTCATGTTCCCTTTGCAATTCATAATTTTGGTCCAATACACAATTGATAGCTGTCCAAAACCTAAAAATATTATCCATTCATTTTTTTCCTGCTGGATCTCCATTTGAAAACAGATTCCAGTGAGTAAATCAATTCAAAACCACAAAAAGAACTGGGAATCCAAACTTTATTCTTCTTGTATAATTGATTCCCTGGCATATCTCTGTCCAAGTCAAAGTGATGAGGAAAGCAGAAGAAAAAAAAGATTGGAAGGGTAGGGGCAGAGAGTTAGGGGTAGAGAGGTAATAATAATAATAACAACAACAAAAACAAAAACAACAACAACAATAATAATAATAATAGATAAAGAAACAAAACACAAAACTGTATACAGCAAACAAAAATTACAGGTGGAGCTTGGGACTTAAGTAGCCTCCTTTCAAGTTTCTTGGTGGTTGTTTTTTTCCCCCCTCTCTTTTTGGTTGGTTCCTTACTGAAATCTGCTGAATTTTTTTTTAAAGGAAATTTTCATCTTTGTGTGATCACACTTTTCAGCTTCAAAACAGGAAGAGCTTAAAAACTGAAGGCTGAATGTTTCTGAAACCAGAAAGTTTAAGGGAAGAATTACATTGAGACAAACTGCAGATAAAGAAGTTAAACCATTCCTGATCTATATTACTTCTGTGGATATGGAACTTGCTCATGGCTTGCATTGGTTTGGCTTGGCAATGAACTGAGACAATCCTCTCTCTTCACACCCCCACCCCCCCAAAAAATGTTGGGAATGATGAAACTAATTTCCAAGACAATACAAATCTAAACCTCTCATTAAGAAAAGAAAAGAAAAGAATTAAGAGTTCCTCAAAGCTCATATTTGGGCGTGAGTTCAGCATGTTTCACAAAATCTCAAATTCCTACAAATTACAGATTGGGGAATTATGAAAAGTAATGCCCCTTCATAAGTGTATTAATGTTCCTTCATAAGTGTTGAAATTAGAGTTGAGCTGAAATTTCCCAGAAGGCATTTATAATGAGAAAAAAATATGATTTCCCTCATTTTTTTCCTTCTTCTGGAGAAATAATTTTGTAGAGTTTTCTACCAATATGGAGGAAGGACATCTCGACCTTTCAATGATGTCCTGGAAGGATGTTGGATTCAGGGGATTGTACATTGTACAAAATTATGAACAATCTTCCAAAAACGAGGAAGACAAAGAAGAAAACAAAACAAGTTGTGCTATTGTCTCTGTTAGTAGATGAACCCTATATTTTTGAGCAAACATTAGACAATCTCTCCTTTCTTTGAGAGTAGAGTGGGGCACATTTGGCCTAGAAGCTGTTATTGGAGTGCAAATCTCAGCAGCCTTAGCCAGAATAACTAATAAGAAATTGTGAGTTACAATCTAACAACATCTGGAGGGCTGTGTGATGTCCACCTAGATAAAGTTGTTGAATTGATTCCTTTAATTCCTCTGCCTACACATACAGTGAAAAAAATTGAAGCAGGGTATTTGTATATAGCTGTGAAATACCAACATAGCAATGTTGGTATTTGTTGCTGTCCTGTATGTGTATGTTTACAGATTCTCCATCCTGTATAAAGAAAGATTTAATAACTTAACCCCCAGTCTTCATCTTGAAGTGAAACACTCCACAACCAATTATACCTTTTGATCTGTCATTTGTACAAATGGTTCTTGGAAGAATCAAATTGCACTATCAAGTGGCAGAGTAATTTAAATAAACTACCCACAGTTCACACAAAGTGTCTACCATCCATTAAAAAGGAGGCAAGTCAGCCCCAATATATTTTCTTATTGCTTGGGCTATGCAGCTTTGAGTGTAATATGTGCAGAAAAGTGGTATGTAAATAAAAATGACTCATTTTGACTTGTCCTACATGGCTTGGGGCTTCTAGTGTTACTCAAACAGTTCAAGGAAAAGCTCTGCTCCCATGCTATAAAAGTAACTTCTAAAAGGACCCCCTCGTAGAATAGCTCTAAGCTCTAACCCTCAGCATCTCTAGGGGCAAAATTGTAAGTAATTTACATGTCTAGGATGCATGAAAAATGCAATAATAAAATATACGTGGTTGTGAATTTAACATAGCTTACTTGAGTTTGCTCTCAGTAAATCTTGGCCAGCGTTTCACACTTTTTGAATTTGTCCTAATTTGTAACTGTTAGTATCCCTTCAGTGAAGAGAAGTTTCAAAAATGAAGAGAAATTTCAAAAATGATAATGATAATGCTGATGAGTAATCAAGAAGCCCCACTCCCTTGCTCATGGTTCCCATTCACCATATATCTCTGGACTGATTGAATTGTTGTTATTTGTTGTTGCTGTTGTTGTTGCTGTTGTTATATGCCTTCAAGTCATTTCTGAGTTATGGTGACCTTAAGACAAAGCTATCATGGAGTTTTCATGCAAGCAACCCACATGGTAATTCATAACTTTAAATGACTCTTCTGTGTGCATTCACTGATGCATAATAGTACCACCAAGATCTGAAGTGAAATTTCTCTCAGATTTTTCTTTCTGTTGACTATATTTAAAAATGAAATTCACTACTTTTCCTCCAAATATGTTCCAACTTGTGTGTGTGTGTGTGTGTGTGTGTGTGAGAGAGAGAGAGAGAGAGAGAGAGAGAGACTACCATTCACCCCAGTAAAACATCCCCAGAACAATGCTTGGTCCAAGACTTTTTGAAGTTTTGGACACTTTTTTGTGTGTTCAAGATTATATTAGTTTTCCTTTTAAAAAACCAGTTTATAATATTGCAATGTTAAAAAGAACAAGATACAATAAAGTAATGTCAATATTACAGTGATAATACAATTAAAAAGTCGTGAAAACCAGAAAAAAAATCACCAGGTGTCATTCAATGTGCTACTGATCAGAAAAATGCATGGACAAACGAATACATTTTCAATGGGCAACAGAAATAACCCATATCCAGATTTCACTAAAAAGATCACTGCATATAAAGGACACAACTACTGAGAAAGCCATACTTTGCAATGTAACAAAAAGCATTAATATATCAATCAATGTCTCTGCTCAGGACATATATGCTGGACACTTTTCACACAGAAGCCTCAGATAATCTGGTTATCTGCTTAAGGCTTTAAAAAACAGGTATTTAGGGCCTTAGAAGCCCAGTAGCTTGAAAATGACCCAGTGGCTCCTGAGAGTCATGTACCTGCTGCTGCTGTTTCCCATGGCAAGATATTTTTCTGCTGCTCATTTGAAAATTCTCATCATAACAGTTCCTTGTGGCTTCTTTGTAGCTGAAGGAAATTATCGACACTATTTCTAAGGCAAAATGCAGAAGCATTTTAAATCAGATCCTTTTTTCATATGGTAAACCTACGCTTAAATATTTTATACATGCTGCAAATAATTCCTATTTGTCAGGAAAAAAACCCCACATAATTTCTGCTTATACTTCTACCAGATCTAATTGATTCTAATTAGCTTTACTTGAGAAGCAAACATTTATGTTAGTGTAAAACGGGACAAGATAAAAAATTAACAGCTCGAAAGATCAATTAAATAATAGATTAAATACAAAATGATATATACTGTGAACTTTAAAAATGTGCCTAGAAAAGTTGAATTGTGGCCAGTAGGGAATGTAGTACCCAAAGAAGATGGCTGCTTAGGTCCAGAACATGTTGGAGTGGGTGATTCTATGGCAATGGAGTATAGCTCCTGTTTGTCCATTAGTAACTCAAAATGACATGAATAGATTTAACAAAAGAAGCTTTCTGTATGTTATATATATAAGAGATAACTAACTATTCACTCTCAGGTTCGGTTTATTTTGTGTTTTTAATGACAAATTAATAAAAACGGGGCTAGATTACTCGAACATGTCAAAATGAACTTAGGGGACACGTAGCCTGTGGCCCTCAGTAGTATAGATGAAATGGTGCAAATTGCCATTTATTTTAAAATCTAGGACTAACTTGGGACTATGACTTTGGAAATCAGGGTTCAAATCCCTGCTTGGCCATGCAAACCCACAAGGTGACCTTGGGCAATTCACACTGCCTCAGCCTCAGGGAGAGGCAATTACACCCCCCAAAAAATAAACAAATGTTACCAAGAAAACCCTTCAAATGGTTCACTTTAGGATTGCCAAAAGTCAGAAGGGACTTGAAGGCACACAGCAACAGCAATAATAACAACAAGTAGTCCCACTAAGCGTAACTAGCTTGCAGTTCATCAGTTGCTGAATGTCTCTCTGCCACATTGATTCCTGGCTGTGTACTGCCCTTGGACACAAGTCCAAGCCGTATCCACTGCTTCACTACTCTTCTAGACCGATAATTATAACCTGAAGCCCTCAGCCTTGCTATCCATAATTTTCCATCCCTTTATCCTTTGGTTAGCTCTTGTGTGAATGTGTGACTGTTTATATCAGTGGCTCTCAACCTGTGGGTCCCCAGATGTTTTTGGACTTCAGCTCCCAGAAGCCCTGAGCATTGACCATAGTGGCTGGGGCTTCTGGGAGCTGAAGTCCACAAACATCTGGGGACCCACAGGTTGAGAACCACTGGTTTATATCTTGTGTGCATGCATGAGTGAATTCTCCTCAATAAAACACAGTTTTAGCTTACTTTCGAATCTCTGGCTGGTTCTTTCCTGCATGACCTCATAAACATTGGTGGAAAGATCTCGTTAAGTTACCCCCACCCTTGCAAGCCTCCTAATGTTGAGTTAATTAATTCTTCTCTGTCACATGGAGGTACTGGCATCATGGGTGGACCCCTGAGTAACCCACGTTTTGGATTTACCCCCTAATAAATTCTTAATACCCTAGAATGAATAATTTTGCAGCTGAATTCTACTTTAAAAAATTAAACTCATTGTTTAATTAATTTGTTTAATCTAATCTTACACTGGGGCAGTGCTCCACTGTACTGGGATGAAATGAGAATTATAGCCATTCTTAAATCAGGAAAAGATCTGGCATATCCAGTGTCTTACCATCCTGTATTGTCAATCAATCAAAATGCTCAAGATTTTTATAGCTCTCCTTACCCAAAGGTTGAACTGCATTATCTCTTATCTGAAGACTATCATTTTGAATTTGCAGTTCAGAATCCCCCCGGGGCTTTTGCTCTGTGGAAAGAAAATACTGATTTGGAAATTAAAGGATTTTTTTTAAAGGGATGATGTGACATATGAAGAAATTTATTGAAAGGCTCATCAGAATGCGCTGTCTTTGCATCAGTGACTTCAGTTCATGCTTCACCCTATCCCCAGCACTCACATAAATAACCAGACAATCCAACCCCCTGTAGTATTATTTGAACTCATTTTTTCACTTCAGTTCAAGAGACTTACCATTAGCATTATAACCAATTATTATTATTTTTTTCCAGTAAGATTTTCACATAGCTTCTCTACAGCAGGGGATGGAAATATTTACAGCAATAAAGGTCTTTGGAATGAACTGCAAGCTTATCAAGAATTCTAATAATTAGATATTGAAGCTTGTCATAAATAAAGCAGCCACAATTCTATCCTGGAGGGAGGTGAAAAATTGCTAAATGCAGCTCTCCATTGGCAGAAGGCCACATCTTCCCTGTGAACCCCATTACTTAATTTAAGTGGAATTATGGATGCTATTTTCCCTGTCTTTTGTCTCTTTTGCTTGAGGGCTTCTGTGGATGTTCTTTTCATCATTTTGTTGATTACTAATTTCTTGTTATCCTGCTGAGTTTGTATGTCTCCGTAATTGCTATAAAAATAAAGAAGAAAAATACATAAATAAAGAATACAAATTAATCTTATTTACTTTTCAAAGAGTAATACATTCTGCTTCCTAGGAAGAAAACAAATCTGGCTTTCTTCCCACTTTCCTCAAAACTCCTCATATGGTGGTCCCATCCAGAAAGAATATTCACTTCCCAATTTCAGTTACACTATATCTTAAAGTTATTCTTAGTAGCTTCATCATTTTGTTTTTTACTCCAAAGTAAGAGCATTTTAATACTAAAAACTTGTTCCACTAAAGAGTTGGGATTTATACCATTGTTATGCTACTAAGATTGCAGTACTGCCTTTCACAATTCACTTTTGGTACCTTCCCTCGCCATTGTACCAATGTAGTGAATAAGTGCATCTGTTTTTGTTTTTGTTGTTTTTTTTTTTAAGAAAGGAGGGAGGGAGAAAGGAAGGAAGGAAGGAAGGAAGGAAGGAAGGAAGGAAGGAAGGAAGGAAGGAAGGAAGGAAGGAAGGGAGGAAGTCATCATCACCATCATCATCAACATTGTGGCACCCCCCTTCCCCCAAAGAAAGGCTTCATCTTTCATGTACGTAGTCCTCCTTTCTATTTCTCCTACTGGAAATAAAGTGGAAATAAGCTTCATCACATTGAAGACAGAAATAACTTCAGGATTATAAAACTTATCTTAGGCTTCTTCAGAGCTCGCAGGCTTCAAGGCGCACAAGCTTTCATGGATATCAATCTACTCCTTCAGATGCCCTGATAGAGTCATATTGAAGCCAAATATTTTTAAAGCATAGATACACAGTTTTGGAAGTGGGATAGAATGCAGTAGGATATAGAAAGATCCGAACTGTGATCTTGGCCGTAAATCTTCAAGGTGATGTGCAAGATGATACAAGTCTTTCAAGTGTTTAGGCAATAGTCTTTAAAGTGGTCAGTTAACACTGGCAGATGAAAGGAATAGATCTGCTTACTGAAAGTCAGTTCCCTTGGGCCCAAACCCTCTATGAGCATATTATTATCATTTTATATGCAACTTTTAGGACTAGTGTTTTAATATATGTGGAGCACCATGAAACCATTGTTTTTGTTCATGGATCGGACAGAGATAGTGGCCTGGAATTTTTCACAATTCCTCAGTTTCTCCTTCTAGTCTTTTCTGTGAAATGCTCTGCGACTAGTTTTGGGTATGTTGGGTATATTCTCTTGAATAAATGGACACAGATCCAACATATCCAAATCTAGTTGCAAATCTCAGAGACTGTCCTGTTTTTCCAAAACAGAGCGTAGATGGGCATTAAAGACACAAGATGGCACGTAGCACTTAGATGATGAGAAAGTAACTGCACCTGTGATTTTGTAGGTAACTTTATTAACACCTGTAATGTTGCTGCCAAAGTAGAACAGACTTGGCATCTGGGTTTATCATGAGTTCTTCTTCCTGTTTTACCACCAAAATGATATATCTTTTTGTAAGCAAGAAGCTGCTTAGGGTTGAAAGATCTGTAAGTCAATAAAGGCCTCCCACCTAGATCATGTGGAAGGACTGAATTATTATTCAGAACTGGTGGTGGTTCATCAATTATACATTTGAATGGTATCAGCTGGGTTCTATGGGTGACAACTTACAGTGTTTTGTCATTTTCTGTTTTTTTTGGTTTGCCTTATTTTTCCTAGCTACTAATAATGCTCGTTGATATTCTTTTCATTTCCTTCGGTGGGCATATTGGTTTGAGAAGTGATTGCTACAAATTCATGCGTTTTGAGTCTCTGTCTTATGAGACTGAGCAAATGTGGTTGTATTGCAGTGCTTGGCTATACACAATAGATTTTTTGGCGGGGGTTTTGGAGTGGAATTTCACAACATGTAAGTACGTGTAGCAATAAGTGGATTTTCAGAATAGCATGGTGGTTAGAAGCCCATTGTTCAGTTGCACACTGGTGTGAAGAAACTGGTTTTGCTGTGAGACATGATGATAACATTTACTGGGGTAAAGGTATGTTATTGGGGTAGTTAGCCCTCTCCCGGGGTCTACAATATAATATCAAAAATATTAAATATCTCCACATGCTTGAGAGGGTCCCCTGGATTAGCATGCAGGCAGGCACGGCTGAACGGCCGCAATCAGGAAAAACCTGGTCTGGCCAGTAAACGATCTGTCATGTAGCCCCAGAAGCCCTCCAGACATGCACACATTATCTTAAACAAAGATTTCTCTGCCCTGAGAAGCCAGCTTGACAGGATTAGCAATCCTGACAAACAGCCTGTCAAGTGAGAGCAATTTATGTACTGCCGCGGCTTTTGACAAACCCCGGCAAATCTAATCAAACTAATAACTCTGACATTTTGGAGCTTTGTTCTCCAAATCATGCACATTTTGGAGTTTTGTTTTAGCTCCTCAACTCATTGTTCTCCCGGTAAAGGATTAGCCCTCCAGGTACATTTTCCCCTATAAAAAGACCCGCTTTTCGAGTGGTTCCTCGGATCGCTCCTGTTTCTTTTCGGCTCCACGTCTCTCAGCCCGGCAATCCCCTCAGCCCTCCATGTGCTGAGTTTCTTCTCTCGCTCCGCTGCTGTCTCCGACTTCAGTCTTCAGGACCAGGTGCAGTATACCCCCAAAATATCTCTCCAAAATCCCCTATCAATTTTCCTCTCTTTTACTTCTATTTAGCTCTTGAGTGAGTGAGTGCGTAAGTGTGAACATGCACAAGGATTTATTTTTAAATAAAAATAATTAAATTAGCAATTTGGTGTAGTTTCTGGCTGAACCCAACCCCGTAAACATTGGGTTGAAAAGATCTCGCTAGGTTACCCTGCCTCTTGTGGTGCTACAGCCTGTGCTGTGGCTAATTCCCATTCACCATTATTGGGAGCATATTGAGGTGTCCCCACGGGACCTCAGAAATCAGAGTAGCAGGTACATCACCACAGTAACATGTTGAGTAATGTCCTCCATTTTATATACCACTGTTTCCATTAGCTTCAGTTTAACCACTTGAATGAACTAGAGTAATCCAGCTACTATGAAGCTGAAATGCCTTGCTAGGAACAAAGCGTAAGATAAATGATGTAGCATATTAAACCTTCCTATCATCTTCTGCATCATTATGTTTGGCATACATCTTTGTTTCACTCATTTTGGCCCCACTGTCAATTTCAAAGGAAAACAGAGGCATTGTTTAAGCATCTTTGTGTCTTCAGCAAATGAGAAGCATATAAAGCAGGCTGACATCATTGTTAGAGACTGAATGACCCGATTAAACATCAGACAATATACAATATGACTTGATCTATATAAGTATCTTTCAGTATTTGGTATGGCTTGCTGAGCTGTGTCACTTTTGAAGTTAGGTAGCCTTTGCTAGCTCTGTGTCACCATATTTCTATGCAATATACTAGAGCCAAGAAAAAAAAATAGCACTATGTAAAAATGCATGAATAATCCAAATTCACTTGCTGGTAGTACTGCAAAATTTCATCCTCCATTTGATCAAAAATAAGAAAATGGATTGGTGGGTAGATTTTGAGGGAAATATTTTCCTCAAAGAGCTTTAACAATGTGAATATTCACTCCCCCCCTTTCTGTTATTGTTCTGTTTCGTTCTTTTGCCCCCCCACATCTGCTGCTGCTTTATTTTTCTAAGGTTAATAACATGGTGAATCCCAATGAATTGGGGAAGTTATAAAGAATTAGAAAGATGTTATGCCTTTATACTGTTTAACAGATTTGATTACCAATGCTGCAACAGTAAATTCTGATGTATAGACACATGTTCTGAGAGTCACTACTCTCACTCAACTGCCATGTTGATCAATATCATTAAAGAAAAGCTTTAGCAGTTTTTATCTCCAGAAGAAGTTTTTTATCTGGTAAAACCTGTAGGTCTGAATTACCCATTCAAGACACACCAAATCTATTGAGAAGATTTCAGGCAAGTTTAGATGGGACAGGGAAAGTAAACAGGATGACAGGTGATGTCAAACCTGCTACTCAAAATAAAATAAGATAGTATCTATCTATCTACCTACCTACCTACCTACCTACCTACCTACCTAATATCCCACCATTTTTGGCCATGCAAACCCTGGCTTGAAATACACCATACAAAGAGAGCAAAAGCAATGAAAATAATGATGCAATGGACCAGCTGAAAATGTTCCTGAAAAATGGAAAGTATCTTTGTTTCAGCACTTCATATTGCCCACTGCAGCACAACTAATGAAGAAATGACTATTCATATCACACACACACACACACACACACGCTTTGATTCAGGTTAAGAATTGGCTTTCATTATATGTATGTGGGAGCAATTATAGCAGCTATTGTTAGTTCAAATGGAAGAACTGCCTCTGAAAGTTCACTAAGTAAAGTCTTCTGAAAGCACTCCAGGCAATGGAAATGGCAACTAAACTAAACATTCAAAGTTTCCCAGTATTATTAGGACTGGTACAAGTTTTATGCAAAGTGAAATTCAAGAAGAACTTGGAACCACCACCATCACCATCATTTGTTCATGTCTATCCAAAATGGTTCCAAACATATATGACTTTAACAGAAAACAAAATAAAAATAATGTATAAGAACTGTAATTTTAAAATCTAGTGCATAAGCTTGTTTCCTTCCTCCTTTCTCCTTTTTCTTTCTGTCATGTGACTGCAATCCTGAGTACAGTAACTGTCTTAATAATGATTTTTCTAAGCTACTTGGTGAGCCTTTTAAGTTAAAAATTATTTGATTGATTAGATAAGTCAAAGGATTTCACAGATTCACAGATGGAATGATTAACTCATGATAGTTATCTCTTTATGTTTGGAGGTGGTATAGATTTGAATTACAGGCCATTTCCGCATGGGGTAAATAAAATGGTGCAATTCGTACTCCATGCAGGACGTCTGCACCTTGGAGCAGACTGGGTCTGGAGTACTTACCGTAGATCTGCACCTCAGTCCACTCCAGAATGACCCCAAGTGGTCATCCAGCGTGGTTTTGAAAGACCTGATTTTTCCGGTCTTTCAAAATGCCAGTGCGCGCCATTACATACCTGCTCTCCGGTGCAGATTCGCAGGCTCGCACCAATGCGAGCCTGTGATCTAAGGAGGGAGGGCTTTAGGCTGGAAAGCTTCAGTGGTTGGTCGAGAACCACAACCATCCGGAAGCCGCCATTTTCGAAGCCGGAGCAGTGCAGATCTATGACCATGCACTGCTCTGCCTCACCCCATACTGGACTGGACTGCCAGAAGATCCAGTGAGTAGCGGCAGGGAGCGATTTCCTAGCCACATGTGGAAATGGCCATATTTGCCTAAAATAAGCAACAGGGACAACTTATCACAGTCTCCTTAGGTGTCTAAAAGGTTAAAAAATTATATACCATGTTGAGATGATGGACTTCACAAGTGACTCCATGTATTCTTATTTATATATCACTTTTAGTGTAAATGACATAGGTGAAAAAAAGCCAAGAGAAAGATGTGTGAAATCAGTCCTTTACACAGCATCTATGTTTTTAGAGCCTTTATATTTTCAAATTGAACAACAGTATTTTGAAGAAACAAAACCAGTTGTCAGAAAGCCCACATCCTTTCTCTCCAAGTATAACTCAACAGCAATAAAACTGAAAACATCTGTTACCTTTTTCTATGAGCTCCTGCTCTGGTAACTGCAAATACCAGAAGTCTGGCAATGCATATAAAATTATTGACTCAATATTCCAGACAAAACTGGTACTTTGCATGCACTTCAGTTAAAATAGTCGAGAAATGATTATGACTTTGGAAGCATCCAACTGACAAGGGGAAAGAGAGTACTTTGTACAAAGATTCTGGACTCAAATGAAATATGAGATAATCAGATTTATAATGTTTTTTCTCAGAATTTTTGAGAGGATCTGCCTCAGAATCTGCAATGTAAATCTTCATAAATTTCATTCTTGCATCCATGAATGAATGAGTTTGCAATTTTTCTCTTTGCTGCGTGAATACTATTCTTCATGTGCAATTATTTTGCGGGGGGGAAATGGTAGTGTTTTCTGTGCAGAAAATGACATTTCTATGTATAAAACAAATCTGTTGCACAGAAAACAGAAAATGATTCTTTAAAAAAAAATGTTTTTTTTCTGTACAGAAACTTCTTTTCCATGCAGGAAACTTGCTTTCTGCACAGCAGTGTTATTTTCTACACAGGAATTTCTGGGTTTTGCTCAAGAAACTTGCTTTTTGGCACAGAAATGTTATCAGTGCGTGAATTCCATTTCTGTACCAAAAATACCACATGTGTATTTTTCATGAGGAATAAGTCTCAAACTATGAAAATTCTCATTCATCAAGTATTCTCCTTGCCATGATTTCTGAACACTTGAGATATCAACTTTTTTGAATATTTTCAAATGAACTTTTCACCCTTACACTCCATTCCTAAGGACTCTACAGAATGCTGAGTGGCACTTTTCTAACTAGAAATGCAAAGACAAAGCACTGCACAAAGGTAAATAAAGGAAGGAGGTGATCTATGCTTCAGCATATGACTTTTGCAAATGTTTCCCATCTTCCTCCTCATATATTTTGTTACAATATATAGAAATTGTAAGTTGTTTAAACAATTTTTTTTTTTTTAAAAAAAAATAGACTTCTCAGAGGCAATCTACCATTTTGTTTGTTGACATGAAAACTCGTATTGATCTTGGGGAAAATGGTGTTTTTGAAATGTGAAAGACTTTCTCAGCTGTACATGTAAGGATCAGGATGCCTTTTCATGAATTAGCTTCTTGCTCCTTGTATTCATGCAAAAAAGACATGCTACTATTCAAAGTACAAAGTTGAGCACTCTTCTTCTTAATATACTTTCACATTAAACAAAGATCTAGTTCACAGATTACTCTAAGGCCATTTCCTCACAAGGGAATTAAAACGGCACAGTGCGTCCTCTCAGGGAGGTCGTCTGCACCTTGGAGAGGACTAGGTCCAGACTACTTACCTCAGATCCGCACCTCAGTCCACTCCGAAATGCCCCCAACTGGTCCTCCAGTGCACTTTTTAAAGAACGATAAAAAAACGTTCTTTAATTTTTCGGAGCTTACCATTGTGTACCTGCTCCCTTGTGCAGATTTGCAGGCTTGCACCAATGTGAACCTGTGATCTGTGGAGGGTGGGCTTTAGGCGTGGCGAGCTTCGTGGTTGGTCGGGACCCATGAACAACCAGAAGCCGCCATTTGGAAGCTGGAGCAGTGCAGATCTAAGACCTCGCACTGCTCTGATTCACCCTGGATGAGACGAGGAGCCCCGTGGAAGGGCTTAAGGGACAGTCCATGTTGGTTCATGCGCAGAAGATCTGGTAAGTGCTGGCATGGAGTGATTCCCTCACCTCATGCAGAAATGGCCTAGATGAAGCCTAAAGGGAGAGTAGTAATGTGTGACCACAACAACTATGACCAATAATGGAGAACCCATTTCTACCTCTCACAAAACTCCTGGTTTATTGTTAACTTGGTTCTTTCCATCCAGATATTACCTTTTTCTAATAGCCAATGAAAAGAAAAATGAATCTTCACACAAACGAACGGACTTTTTTGTTACCTTCTGCTGTTTCAAGAAGACACCAGACATCAAGATAACACTGGGCATTTAGTGGCAATTATGTGACTGGGCTGACAGGCGTACCTGATAATGCTGAAGAGTTTCAGCAGCTTGAAAACAAAACGAAACAAGCAATAACCCAGATTAAGAAGGGTTTTTAATTATTGAACAGTTCATTAAGATTTCTGTGTGAACTATGTGAAAACAGATACACTCTGTATCAAGACTAGCAGAGGAGAATCTTATAGTCCAGATGTGTTCTCCTGTAACCCCCATGATGTCAAAACATTGGCTATATTGGATGGGGATAATAGGCATTGTTGTCCAGGTGGAATACAGTGTCTGTACTGCCCATTACCACAGTGACAGTCTGAATTGGGCCTTAGCAAAGAACTATCCCCTTGCCCCAACATTGGAAAAGGTTTACTGTTGGCTGTTATTATTCCCTAAGTGCATCTCAAATCTCTTGTAGAAGTAGACCTTGCATTCTATGAGAAATCTATTCTTAATGAGGACACGTAATGGAAAAAATGTTGCTCATCAGCAAAAAAAAGTAAAAGAAGAAAAATCTCATTTATCTGTGGAACTAAGTATCTGTCTTCTTTTCCCGAAAGGGTCATTGTGTAGGACAACACTTTTCTCCACATCACTAGCATAAAAATGAGGATTTACATAGCCAATAAAGAGCAGCTCATCAAGGCAGAGGATCAGGTACCTAGTGTTCCAAAGCTTAGTCCAGCTGGCAGGAGACAAAATCTATACTGGGACCCTTGGGATATGAAGAGAAAGTAAAATTGCGCTGAGCCATTGCTGTGCACTAATGAATGGCACAGCGTGAAGAGAGGAGAATAGGCTATGCTTCCTCCTTAACACACATGTGAAGGAAATATTTAAGGTACTATTATTGCATACTAATCTTCCTCACCACCAGTACCACTACCATTACCACAAAATAGGAAACAACACATCCCTATTAAACCTTCCAGAGTATCTGTCCTTATAAGGCACTTTAGCTTGTATATTCCTCTCTCCATCTCTCCATCAGTCCATCCATCCACCCATTTATACTCCCCCCTTTTTTTTCCCCAGTCCTGGGACTCAGGGTAACTAACATTTCAAAAAAAGGCAAGAATGAGCGAAAAGCTCATACCACAAAAAAATATGCTCAAGTTAAAATATAATTAAACTACTGGTAGATTTTTTAGAACAGAAAAAAAATCCAAAAAACATAAATTAAAAAGCATTGCATTAAAAACAAAGCAGCATATTATTAAAAATTCTGTTCCTATAAATGGTCATTTTCCAGATGCCTATCAAAACAAAACAGATTTCATTGCTGGCAGAAGAACATCATGGAGAGGGACAGTCTAGCTGCTCTAGGGATGAGGCTTCAGAGCCTGGGAGCAGCCACTGAGAAGACTCTTGCCTGTCTTTATCTCAAACGTAGCTGTGAGGTTTGTGGGAAGAAGCAGAAAACCTTCCCTGAAGATCCCATAACTTAGACAGGCTCATGGAAGAATACAGAGAACCTAAACTCAAGTCTTACATGCAAGAGCACAGCACAATAATAGATGCAAAAATTCCAAATTATTAAACCAACAATAAAAGTGGAACAAAACCATCAATTTTAAAATAACACCAGTAGATAAATATTTTTTAAACACTGGCTGATGCTGTAGTAACAATAGTCAAATGGTGGTGTGTGCATTGACTCCCCTGATTTAAATATTTGAATTTAAATAAAATTTTAATATCATTTTTGTGCAGAAAATGCTGTTTTCTGTGGGGAGAAAAACATGAAACATTTGCACAGAATAAGTCCCAAACTGTAAATTGTTTATGAAAACTATATAGTTTATGAAAACTTTCTTGTAATGAGAATTGTTAAAATTACCTTTTGGTTCATGTAAGAATGAAGTTAGTTTCCCACTGTGGATGTAATTCTTTACTATATTAATTGTGCTGGAAGTTGGAAATTCCGAGATTTGTAGTCCAAAAATTTACTTTTCCAAGTCTTGATAATTCATTCAAGTACTGTATCAGTTACAGTCAAATTGTTGCTACACTGTAAAATAAAATGTAGGCTCTAATGTTAGGAAGCTGTGTGTAGCATCAATGGGGAATGTTCGTCTCACCTCCCATTGATGTTTGGGGCAGAAACTTTTATGATCCCTCCCCATTGGCTATGTTGTCTAGATCTGATGGGAGGTGTCATCCACAAATATCTCAAAAGTGATATGTTGATAAATGAGATGGGATGGCTATAGGTATATATGGGTCATCAATGTGCTCTCCTGTATCCATGGCTTCTCACTACAACAGTCGACAGGGAAAGACAGTGCTGCTTTAATTCATCTTGGCTCTGCTCCCCGCTCCCATCAAGTAAGAGTCAGTATTTGGTGAACAAATGGATATTTCCTGCACATAATTGGGAAGGAGACACTGGTAGTAGAAATGGTGGAAGCAGTAGAACAACCTAGGAAGAGTGACGAGAAGTGAAGAGGCAATATCACATATTATACGGTTGTCTAAGTATGTCACCTGGTGACACACAGCTGAGTCAAAAACCTCCAGTTGTTTATATACAATTTGCTCTATACAGTGATTAGTCTCACAACTGCACTCCCATTCAGTGTCAGAATCCAGTTCTTCATGACAAAAAGGGAGGAATTTGTACTTTTCCTCACTGACAACCTTGCAAATAAATCCATGAAAAGTGACTAGATTGCTTGGTCAAACCAATTTGTCTCCAGGTCACCTATTTCTTTCCCTACAGGCTTGGTTTATGCAGCATTCACAGTCACAAAAACAAAGAAGCAGCATTCTCAGTCAGTGCTTGTAGCAAAACTGGTTGTTCAGGGTAAATTGATACATTCTGGAGAAAACTAGACACAGTTAGATATATATTCAAATCAAACTGGAAGAAAGGATATGAAAAAGACCAAGGATGCAAACTCAGAGCATATTATGCAGCAATAAAAGTATTCTGTTAATCAACCATAATTTTTGCAGTTCAGCAGTATGTACATGTAGCTAGGTCCTTAGTGGGAAGGCAGCTCACTAGCAGTGGTCTTGCCTCTACTTCTTCATATGTGCATGATTGTTCAAGAAGTCTAGATTTAGGTGAGGATGAGGATGATATCCTACCTTCCTCCTAGTTTGGGAACTCAAGGTGGTTTACAACAGATTTTAAATTTTGACACGGATTTTAAACAAATTTTAAATGGTAAAAAATTACAAAATACAAAAAGTTAAAAAGTAATTAAACTAAGAAAAAAAACTGTTAACAACCATGAACCATAAGGAAGACATAACAGCACAACAAATGACAGAGAGAAAATCCAGTACATTGTACAAGAAAGAAAATAGAAAAGGTACCGGTGAAAACTCTCTGGGAATGGAGTTTCAGAGCCTGAGAACAGCCACTGGCAAGGTCCTCACCTTTGTTCCCATTAGATATATCTGTGAGGGTGGTAGGAAAGACAGAAGGGCCTCTACAGCAGATAACACAGGCAGGTTGTGTGGGAGTATATGGTCCTTCAAATAACTTGGACCTGATCCCTATAAGGCTTTATAGATCAAAACCAACACTTTGAACTATGCCCAGAAATGGATCAGCAGCCAGTGGAGGGACTCATGAGCTCGCTGTAGCCAGTCCCAGTTACCACTTTGTAACCCTTTGGACCGGCTAAAGTTTCCAAATACTTTAAATGCAGCCTAATGTGGATCCTATCACAGTAGTCCAGCCAAGATGTAAATAAAGCATATGTTACTGTGGCCAGATCTGATGTCTCAAGGAAGGGGCACAGCTAGTACACAAGCCTTAGGTGTGCAAATGCACTCCTGGTCACCATCAAAAATTGATCTACCCAGGTCAGGACTGAATCCAGGAGTATACTCAAGCTGCAAAACTATGTCTTTGAGGGCAGTGTAACTCCATCCAGTGCAGGTTGAATCCCTGTTCCCTGATCTAGCTTTCAAGTGTCCAGGTAGGTTTCTAAGTTGTCCAAGTTAAGTTTCAATTTGTTCAGCATCATTCACTCCATTACTGATGAAAAGCACTGGTTTAGGATCAAGGCTACTTACTTGGATTGTGATAGAAAAGAGTAGTAGACTTGGGTATCATCTGCATATTGACAACACCAGTTTTCCTGATATGTTTCAGCATATCTTCTTGCATTCTTTTGGGTAAAAACAATTTCAGTTTGACAAAAATGTGTGTCATTTTCCCCCATTCATGTTAAACCATTGTAATTTTTGCCCATTTTGAGGATGCCAAGGGTCACTTGACATGTTGTGTAATTCAGAGCTTCTTTTCATTATGATTGCTGCTTATATAATTGTATGGACTTTTCTCACCATATAGAAAATGATTAAGCTTTATTTGCTTATCTAGCCAGCAAAAACTGTACGGTGCAAACACAGAAAGAACAGATGATAATTTGATCCAGGCCCACTAACACTATCATTTATAAGTCTCTTTTTGTCTACATTGGTTCACATGGTGTTGAATAAGTGATTTCATTTTAACTCATAACTTTGAGACAAGTCAAATGCTTAGGGATGGAAATCATGTAGCATATAAATAGCTTTAAATCAGCATTATATTCTACATTGAAAAATAGATTAGCTTGTAGCAACATCAAACACATATATTTACTTTCTTCCATATATATTTACAATACAGGACACAAATTTTAAGAGGGAAAAAACATAATTTAGGCAGTGTGGACTATACTCCTTCATATGTTAAAATGTTCCATCATGGCTAATTGTCAGTCAGTGCTACTTTTTTTTTAAGGATAGAAATTCTATCTGTTTCCCATGTGCAAATATCATTTAGCACATGGAAATATTCAAAAATGTGATCACTTTTCCTACATTCTGAAGAGGAAGAGTGTCGAACAAGGAGTGTGTTATAAATTCTCTGATATTATGTCAGTTACTGAATATAAACTTACTTACTTAGGGGCTATCCAACCGAATATTATTTGTTTTCTGCCAGTTGTTTTTTTTTTTTGTTTTTTTTTTTGGCTACGATTTGTTTTATAATATTAACTTTTAGCTATTTAAGTAATGCATCACTATAAATAAAAACACCACTCAATTGTATGCTGCTATTGCTTGAGTTGACATTTCATTCTCATGCTGCCTCATGGGGCCAATGTGCCAGATTTATAGGGAGATAGTTGATCAAATATGATTAGAAGGTGTTGCTTTTTGCTCAGTGATCTTCCCATTTAAACATTAAACATTTTTAATTGACATCTACTGTTACTATTATCATTTTCAACTTATGAGGATTTCTTCTGAAATGAGATATTCTTCATTTTCCATTGGCTGGGGACTATGTGCTCCCCAACAAATGTAGGTGAACTCCACTTTCCATCATCCCTAACCAGCATAGACAATAATAATGGACTTTGAGAGTTATTGTACAAAATATCTGGTGGATTCAAGTTCCCTGGCTTTGATATAAGCATACACACAAAATCTCTGCCTTGAGCAGCTTACAACATACATTTTGAGATGAAGACAGCAGAGGAAAGAGAGGTGAGGGGAGGAAGATTGAGACAAGTGTAATAAGTTAAGTAAGAGGAATCTGAAGCAAAGTATTGCAGTATGGAGTGCATTTTCCTCATGGCTATTCATTCTCTACCTCAGCCTATGTCAACAGTTGTTTCTGGATAGCCACTGAATTTCCTCATTTCTCACTAGACTATTTGATCTAATGTCTGCCCCCTAATTTTCTTTTAAATTTCAGTGAACTAAAGGGATCTTCCAACTATACTAATACTTCTGTTTAATGCAGAAACAGTGGGGTGGGCCTTTCTTTCTTTCTTTCTTTCTTTCTTTCTTTCTTTCTTTCAAAATGTAAGGATCTATACTTGTCTCTGATGATATCAGTGGATGCTTAAGGGCAAGAAAGAAAGCACTGAGGCTGAACATCCTAGATACAAACAATTTGAGGAGATATGAGACCTACTCCTTAGTCCAGCTAGTAGTCCTGAATGGCTAGTCAACACTGAAGTAAATTGATTTCATCAACAAGTCCACACTAACTGGAACTAGCAATTACAGTTATGACTATCTGTTCAAAAAGATGAAGATCTGGACAGTTTGGCCAAGCATTAGTTTATGGGAAGGGATTTTTTTTCCCATTGAAGTATCCTCCCACATATTTTTCCCCCTTCTTTTAAATACAGTTTACAGTGCAACCCACAACTGACTGAACAACTGACCTACTTACCACTCTTAAAATCTAAGTGGTCCTCCCAGGTAAGTGTTCATAAAATTGCAGTCCAGACTTACTGGGGGTGGCAGCAGATTGCAACTCCAAGGAGAAAAAAAAAGGAGGAAGGTAAAGATCCCCCCTCAAAAAAATTCTCCTAGTAATAGAGAACACTCAAACTCTTCACTGAAGAGTGATGAAGAATGCTAAATTTCTCACTGTGTTTGAGGCTTTTTTTTTTTCCTGCACCTTCTGTTACCTTGGGTTGTGTCACTGTGTTAATACTAAGCTCTGTCAGGTGACTGCTGAGATAAAAGAATGTTAGATGCTGAGAGGTTTTCCACTATATGCACATAAAAGATTTTTATACTGTTGGAAAACTCACACCATTTCCACTTGATGATGCTCTCCCACATTGTCCTGTGGCAATCCCAACAGCACCTTTGCTGGGAAGGGAGTGCTACAGGAATGCTTCCCTTCACGTTTGACCAACTCCCTGCAGAAGGGAGCACAAGGGACACACGTCTGCCTTCTGCAGCACAGACAGGCTATTTCCCATGCACCTCCATTGCACTTCCGACCCTTCCACATGGCAGGTAAGCATGAGAACATTGTTCAATTGCAGGTGCTTAGTGGATTTAATTCATTAAGCAAATATTCCACAATTGCAACACATGAGGATGGGATGGCAGCAGGATTGCCACGACATTGTGGAAAAGCACAACCTGTGGACTGGTACCATCCCTTCCCCATAGCAGGACTGTAGCACTATGTGAAAATGTGTCAAATAAGAATTTCCAAAGGAATTCTGATGTGGAAGTTCCTCTTCAGCCACAGAACTGGGGCAATCTTGAAAAGTTATTCCATTATACTGCAAGTCCTAGACTCCATAATGATTGTCAAGGGGATTCTGATAGTTGTAGTTCAAAATGTAACTTGTCAAACTTCTTGTTTATAAAAAACAAACAAACAAATGACAGTAAATTGATTTTCCAATAATAGTAGCAAAATTCGCCAGGAAGACACTGCTCTTTCCTAATTTTAGATCTTCCATTCTGACATTTTGGCTGACTTTCTAATGCATAACAAAATACAGAGTACAGGGTTTACATGGCATGGGAGAAATGTCTTTTCAAATTTCAATATAGCATTCGATGTTCTGTTTTTGGGGAAAAAAATCACCACGTGAAATTCCCATCTGTGTTTAGTCATTACACAGGTGTAGCCAAGGGCCCTAGATGCTCATTTAAAACTTTATTTTAGCAAACTCAATTTCCTAAAAGAAACAACACCTACCAAATCAGATTAAATTGGCAGATTAAATCAACAAGGACTTCCAGTGTTTGTTTGTTTTTTCCCCTCTCCACACTGTTCATACAGCTGATAAAACCTATACAAAGTAAACAAAAATATTAAATCAGAAAGGAAAAAGAAACTCACATTGCCAGAACAGAGAGTTGCTAGAGAAGGAATAGCAGTCATTGGAAAGTCTCTTTCTCTTTCCCTTTCTCTTTTTCTGTCTATACATGTCTACACACCCAGCGAGAGAGGGAAAGAAGGTGCCCCTTTACCTGCAAGTTCCACATGTACAAATTCCTGTTCACACAAAGCATCACATCTCTATACCTAAAATGACAGCAGTATGAATGCAAACAACATCATTAAATATAACAGGATGTGTGAATTTGTGAATTCCATTATTCCTGATGGTTCCTGGAATTGAACCCCTGCATATACAGAAATCTCACTCTTTCTCTCTCTCTCTCTCTGTGTATCCATGCAATTAAATAACAGGCCTTAAAATATATTATCATTGCTGCTGTTGTGTGACTACAAGTCATTTCTGACTTATGGAGATCCAAACATGATTCTATCACAGGGTTTTCTTGACAAGGTTTATTCAGAGATTTGTCATTGGCTTCCTTTGAGGCTGAGATAGTATGACTTTTCTGAGCTCATCCAGGGGGCTTCCATGGCCAAGTAGAGATTTGAACCCTGGTCTTCTGAGCCATAGTCCAACACTCAAATTACCACACTACACTGGTTCTCAGAAACAAAAGAGCAAAATGTTTTGGGTTCTGCCTTCAAGGTGATAGTTTAGAATGCTGTGATATTGTCAATCTTTGTGGATGGTAGTGTTCTCAAAGCTGAGGTACTGTGATGTTAGAGTTTTTAGTTTATAAAGCCATAAAATCTTCCTTTTGTACAAAGTTTCTGAAGGAGATGACACCTCAGTATCAACCAGGGACAAATCAGTGAAGTTGTGATGTTCCAAGTTGAAATGCCTGTTCACTGATTGTTCCAACTTCCTGGGTAGAACAACAGACGTATGTTTCATGAAGCATGTACACTGGTTTGTGGTTTTTTTGCCCATGTACTGCAGGTGACATTGCATATACCTTCATTAAGTACACACACATAAGATTGCAGGTCCACTAGGTGATGTTTTATTTAATATAGTAGGCCCTGCTAGTCACTGTGTTCCTAAAAGGGGCAGTTTGCTTAAGATATTTGCAGGTGATACAAGAGTTTGAATCACAAGGAGTTGGAATCCTTCTGGGATCTAGGACAAACTTGTGGGAAGTGTTATTGGTTTGCTTTTCTAATCATACACACACACACACACACACACACAATTCAAAAGGTTTTATTTTGGTAACTATAGTCAACGCTGCTGTCCTGCGTGGTTAATCTTCTTAAATCATAACTTAGCAAGATTTAAGCAGCTATGCTGTGTACAGGATTGCCTCCATAGCTGCAGTTTTTCCTTATTTAGAATTCATTAGTGACAGGTGCCTCACTACACACATGATGATGAATGCACAAAGTAAGGAACACAGGTGGTGTTCTCATCCCTGTCTATTTGCAGTCAGCATAATTGGATGGAGGACGGTGGTACTGCTATTTGATCTCTGCCTTTTCCTTTCCCAATCAGCTGGACACAGCTTCTGCAGGTACAGGATTGCAGAGGTGTTGCTGGCGATGCATAAAAGAACAGCAGTGCAAGCCTGTTTCCCCTCCCCATGCTGGACTCATTATACATGAAAGAACAAACATTTAAAAAGTTTTCAACATGAGAGTTTTGCGCATTTTTAAAAATGATTTTCACCCCATTTTGATAAGTTAGATTTTTCTTTTTCACTGAGGATGAAAAAAAAATGGTCAGTATTTTTGCTGTACCCAATATGCACCCAACAAAATGTTTTAGGAAGGTTAAGTGTTCTTTAATCAATAATACACTGGATGGTAGACCCTGACAAGATGTCATGAGCAGGATGTATATCCCTAGTTGAATAGTATTTCTTTGATCATTTAGAAGAGTCATCTTCAACTTAGTACCCTTGAACTTCCATCACTCTAACCATTTACAATGATGGCTTTAAAGGCTGTCATAAAATCTATTTTCCAACACATTTGGGAAAGCAATAGGTTGTTGAGCATATAGATGTGAATGAATCTTAAATGTAAGAAGAAAAATTAAATTCCAAGCTACCTCATTCCTCATGTCCTTGGGAACATGGATTTATCCATATCCTAGTGACTCAGTGCTAATATTAACACTCTATGATCAAGAAGATAGTTCTGGAGCAAGTAGCTCATCTTAGAGGAAAACAAGAGAAGAGATGACATCAACAGAATCCCTATAGAAAGCTGACTGCTCTTAGTATCACATCAGTAGAAATCCATTGCTTAGCAACTGAACTGAATAACCTTAGATACCATGTGGGGCTGAAGCTGGTGACTCACATGTCAGTAGGGTTGTTAATCCACTTGTAGTGCAAATTTTAAAGTAAGTCTTAAAGGTGATAATGAACCCCATCATCCTAATTGGATAGTACCATAAGAAACTCATTAGAAGCTTGAACTAAAATTCATAGTGGATACACTGTTACACTTACATTAGAGCTATGTGTTACCACTGCCAAATGGAAGAGGATGTGTGGCAACTTCAGCAAGCAAAGCACTGATTGAACAATACTGGGATGCAAAAACTAGATCTCTAGAGGCCTTAACATCATGACTTCATTCCCTGGGGGATACTTTCCCAGTTCTGTTCTCTCCTGAGTATCTGAAAGAAGATCAAGGTTCTTTGTTCTTATTGTTTAAATAAAAAGTAGCAAAAATGCCATTTTTATTAACAAGTAGGAAAGAAATAATTTCCAAGTAACCAACAACTCCTGAGGGAGGAGTTTATTGGATTAATTCCTCCAGGGGGCTTTTCAGGAAGCCATAAAAACTGAGGAATATAGGAGAACATAGGTAGCAAAAGAAACAAAACACATACACATTTTATGGCCATCTCATGGAAAGTAAGCATGAAAAGCAGGGTTAGCACAGAAGCTCCGTGGATGCTCAGAAAATTCTCACACCATTCCAATACTTCTGAATTTCTTTGAGACTTATTTAGTTTACTGAGAATTGCAGTCATAGAGTCTGTATAACAACGTATACACCAACTTGTCTCTCTCCAAATTGTTCACATCACACATACGATAAATACAAATACACAGATACAAATACAAGTACAAATACAATTACAATACAAAGTAGGGTAAACATAAACTGATGGTTAAGCATACTGACGTTAGGCATAATATGGCAGCTGATAGAAAGAGTATGAATCAGGAGGGTCTAGCTTAAATCTTACCTATCTGTGAATACAGTAGATGCTGATAAACAAGTCATCAATATATGAACAAAACTGCTGATCTGCTGGAGCAAATACAATGCAAAGTGTCCTAGAAATTAGTTCAGCACTAAACTGCTATAACCATGCTAGTTTAAGGTTTCCAATTGTCATGCCAACTATCAGGGCATGCTGGGGACAAAGGCCAAAATTCTGTGTGATATGAAAAGTGGTATTGGACTATGGGTTGGAAAAAGTGGACTAGGCTAATTCAGCAGCAGTGGGAAGTGTTCCAGCATTTGGTTATGAGTTTCTGGTACATCCTGCAGGTTAATCCAGTGGGTTAATCTTGTGACAGGGGAAGGTTTGGAGTTGTGCCCAAGTCTTGGAGTGGCATGTGAGTGAGTCAGTTGCACTGCTGGACAGAAGGAATTGCTTGTGAAAGCAGGTAGTGGATACCTCCTTGCATGATCTCAGAGCAAGTGCAACTACTAGTTCAACATTCCACTCCCCATAGTCACACTAGTGTAATCGTCCAATAGGATCTTAGATAAAAAAAATACCATTATTCACAAATGCTGTTCTTATGTCTGTATGGAATAATACTTATCCATTGTTATACTTCTCATAAGAGAAACCATCTCCATGCACAGGATATTAATTATCTGAGCCAGTAGTCCTGACTATAGGTAGAACAATTTTAGCTGTGCCACCATCTACACTGGGGGTGTGGAAAGTGTGCCCTGAAGGCAGCATGTGGCCCCCAGACACATTAGTGTGCTCCCTCCACAAAATTTCAGGGCCCCCAGAGCACAGACAACACTAGGAATGCTTGAAGTAGTTTGCCACGAACAAGCCAGCACTAGTTGAGGCAAGATAATTACTCTTGCTTTCTCTTCTGTTTCTCTCCTCTCCTTTTGTCTGCTGTGTCTTGTCTTTCCACACCCTTGCTTTCTATCCCTTCTTTGTTTTTTAACATTTATTCTCACCCCTAGTCTTCATTTGTGCCTTTCTTTTCTCTAATGATCCCCAGTATTCTTCATTTACCTCCACACCTTTTCTCCATGTCTGGTTTACTTCCCTCACTGCTTTTCTGCTGGTGTTGTCTCTTATGTACCTCTGAGTCTTCTACATCTCTTTCTCTTTCTGTCCAGTTGCCTCCACAACTGCAGTCTGCACCATTTTATTGAAAGATAGCATACTACTGCTGCTTTTTTTTAAAAAACTAGCCAGCTCACTCAATATTTCCAAAGAGGCTATTTGCATATAATATTTTATTAGCTGATTGGTTCATCAGCCTTTATTCATTTCAGCTTTCACACTTCAATCATTGCTATTTTTCTCTCACTGACCAACATTACAGATAACAGCATACACAGCAGTGCTATAGCAAATCATTATCTTCCAAGAACAGCAACTGAATTATGAAATGCTGTATGCTTAATCTTACTTGGGAATGAGTGAGGATTTCATTTCCGTTTGTCATTGGAATTCACAGATTCTTCATATTCGGAATGGAAAGAACTTGAGATTTCTTAAACAAAAAGTAATGAAACAGATATATATGTCCACTTAGGGCCAGAGAGTTCAGTCCTTAACTCGTTGAAATCTGTGTTTGAATCCATTTCTGTCAACCATGCTTATGACAGCAGGCACACTACAGTCAGCTCCATGCTGTGAATGAATTCATCATCTGATTTTTTTTTCCAGTGCAAATAAGGAGACTATTTCAGGTAATTTTGAAGAACTTGCCACAACTTACAAATTCAGGATGAGAAGAGCTAGAGTTTGTTACCCGGGGTTTTCAATTTTAATATTAAAATGTGATTCTGTGTGCCAGAGAGATCCTCTGAAGGCAGCAATTGTCAAAAGACTGACAACCAGGTCAGGCCAGTAAAATCCCCAGTCACGTACCCCCAGGAAACCTCAAGATGTGTAAACCCACAATAAACAAAGGGTCCACAGCCTCAGGAAGCCGACTTGAGAGGATTAGCGTGTCTGCCCCAAGCTGAGCAAATATTCCATCAGGCGAGGACCATTTACATGAAGTCACACCACAAACTAACGCAGTCAAAGATCCTGAGACTTTGGCAACACCTTGCAATCCCATCACACAAAGAAAATTGCCAGTATGGAGCTTTGTTACTGCTCCAACACCCATTGTTCTCCCCGGGAAAGGATTAGTCCTCCAGGTACTTTTTCCCCTACAAATAGTCCCAGTTTTTGAGTGGTTCTTCGGATCACTCCCAGTCATCCCAGCAGACCATTTCTCCATCTGTCAAGTGATCCCCTCAGCCCTCTCCATGCTGAGCCCCACTTCTCCATTGTTTTTCCCAGACCAAGGACTTCAGAACAGAGGTGCAGTATCACCCCAGCTACACCCCTTCAATTCACCTATCCAATTTCCTCTCTTTTGCTTCTTAATAGGTCTTGAGTGAGTGTGTGAGTGATTGCATTGGTGCGTGAGGCTTTCATTCAATAAAATCATTTATTGGACATTTTTGTTTGGTTTTTGGCTTGGCCTGACCCTGTAAAAACTGGGTAAAAAGACCCTGCTAGGTTACCCTGCCTTTCACATTGCTATTGCTTGTGCTCTCACTAGTTTCCATTCCTCATCACGTGGAGCACATTGAGGTGTCCCCAAGGGACCCCAGAAATCAGGGTAACAAGTTTCTTTAAAAATCAGCTGTGAAAGAAACGGAGGCCATTTGATTTGTCCATTGCAGCTTAGGCTTTTTGGGAAGGTAGGCTATAAATCTATTAACTGAGTCATCTTCTCCACAATACATTTTAAAAATATATATGATGAGGTATATAAAATCATTGTGTAATAGATGTCTTTGTTTAAATCTATGTTTAAGAAATTTCACTGAGCAATGGTGGGCTACTAACTCACATTCTTTCAACCTGATACAAAAAAATACTGTTGGCATATAGGAGATACTCCATTTTCCAACAGTATTTTTTGGGGAAAAAAGTGAGTCTTATATGCCAGCAAATACAGTACTTATCTTTTAGAAATTGATTCTTAACAAGAGAAGAGCTTTTCTGATGCTCTATTGTTTTTAATATTTGTTTTAACATAGCATTTTAAATAGTTTAAATTATGTGGTTCATTTAATACTGTTTTGATCTTTTGGGTTTTTTTTTTTAAATATTCATTTTCCCTGTAATTTTCTGTTTTTCAGTCTGAGAAAAAAGCAGGATATAGATAAAATAAAAGATGGTGGATGGAGCAGAGCCATGTAGAAACACCACCTGTAAATCACCAAAGAACAGGTGACATAGCAATGTAAGTACTAAAAAAACTAAAATATAACAAAATACAATAGTCAATCAAAAACCATTCACAGGAATGCAAAATAAGTATTAAGAGTAGAACAGAATAATCAGTTAAATAGCTCTCACCATCTAAAATTACTGTTCAAGTTCTCCTGAGAATTGTTTTTATTCCAATGCACCATACATTTCTCTAACTGTTACAAGTCATTGTAGTATAATTTTACCATTTCTACCCTTAATTGCTATGTTTGGTTAAATTGCAGGGCCTGCCAGTTTTTGTTTTCAGAAGGTGCTAAATTCCTTGTCACCATGTGAACGCCGTGCATTTTCAACACAAAGTTCTTAATTTATGAAAACACTGAAACAATTATGAAGATGATCTTGCATTTTCTTCCTGATGGTGTTCTATGTATAAATCTGTCAGCTATATGCAAATTATATAGGTAGTTTCCCCCTTGCACTGAAATAACTAACATATGTATCTGTAAAGATCAGGAATCTATACAACAGATGGGTATCATCATGCTAAATCTCTTTTGTATATATTTATCCCAGATTTTTACAGTGATTTTCCATATGCAAATAAACTTTATTTTTGGCTTCACTCTATATTTTGTCAACCAGAACCCAGTCTTTTAAAAGATACTGATATTCTAAGCTAAAAGAGAAATTACCACTGTTCTATCACTGATACATTCCAAATATCATTTTGGGTCCTTTCTGCAGGTTCCTGGTTCCTGGGAGCATCCTGCAGGGATCCTGGTAGAGCCTTTCCTGGCAGGGAAGCATGACAGGAGGGGTCTCCTTCACAGTCCACATATCAGTCCACACCAGCTGCCTGTGGGAATGGAGGAAGTGAGATGTCCATGCCTCTTCTTTCCACAGCACAGCTGGGCACTGTTCCAGGCTGTGGTGGGGCAGGAAGTATAGCCATTGCACTTCCTGACTCTCCACAGCTCATGTTGACAGGAAGAACCCATCAATGATTTGTGGAGCAGTGGTGCTGCCTGGGAATGGGAGAAGAATGGTACATAGATGATGTCATGCAGAACCATATTTCTTCTATCCCTAATTCAAGATGACAACATCCTGTAGAAAGGGCCATAGTATATTTTTATGGAAGCATTCTGTAATGCTGAACAGCTAGTCCATTTTATGTCTCTTGGACTCAAATTGTATTTGCTGTGAACCTTAGAATTTTGCTATCCCATACAAGCTTTCATGGCTGAAAACCAAGACGGGATTAGAATACTTTATTTGGATTATGGCCCTTTCTGCACACGGTTATCAAGGTGAGCCAATGCGTCTTGCCACAGAGGTCTTCTGCAGGTTGGAGCAGACTAGGTTAGGTTTATTTACCTTTGTTCCGCATGTAATTGTGACTAAATGCATCCCCATGTGGTGGTAAAGTGTGCTATTTGAAAACTGGAAGAAATCAGTTTTCCAGTTTTCCAGATTGATCTGATTCATACTTTCACAGTGGTGCAGACACATACATTCGCACCAATGGTCGGGGAGGGCTCATAGGAGGGGCCAGGGGGTAGTATGGACTTTTGCACGTAAGCATGTACGCATGTACACAATGATGTACTAAACCATGCCAACAACAACAACAACAAAAAGGGCCAATCATAGCCGATGGGGCAGGGTGAGGGGAGTAGCGGGAGTGGCCACAGCAGAGGCAGTGTGGAAGGAAATGAGGGAAAGTCTGCCTTGTTTCAAGCCCAGAAAGTCCAGTAAGAAACGGCATGAACTGATTCATCAGCCTCATGTGGAAAAGGCCTTCGCCTCTTTTCCCAAAAGTGGGGTATCATTAAAAAGAAATGAAAATGTACATTTAATTAAAATAGTGAATTTTGTAGACATAGTTCTCTGAGTCTCATGTACTTATAACTGGACTCTATCATACTTTCTATCAGTGGTGTCCTAATGGAGGGGGCAGGGGGACTCCACTGCAGGTACACAATATAAGGGTGTACAATGTTGACTCCTCACTCTCCTCTCCTTCACTGAAGCATCAGAAAAGGGAAGCAGATTCTGGCTGCCAGGAACTAAAGCTGGGCAGGAGACATTCTGAATCAGCATCAAGTCAAATCTGTATTCTCCCCCTTTCCTTTTGAATTTCTTTGAGTAAGGCAGAATGAGAAGGAGGAGTTTGGGCAGGGTGGTGGTAGATACTGCTTCCATTTGAAAAATGAAACCATTCTCAATCACAGAAGAACTCTGCTAATTTGTTGCTGCAGGAGGAAAAAAGAAGGGGTGGGGAGGGACTCTAACAGTCCTTTTAAGACTGGTTTTTATTTTTGCATGAACATTTGTGGATATCAGTCCACTCCTTCAAATGCAATAACTAAGGAAGTAGATTGATATCCCAAAAAAGTTCATACTAAAATATAAATCAGTCTTAAAGGGTCTGTAATTTCTGCCCCCCTTCCTCTCTGATTTTTCTTTGCATTTATTCTCAAATGTAAGGTCATTTCTGCACCACACCGTTATACTGCTGTCATTCCACTTTCAACATCTCATGAAATGGGGGTTTCAGTTTGGGGAGAGGCATTTAGAATTCTCAGCCAGAGAGCTCTTTGTCCTCAGTAAACTACAGACCCCAGAATTCCACAGGATGTTGAAAGTGGAATAATAGCACTATAACAGTGTAGTGCAGAAATGGCCTAAGTTATAATTTTACTTCTTCAGTGCCTCTTCTTCTCTGTAGAATGTGGTAGCTCCAGTAGTAGAAATCTGAGGGGGTATAAATTTGTATATTGTAAATTTCCCATATGACTAGATTGGACAGGTTAAATCCAATTTCTAGGCATTGCACTTAGTACCTGTTAGGATCATTATGTAACCCAGATTCTAAGATTTCATTTTTTAAAAAGGCAGTCTCCAGTACCTCTGGAAGCAAAGATACACTTCAGAAAAGGAGAGCCCTCTAGTCTTGAGGAAAAAGAGCTTGCTTTTGCTGGATAGTGCAGAGCTGTGGGTTTTTTTTGTTTTTGTTTTTGTTTTGTTTTGTTTTGTTTTCTGGTTTGGTTTCAGATCTGTAAGCATACCAGCACACAGATCAAAGATGTGGCAATCACTACAGCTTTTCAAGAAAAATGAAAACTCTATTGTATTTTCTATTTTATTTTAGAAAAAAAAAGTCTAATCTGAGGTATGTTATGCAACATATGTCAGACCAATGAGGTATTGAGACTGTCCCTTTGTTGTCATGATGGCCATGAAGTCCCAATCAGCTCCTGTCAGGAAAGCTTTGATATGGGGGTTCTGGATGGGGGTCCTGGGGTTCTCCATCACTGCCTCCAATACCAATTCAGGCATTGGGGAGGGCAGTATATTAGCAGCATCCACATTCTGTCTCTTTGATACAAGACAAAGTACAAACCTTCAAAGTTAGTACTAGATTTGAAAAGATTTCCTCCTGAGAATGATAGAATCCTTATGGATGACAACAACTATTCCCCCTGTTCTGCCGGTCTGGACCGATGCTGCACTGAGTAGCCAGGTGAACAAAGCTGGGACAAGTCTACATTACTGAGATCACCTACCCAGGTCTCTGTAATACATACTAGGTCAGCTCCTTCATTCACAATCAAGTCATGGATAGTGATTGTTTTATTGCAAACTGATCTAGCATTCAGCAGCAGCACTTGCAGAGTAGAAGGTGCACTGACAGGGCAACCTGATCTTGAGAGACAGAGGGAAAGACTGAAACACAAGATAAAATTCAAATATATATTCCATCTTTTCCGTATTTGGCCTGTCCAGTCCCCAGCATCATGTCTCCATCTGCCAGAAATTATATCAGTAGGGACACTTTGTTCATCGCCTGAGATTCACCCATATATGTGTATAGACAAACATAATCAACATAAACTGAAACAAAATGCCATCAGGTCAGACAAAGTAATCACAATACTCAGCTCTCACTTGAGTAACCCCAGTTCTTACCACTGATCCCTGCTTCTCATCCAGTGGTTCTTGAGGTAGACAACACAAAGTCAACCTACACTCACACAGTGTGAAGAACACCATTAGCAGAACTTGCCTTTCAACTAAGATCTGCTGTCCATTCTCAAGCTAAGGGTTGGGCTGCTGCCAGTGGCTGGTTCTACATTATATCTCCTAAGTAAAGGTTCTGGAGTGAGAGGAGTAGTTGGTCCTGATTGGAAATCAGTCCTGATCTCAGAGAAGCAGCCATCACAGCCCCAGTTTTGTGGTGAACAACTCCCTCTCCAGAAGACTAAATGAAGAGGTCAAATAGAAACCATTCCTTTCATTTTCTCCTCTGTCCTGCTGGTCTAGCTGCAGACAGCCACCACTTTTAAGTTGGCAAATTGCTACCTCAAGCCCCTGTAGCAATTTAGAATCTGTACAAACGTCCCATATTTTATGTATGTTGTTGGTAAGAGCACAGGTAGTATTGAACCCTAATGGGAATAATTGCATATACTACAGCTACTGGGTGTCTTCCACCATTGTATCTAGAGCCAGGAGCTGAGGGAAAGCCCTCCATTCATCCCAAGTGCCACTGCAATGACCTCAGAAAGAGAGAAGAGCAGGCAAGCAAAGCTCCATCATGCCTATACCAAGCAACTGAG
Organism: Iguana delicatissima; assembly: GCA_948472985.1. Taxonomy (NCBI): domain Eukaryota; kingdom Metazoa; phylum Chordata; class Lepidosauria; order Squamata; family Iguanidae; genus Iguana; species Iguana delicatissima. The sequence continues at coordinate 267,807 of CAOKZL010000597.1, read as the reverse complement.
GAGAGGCACTCCATCCATCCCAGCTGTGGCCTCTAGAAGGACAGAAGGACAGGCAGGCAGAAGCCCCGTTGTGCCTAGGAACAATAACTGATGAAGGGTTCTTCCTCCATCCCAACTGCCACTGCAGCCATCACCTGCTGGACTTAATCCCCCTGCCTACTGCCATAACATTTTCCTTGTGTGTTGTGTCTTTTTAGATGGTAAGCTTGAGGGCAGGGGACTGTCAAATTAACAACTGCAAGCCACTCATGGGATGTTCCAGGTACAGTGATGGTGCTATATAATGAAATCATCATTATCATCTAGCTGACCACTGAAAATTATCTTTGTTCTATATTGCTTCTTTTCCCCCATTTCACTTGATTATCTGGGGTTTCCCCAAATTTTTGACTCATTTAATGGGATTCCCCTCTTAATCATTCCCTTCGTTAACTGATCCAGAACGATGTTAGCCTGATTCCCAATAATTCTTTGCCCTGCTTCAGTGACTTCATATGGAGTCAATTTTGTTACATCACAATGATCTCAAGTTTGGACCCTGAATCCTCAGTGGATGTGAAGCTGCTGATGAGGCAAATCAGAACCAGAGTCTCATTTTTCTCTTTCTCTTATGTTTGGCAGGCCTGTTGGACATTTTAATGCTACTTGTGACCATATTGCCTCATTATTTCTTGATTTATTTTGTCTGCTGTCTTGCATTTATTTCTTCTGGTGTTAGATCATATATTTTTATTACTTTGTGATTTTTTTAAAATGTTTTGAATCAGAATGAGCTCCCCTGAGTGCCTCCTATTAAGGAAGAGTGGCTAGATAGAAAAGTTTTAAATAAATAAATAAATAAATTGCCAAGCATAAATGAAAGCAAACTAGAGTTAGGTGAATGTCTTTTGATCAAAATTGTCTCCATTCTGAATGAGCTAGGTTTTTCATGCATGGCAACAAACAAGTAAAAATACTAAAAGTTGCTTCCCTTTTGCTTCATCCCAGCATCAAGTTACTTCATGTACTGGAGCTGAAAAATAGCAATCCTGTCCAGGAGAAAAATTTCTTAATACTATGACTGAGAAAGAAAGTTCATTCACTAGCTGGTACACTAGCTGGTACACTACACCAACTCTCAATATGTAGGTAGCTTGATATTTAAAGAGAACTGCCTTTTAAGAGGAAAATTAATGTAGCTAGACTACGCTGGGATTCAGACAGTATGTATTTGGGGTCACACAGTACTGAAGCCCCCCCTCCCCCAGATTCTGACTAGTTAAGATGTTTCTTCCACAGACCAATGTGGTGTTATCAATTTAAAATGAAATAGCTGATACTCTGTGAGCTCCCACAAATTACAAGAAGCAGAAAATCAATAAAAGCCAACAGAACAAAATGAAGAGGAGGGAAAAAAAACCTTAAATAAAGGTTGAATTATGTATGTGTAACACTGATAATCTTTTTAGGTCAAGGTTGGGAATGCCAATAGGGCATGGTATGGGAAATCTCACATCACCTCCTCTTCTGTCAATTCTACAGCTGTCAGCTCCTCACTTTAAACACACACACACACACACACACACACACACACACCCCTCCTTTCTTCTGCTAGATTGTTTTCTCTTTTTTCTCTTACTTTCCTTCACTATTTCCCCATCATCACCTCATATAATGTCTAGTGTGATTTAGAGTTATTGCCCTCTACTAGCAAAGATCTCTCTTAGTTGCTTCTTCTCTTCTGTAAAGTATCATATATGTTAATTGCTAGATATCAATATATATACAGACAGTCAAGTAGGTAGATGTCCTATTCAGGCATTAATTACTCTCAAAATGATGTGGAATGAGCAGGGATGAAATCACTAGCTCCACTCCAGTGTCTCCCTTATTATCATTATTCTTACTTTTCCTATGTTTGATAATGAGGGTATGTTATGGGACACTTTTGTGTAGCCTCAATGCTTAACCTGGGGAATCACTATGAATTAAGCAGGAAGTCTACATGAGCTGAACAACAATTCTGGTTCTTCAGATGACGACCAACTTGCAACAGTCCTAGACATCATAGACAGTGAAAAGGGATTTATGGAAGTTTAAGAAACACGTGGAGGACCATAGCTGCTCTCCCTTGCCCCAGAAGGTCTTGTCCCAAAAACCTAGACAGGGACAGTGATTGGAGTAGAACAGGTGAAACTGTTGCAATAGATGTAAAATTTTCCTTTCTAACCCGTGATACTGAGTAGTCAGGCTTTCAGTGGTTAATCTTAAAAGAGGAATGACATGTCTCTGTAATCTGAGTGACAGATATGGCATCAAAAGGGACAGATCATGTATGTAGGATCAATAGGATGGTAGCAGATAGACTTGGGGAGAACAAGGAGTACAATTCCAACTAACTCAGGTCCAAAAATTCCTGCTCTGTGAGACTATGCATCTCCTATTAATATAGTGTGAGAGAAATGGGGTAAATTTGGAAGGAGCAGATGAATTCTCAGAATGTCAAGACATGAGCTTTATCTTTATCTATTGCAGAAGTTATTAGTATGGACAGAAGAAACTTTGCCATTCCTTCATGTGGTGACTTGGCTGTCCTCAATAGCTAAACACCATTTGCTTTGTAATATGGGGTACAATGCATCACACGATACAGTGTTCATGTAGCCAATAAGGATGACCATCTTTTGTCTCAAGAGTGTTCCTTGAACAGCATTATATCATCATGCTTCATTATATCCCAGATTAGAAATGGAATGCTGCTGGGTTGTTGAGAACAGCCATCACCATGTGGAACTATGATGATGCTCTTTTCTTTTTAAAAAAAAAAAAAAAAAGATATAAGCCTCACCTAGAAAGAGAAATCTCTAAATTTCCAGGGAAAAGAAAAGAAATTGGATGTATGAGTGGAGGGGGGAAGCCTGGCATAGTTCTACTGGAATAGCCCACTGGCATAGATAGAAGCTTGAAAGAACAGTGGATCAGAACCTAACATGCAGGGAAGGCAATCCTAAGACATTTTAATGCCTGAGGAATAGGACAATGATTATGCCCTCCTTTCTATTCCACATGGTGAAGTTAATTGGTTTCAGAAATAAACTTATTTCAGCTCTGGTGACTAGATGGTATCCTCCATTACATCTGAGGCAGGAGATTTCTTTAGAGCTGCAGTAATTTGAGCATTGGACTACAACCATGTAGACCAACGTTCAATTCCCTACTCAGCCATGGAAACCCTCTGGGTGAGCTTGGGTGTGTCCTGTGCTCTCCAACCCCAGAAAACCCTGTGATGGGTTTGTCTTAGGGTCACCATATCCTGGAAATGACTTGAAGGCAAACAACAACAGAGCAGCTGTTAGGATAGGATATATATCATAGGCAGCTCTACCTTACAACAAAGAGGGACAATCAGAGGAACAACAGAAACCCCCTCAGCATCTTCTTCCTGAGACAATTACCTCACATTGGTAGGCCAGTGCTACCTACAGGGCCTTTGCTTTGAAGCTCATGGCATACGACAAATGCATCCTTATCAATTAGTTCACAATTCCTAAACTTCAAGGTAATATCATTTTACTTCATTAAAAAAAAAAAAAAAAAAGATTTTGTCCCATCCACTCATCAGTTTGGTGTGTTTAAGCAATGCTGATGTGATTCATCCTTTGTCTCACAACAGGGTACTATTATGAGGCAAATAAAAATTCTATTCAAGAAATGATACTATTGTACTATGGGCAGCAATTTTGTGGCCAAAATTTATTGGTGGAAAGAAGCAGAAACAATAGGCAACCATTCTGCTGAAAACTGTGTGGAAGTTACACTTTTCCAGATGCCCAAATTATTCACAGGTACTTCAGCACATCTCTTGATAAAAATTACAGTGGTTCAGAGGGAGACAAGAGCATTTATCAAACTATAATGAAACTTTTTTTCTCTCCCCATTTACATTAGTAAAGTTATGAAGCCGAACTCTGGCAGCCATTTGCACTAATCTATTTGTTAAAAGAAAGAGTCACAGAGCATGGCATGCTGTTTTATATCTATCTATATTGGTAAGCAGATGTGTATATTCAGGAATACATTTTAAGCATCATTAATACCCATACAGAAAGGTTCTGCAGCAGTTCTTCATAACAGCAAGTTTTATTGAAGTGCCCTACACAGACAACCTTTTGCAGGCTCCAAATGCTCATCAGTCTTGGTGGAGGGGGGAGTTCAGTGTTTTCTTTCATCATTTCAATGAGATATAGTAAGAGTCCCAGTTCCCATGTATATATGTGCATATGTGCATGCACACCCACACCCACCCAGCAGAAGTCATGAGAACAGATTCTTTTCATGTATTATACTTAGAGTCTATTAACAGCAATGATGTTTTATGGTTCACTTTAGTTCTGTCCATGGGCCATTGTTCCTCATTAGTTCTTGGGGGAACTAATGAAGATCAAAGACCCTCAGGATTAACAGCTTTGAGAACAAATCAAAGGGCTTTCTGACTATAGTTCACCCCTGCTTTTCCCCCCCAAGTATTCAGATTCAACAGTGGAAAAGAGAGGAAGAGAGAGGCTGACAGGAGCTCTTTTCTGGAAACTGTTAAAGATAAATAAGGCCTTGAAGGCTAACACACACCATAAGTGTGTTCAATAGCTAAGTGATGGACAATTCACAGGTGGGAGAGTTTGCATCTAATTTTTCCTAGAACATCTGAAGCAGTCAGCCCATGATGTGAACAGGACATTTGTCCTTGGCACCAGTTCTGTAGAGGACACTAAGCAACCAGCTGTCAGACACAGCAGATTTTCTGCTGTTATTTACCATCAGTCACAGCTATAACCTCTGCCTAGATAGCAACCTACTTAGTCTAAAGAAGATACAGCAAATAAGCCCTCAGTTATAACAACAAAGGTCTCACATGCAAAGACTTGTATAGCAACAAGTCGAGGAGAAAGAATACATATAGCTGAGACCTAGCAAGGAAAGGACAAAATGTCTAGTGCAGATGCTTGAGGCAGGCCTTCTTGGTGGCTGTTCTGTAACACGAGGACAATCTGCCAATGGATACTAGGTCAGCTTTGTCTTGGTGGTTCTTCCACAAATAAGCCAGGACATCTTTTCTTAAGATAGGCCTTGAAGATATGAGCTAGTAGGCTGTTGAAGGGTTTAGTGCTATGTCTTTGGTTGTTTTCTGTTTTCAATTATATTGTGATTTACATTCTGTTTTTATTAAGCTGTGGTATTTATATTTTACTTGGATTTTGTTATATATTTGTAAGCTGCTTTCATCAGCTTACTTGTGGAAAGGTAGGGTATATAATAAATGAATAGAATATAGTGAAAGTGAAAGAGAAAGAAAGAGGAGGAATTAGGTCAGAATCTGTTTGTCCCAATGAGAATACATCCATTCAGTTAATGGGAACTTAAGAAGCCAACACTTTTGTTAATTCCCTTAATTCAATGCAATTACTCTAGTTGGAACTAGCAGTTGAATTTAGTATCACTTTTTATCTGTTGATTGTTGTTTAAAATAAGAACCCAGAGAGCATTTACCTGATCATTGTCTAGTTCAATCTGTATGTAAGATCCCCCAGATCCTCTTCTACAAGAGTGGGCAGGCTGCATTCTAACCCTTCACATGCTTTTTATATAAGCTTGAAAAGTGTTTCTAGGGTTTGAATCAAATTGAGTAGTACCAGCTAATTATTAAATTAATTATTATTAAAGTATTTAATAATTTAATAAATTTAAAAAGTAATTAACTTAATTAATTTAATAAATTAATTAAATTAATTGTTGACTGTTGTGTCAACACATTGGTAAATCATATTCATTCAATACATGTACTCTAGTCAGCACTAACAATAGGATTCAGGACCCTTTCACAATGTACAGCTATAGAACTTTGAGACCACTTTAATTGCAATGGCTACATCCTAAGGAATTCTGTGGTTTGTAGTTTGAGGAGCCACTAGAACATTTTGATAGACATTTCTAAGCACCAAGTCTTCTATCTAGGTGGCACCAAGGGGTTGATCAGGATGGATTCCAATGAGAGCAAACAAACAAAAATGTTTTGCTCCTTTAGCTAGTAGTGATAGAGAAAAGAGAGAGAGAACATCTGGCTGGACTCTTTTCTGGGCTGAAAGAATTGCCAAGGGAAGTAGGGTCTGGTACAACCTCCACAAGATGCTACTGCCAAGTAGTCATGTTGCTTTGTAGTGACCCAGCTCTCTTTGTTCAGTCAGTTAAATGTGTATTGATGACTGTGGTAGAAGATTACAAATGAAGTCCACAATCACTAGGAAATGGAGTTTTTGATTCCTTGGTAACTATGCATTTTCATTTGTTTTGGAGGAAAATATATGTGGCTCCACCATTGTTGTATAGCTTTCTTTCAACATGGCTCCTTATCAGATAGATTTGGTGAGTTTCCTAAAAAAAATGCAAGCCAGAATTATACATCTGCTTCTTTACTTTAGTTGCATAGTGTTACCCCAAAATGTGGGCAGCTCAGGGGTCCACCCGGGATACCAGTACCTCTCTGAAATGGTGAGGAATTATCAACTTAAAAGACTTGGAGGTGGGGGACCTACACCTATGTTTACCAGTACTTCTGCAGGAATGAAGCAGCCAGAGAGCCAAAAATTAGGTTAATTGTTTTACTGAGAGAATTTCAATCACACATACAAGACCCAAGCAGTCATACAGTCACATAAGGCTAACTGAAGGAAAAGGGAGGAAAGTTTTGGATAGCAAACTTTTAAGGCAGTGTGGGTGATATTTACCAATCCCAAATAGCAGCAAAGATGCAGTGATGTGGTTCAAGCAGGGGTCTAAGGACATTACACAATCAGGAATCAGAGTGGCAGAGTGCCAACTGATGTATTGCAAGTTGACTGGCCAAATACAGGGGTTTATATACCCAATTTCTGCCTGAAGGGTAAGGGTGTTAATAGCTCTCTGACTGAGTAAACAGTGGAATTTGCAGAATTGACAATGAGGTCTGGAATGGGCCAATGGTCTTAACATTAGGTGATACAGGGCTAATGGCCAGCCTGATAGTTCAGTACTTGTTGGACAGGTTTGAGGACAAAAGAGAGGCCGACTTGGTCAGAGGAAGAGGAATTAAGGCAATCAGCCATCTTGTGAGAAGTTCCCCAATGCTATTGTCAAAAAAGTTGAGTTGTTAAGACTAACTGCAAGCCTATTACCTCTTGAGCTTCCTGGTGATTTCCCAACTATAACCTGACTAGGCCTGGAGGGTTCTTCTGACTTAATTTGCAGTGCACATGTTTGGTCAGCATTTTCCTCTTATCTAGCCTGGCCATGGCATGGTATATTTTATATTTATGCTGATTAATATATATTGTCAATTAAATCATATTTCACCAATCAAGCCATACCAAAGTATACGGGTGTATAGTCTGGTAACAGTAGGTAAATAGCATCTTCTGGTCCAGCCTTCTCAATCTACTTTACAGGGCATCAGCTGTGTGGAGAGAAGTTCTTCTTGCAATCAGGGCATACGTGGATTACATTTCCACATCCCACATTTCCATTATTGTGTGTTCATGTCTTGAAGGAGTGTGGAAAAAAGTTAAAAAAAAAAAGCACTCTTAGCAAATTGGCTGTTATATGCTTCAGTGCTTTCTCTGTAATAACAACCATTTATCTCGAATAGTTAACCAATTTTTCAAGCAGTTAAATAATATCTACATATGATATTATTAAACAAATTGGTAAAAAAAATAAAAATCCACCTAGTCTTAGACGACTAGGGGCATTTTATTTACTTATCTGCAGTTAATGTTCAAATAATGCTTTTTTTAAACCCATTATAATGAATACCATATTGACAACAAACAGCATGTGCCGTCAAACATTTAAAAGCAAAATATCAAGTTTTTAGAGTTTGACCTCTCATTTAGATAGCTAAAATAAATAAGCAGATGGTTGCACAGTGTGCCTTGTAGAAATTTAACAGTCTTATGTTCATGAAACATAAAATGGTTGCTCATGGTTACTTGACAAGTATTGCAAGGTGTGCTATTTAAAATTCAGAAGAAAGGTATATAAAGGTGACTTCAGGATTTACAGAATAGCTGAATGTGTGCTTCTGAACATCCTATGCACTGAAGTAGAGGAAAAATCATTACAATAAATTAGAAAGAATTTGGAATGTCAAGCCTGAAAGCAGCACCTCATTAGGTCTCCTGTCTCAATTTATAGACCTTAATCATCACAGCCTTAAAAATAAATAGTTATTCCTAATAATTGGTATTATCAGTCATTATACAACTAGTTCCCAGTTAATTAAGGAGAGCTTTACCAGCTAATTAAATCTGAATGTCATTATTCTAATGATATAGCCTTGATTTTTGTTAATACAATCACGTGTATTCAAGAAGATCCACATGGTTTATGGACCACAGCTATATCCAATATTAACAAAATAGCTCCTTATAATGCTTATCTCCAAAACACAATAAATAATAAATTTTTCTGCCCTAAGGTACAAAGGAGTAATATCATTGGTGGTCTTTAGATGTGTGGGTTATTACTTATAAAATGTCACAGCAAATTCATTTTTACAGAGCTCAAACAGTCTCTGAAGTTTCATTTCATCCCTGCCAAATTTGTATTATCAAAAAGCTAGACAAAGAAACTCTTCCACTAGTACTAACTATGACAGGGGAATGTGGATTTCTGTTTTCTTTCTTTTCATGGCATGTTTTGAAATCAAGAGGTTACTCACAGTTTGATAGCTTGATAATATGCAGATTTTTTTTGTGGCGGAGGGAGGTGACTGTAGACGACCAAATAGTGGTCCAAGAGGTAATGCATGGGTGCACCAATTACCAACTCAGAGGTGAAAGGGTGTAAGGAAAGAGGAAGATGCACCAAGAGAAAAATCCGCTGACTTCCTTAATGCTTCTTCATTGTACTTTTTTTCTTCTTCTGGGAAAATTAGAATCTCTCCAGGATGGTCTGACCACCCAAAAGCATTATATCCCTTTTCCTCAAGGAAATAAGGACTAATATCTGTTATGTTAACAGAATTCATTTAAATTTTGGGCTTTTGTTGCTGGAAAGAAACTTTCCTTTTAGGTTTGAGAAAGTCAGAACCAAGTCAGAACCAAGGAGACAATCTATTTTATATAACAGGCAGAAGAGTACGAAATGCTGCTTGGAATATCATGATGGGAGAAAGGCAGGACATAAACAAAATAAAACATGGGGATGGGGAATGCCTACCCTGTCAGTTCTTGTGGGACTACAACATCTTGCCATCTCTCACAACTGTTTATGTTGGCTAGGGCTGATGAAGTTGCAGTGTAACACCTGTAGGGACACATGATGTCCATGCCTGGACTAAATAAAGGCTCAGGACACCTTGCTGCGCATAGCAAAAAGTAAAGAGAAAAGAATGGATTAAATTTCTATAACCATTGCTATTGTTATTATTGGAATCTTAGGAAAATATGATACCACTCAGTAAAATTTAAAGCAGAAGGAAAAGAGGAAGACCACATTATAGATAGAAAACCAATGTGGTGTAGTGATTTAAGTACTGTACCACAAATCTGGAGATAAGAATTTGAATCCCTGCTCAGCCATGGAAGGTTAACCACTGGTTAACCTTGGGCAAGTCATATACTTTCAGCCTTAAAAGGAGGCAAATACAACCCCCCCAACAAAATAAATCCTACCAAGAAAATCCTGTGATAGGTTCCACCTTAGGTTCACAATAAGTTGGAAGGCACGCAAAGACATTACAGATGAATATATTGAATCAAGGAAGCCACAACGTTGTGTTTTCAAAACCTGAGCAGAGCTTTTAATAACAGAGACCCTTTCTGCAGCCTACCTGGATCTGTAGTCATCCCAGCAGTGCCTTTGCCGGGGTGGGAGCATGGATGTCAATGCTCCCCTACACACCAACTTACTCAACTGCAGAAGGAAGCATAACGGTTCCTTCTTCCTGCTGCAGCGCAGCTGGGTACTGTCCCAGGCTGTGCTGGGGCAGGAAGTACAGCTATTGTGTTTTCAGGGCCTCCACAGATAAGGTAAGTGTGGCTGCATGGTGGGATGGTGGTGATGGGAAACCCATCAATGATTTGTGGTGCAATCCTGCTGCCTGAGGATGGGAGAAGGATAGGACTGAAACAACATCTTGCATAAGTGTCATTGCAGTCCTGCCCTTTTCCCATCCCTACGGTGGGTTAAGAGCGTGAAGCAGAAAGGGCCAGAGTGTCTTGGAAGTCCTTCATTCATAGTGTCATCATAAGTCAAGGTTGACTGGATGGAAAATAAAAATAGCAACAGCACATTATTTTATTTATACCTCTTTATAAATGAACTGATGTTAAAAATACTGCCTGAAACCGAGGTGTTTGAGCTTTTGGTGATCAGATGTAATGCAACCAGTTAATTTCAACATTGTAACATGAGTTATGAACATGAGCTTTCATACACTGCAGTGAGTAACGGAAGCCTCTATGAAGTTTAAAGCTCTTCCTTTTCTTTCTACAAATTCCTTGTAACTGATGCTATGCCATGTAATGTCACTCATTGGAGTACCACACTGAGCTGCTTTCAAAGAATGCAATAGTTAGATTTGCTTTTAAAAGAAAAAAATGAACTGCAAGATTAAAACCGCCACCAAATTACTTCACTTTTCAATGTAAGCAATCTTCTACTTGCTCTCCCCTAAATGCCTGAAAGTGGACAAGGTTGCAGAGAGGAGAGGTGGCTATTTAGATCAGACATTGTCTAAAGGCATAATCAAATGTGGTTTGATAAAGCCCACCTTTCCACAGGACACATCTGACAGAGAGATGATAATCAGTAACACTTGCTGTATTAGCCATGAATGAATGGAAAATGTCTATAGGAATAGTTCATTCATGACAATTCATGGGACAGTTTAGGAAATTATCCTGTCAGAAATATTTATGTCCCTCCTTTCTTATAATAAGCTCAAGGCAGCATATACATACCTCCTCCTATTCTTTTTATCCTCACAACAATGTGATAAGAGAGAGGGAATGACCCAGGTTCACCCAGCAAGTTTCATGGCTGAGTAACATGAAAAAAGTATAACCTGGGTATTGATTTCTGAAGCCCCAAACCCAAACTCTAGCCCCTGTACCGTATTTACATTTACACCTTACTCAAGTGTTATCACCAAACATTTGAAGCCCATAAGCAAGCCAGGGACAGTGAGTGAGTTGTCATTTCTTGTGAAAGGCAGGACATACAAAATACAAATTCACCATCCAGCCTGAGGGTGGTGGCACTGTTGTTTTAATGGGCCTTCTACCAGTGTTGAGGTACTAAGAATGCTGTACGAGAATACTTTCATAAAGAAGAAAAGAATATTCAGAAATATTTGAATGTCGGATGAAAAAAAGACGCTTCCTAAGTTTTAGGGAATTCTGGACAGTCAAGAATGTTTACTTTTGAGGACTTACTTTATTTTCATAGAAAATGGTATAGTCTGGGCAGAAATGTTGTTTCTGTGAGACAAAAGAGTGTGCATTTTTTATTTTTTATTTTTTTTGCAGGATAAATCTCAAACAGTGAATTCTCTGAAGTTGTCAAGGACATCCTTGTAGTGGGGAGAAAGATTGTTAAATTCTCCATTATTGTCAACAAGAACAAAATTTATGAAGAGTGTTACCCTGATTTCTGGGGTCCCTTGGAGGACACCTCAATTTACTCCACGTGATGGGGAATGGAAACTAGCCAGAGCACAAGCAATAGCAATGAGAGAGGCACGGCAACCTAGTGGGATCTTTGTACCCAGTTTTTACGGGGTTAGGCCAAGCCAAAAACCAAACCAAATGTCCAATACATGATTTTATTAAAGGTAGGTCTCACACACCAAAGCACTCTCACACATACGCATCCAAGAGCTATTAAGAAGTAAAAGAAAGGAAATCGGAGAGAGGGAGTGTTGAAGGGGTGTTGTTGGGGTAATACTGCACCTTGTCCTGAAGTCCTGAGTCTGAGGAGGCAGCAAAGAAGTGGGGCTCAGCACGGAGAGGACTGAGGGGATTGCTCAACAAACAGAGCGACGGTTGGCTGGGGTGACCAGAAGCGATCTGAAGAAACTCTCAAAAGCCGGGGCTATTTGTAGGGGAAAAAGTACCTGGAGGACTAATCCTTTCCCAGAGAGAACAATGGGTACTGCAGTGGGCACGAAGCCCCACATTCGTAATTTCCTTGGCATGGTGGGATCATTAGGTGTTCCCAAAGTCTCCGGATTTTCAGAGGTGTTGTGGTGTGATTTCTGGTCCCTGCCTGATGGGATATTTGCTTAACCTGAGGCACACACACTAATGCTCTCAAGTCAGCATCTCGGGGCTGAGGACCCTTTGTTTATTGTATCTTTACAATACACATCTTGAGGTTTCCTGCAGCTGCGTGATGGTGATTTTACTGGCTGACCTGGTTTTCGGTCTTTCATCGGTGCCTGCCTACGTGCTCTTTGGGGGGACCTCTCTGGCATATGGAACTATATTTTAAAATTAAAATTGTAGACCCCGATATAGGGTTTCTCCCTCGAAGTAACAAGAGTTGCATCCCTGCTCTCTGGTGTGATGTGGAAATCTCTCTGGTTGTATTTTACTCTATTTTTATTTCCAGATGTCACCTGCATTTTCTTCTCATGTTTTTTTTTCGTATTGGTTTGAAAGGTTTTTTTTAATAATTATTATGATGTTAGCATGAAAATTTCTTTACCTTTCTATGCATATTCCAAATGTACACATTTATTTATACATTGTACCTAACATATGCATTTTCCTCACTGTGAAAAACTTTTTTTTTTGGTTCATGCATGTTTGTACATTTTCCCCCATTAGTCCATCTATAGCCACTCACATTTTCTAAACTCTTTCCTTATTCCTCTGAAATAGGTCATAAGCATTTCTCAAGATGAGATATATTTATTTTCACAATGACTCTCAGGAGGTGTGAAAAGACCATTTTTTATTGAGATTATCAAATCCAGGCAAAATCTTTTTCCATTCTTGTCTTCCAGAACCACGAAAGGCCAAACCACCTTAAGAAGCAGAGTTACTATAAGAGCAAAGCTGGCACTTCCTTTGCTTCAAAGTCAAAGCAACCTCTGGTTTTTGAAAGCACCCAAGCTGGGGGAAAATGAGAGGGAAACACATTCACAGATTCCCCCCTGAAAAAAAATTGTGGATCACACAATGAAACTATTGTTGTGATTTTAATCCACATTCAAAGTTGTCTGCTAAGTAACTTTTCTTTTCTTGCATGCAACAGTACAAAGTAGCATTATCAGCAGTTATGATGGAAGGAGGTCATTGTATATTAAGCTGACATTGGTTATATTCACTACCACAGAGGATTTTATTTGAGAAAGTTTGCAGCCTGCTCCAATGACTATTCATGAGATTCCCCATTATCTTCATAGTCCAGGCCCCCTACTTGCTGAGTTTTTGCTGAAGTACCTTTACTAATATCCTCAGCTCCCAGTCTTAGGCCATTTACGCACAACATCATTGCAGTGCTATTATTCCACTTTCAACATCCTATGGAATCCTGGGGTTTGCTATTTAGGGAAGGGCATTTAGAATTCTCAGTCAGAGAGCTCTTTGACCTCAGTAAATTAAAATCCCAGAATTCCACAGGATGTTGAAAGTGGAGTAATAGCATTATAACAGTGTAGTGCAGAAATGGCCTTAGTGAGAAAGTAGAGAACTGTCAGGTATTCTGAATGTATCCTGAATGTTAGTGTGGGGTGTCTAGAGTTGTTTTTCTTGTGGAGGGGAAGAAGAGGTCATTTTGCCCTTGGAAGCAACAGTGGCAAGATTGTTATGTCTACCTATCTACTGCATTTTTCTGGTCTCATGGGAAAGCTCTGAGCATGGGAACAGTGTGTATGTAATGCATCACATGGTATAAGTTTGGGAGTGGCAAACTCAGCTTAAAAAGCTTATGGGCTTTTTCACACTTTGGAAAGAAAACAGGGCATTCTGTTACTCACTGGACTGGCGTGCTCCCTCCAACCATCCACGCTGATCCAGAGCAGTGCGTGGCCGCGCTACACACTGCTCCGGGGACGAACATGGTGGCTAGCCAGCCGGAAGCCCGCCCTCGGAAGATCTGCAGCCTCGCGCTGGTGTGAGCCTGCAGATCTACACAGGAGCGAAGCGACGGAGTAGGGTGTGCCGAGCTATTGAAAGACCTGTTTTAAGCAGTCTTTCAATAGCATGGTGAACCACCAGTTCTGGTCATTCCAGAGTGGGCTGAAGTCTGAAACTACAGAAAGTAGTCCAGACCCAGTCTGCCCCCAAGTGCAAACGTCCTCGCTGGAGGACACGCTGCCCCATTGTAAAAACAAAATGTGGAAAATGCCAAAATCATGTACTGAAAAGTTCTCTCTTTGCTCTTTTGTCTTTGGTTATGTTACTGGACTTTTTTCTGTTTCATGGCAAAAGCTGTCTGAAGCACCATGCTTCCTATGTATCCTGCATTGCTTCAATAAACTATAACTTAGTCAAGACACATTTTGCATGGCTGTGTTTCAGGCTGGGGCAACTGGCAATGTTCCAGCACAGTTTCTTGCTTTTGCACTCTGCACATGCTCTAGGGCCCACACCTAGATGCCCTGACAAGAACAACTATGAGCCTAATTCAATTTATCAGTTCCAACTAGAGTAGACCTATTGAGTTGAACAGTGGGTAAAGAGAAGGGATTAAAGAACATTTAAAAATGTTTCAAAAGCATTGTTTTGCACATAAAACAGCATTTTTTGCACATGTAAGAGCAAATTATACATATAAAATAAAATGTGTGTACTCGTGCTATTGCACTTTTATATTATATTATTGTTACAATATTGTTTTCAGCATAGAAAATGTTGCTTTCAGCACAAAAATATCACATTCATGTTTTGCATAGACTGAGATACCAACTACTATGCTTTCTGTGCAGGAACAACAATTTATGAACATAATATTTCTGATCAAAAAGATTTTCTATTCAGAAAAAAAAATGCTACTTTACATGTGTGGGTTTATTTTTTTTTACAAGTTCCAAACGTGAAAAAGCTTTGAAAATGGCAATGTTTTTGAATATTTTTCTTGCAGTGGAAAGAATATTGCTGAAATTACTTATTTGTTCCTTGTGTTTCATTCAGACTGAACTTACTGAAGAATTACATCCTGAGCACAAATGCAAATTTCAATGATTCATTAGGATCAGTTTAGTAGGAACTAATAATGAGATTCAGAGTATGGTTCCTTGCCTCCTATCTCACCCTGGCAAATCATGCAAAGAATAACACTAAGGGAGAATTTTGCTTGTTTAATTGGTTGGTTGGTTGGTTCATAGTTTAAAACATGAACTTTACAGAATTTCTAAATTTACAAAGTTTAAATTTACAGAATTTACAGAATTTCTAAATTTCTTCAAAAAGTAGATAAAAAGAACCTGAGATTTTAAAAGAATGAACACAGAGAAGATTAATAAAAATGGGAGATGGAGGTGGGAGAGTGGAAATCTCTCCATTCTGGTTTCATTGTGTTTTTCTAAATTCTACTTATTTCCCCCCCTTCTTTTGTTGTGTATTGGGTTACTTTAGCCTCTATCCCACCTTATTTTTTTTTATGTATGTTGAATACATTTTTTCAAATATGCATATATGTTGCTACCTGTTACATATGTATCCAACTGACCAAAGTATCTTCATTCATATTTTTTCCAACTGTGCATTTTTTATTTTATTTTTTTGAAGTTTTTTGCGTTTTTAAAATTATGAATAATTTGCAACACACCTTTTTGTTCTGAAACACTCAGCACCCCTTGCAAATGTGCAAACTGTTCTGGCAAGCGAGAAACCTTGGACAGTGAGAAAAGGTTTTCATCAAGACTAATAAGCCAACCAAATTATTTCAAATGGCTATTTGGAGTCAGGAATCATTTTCAGTGAAAATAAAGATTTATTGAATTAAAATATTTGGGGAGGGTTGGATGAAGTCTGGCTATGTAAATGACTTCTGGCTATTGTAGTTGGGAAAGAGCAGGAAGCATGGGAGGAAATGATGCCAGGTCTTTAAATATCATTCATTCACTCCATTCAATTTATATCCTGCTTTTCTCCCAATATTCATCTATGAGGCAATGATCTATAAATAGAGTATTTTGCAGGAAATCCTAATTTGGTGATTCTACCTCTATTGTGCCCTAGTGACTCATCATCATTTTGGCAAGCACTGCAACACTCCTCTCCCACTTGCTACAGTAAAAGATAGAAATTGACCCTTATGTCTGTGCTTAGCAAAGGACAAAAATTATCCAGAGAATCTGAAATATCACATTCTCCTTTACAGAAAACACCATCCACCCCTCGGAAGTCAGACCCAGTTTTCTTCCAGTTCACTTCTTTTTCACAGTAGAGGTTGCCCATACTGTGCTACTTTCCCATCTGATTTTCCAAACAAATCTCCCCTTATGCTTAGAGAAGACTTGAAAGAAACAGGAGACACCAGGTTAAGCCTTGTGTTTAAGTGATGATAGTTCTGTCACGTGCTGTTACAAACCCCAGGATCACACTTACCACACAATTGTAACACAAAGAGTCGTAATTATCACTAGCAATCCCTTCCTGTTACTGATGGCACTTCTCCTTTCTCCAAGATATAAGTATGTCTATGTGTGTGGTCATGGCTATTGTATTTCTCTCTGGGAATTTGCTGTGATATCTTTTTGAGAGTAGTTGAAAAGACATGAGGACATTATCATCCAAACTTACAAAGCAAACTAGGGAAAGGAAACATTAGGGTGGGGGCCACTGTGTCCTCCTAATCATAACCTGGCATGGTCCTTCATCTCAATTCCTCTGCTATCAGCAGTAGCTGCATCAATAGTAAATACTCCTTTTTGAAGCTTTACTAATACAACCATCTGCCTTAGTATGGCCATTATTCTGGTTCTTGCCTGATTTTAACAGTCTTGGAAATCTAAGGGATAAAATCCTGACAGTCCTCAAAAATACCTTGAAACTTAAACTGTTCTGAAGTATGAACACAGTGCTGAAAATTCTAGCAAACACATACTTGTCCACAGTTTTTGACATGCTTGATATCTGGTATTTATTTTGTTCTATAATGATTTTTTTCCCCCTTAGCTAAAACTAACTTTTCTGAAAGACTTTTCTAATCTTTAAGTTTTTAGAATGGTTTTTCTTGTTCTTGGGTTTTCAAAGTCCTTCATTGTTCAAAATGGGTGTTACACTGCACTAGAAAGCTAAGGCAAAAGTTCAGTGTTGTATGGCTCAGATGAAATCTCTAGATAATTATAAAAGTAGTTCAGAGCCACTGGTAAGTTAGCAGTCATTCCCAAGGAGTGTTAAATATTAACCCACTTATTTTTCTGTGAAGTTGACAGAGTGCCTTGAATTTGTCTGTTTGTTTTCTAATTTAATTTTGCTAAAGATTTCAGAGGAGAATGACCAACAACACCTTTATTAAAAAAAAAAGAAAGAAAAGGAAAAAAAAGTCCCTTTTCTAGTGTCAGCCAGGATGAGAATTGTTTCTAAATGGATCTAGACAGTAGTTTGCTGGTCCTTTTTTTATCATGCAACTCACACATTCAGGGTGTTCTGTTGATAGAGAAGCTCAGTCATAAGATCTGGATGAAAGAGTATTGCCCCAAGAAAGTTTGCTAGAACTTGAGCTGTTCTTTTTGAAATAGATCTGTGAACAACTCACTCAATAAAGACCATAGCATTATGATGTATAGGCCATTTGAAGACTTGCTCGGTTCATATCTATATATTTGGTACAAGTGGGCTGCACAGTCAAAGGAAACACCAAGTTAAAGGGAACAGAAGACTACACTTTTATCCACATTGTTGATCTATATTTATTACATGTCACATACTGAACATACACAAAGGCAATCTGAATACTGATGTTCGTTTGTTCATGGCAGAAGCCAGCAGATATGAAATATAGACGTGTAGAAATCTGAAGAATAATGGGAGCAGCCTCAACTGCCATACTCCATAGATTCACTGAGTATCTGGCAAGAGTGATTGTTTTAAAGTATAGTCTTGAGGGATTGGGGAGAATTTTGTTTGGTCTGCATGGCGCTGTTAAGCTAACATGACTTGAGCTAAATATAATTTTAAAAGTAATTGCTTATTAATATAGTTCCAAGCAACAAAGTAGTTACTTTTATAGTCATGATTTTTAAAAGAAAGGTATTTGTTCTTATTGTTGCTTTACTCACAAGTAATTAGACCAATTATATTTAGTTACTTTTGAAGAAAAACACTTGAATGCTAAAAGCTTCTGGCAATCAGCCTCTTTCTGTTTTCATATTAGCACCTACAATAGTACATGACGGAGTAACACCAAACACATGATCCTCCTCTTCTACCATTTTATAAAATCACATTCACATAATTGTAAGTTTGTCTTTGTTCATGGAACTGACAATTGGAATGAAGAGAACCCTTATTCTCTGAGATCCAGAGTCTGAGGCCATTTCTGCAGTACACTATTATAGTGCTATTATTCCACTTTCAACATCCTGTGGAATTCTGGGGTTTGTAGTTTACTGAGGCCAAAGGGTTCTCCGGCTGAGAATTCTAGATGCCCTTCCCCAAACTGCAATTTCCAGGGTTCCACAGGATGTTGAAAGTGGACTAATAGCACTATAACAGTGTAGTGTGGAAAGGGCCTAATTTCCTGCCAGAGTACTTATACCATTGTCAGAGGGACAGCACTTCTGTCCTCACTTCCTGGGTGCAAGAGGTTTTCTGGCTGCTGTTGCAAATTGAGGACAATGATGCTGTATTGGAAGATATAGGATACCACTTTTGTAATGTAATTCAAAATAAATATAATTGTATGACTGAAGATAGTACCCAATAATGTTACAATGTTACAATAATAATGTAATATAGTTATATTTTTATTTTTGGGCAACATAATTTCAAGTATCTACTTATGTTACTAATCTACTCCAAATTATGAGGAACTGAAAATGATATACTTTGAAATTTGCACTTTTGGAATTTTTGCAATGAAATATTACATCAAAAATGTGTACATTAAAGGGGGAAATTGACACATATGCTTATATTAGTGAAATGACATTGAAGTGCATTAGATTAGGGGGAAAAGATACTAAAAACAATATAAATGTGGTCACTATTAGGGAAAAGGCACAAAAATGCATAAAGTTTTTCAAGTGAACTTTTAAGAAATGATTCTTAAATTTCAGAATGAATCTAACATAAGATTGAGAGGGATGAATGAGAAAAAGAAATTTAAAAATGGTTGAGAAAGCATTTTTTTTAGTGTTGAGAGACTTTGTTAAGGAGAATCCTAGACTCTTCATACTTTGGAAATTTTTCTGTGCAAAATTAACAGAAAAGAACCTTTCCCTGCAGAGGAAACAATAGTTTCTTCATAGAAATTTTTTTTTCATGCAGAAATATTAATTCCTGCACATAAAATGCTATTTTCTGTGCAGAAGAGGAATGTAATTGGGGAATTATTCAATTCTGTGAAGAAGAGGAATGTAATTGGGGAATCATTCAACACTAAATTCACACATGTTTGATATGCACAGAAAACAACATTTTCTGTACAGGAAAGCATTTTCTGCACAGGAATTAATATTTCTGCATGGGAAAAATATTTCTGCATCAAAATATTATTTTTCATGCAGAAAATTCTGTTTTCTTCACAAAAACACAAGTGAATTTTTCACACAATAAGTCTTGAATTGCAAATAACCTTCCAAAAATGGCATCATTTTCAAAGACTTCTTCACAGTCAGAAAAAAAAAACCTGATGAAATTACTAGTTGTTACATTTAAGAAGAAACTTAATGAAAAATTGCATACCTGAAAGTGACAAATTTCTTTGTGTCTAACAGTCCCCTTTAAAATATGTCATTGATAGTAGAGACAGGAGGTGAGAAGGAGTCGGCATTTGTATATTTATCTCTTTGAAAGATATGATGAACTTATTTATGACTATTTCCTATATCCAATATCCCATAACATTGTTCTGTCAAAAAACAAAAGAACAAAAAACAGAAAACAAACAGCTGAGAAGTAAACAAAGAAAAAGACCTAAATGTATCATGTGTCCTTTTATGTCACAACCAGGCAACGTAAATCCAAAATTTACATCACCATGAACACACATGATCTTATAAGATCTTGGAAGTTAAGCAGTGTTGTGCCTAAGTATATGGATAGAAGACCACATGAGAATACTGAGTGCTATAGAGTTATTAACCATAATCTACTTTCAACACAATGAAACTAATCTGGCTTCAGAAACTAATAAGGATCAACTTAGACAGCATCCTAACTTAAACCCATGAAGAACTTTTGTTAGACAAGCAGGGCATCTAGCTCAATATATGGGAACTGGTTAAGTTACACCAAACCAGTTTCTAATGTTTTTCATACTATTATTTATTTATTTATTTACCCTGGTTTTTCTTGCTTGCAAATTGTTATATTTGCGTATGCAATTTATTTTTGCAAGGTTTCCAGATAATGCTGTTATTGAGTGGTGGACAAATATGCTATTTAAGGAAATAAATGAATTACTACTATACGTTGTTGTGGGTTTTCTGGATATCCTCTGAAGATGCCAGCCACGGATGCAGGTGAAACGTCAGAAGAAAATACTAATAGAACACGGTCGCAAAACCCGGAAAACCCACAACAACCTATGGATTCTAGCCGTGAAAGCCTTCGACTTTACATTGAATTACTACTGTTCCATCAAATTTAATTGGGTTTCAATTTGTTATGAATGTTGTTCTTTGGTACAAAATTTTTAATAATCCCCAGTCTGGGTCTCATAATTATTCCCATGTTGCATATCAAAGACTATGGCATGTCTCAATAGGAACAAGAACATCTATAAACTTCATGTCCACAGCTTTCTTCATTCTCTATACCATGTTTATTACTCTCCTTTCTGACAAGATAAAATACATTTTTTATGTTTTTTTAAAACATGTGTGCTTTGTATATGTATGTCTAGAATTACGTGCACTGCTTCAGTACATCAACCCCTATTAGACTAAAACAGTGCTTTGTACAAACTTAAAATGTGCAGTTTTTCATGCACATTTTCCAAATTTGTCAATTTATGCTCCAGACATCTTCCAGTCACTGTGAGGATTCCAAAGAGTATAGTAAACAGCACCTGGCTGGTGGACATTCCAAGAAGTGTAGACGAAGAGAAGCCTGTCAAACCTTCGACTAAAATTGACTGAAATTCAATTCATGCTTTTCTAACCTAGTGAATTTGTAGTACAGAGAAGATTAGACCTAGGGACTTTGGGACAATCAGCTCACACTGCTAGGCTCCCAAGTGTCATTCCTAGCTGTTTGATGTGCTTCTTTAAACTCCCTAACCCCTGCAGCTGCCATGTCTGCATTGCCTTTTTAGGAAAGCACATTCTGGCAGTTTCTTCAAATTGCTTTGGCTTTGCAAAAAAAGGAATTATATCTTCACATAACCATTGCTACTACCAGGCAGACAAGTGGGAATGAAGACATGCAAGTAAAATTGAATTTCTATAAACAGAGGGAAATTCAACCATTTGCCTAGTATTTAAAAGAAGGAGAAGCAAATTCTACAATAGGAGGAAAAAATGAAATAAGGATATATGGTTTAAGTGGTTGCACTCCTGTGAGCTCATTTTGACTATTTGCATGCAAAAGTAATAGCATATTAGCATAACTGCTCTGTGAGTCAGTGAAATGGCTGCAGCAATGTCAGACTCTTACACTGCACATTTCCATATCCAGCCATTCCAAAATTTGCATTTTGGAAAGACTCTGGAGGCAGAGAGGAAAGGAGGGGCTCAGAAAATAGTCCTGAGTACTTCTTTTTTTGTTGTTGTTAGTACACCTCATTAAACTCTGCAAGACTTATTTCTGAGTAAACATGTCTAGGATTACACTGTTAGAAGTGGGATAGTATGCAGGTATAAGGAATCTGACAGATCTTTCTTTAAAAGTTATCCAAAATGAGAAATATTTCAGCAGTTGTAGCTTTTGTCACCTCTGACAATAAGAAGTACCTAAATTTCCTTAGCTTCACCAGTGCTACAATATCAGGACCCTCTCTTTCCTTGCATCCTATTTCTTCCCCTCAATTGTCAACCAGAAGCCAGTGGGTAGATGGGTGGTTGGTGGCTTCTATGTCTATGTGCGAGGGATGCATGTGAATTTGTTCTCAATTTCAGTCTGAACTGTGACAGAGCTATCCTGAATGCTGGACTGATTTTGGAGATAGGGTTCAAAAGAATGGATAAGCTCCTCTGAAGTTTGGACTAGCACCTAGAATGTATTTATCACCTCCACCAGTAAGAGAATCACCAACCACCACTGCCAGCAGCCATTTTGCCTGGCTACAGAATGGACAAAATTAAGCAAAACTACCATTAATGTTCTTGAGAAGCTAGTCCACTGACATTCTTCTTTCAGCAGTCTCATACCAATCCTTCTTCTAGACTGTAGATTAGGCAAAGAAGAAGAGCGGGGTTACCAGCAGCCTTCTAAAGAAACCAGCTATGCTGGGCTTAGCCTCTCAGCTGTGATCCATTTAACCAGACTGGTGAAAAAGGAGAGAACAGAAGCAACCTATGGTACCTTTACGATAGTTTTTTTTTTTAATGGCATGTGTTGCTTGCTCCTGAGAAGCTCTCCTCTCTTCAGTAATCAACTAGCACCCATTCTACCATGCTGAGGAACCTCACAACATCTGAATTATTTTTTTTTCCTTTTCTCTCCATCTCCCCTTTTTCTTTTGCTTCATGTCATTTTAGATTGTACACTAGTGGGGCATTCAGACTGTTCATTTATTTAACCCCATAGATAGATAGAGATTGATATTCTGAGACCTTCTAGAGCTGTAGAACACAATATAAATGCTATAAATACCTATATTGAAATGGAAGTGAAGATTTAAATTCCTCTATCACTTCTTATTATCCAGTTTTATAAATTAATATTTGCATGTTTCCTTAAATATAGGCCTCTTAGGTCCAGCCCCCATGAAATGAAGTTGCATTTTCAGTCACAAAAAATGGAGAGATACAAGGATGCATCCATAGCTTCTGATCTGATATATCCTCAAGGACACGTGCTGGATCCTGGAGGCAGTTTGCATCAACATTCTTGCACATTTTCCTGCTGCCAAGAATCATTGTCACAGCCATGGTCACATTAGATTTAATATAACCATGGTTATTGATGGATCAGAAAGAGAAACCTTGCTGTTCTAAATCTTTTGGAACTGCTTGCTCTACATAAACACTGAGTAAAGTTCTTGATGGCATAGAAGGCAGATTTATCACATTCACATATCTGAATAAAGCCTCAGAAGCACAAAGATTTGTTTGAAAATATGACAGATTTACCTGCAGGGTTGACCCAAACTTCTACTATCTCAGGCAAAGAACAATGTGGTTCTCCACTCCATTCCATGTAGAAAAGCTGACTGGAAGGACAATGGAATCTATCTTCAACATTGGTGTTGGGACAGTATCCTCCACTGCACCTCAGACAATACACTGCTGTGGCCTTGGAGAGAGAGAAGAGCGGGCAGATGTGGCTCCAGAAGCTGAGGAAAGGTTCTCACCCCATCCCAACTGCCACTGCTGTGGTCTTTGAGGAAGAGAAGAGTAGGCAGTATCTGCTGGATCTTAGCCCATCCTCAACTACTATCCCCCTTCCCTGTGTGTCATGTCTTTTTAAACTATAAGCCTGAGGGCAGGGAACTGTGAAATTAACAATTGTAAACCACTGAGGAGAGTCAGTGTGGTGTGGTGGTTTAAGTGTTGGACAACGACCCTGGAGACCAGGGTTTGATTTCCCACTCAGCCATGGAAACACAGTGAGTCACCTTGGACACATCACACACTCAGTCTCAGAAAACTCCATGAGAGTTTCGCCTTAGGGTTTCCATAAGTGAGTGGCCACGTACAGTGCCATGTACACTGATGGTACCAAATAAATGACAATGATGATGACAATAATGATGAAGATGAAGACGATGATAATGATGACATGGTTGTATGGATCAAACCAGATATTGAGGAGGATGTGTATTCACAACAGATAATCTGTTTTCCTATCATTAATGATATTTTCTCAGAAATCTAAGCCTTAGCGATCATGCTTGTAAATTGAACTCATGTCTATATTCCAATGAGCAGTCAAAAATCAAAGCACACTAAATGCCAGGGCTGATGTGTGTGTGGTGGTGGTGGTGGATAGCCAATATAATTAAGTGGGGCCTGGTGGTGAAAAGGAGCCTGGGTCCAAAATGTATTTCATGGGCCCTTTTCGCATGGCATCTGTTGTGCGAAAGAGGGTCTGGAGCCTCGAGCGATTGAGACGAGTGATCTGCATAATGCCCTCACAATCACGCAAGGCTCCAGGGGCTGGCAGGCAACGATTGCACACCTTTGCAGTTTCAGCTTTAAGCCGAAAATGCTGCTCGATTGCGCATTGCTCCCAGGCCCCACACACACTTACCTGGTGTGTGGAGCCTCGAGAGCTAGGCCAGTCACACTTCCTGTCTCAGTGCAGCCTGGGAAAGTCCCAGGCTACACTGCGAAAGGAAAAGGCTGGGCTCTCATGTGAGCAGGAAGCTCGTGTGGAGCTGAAGAAACCTGGATGTGAAGTCCTCTCACAAGAAGCTGCTCGCACGAGCACCACACCCCAGCGCCGAGAAGAGGTAGGATGCAGAAAGGGCCATGTTTTTGTCTTCCCTAGTAGTACCATTACTTGTTCTTTTTATGACATTAGTGAATTTCAGAGAAAGTAGTAATGATATACAACATTTGAAATCCTGTATAAAGATTTTTAACTGATCTACCAGATGATCAAAATTGCCACCAGACTGGGTAGAAAAGGAAACTGATTCCTCATGAGACTTTGCTACCACTACCAAGTGAGGCAGCCTGTATGGGAGCAAAGGAGGAAAAACAAAACAAACAAACAAACAAATAAAAAAAACCCTCATGTCTGCAGCTGAGCCAATTTCTGGGCTGTCCAGGTGCCACAGACACACCCCTGTTTTCCTTCCCTCACCATAAGCTTGTGTTAATCCTCCCCATCCGCCAACATCTTTCTTTCCCCTGGGACGCTACATGCATGCTGACTTTGGGCAACAGGTCTTCCTGGCCTATAGAAAATCTGAGAGAGAGGGAGATTAGTAGGACAAGACTCCTTTTTTGGATCCCTTCACTTTATGCACAGCCAGTGGCCTCTTTCCCTGTCCCTGTCTGTCATGCAGTTCTGCTGCTGGCGAAAACCTGGGGGTGCAAGATACAGAAGATACAGAATGCAAGATACAAAAGAGAAGGAAACTGCTACAATGAGCAGTATGAATGGAAATAATACTCATAAACTTTTTCATCTATGATAGTGAAAAAAGAAATCTTGAAAATCCCACCTAAAAAAGAGGGAAGAGCCATGAGAATCTTTGCCTTTTCTTTTTTGAAAAATTGTGCTACAATGTTCTTTTGTTTGTAGAGAAAATGTATGCTTGTGCATGTCTGTTTAAATGCAACAAGTTGTTTTCTGTAAAATATGTTCCCTATTCCCACAGGTATTCATTTCCTGTGCAGACATGTGAATGGCAGAAATCCTTTAATTCTTGTGCACCAAGGAGTAAAGGTTTTGCATGCAAGAATTAAATAAGTGAAGGTCCAATAAATAAACACCTTTTACCACTTCAGAGACACACTTTCTAGGTGTGTCCTCTAGTTTTACCCTATGAAGCTACTCTTACGGACTGACCTGTCCTTCTGAATTCTCCTGAGGATGGGAATAGAGAGGAAAGTCACTGTTGTTTTTTTCCAGGAATTTCCTGAAATACAGTTCTGCCTAATTTGCTTTTTACAAAGCAAATTCGGTGCCACAGCTATCCCAATCAGTTACAAGAAATATTTCAACCAAGGACAATCAGCATAGATCCATTTTTGTAGACAGATATTCTAACCTTGGAATTCAAGCAGAATTCAGGAAACTTATCCAGATTAAGCTGAAAGGGGGAAAATCCTTTCAGTTTTTCTGCAGAGGATGCACAAACCAATACAACAGGATATTGATGCTCATGCACACTTTCTTAAGAGCAATGACGTTTCTCTTTTGGAGGGCAGCCAGAATATCTGCTGGTTCTTTTGTCTTTCATATAGAAGATGAAGTCTCTAGCCTTAAAATAGCAACTGTTTTGATTGGCTGTTCCTTTTGTGATTGCATTTCAAAGACCTATTTGTGCTTCTGCTTCTAATTCCATCCCCCACCCCCCACCAAAAAAGCACTCACCATTCTTATTCACATGTCCTTTTGGAATGAGATTATTTGCTTTAAAACTAATAGGGACTTTATGATCTTAAACTTTCTGATCTCTCTCTCTCTCTCTTTCCCCCAGTTGTCATTTTTGTTCATCTTTTGTCTCTCATGCACAATCATCCTTTGCTTGCATAGCATTCATTTCTCAAGGAAAATAAAATCCTGCATGGGTGCCCTCAATCATATTTCCCGATGTAAAGAGTGCTACAGACTGGTTCATACTGCTGTGTAGCTTCCTTGATTTCTTTACTCAGCTGCTAAATTCTGGGAGTTATTCTGCAATGAGGCAGAGACTAAGGCCCTTTTCGCATGGCATTTGCCATGCGAAACAGAGCCTGGAGTGTCACACGATTGTGAGGAGCGATCTGCACAATGCACTCACAATTGCGTGATGCTCCAGGGGCCGACAGGCACTGATCGTGCACCTTTTCTTTTTCGACTGGAAGCTGAAAATGGTGTGTGATTACGCATTGTTCCCGGGCCCTGTGCACACTTACCTGGAGCCTCTGGAGCCACACCAGTCATGCTTCTTGCCCCAGTGCAGCCTGGGAAACTCCCTGGCTGCACTGTGGAAGGAAGAGGTGGGGCTCTCAAGTGAGCAGGTAGCTCATGCAGAGCTGAAGCAGCAGGGACATGAGAGCCTCTTGCCAGAAGCTGTTCGTGAGATCCCCGCACCCCAGCGCTGGAAAAAGGTAAGGTGCGGAAAGGGCCAAAGTGGAGTTTCCCTTCAAACAACAGTCAGATGAAGAGGCTTGCTAGGAAGTTCCACTTCTGGTATGCAATCATCCAGAGGAGTCTTCACTGTCTGTGGAGAAAACAGGTGATACTTGGAGATGACTTTTTATGAAACATTTAGAGATGGAATAAAAATTGGAAAATAATAATAATAATAATAATACCACCACCATGCTTTTCAAGTGTTGAGAAACCTGGATAAGAAGAATCTTGGACTGATGGGAACCTATGTGGTTCAGGATGTATTCTATGCAAAAATTGCACACAGTTGTTTCACACAGAAAACAAAAGTTTTTGCACAGAAAATGTTTTAATTTGTGATTTATTCTGTGTAAAATTTGCATATGGTTGATTTGCATAAAAACAGCAATTTGACACAGAAAATAGTATGCTTGCATTCAAATATTTTTTAAGCAGAAAATACTGTTTTATATGTAAATCAACCATATGCAACTTTTGCACAAAATAAGTCCTGAATTGTAAATTGTCTTGAAAACCTGCATGATTTTTGAAGAATTTCTCACAAGGGGGAGAAAACTGCTGAAATTACTCATTGCCTCAAGATGAAACTTAGGCCCTTTTCACACAGCATTTGCCACTATGAAAGGGCCCCTCGAGCGTCGTGCAAATGTGAGAAGCAGTCTACATGATGCACTCACAATCATGTGACACTCCAGGGTCTGGCAGGCACCGCTCGTGCTCTTTTTCATTTTTGGCTTTAAGATGAAAATGGTGTGCGATTGTGCATCGCTCCAGGGCCCTGCGAGCACTTGATGTGTGTGCATAGTTTCAGAGCCATGGCGCTCACACTTCCTGCCCCAGTACAGCCTGGGAAACTCCCAGGCTGCATTGCAGAAGGAAGAGGTGTGGTTCTCACGTGAGCAGCCGGCAGCTGCAGAGCTGAAGCAATGGGGACGCAAGAGCCTCTCGCTGAAGGCTGCTCGCGTGATCCCCGCACCCCAGCGCCATGAAAAGGTGAGTTGCAGAAAGGGCTTAGTCAAGAATTACATTCCTATAAACATTTAATTCTCATGATGGGGAAAATTGTCAGCAAAAATAAGTATGTTGCAGATGTATTTCCTGTTTTTCTTTGCATAACTTGCAAAGCTAACCTATCTCTGCAAAACCAAAGTATAAACCGCAGAACAGAGTATGACAGTGCAAGACCTTCCCTTGGCGTCACCTTGAACACACCCATTAGTACCTGTTTTAATGCAAAAGAAGGTTGAAAAGCCATCAACAGCAATTGTTTGTATTAGGATCAAACAAGAGTGGTGTTGCCTGAATGAGTTGGAGGGAAATGTATCCTGAAAGTATCGCCTGACCTAGGTAAATTTAAGATTGCTCTCATTCTGTTGGCAGGTAGAGATCTTCAGCCATAAACTTATATGGAGTAGATGAATTGGCTATGGGTGTGTTGTTTAATAATATACAGTAAGTGACTTATGCATTTTTAACTGTTTTGAATTCTCTTAAAATTATATTTCAATTGGATCAGTTGTTTGATTTTTTTTTTTTTAAATGTGTCTTATATTGATTTAACCGGTTTGTTTTGACCTGTTTGGTACACCACCTTGAGTCCCATTTTGGGAGATATATGGGGTATAAATTAAATCAAATAAATAAACCAAGTAAACAAGGAAGGAAGGAAGGAAGGAAGGAAGGAAGGAAGGAAGGAAGGAAGGAAGGAAGGAAGAAAGAAAGAAAGAAAGAAAGAAAGAAAGAAAGAAAGAAAGAAAGAAAGAAAGAAAGAAAGAAAGAAGCACACACTTGGCTCAGGTATCAGTGTCAATGGCAAACAACAACAACAACAACAAAACCCCTAAAAGAGCTTACTGAGGAGCCCTATTTCTTTTGTTCAGGTATATTACCCTTTTATTCATTTTTATTATGTGGCTACTCCAACAGAGTGTAGCCTGACTATGCAGAGAGCAGTGGAAAAGGTACAAACAATTTGTTCTTTCTTTCTCTGTGGGAATCATTTTTCTTTTATCAAGCTTGACAAGGAAAAATAAAATAAAGGCTTTTGTTTTGTTTTGCTTTTGCTTGCCAATCCAGTGGAACTCTGTCCAGGATCTAAATGAGAGATATGCAAACTGTGATCTGAGGGGTGTATGTGGCTCCCAAGTTTGCTTTTGAGACTCCCCAAAGACCCCCATTACCTCCAAATTGAACAAATCATTTTTAACCAAAAAAAAAAAAGTTGCCTATACCTCCTCCCTCAGTGCATGGGATGTGAAGAAAGTGCTGGGCAGACCCGGTTTAAAGGCAATCAATCATGGCTCAGGGAGTCTGTGAAGAGGGAGCTGTAGGTGAGTAGGATGTAACAAAAGAAGAAGCATGCCACTAAGGTCACTGTAGTCTAAAAAAAGTTGTTTTCTCTGGCTCTAGATTGTTACCCTGGACATGGAACTTCTAATTTCAAATCCATGTCAGCAACTGGGGTTTGTAACGTAGGTCATTTCTGCACTACACTGTTATAGTGCTATCATTCCACTTTCAACATTCTATGGAATCCTGGGAATTGCAGTTTAGGGAGGGGCATTTAGAATTTTCAGCCAGAGAGCTCTCTAGCCTCAGTAAACTACAAACCCCAGAATTCCACAGGATGTTGAAAGTGAAATAATAACACTATAACAGTGTGGTGCAGAAATGGCCTGAATGTCAGGCAAAGATTGCTTTTATTGGAGACAGTGTTTTGGATTTGAAGGGAAGGGTAGATTTGATAGACAGAGTTGGATTGATTAGGAACAGGATAGCCATTCAGAAGGCAGAGCTAACTATAGTTTGGGGGAGCTTGTAAGGATAGAATATTAGAGGTTAATAGATTCTACTGAGAGTAGTAAATCTATTCTTGTTGTTTTAAAACGGCCTCTGGCTGTCTCTATCAAACCTGCAATGGAATCAGGCCACACATACCAATATAGACCCCACATAACAGCACAGCCACAGTTCCACAAATAAACAGTCACCCTAAGGCCCAGAAATCCTATTCAGAAAGGGATTAAGTTGAAGAACAAGGGCAAGGTGAGTGGCAGGATTGCTAGGGTTGGAACTGTGGGGACAACCTGGAAAGGGCATACGACACTAGTGGGAATTTTGCTATGATTTTGCTCATCCAGGTTCTTTTAGACATAGGAGAGATCTTTTTTCAAAAAATGAGGAAGGAAACCAAAGGCAACTTCACGATTTAACAAAGGCCCTTTCTGAGCCTGAAACAACACCGGAGGGCCCTGAAACTTGGTGTGATTTTAAGTTCAAAAAAGAAAGAAAGGAAAGGAAAGGAAAGGAAAGGAAAGGAAAGGAAAGGAAAGGAAAGGAAAGGAAAGGAAAGGAAAGGAAAGGAAAGGAAAGGAAAGGAAAGGAAAGGAAAGGAATTTGTGTGATCAGGGGCAACTGGTGCAGCACAGAACACACAGACACAGCAATGTATGGATGAACAAGGCCACAATTTTATTGGCTACAGAGCATACAGGGTTGGCATATGCATGGGTCGGGATCCAGGCATCGGCCAACCCACCTGTTGGTTGATGAGCCCATTCGTCCAGCCCAGAAGACCCCTCCGGATGCAGCCCTCCTGCCACCAAGTGGTGCATGCTACTTGCTCACCCGAGCTGGGCAAATTGACATGCATTGCACCCCCTGACCCCCACTTGGGAACCCACCTGTTCCCTTCCATGTGGCAGAGGCACCAAATATCCTGGATTCCCTGGCCATGTGACTGCCACAAAGACAGGCAGGACATCCCCGTCTGCCTACCGCCAACCCTAGATGCTCCCAGTCAACAAAGCTCCACCGGATTTACACTTCGATCCCATGGCCACAGCTGCTGTGCCACCTGCACCTGCAAAACATTAAACCTCACTGAGCCCAAGGACCGGGCAAATGTACCCAGCATATGCTCTGGATTTCCACATCCCAATTCTCTTTATGTCCTCTGCATTCAAGCCACATGCCACTGCCTCAGTGGTTGCCCCAATACAGAAGTAGTGGCTCCTGTATTCAGCAGCTGGAACCTTGAGCTTCCCCAGCACCTTTCGCATGATGGCCATGAACTGGAACCTGGAAAGCAGAGACCCACTGTTGTGCATGAGCAAGGGACCCGGACCCAGAGGCCTCTTATTCAAGAACCTGTGAAGAATTCTGACCGGGCACAGGTCTTCACCTGGCAGGGGCTGGAGGTGGATAGTGGCATTCTTACCCAGTTGATCACACTTGGAACTCTGCAACTGGATGTCTGCCACTCCGCCCACGAAGGATATGTCCTCCACACGAAGAGCCTTGCCAGACTGATCCTTGGAGGAACCTGCAACCAGCTCCCTGATCTGCAGTGCTCTGAAGAAAGCCACCATGAATGTGGTGCTGAATAGTCTGGCCTCGTACCTGGAACTGCATATGACCTGGAGCTGGCTGACCAATTTTTTCAATAGTCTGTAGGATACCATCCTCCTGCTGTCCTCGACCCTTGGCCACAGATGCCTCCAGCCTTCAACTGCTTTCCTGATGAGGAAGCCAGTGCAAGGGTCCAGGAGACCGCTGACCTTGCTGAAAAAGGTGATACCTGCCAGATGGACCAACATGGAACGGGGAGCGGGGGAACCCTAGGTCCTGTAGGTGCACTATCAACTGGAATATCTGCAACTGGGGGACGGGCCAATCTTGCTGCAGTCTCAAAATAGCCTGAAATTCCTGGAACTTGCCCACGGCCCTGGAGTATGCCTTGAAGGTTGCTGGTGCCACAGAATGCATGACTCCTAGGATTATGGAGTGCTCTCAAGCTGCCACAGGTCCTCTGGGAATGGAGTTGGCAAGGGTTGTGCATCTGGTGCCAGCGAGTGAAACCTGTCCTGCTGGAACTGAGATAGAGAGTCTGCAATTCCGTTACCCAAGCCTGGTACAAAACGGGCTGAGAAAGAGATGCTATCATACAAGCACTCCAGAACAAAACACCTGAGGAGGCACATGACCAGGCTCGATTTGGAAGACTGACGGTTGGTGACAGCCACTACCGCCAGGTTGTTGCACCAGAAACAGAACCCCCATGCCAAAATCGCCCCGCCCACAGCACAACTGCAACTAGGATGGGAAAGAATGTAAGGTCCCTCGGTATCCCACTCTGCTCCCATTACTGCAGCCACCTGGCCGCGCACCAATGTCCCTGAAAGTACATGCCAAACCTCAGGCTACCGGCTGCATCCGAATGGACCTGGAGGTCTGCACTGGGTACAAATGCATCCCGCCAAACAGTAACCCCATCGAAACTCTCCAGGAAGCAGAGCCACACCCTCAATTCATCTTTTATACCCCGAGAGATGTGGATGTGATGGTGAGGAGCCCGAACTCCTGCAGTGACCCTGACCAGGCGAGTGCAGAAGGCCCAACCTGGTGAGACCACCCTGCAAGCGAAGTTAAGGAGGCCCAGTTATGACTGGACCTCCTTAAGCATGGCCTTCTTACAGCCTAACATCCTGGACATGCATTCCTTGAAGTCTTTTAATTTGTCTACCAGTAAACAAGATACCCCTTGCTCCGAGTCAATATCCCTAGGTAAACTAAGGATGTGGAGGGGCCCTCTGCCTTGTCCTACGCTAGAGGGATGCCCAGTTCCAGAGTAAGGGCTTGGAACTGGCACAGCAGCCCGTGGCAGCCATCTATCCTGGTCCGACGTATCATGAGGAAATCATCCAAGTAATGAGTGATGAAGGACCACCCGGACCTAAACCTGACAGCCCACTCAATAAAAGTACTGAATATCTCAAAAGCTGCACAGCTACAGAGCATCCCATGGGCATGTCTTTGTCATAATACCAGGCCCCGTTGAACTTGAACCCAAGCAAGCAGTGGTCATCAGAGTGAATGGGGAGGAGTCGAAAGGCCGACTGAATGTTGCACTTGGCCATCAGGGCTCCTTGGCCATGGGTCCTGACCAACCCGACTACATGATTGAAGGAGGCATAGCGGACAGATGAGAGCTTGCGAGGGATGGTGTCATTCACAGATGCCCCTCTTGGATATTACAGGTGGTGGATAAGGCAGAATTCACCTAGGGTCTTTTTTGGAACCAGCCCAAGAGGGGAGACCCTGAGGTTGGGAAAGGGGGTTTCTCCAAAGGGGCCCTCCATCCTGCCTGCCTGGTATTCCTTGCTTATCTTGTCCACTAGCACCCTGGGCAGCTCACAAGTGGACTTAAGATTCCTGGGTTCGAATGGCAGCTGGGGACCTATCATTTGAATCCTGAAACCCACCACAAATCCATTGCAAATGAAGTTGGCAGCCCACCTGTTCGGGTAAACCTTCAATAGGGGGAGGAGAACTGATAGGTGGACAGGAGTGCAGGCCAACAAAATTTCATTGCCTCGGGACCCCTGCATCGCCATTGCTGCCCTTGTGCTTTCCCCCAGCAGAAGTCGAGGCCTGCTGGCATCGGGTATCTTGTTGTCCTGTGCATGTCCGCAGGCAAGAGAGTCTAGGGTGAGCCCTGAGGTAAGATTAGCAGAAGTGTTCAAACCTGCAGCAGATTCTCTGGCACATACCCTGGTTAAATTCCCAACAGACTAACTTGTGAGTGTCCTTTTTTCCTGCCCAGCGAAAGGGCCATGGCTCATCAGGCCTGGCCTTGATATGTGGCCCCACTAGCATGAGCCAGAGCTTGTTGTTTATGAGACTCCAGCGAGAGTACTCATTTTGGGAAGCCCTCTTGTGGAAGGTGGCATTATACTCGATGGCCGTCAAGTCGCCTGCCAAGGCCCGAACTCAGAGCACGTTCCCCAGGTGGTTGGAGAGGTGCCAATCTCTGTTGGGATAAGCCACTTGCACCACCCCCATGAACACTGCATAGCCAGCCAAATAATTGTTGAAGGTGCATTGGCTACTCTGTCCTCCTTCCTCCTTCCGTCCTCCTTCCTTGACTTGCAAGCAGATTTGTGGATGCGCCCCTCCTCCCCAACTATCCTAAGTAAGGGAAAAACATCCACAAAGAAACCATCAAGGATGTGTTCCCTGGTTTTTCTATCCAAATGAATGTCAGGTGGATCCTCATGGTTGCCATACGCAGCCTGGACTGTGAGGTCCCCCCCTGTCCTTGGCTGCCCACGGCTGCCCACATATTGCTGGGAGTGATGGAACTAGATGGGCACCTGCTCCACCTCCTTACAGCCCACCCAGGGAGCCCAAGGATGTGAGCAGCCGCTAACCAGTAGTCTTTGTCCTGTTCTCTGTCGCTCCCAGACCCACCTATGGTTCCCTAACTGTCTGACAGCCCTCTTCTCTGCCTACTTCACCTTTTGTTCCTGCCTCTTCTGCCTTGGCCTTCTGGTTCCCCTTGCAGGCACTGACCTTGGACTCAGAAGAGCTGGAAGTGCTACTGCTTGATGATGAAGTTGCCCTTCTTCTCTGCCTAGTGCTGCCCACTGCTGGCTGCTGAGGAGTTCCACCTGCATCTTCCAGCACTCAGGCTTCTGTTTTGTATTCCAGGCATCCCATCCTCTCAGCCAGCATCTTGGGTGTGTGAGCAATACCAGCGAGGACTGCATTGCCCGTAGGCCCCTGTGCCTACTTGGACACTCCGGCAGCAGCCCTGCTGGACCTGCTATGGCTGCCTGCCGGGCTGCCCAGGATTTTTGAGGCCACCCAGCCTGGCCCCTTGTGCAAGGCAGCAGCTCACAAGGAGCTTCTTGGGAGGCATGGGAAGTCTGGACTGAGTGCGGGCAGCAAGGGAGGGTGGGAGGACAGCCTAACCACCCCTGTGCTGGCCTGGCCAGGCAGACGAGGGCCAGCCCTGATCAGTGCGCCCATGCTTTTGATTTCAGCTGTTAGCCCTGAAAAGGGCTGTTAAAATGACCAGCTCGCAGCTGCCACCACCGAAAGAACACCGCCAATCACTACCACCGCCACCCGTCACTGCCCTCACTGGCCGCTGTCAACTCCCACTGATGATGACTTGAGCCGCTGCCATCGATCATCTCCACGAAGAGTGACTGCCGATGAGAGACTGAATGGCTGCCGTGCCAGCTCCAGGTAAATACCCCTGGAGCAGACCGGAGTGAAGTCCGTGTGCCTTCACCCATGCCTGCTATGGCAGCCAATGAGCTCAAGGGGAGACACCTTTACATCATTGGCTGGGCTCATGTCTGGAGATCTGTACATGCACAGTTGCACAATCCTGGTGGAAATATGGCCACCGCCGTGCGACGGAGCCCTGCCACGAGGAGCTGCAGCCAAGGGCCCCGCTTTGCAAAGGTGCTGAGAGGTAAGTCTCTCTGCGCGATTCTGTTTGAAAAAAAGTTTTAAATCAATGGGAGAATGGAGATCTAGGAGAAGACTGGTGGGACTTGGTGGTGGAGTTGCTCAATGAGGTTTCATATGGGCCAATTTACCCCACGTTCACTGACAATTGCCCACCCCCTCATCTAAAGTACTGTGCACAAATACAGATGTGGGATTACTAAACTTTGTAAATTTCAGTACAAACTGAATTGATTCACATCTTCTGGTGGATGGATTTTAATGTACCACATCTCTGTGGCTCTTTCACCATATACATTTATGTTGATTTGCTGGGTTTCTTCAAATGCTTGCTTATTTTCAGAATGTTTCTGATAAAAATTAAAAAAAAATCATCCTCATGAAATGAGATGAAATGAATGTAACACTTGAGCAGCCCAAATGGTAAGAAACAGAAACGGAGATATTAATCCATCCAGGGAGAGGTTTCACAGCACTGAACTCTTCAGAGTTTGAGTCTGAATTCCTGTGTGTTCAATTATATTATAATAGTGCTGAATTGGGGTTGCTTTAAAAAAAAAATTCTGGGAGCCTCCTCATCTGCAACATCTATTCAACAGGTAGACACAAAATGCTGAGGTTAAGTGTACCTTTTGAATTTGTTTGGCACAATGGGTAGGGTGGGTTTTTTTTAAAAAAAAAAAACATTTACCAAATTCACATATTTCTTTGTAATCAGGAAGAAAAGACTTTGTGCTTTCAAAAAAAGTATGAATGCAAGAGAGGAAGAAACTAATAAATTTGCCCATCCCAATCTGCAGCATAAATCATTGTGAGTATAATGGCTATCATTCGGTATTGCATGGATTTATAACTTAGAGTTACAGAGCTGCAACTTCTCCGTATGCCCTAACACTACATACTCACAATCATAGCATGATTGTCACAATTACCAATGCCTTCACCAACCTACTTTACCACATATTGGCCATATTGAGAGAGAGAGCAGCCTGTTTAGCTGGTTATCAAGGTCCAGGAGGATGATGCTTCCTCCTCCTTCCTGTAGCAATGAACATTGAGAAATAGGACTCTTGTTGCAGTTTCTTGTTGCACCCTCAGTCACTCGTGGGGGGGTAGTGTTAACAGCCAATCATTAGCCAAACGAACTTCTATTTTCCAGTGTCCCTACTGCTTAGTAAAGTAGTTTGGGGACTGCAGGCCAGGAGTCATTACTGTATACATTTGTAATTAAGTAGATCATGTGGAATATGGGTCCACTTTTGTATGTTTTTGTACAAAGAATATTTAAGTATCCTACTGACTGCCAGGCTTTTCTTTCTCCCCATTCCTCAAAAAGAATCACTTGTTTTCATGCCAGTTCCTATAAAGCAGCAGGTTGAAGAAGCTGATGAGAGGTTCAAATCCCATGCCAAAGAGGAGAAGGGTAAAGTGGAAGTTAATCTCGATAGGATCTTGTACGTGTGCACTGTTCAAATAACAGAACGAATGAAGGTCAGAGAGAAAGTAAGCACTGAAGCTGAAAGAATTTCATTGCTGGAAATAACTTAAGCAGTTGGGTTTTTATATTTTTCTTGCAAAGCAGCATCTACCAGAAATGTTTCTCAGTTAATACTTAGAGATAATGTCCAGCCATATTAAATGATGTGACAAGTCATTTCCCAAAAGCATGCAAATTATTTAATACCTCATCTAATCTACTGGTTTTCAATCTTCCCATGAACCCTGAGATTCCTTGAAAACATATGAGAGGCCCCCCTGTCGGAAAACCAGGAATGACAATTAAGTGTTCCTTTAGGAGAATTTGTACAAAGTCCAGTGCTACTCTCAAGTTAACTTTGTATGTGCAGGTCCAAGGGAACATTGGATATACTTGAAAATGTGCTCACATTCATTCTGGGGCAATAGCAAAGCTTAACTATCTGCCTGTATTCTGGAAGAAATCCAGCATGGTGTTATGGTTTGAGTGTTAGATCAGGATTCTTGAGACCAGGGTTTGAATTCCTGCTCAACCATGGAAACCCACTGGGTGACCTTGGGTAAGTCATATTCTCTCAACCAAGAAGACATTGACACACACCCCCGTCACACACACACACACACAAAAGCGCGGTTATATAAAGATACCTGAATGCCTTCAGAAGGAATAGGAACCTCTATCACACAGGTGAGATTTGACCTGCCTGGGTACCCTAACTATCTGGAAGTCCTGTCCTTTTAAAAGGGAGAAGGAGCGGTACAGCAAGTGAGCCATGGCTCGAGGTAGAGCCATTTTGGGATTTAGCTATGGCTTCAAAAAGCATTCCATAGTGACATGAAGTGTAATAATTTTTTCTCTGTTTTGGGTTGTTCTTAAATGTGTGAAGAGAATGTTTTAACCATATGATGTGCATCTGACCAACTACTTTTGATGTTTCAAGAAGTATCAATACTTGGACAAGATTATTCATTGCTTCAGGATGAAAGGACTGGAAGATATAACCTTGTATAAAATAACTATCCATAAAATGCATAAAATAACTAACCATTCAAAAGGGACATGGTAAAAGCAAAGAACAACAAAGGATAAAGTTGTGGTATTATTTAATGTGGAGCCACTTCCAATAGTTATAAAATTATTTGCTTAGCAAAACAATAGGTTCTTAAGATTCTTACAATCAAAAGCGACACCAAAAGCTTTCCTGTGCAACATCCCAGGGCGGTCCTGAGTTGTGGGCTTGACTATCACATCCATAGAACCATGGAACCATAGAGTTGGAAGAGGCCATATGGGCCATTAGGTCCAACTCCCTGCTCAGTGCAGAATCTCCAGCTATAGCATCCCCAAGCAGGTAGCTGTCCAGCCTCTTTTCGAAGATGTCCAGAGAAGGAAATCCTGCCACCTCTCTAGGTAACTTAATCCACTGCCAAACCTCTCTCACTGTCAATACGTTCCTTCTAATATCCAATTAAAAAAAACTACCCTTCTGTAACTTAAAAGTATTAAATCTAGTTCTACTCTCTGTGGTAGCAGAGAACAAGTCTGTATCCTCCTCGTTGTGGCAGCCCTTGTGGTATTTAAAGACTGTGATTGCGACACCCCTCAATTGTCTCTTCACCAAGCTGAATATGTCCAGCACCTTCAACAGTTCTTCATATATTTTGTTCTCCATTCCTCTTATTATCACTTCTCTGAACTCACTCCAGCTTGTCTATACCCTTCTTAAAATGAGGTCCCCAGCACTGAACACTATATTCCAGATGAAGCCTGTTCAGCACAGAATATAGGGAGACTATTACTTCCCTTGACTTGGATACTATGCTTCTATTAATGGAGGCTAAAATAGCCTTTGTCCTGTTTATCACAGCGTCTCATTTCTGGCTTATGTTCAATTTACCATCAACAATAATCCCCAGGTCCTTTTCACATGTAGTACTGCTGAGCCAAATATTACCCATCCTATACCTGTGCATTTGGTTTTTGTGGCTTAAATGTAGAATTGCGCACTTGTCTCTGTTGAATTCCATTTTATTTATTTCAGCCTGGTTTTCTAGTTTATCAATGTCCTTTGTAATTCTGTTTGCCTCCTTCACAAGATGGAGCAAATGTGAGGATCAAAGCAGTTTCCTGAACATCTGCTGGACTTGTTTAGGAGAAGTCAGAGCTCTGACAGACAGTTCAAGCCGTCATGACTTTGGAGAGATGCTATGCAGCCTATGCAGTTTAGCACTGCCACATTAAAGTCCTAGAGCTATTAAAGTCACTGAACTGGTATCAAAGCAGTCTTTCTTACTATTTGTCCAGGAAAAGCAGGAAATTTCTTATTCAAAACATGCCACTCAGAAGGAAAATACAAGGCTTGTCATCTAAATTTTAGTGGGTTTCATTGCTGTTGAAAAATTTCATTTTATTAAAATGGAATGCATCTGCCCATTCTTGCTACAATGTTTTGGCTTGTCAAATATAGCTAGCCCCTAATTAATAATTGTGAATCAAACATTTTTATATAACCTGGGATAATATATTAACACATAAAATATTAAGTAAAAATATTTAGTATTCAATAACTTTGGAAGATGCCCACGGTTCTCCTGTGGTCTTGTGATGTAATGATTAGAGTGTCATACTACAATTGGAAAAAGCAAATTCAAACCCCCATTCAGCTATAAGACTTACTGGACAGTGTTGACTACCATCTCTTCAGCAAACATATCACACAGGTTAGAAACCTTTCTGAAGAAAATGCAGGATATAGACATCCCATGTGTTATGTTAATAATTTGCTGCATGTTTTAGGATTTTTTCATATGAGTCAATCAATCAGTCTCCCTAATTGGTAAGGGAGGGATGACTTTTTGTACCAAATGGCTGAAGAAAGCAAGCAAGAAAAGCCTTATGCCAAATTCCTTTCTCAAAGATTGTTTTCCACCTCTGCTCGTTCTAAAGTGTACTGTTCTTCTCATCATGCCTGGGAGGGGGAGGGGGTCATACAGTGTTTTTGTGTGAAGTTTTATATGGTCCTCAGTGGAGAAACAGTCCTGCTATGTGACATAATGTAATATGTGCATGTATTTTTATTTTAGTATAAAAGATAGTGCTGGAATAAAGAAGCACAGGGGGGAAAAAAGAATGCTGTAAAACTGAGGCCTGTGTTTAGGAGATATATGTGGTTATCAGGTGATTCCTTGTATATCTATATGGATTGAGAGAATCCAAATCAGAAAACATTGATGAAGGGAGTGACCAATGTTCTGTGCAAGCTGAGTGATGCAA
This sequence comes from Iguana delicatissima, assembly GCA_948472985.1. Lineage (NCBI taxonomy): Eukaryota > Metazoa > Chordata > Lepidosauria > Squamata > Iguanidae > Iguana > Iguana delicatissima. Next base: position 227,709 of record CAOKZL010000597.1, on the reverse strand, counting down.
TATCTTCAAGGTGAAATTCTAAATTGCAAATTGTTTCTCAGAAGTCTCTCCAACCATAGGTAAAACATGCAGGTTCTTTGGCAAGAAGAGACCAAGAGTGACAAGAAACATGCCAGATTTTACAACAGTAAAACTAGAAATTATTCTGAGGAGTAGACTAGGAAAAGAAAAGAAAAACCATATTCCTATTGTTATGCTTATTTAGGGATGGAAATAATTAAAAAAGAAAAAAACTTGAGTGTTGGGTGACCCTGATGAGTAGATTCCTGAACTGATAAGAATCTTTATAGTTTGGGAATTATTCTTTGCACATCTTTGTTAAATAAATAATAGTAGTAATTATTTATATTTCTGTGTGTTTAGATAAAAGAGCATTTTCTGCACAGAAAAATAATGTCTGTGCACAAAAAATATTACCTATACAGATTTTTTTTTTCCTGCACAAAATGGAAATGTTGTGTTAGGTCAATCCCCTACTACAGCATTTTCTGCACAGAAAATAATATTACTGCCCAAAATATTTTTATATGCATCCACAGAAAATGCTGTTATATGCATGAAAATGTACAAAATTCGTGCAGAATAACTTCTCAACTGCAAATAGTCATCAAAATATGTGATTTTGAGAATACAGTAGAAGAAAACTGCTAAACTATCCTTTGTACCATTGGGAGCAAAATTAGTGAAGAATTACATTCCACCTAAGAGAATTACTCCTATTACACTTTCACACCAATTGATCTGCTGTTTGTTTGTTTTTAAATCTTGAATTGGTATTGAAATCACAGAATTGTCTTATTTAAATTCTTGTGTTTTAAATCTCTTTCTGCTGAGTCTGAACAGAAATTTAACTTTTTTTACTGAAAATTCCCCAGACAGTATGGCTGCTATCCAAGATAGCTGGAAGATACTGGGAGCTGCAGTCCAGAAAACAACTTTTTCAAGTTCTTGTTCTGAATAGATGTGGTTATATGGAACATTGCAATAGATATGGATTTGGATATGGATACCAATTTGACACAGGCCAAGAAACAGGGAAAAACAACTTGCAATAGTTACCTGTTTGAACTATACCTCCCAACATCCTGTGGCTAACATGCAGTGCAATGTTCATGCTGGTTGAGAGGTTGTAGTTCCCAATCAAAAAACAAAAAAGTAGACTTAATAAATTTAAGGAAAATTGAGTAACACATATTGAGTGGGGAGCAGGTGAAGGGAGTAGGGAGCAGCTGAGGAAGGGGGGAAATGCAGCACAGAATGGGTGGAGAAGTAGTACAGGAATAGCTGGCTAAACTAGATGAATTCAAGTCCTCATGGCCAGATGAATTACATCCAAGGATATTAAAAGAGCTGGCAGAAGTAATTTCTGAACCACTTGCAATAATCTTTGAGAACTTTTGGAGAACAGACATCCCAGCAGACTGGAGGAGGGCAAATGTCATCCCCATCTTCAAGAAGGGGAAAAAGAGGACCCAAATAATTATCAACTGATCAGTCTGACATCAATATCAGGAAAGATCCTAGAGCAGATCATTAAACAGTCAGTTTGTAATTACTTAGAAAGCAATGCTGTAATCACTAAAAGTCAGCATGGATCTCCCAAAAATAAGTTATGCCAGACTAATCTTATCTCTTTTTATGATAGAGCTACTAGCTTGATAGATGAAGGGAATTCTGTAGATGTAGCATATCTTGATTTCAGTAAGCCCTTTGACAAAGTTCCCCATGAAATTCTTGCAAAAAAATGAGTAAAATGTGGACAGGGCTAGTGTTAGGTGGATTTGTAATTGGTTGACTAACTGAACCCAAAGGGTGCTTACCAATGGCTGCTTTTCATCCTGGAGAGAAGTGACTAGTGGGTGCCATAGGGTTCTATCTTAGGCCCAGTGCTGTTCAACATCTTCATCAATGACTTGGATGAAGGAGTAAAGGGCATGTTGGGTATGTTTAGTCTACAGAAGAGAAGGTTAAGAGGGAACATGATAGCCATGTTTAAATATTTGAAGGGATGTCGTGTCGAGGAGAGAGTGGGTTTGTTTCCTGTTGCTCCAGAGACTAGGACAAGGTGCACTGGATTCAAGCTGCAGGAAAGGAGATTCCAGCTGAACCTCAGGAGGAACTTCCTGACAGTCAGAGCCATCCGGCAATGGAATATATACTGCCTCGGGGTGTGGTGGAATCTCCTTCTTTGGAGTTTTTAAAGCAGATCCTGGATGGCCATCTGTTGGGAATGCTTTGATGGCTGTCCCTCCATAGCAGGGGATTGGACTGGATGGCCCCTGTGGTATCTTCCAATTCTATGATTTTGTTAAACATATAGTGGATTACAAAGACATACAGTAAACAAACAGACAAATAAAACTGTAACATCTAATCTAATATTGTCTTACCTATCTAAACTACCCAACATAAATTAAACTAGACTACAACTAAACTAAAAAGGGGCCAAAAATACATATAAATGACTTCTAACTCACCATGTCTTGTTTCTAAGACAATCTATGAAATATACTCCTTTTAGTATGACTATCATTATCACACTACTGCCTAGTGTCAATAACTAAAAGCTTAAACTTGAAAACCAATAGTTGACTTTTCCCCCAACAGTCTCTCAGATATACAATCAATTTATGCCAATCATTTTTAAATTTAACCAGAGATCCTTCCTTACTTAAAATAGTTAATTTATCAATTTCTGCAAAATCCAACATCTTCAACAGTCAAGCAAAGTAATAGTCACACTTTTCCATTTCTGCATATACAGTACTCTTGCCACCAAGATCATGTTGTGAAAGATTTTTCCCAACTTCTTATCAGCCTGTTCAGCATTCAGACTCAAATAAAAGAAAAAAAGCAAACTCAGGTTTAGCTGAATCTGTACCTTTAAAATGTCATCCAGAACAGGACTCATAGATCTACCCTATTTCCAGCAAACAGTTCAGGAATCTTTATACGTTTTAGACAACCTTTCTGGTGTTAAATACCATCTATGTGTCATTTTGTAAAAAAAAATTCTTACATCGTAACTCAAAGTTTATTTCAGCTCCTTTACACATATCCTTTCCCATTGTTCCATCTGGATATGATAATCCACATTCTATGCCCATTTTCTCACTTTTTTTTTTTACTTAGACATCTTCTGTTTCTTTTTTTCAACAATAATTTAGACATTTTGGGAACTGAATGTTTCTTATTGGTACATAATTGTTCTTCAAGTTCAGATTTAGACATTTCAAAACCATATAAATTCTTATCTATTTTAAACTGTTTAGTCAACTATCTGTATGAAAACCAACACACATCACAACCTTCTTGGATAAGTTCCTCATTTGATTTCATTTTATATTGCCCACATTCCATCATTAAAAGATCTTTATAAGTTAACCAATTATCTTTAAAGGTTATTTCTCTCTTTAACACAGTTTCACATAGAGAAATCCACGAGGGCATTTTAGGACATAATCTGATCTTGCATTTATTCCATCTTAATAAAACATGTGTCACAAAATATTAAAATCAACATTAATTTTATCATGCCACAGACCTCAAATCAAATCCTTCTAATTGTAAAAGTTTATCTCTATTTAAAGTAACCCAATCTTTTAACCAAACCAAACATGACAAGAAAATAAATATAGCTTTATATTTGGAAGACTTGTTTAATTTTCCAAATTCTTTCCTCTCTGAAATCATAGAAAAAGGCCATTTCTGCTTACACTGTTATAGTGCTATTATTCCACTTTCAACATCCTGTGGAATTCTGAGGTTTGTGGTTTACTGAGGTCAAAGAGCCCTCTGACTGAGAATTCTACAGACCCCTCCCTAAACTGCAAACCCCAAGATTCCATAAGATGTTGAAAGTGTTGGGGAACTGAGAGATTTTTAGTAATAAGTCTCCCAATCAGCAGAGTATTTTGTAACGCACAGGCAAAAATTGAACAAATTACCAGTCCCACTTTATCATTTCCACCCAAGACACACATAATCTAGCTCAAAATAAACACAAACCATTTGGTTAGAAATATGTAAAAAGGATTTATTCACATAATCTTGTGCATAGTTTACACAGATTCACATTTTTGAAGAAAGGTAGATAAAAATAAGAACTCACATGCTTACAAGAAAGCATGCTTGCCAGAGAATCAGAGATCACATGCTTGCAGGGGAGCCAAAGAACAAAAAGGGGAAGAGGAAGAGAACACGCAAGAGGAAGTGGGTGTTGACCAAATAACAGGAAGTTTATTCTAGGCAGTCCCCTCTATGCCTACAATAGACACGCAGACTAACTAGCCAGTTAATTAAAGGGTGCAAAATTTGCCACTCCCAACACCCCTTCTCAACTGTGCATGCACCCCTGAAGTCCCAATTTGAGTCGCAGATTCTCAAAGTCATCTCTTAGTAGAGGCTTGTCCAAATATCAGCTACCATCTCAGTGGTTGGACAGTAGATCATCTTGATCATTCCATTTTCTGTAAGCTCACACACTTTGTGGTATCTTGTGCCTATGTGCTTGCTGCGTGGTGTCGTCTTCTCTGAGAAAGTTTAATACAGCTCTGGTTGTCTTCCATAATTTGAATTGGTTTTTCTTCATTTATTCCAAAATCAGACAACAATTGATCAAGCCATAGTAATTTTCCACATGCTTCTGATGCTGAAATATACTCTGCTTCTGTAGAGGATAGAGCCACTACATTCTGCTTGTGGCTGCCCCAAGAAATAGAGCCATCTCCTTATAAAAATGGGAAACCATAGACTGAGTGATAATCTGTACTATCATCAGCCCAATCAGTATCAGTGTAGCAGAGTAATTTTGGATTGCTACTAGCTGTTTGCTTCAATTTAAAGTTGATAGTCCCTTTCAAGTATCTAGTGACTCTTTTTGCTCCAGTCAAATCTTTCTTTGTGGGTGAGCTAACTTTCTTCCTCAGAATCCCTACAGCAGAGGCAATATCAGGTCTTGTGTTGGTAGACAGGTACAGGAGTTTTCCTATTGCTGTTCTGTAGACACAGTTGTCTGGTTAAAGATAATTTTCCCCAGTGTTTTTAGGAAAATCTGTGGTCATGGGTGTTGCTGCAGTATAGGCATCTTGGACTCCTAAGCTTTCTAAAAGTGCAGCAATCTTTTGTTTTTGCCTTAGTAGAAAAGAGCCATCTTGTTCTCTTTGAATCTCCATGCCCACATGGTATTTTGTATCTCCTAACTCTTTCAATTCCACTTCTTTGTTCAAGTGATGTACAACTTCTCAATAATCTTTATTTCTATTGGTGGCTATAATCAAATCATCAACGTAAATCAGGATAAAGTTTGAATAACCCTCTTTGATTCTGGTGTATAGGCACTGATCTTCTTCTCCTTGCTTAAAGCCTAATTGTTTAAATATTGTGTCTAGTTTTACATTCAAACCTCTAGCAGCCTAAGTCCATACAATCCCTTATTAAGCTTGCAAACCAGATGTGGTTGCTTCTGGTCTACAAAGCCTCTGTTATCTGTCCATATAAGAAAGCAGTTTTCACACCAAGGTGTCTGACCTTCATTTGTTTGGAAGCATTTGGTCTCTGTGTATGATCAGAAGGGGAAGCCCCTTGGTCAATTCATTCTTCTAGTAACTTAGACATAGCTTCATTAAAGGTTAGCCCTTTAATGTTTTCCAAGGGATTGAACTCTGATCCTACAGTTCCAGTCAGGAAACATACCTTTTGTCTATCAGAAAACTGGAATCTACAGAATTCAACTTACCAAAAATCACAATCAGTTTGTTGATATAAGCTTCACAGCCTGCTTTAGTATTAAGGTGAAGCTGTACAAGTTCCCTTATCCAGATTGACTGGGACTTTTCATATGAAAGACCACAAACTTCTTTAATTTTGTTTAACATTTCCTTTGCGGTTGTACAGCCTCTTACATAGAGTAGCTGATTAGCCTCCAATGCATTACCAATTAGGTACTGTGCTTTGGCATCTTTTCTCAACCATTTTACTGCAGCTTCACCACTCAATATTTTTTTTAATTGCATCAAGAACATTATGGTGATTTAATATTAAATTTAATTTCTGTCTCTGTTCTGTGTAGTTCTTGTTAGTCACACAAGTCTGGGTTTGGAAACTAGGTCTAAGTCTGTGTGCAGCAGGGAAAAAAAAGAATCAGCACCCTAAATAGATGTGTGTTTCCAAAATGGGGGAAAGGGGGGAAAATCAGCTGATTTCACAAGAAAGACGCAAAGCAATAATATCCGAAGCCCGAAAAGTCTGGTTACTGCTCTGTTCTGGGCCCATAACCTGTTGGGGAATTGAGAGATTTTTAGTAATAAGTCTCCCAATCAGCAGAGTATTTTGTATTGCACAGCAGAAGTTGAACAAATTACCAGTCCCACTGTATCATTTCCACCCAAGACACACATAATCTAGCTCAAAATAAGCACAAACTGTTTGGTTAGAAATATGTAAAAAAGATTTACTCACATAATCTTGTGCATAGTTTACACAGGTTCAAATTTTTGAAGAAAGGTAGATAAAAATAAGAACTCACATGCTTACAAGAAAGCATGCTTGCCAGAGAATCAGAGACCACATGCTCGCAGGAAAGCCGAAGAACAAAAAGGGGGAAGAGGAAGAGAACACACAAGAGGAAGTGGGTGTTGACCAAACAACAGGAAGTTTATTCTAGGCAGACCCCTCTATGCCTACAATAGACATGGAAACTAACTAGCCAGTTAATTAAAGCATGTAAAGGTTGCCACTCCCAACAGAAAGTGGAGTAAGGTCACTATAACAGTATAGTGCTGAAATGGCTGAAGTCTGAGCATTTCTTATTTCTTTGTGGTGGTTCTAGAAACCTGGTAGAATGTATCTGAGAAAGGGAGAGATTTATCCTGTTTTTCTCATTTCTCCATCACCGTCTAATACAACATTGCAGAAAGAATGATATAATGTTTTTAAGGATATCATATTTTTCAAAGGGCTAATGTGATTGTGGCAGAAATCACTCTGAGATAGTGCTTGTCTTTATTTTCTTTATTAACAATATCACAGTGCTATTAAATTTTCAATTTTGGTTCATTTTTCAACAACAAAATAAAATAAAATTTTCACTCATTTATACTAGCCAAATTTGATAGGTATAACAATTCTCAGCATTGATGGGGCCATATTTGACTTTTCTTTCATGAAGTTTTTTAAGAGACAAATGTGTTGGTTTGTGGATTTTGTCATTTTTTTAAGAAAAAAGAATCTTGGAGTATTTCCATTCTAAACATGAATAAAATTTTGATAAATTCTAATTTAAACAACAACAAAAACTCTCCAGAAATTATCAACCATTCCTATTTCATCCTCACAGCACAGAATTACCCTGTCTTTTCTCCCCATATGGTGAACTGAAGTTGAATCTGGGGTCTAGACAAACTCTTCTCTTCTTTGATGCAGATTTTACTAGCCCTCAAAGTTCTGGACCCAAATCAGTTCCACACCATACAAGGTATTTGACATCACTATTAGAATCTTTAAAACTGAAAATCTTAAAATAATGCTACAATAAGCCCCATGGTGCCTATGTTCTGAAAAGAGTCAAACACACAAAGTTCAAGATGTAAATGTGAACTTTGAAGATTGGGGGTGTTTCAGAAGATTCATGGATAGATGAAGTTAGACATTAATTCTCTTTCTTCCCTGCTAAGCCCAAACTTCTCTTGACTCCAGAATGATTTGATGGTACTAACTATGCCCTAGGTATTGCTCATATAACACTCTATTTCCCTTTCATTTTTCTTCCTTTTGCCCTGCTTAGAGAAGATATGTGAATCTGCAATGAGCTCTGAATAGCTCCCTTCAGATCTTATTCTAATGGCAATTGGTCAGGGAAGCTGCCTAGAATGGCTAGCTTTACCTTGAATTTTCAAAGAGTCAGCAAAGTTGACTGCCCTTTATCTATTTATATTTAAACATCTATTTCAATGGGGATTTACAATTTTTTTTTTTGTGGAGAAGTGCTATTAAAAAAAAATGGAAGAGATGACTCAGGCTAGACCCAGGACCCTTTCTTGAGTAGGGCAATAATCCATAGTATGTAGGCACTACAGAATTTGTTTAATGTGTTTTTGGCATTTTGGTGGGAAATGCTTGAAAACTAAATAGATGTTCATTTGTGGTGAAATGAGTGAGAAATGAGACATGTGTTATGCAATGAGGATAGGATAATTGTGTTCTGCACAAAGCTTCACAATGGCTCCTTTTATACACTTACAAAGCCATGTGGGAACAAGTTCCTATGATGGCCCCTCACAGATAGCTAGATCTCTCCCACCTTGTGATGTGCTGGTTTGGTTTCCAGATAGATGGTTTCCTGTTGGGTGAGCACCAACACTAGCACCACAGGAAAACTGCTTCCATTTTTGTGTATATGATGTGTTCTGGAGCTTTATGGTTTGAACAGAAATTCCCACAGATTGTGGCTGGGTCTACAACCTAGGAATCTATTGAGACTCTATGTGCTGATGTTATATTTCCCTTTCATCTTCCAACACAGAAGAGGAAAGGGAAATACAACATCAGCACTTAGGATGAACCAGTAACATGAGACCTCAGGTTTGGGCACATCTGTCAGGGAGATGGGGTTTCCTGAGGAACTTCCACAAATGGATAGTGCCATTATATGGTTTAATCAACATGTGGCAGTGGACTTAGTTGTATAAATGTGAAGTCAAAAGTGTTCTGTTAAATTTCCACACTTGTTTGAAGCAGACCATAAAGTTCATAATTGGAATATCTAGCTTTCCATGACAAATCATTTCTGGTTTGATACAGAGGAAGTGACCCACTGGTACTGTTTAAAGAGTATTACTCTAAACCAACCACAGTGTATTTTCAGATGGGCTGGGAGGGAGTGCAGACAGAGCAACATTTTTAAAACGCTACAGTTCAGAAATAACTGAAGACAAAGCATTTGTGTACCACATGGGATTCTAAAGTTGTCTGATGAGCAGGTTTTAAGTTTCAGATATTATGCATAATTTCAGAATCCCCTGGATCTCACCCAAGTTTATTGCTCCCTGCTTTGCTTTTACACATAGCTCATAACCATGAATTTCATTTTGCATAAGTTAGGGAGAATAGATTTAGTTTCCTTATAAAACTGTAAAACAGAAATATACACTTGTGATTGTTGTCATGTTTAAATTGTTAGTCGTAAGCCTCAGAAGACAAATTACTTCCAGAGCACTTTCTGGAACAGGCAACGCTGAAGGGTTGCTCACTGCAATTCTTCTTTATTGTAGAAAAAGAAAAAGCGCAACTGAGCCAAGGAGATATACTACGACTTTAACTTAAGAGACTGTGAAAATTATATTTGACTTAGGTCTGTATAATAATTGCATAGGTTTCAGTGTACTGAGAGAAGGGAGAAGACACAGAACCATATGAAAGAGAGAGGAAAAAGCTGACAATTAGTGCAACTGGTATAATAACAGTGTGTTGACCAGCTATGGAATAAAGGGACCAAACAAGAACATTGGAGTAAATAAGGGTTGCTTTATTAGAGCTATTTAAGTTGTATTGGTCTGGAAGTGGAGCAAGAGGGGAGACCAACCCGATGTAGGTCTGGCTGAGGCCAGATGTCACCCCATGATCACTGCCTCAGTCTTCCCTTGGGGAAAAAAAAACTCAGTCCAGGGGGCAAGCCAAATGCTTGTGTTGCTCCCCACCTGGCCATCATTGGAAGGTAACCCAGTGGAATGACACCCAAGCCAAAGAACTCTACAAGTGAAAGCCTGAATCAAGGGTAGTCTTCTTTCCCACCCTTTGTACTATGGGGTCTTTAAAGAGGAAATTTCAAAGCTCTACTCTATACCAAAAGGGTGTTCAAAGTTCTCACTGAAGTCCTACCTTCTTCCTCAACCACCTGCCACAGACATGGGACAAGCATCTGCTTAGCCCCTTTCTCTGACCAGGCCAACCAACACGGCCCTCACTTCCTGTTGCAAGTTCACCAAGCAGAACATATTCTGCTCCTCTGTCTAATGAATGCCATCAGTCTGGCAGAGCTCTGCACGTCAGAAAACTATGGCAGAATGTAGCAGCCAGTGGACCAAGACCTTACTCAGGATGTTACAGGTTTCCCTATTTACCCTCCCTTGGACAAGGCCAATATGGCGAGGATGACCCTCACTCCACCATATCTAGTGAGGCAAAATAGCAAATAATAAGAGAAACTCCAGGTTAATGGCTTTGTATGTCAGAAATGACTCAAAGCTTGTGAGAGCGAGGCCCTGCCCATGAGGAAGCACAAGTCATTGCCACCAAGGCGAGAGAATAAAACATGAGGAGGAGGTCCAGTACACTGCTCAAACAGAAGAGGGAGTACATCACTGTGGTGGATCCTAACAAAAGGAGAGGTTGGTTACAGCCTTATACTAAATGACTCATCATAAATGGCCATCAGATCCCATCAAACCTACATGGAGTAGTAAATAATATCAATATACTAACTCAGAGATAAGGCATGCAAACACTACACTCTAAAAATGATCACAACATAAATAAGAAAAATTGGGAGCCACATTTTGGACCATGTCTGATCCACCTACTCTTTCCTAGGTTCCCTCTACATCTTTAATATGCTTATTGAAAATACTTCTGACTCATGAAAAATACATATAAAGGCAACATACACACCCAAACAAGTAAATATCTATTAATTAAACTAAACAACTAACAACTAAGCAAATTAACACACTAACAACCAAAACTCAGACAGGGACAATAAGATTACACACTTGACTTCCAACTCCTTAGAGAATGTCAACTATTATGTTATGCTTCTTCAAAATTCCATTGAAATGTCCATATCTAAGTGATGATATATTATCTATTTAATATCATAATTATATAAGATTTAAACTACATTTATACTTAAAAAATAATTATTCTACTACTTATATTAAATGTAGAACTCCAAAAGAATCAAAATAATGTTCTACTATAATAATTCTAGCCATATTAGTCAAAATTTGTTGTTCCATGTCTCCCTTCAACTTGTTTTTTAACAAATTATAACCTTCTCCCATTGATTCTTAAATTCTTTCAAAGAACCTCTAATTAAAGTTGTCAATTTTTCTATCTCTGTCATGTCCATAAACTTCATCATTCAGTCTTCTATGTGGAACAATACATCCAGAAGTACAGAAACAATGGAGCCAAACTGACTTCCTATGAAACGGAGTTCAGTAACAGAGGCCCTGCTACAGAGAACTCACCATCCTTGCCTCCTGACCCAGTGAGACATGCCACAGTGCATCAGCTGAAGAACTCAAATTCCAGGCAAGCACATATATGTGGACATATTGTGGTCCTGAGCCATTTAGAGCTTTATAGGTCAAAATCATCACACTGCATTGAACAGGAGGAAAATTAGAAGGTAGTGTATTTGGCACAAGTACAGCGATGTGTCGTCTGTAGAGTACACATTTGATAGGACAACCATGTTAGTCACTACACTTTGCACTAATTCTAGTTTCCACACTTCAAAGGTAGACACTGTTGCAAAACAAGGTTGAGGAACAAACCATGTTTTTCAAATGTCAAGAAATTCTGATAAGAAGAATCTCAGACTGAGGAAATTTTTCATGTTCTGGGACTTATTCTGTACAAAATTCATATATGATTGTTTTGAACAGAAATAGCATTTTCTGCAAAGGAAAAAAAATGTTTCTACACAGGATACATGAATAGGATAGGTTTCATGTGTGGTGTTTTGTTTTGTTTGTTGTTTTTCCAAAAAATAAAATCTGTTTGTTATTGTTTTTTTTTAAATGTACAAAATACTGTACAACATTTTTCATCTTCAAAACATGGTCTCTAGATGCACCCACTTTTGACTGCAAGATTGGTCTCCCTCTTTTTGGCTCAAAAAGAAAAATATTTCATGTCAGGGTTCCTCTGACTTTGCATGAAAATTTATTTTTCATCAGGCATATTTTTAGTATAAAAACCACTTTCCAGATACCCACATGTGTGTGTGTGTGGATTAGGAGTGTTGGTCTCAAGGAGCCTAAATAGAATTCATAATGTCCTGTTTCTACCATTTTCAAGGGGAGGGGAGGGGAGGGGAAGGGATGCTAGAAACATTTGAACATTTTCCTCTGTCATATATCACCTGCTGAAATGATTTGCCATAAACCACATGCACCAATAAAGTGTATTGTTTTACAGTAATGTGAGTCTGCTTTCTGTACCAAATCAAATCTTGGGTAGACCTGATATTGGAGCCAGTACCATTTCCTAGAACTTATGTTTATGTAAATGCTGGTACGCATGTGGGTGTGCATTTTGTTGCACATCTGAGTGCATCTTCAACTGCACAACGTTACCATTCATCACAAGGGTTGCATAGCACAACCAATGCATGACTCTACATATAGAGATTTACACTACATGATACCAGTGTAGGATCTGACTCTTGGATTCTCTGTATCAGTACAGAACTACAACCATAACCTATTCTTACTGGCAGTTAAAACTATGTAACTCTTAATCACACTTCAGAAGAAAACAGTATGACCTCTCCCAAACCCCTTCTTTAGTAAAATACACGGGTTTTTCTTTTCTGCCTGGTTAACCCTATCATAATATGTAATCTATGAACCCAAACATACATGTATTTTAAATATTTCAATTTGCAACATGGCTATTACTTCATTGGCATCACCTTTCACTTGTGTCTCCTCTGGAAATCTTCCCCGATCTCATTTGCAGTTAAAGGCAATCTTGTGTTTCCTATCTAATATTGAGTTAGAACCCCTGTTTCTCTTTGACCTCCACAATACTCAGACGGAATGTGCTCATAAGCTATTTTTTCCTAATACAAGAGCCAGAATAAACTGCTCGGTCTTTATTGTGCTCAATGCTTTCAAGAGATTGTAACTTTTACTCTGATTGAATTTTTTCTTTTTCTACTTTCAGCGTTATTATTTTATGTAGTTACCACTGTATTAAATGCACAGGTGGTTTTGTATGTCTGTAAAGCTAGTTTACTGGAATTTATTGCAAGTTAATTCCCCTGATCTTCTAGGGAAATGGATTGCTGACTTCACCTTTTCTTGTGACCTGTTATTTACAACTGCACACAATTTAGCTCTCCTCTCCCTCTCAGTGAATGAACTTCTAGCTTCTTAATGCATTTCACAATCTGTTATTATTCTGGAGCAAAGTGTTAATGCTTCCTCTCATCATCTCTGCACCTCATTTCGATTTTTACCTTGGATATGGTAGCATGCTGTGTGGAGCCAAATTAGGATGGGCAGAGAGCCATAAAATGTTTTGCTTAAATACCAAGGAACATGATTGTGTGATTGTATGAATGTTGCACTAAAAAATTAAAATGAAATAAAACATTCTTCATGAACAAACAAATTCTGTAAATTGTGTTCATTAGTCAAATTGAGAAAATTTGTCTTTTTTCTCATTTGGCACATTTTGTACTATTTCCACCAGGCAAAAGGAGAGAATGCAAGGTACTGGATCCCTTACCTTGGAACTGTCACAGCTCTACCTTCTGAAATGTCTGCAGGTATTCCCCATACACTTTCAAGAACATCTTCTTAAAAAGAACCAACAAGAAACTTAAAAAAGAGAGAAAAGAAAAGAAAACCAAATGTCTCATTGCACAAGATCACATCTGTTGCTTCTTTCTTTCTTTCTTTCTTTCTTTCTTTCTTTCTTTCTTTCTTTCTTCTTTATTTATTTATTTAGTCTCCTTGTGCTGGCCATGTGCTCTCCCTGAGCATATGGTCTGACTAACGAGGGGGAGGAGCCAGCTAGGGTGGAGGAGCTTTATTAGGAGCTCCCAATGGCCCTCTAATTCATTTCCCAGAGGAGAGAGCAGAGGAAGAGCTGGGTCTGTGAAGACATCCTAGACCAGGTGTGTTTAAAGGCTTGTGGGACTGTGCTTGCTTGTCTGTTTGTTTGCTTGTTTTTGTTTAGTCTCCTTGTGCTGGCCGTGTGCTCTCCCTGAGCACATGGTCTGACTAATGAGGGGGAGGAGCCAGCTGGGGGGAGGAGCTTTTAGGAGCTCCCAACGGCTCGCGACTTTGGCGCGCGCACTTGAAGTCCTCTACTTCAATCTTCCAAGTTTAACTCTTGGCAATCAGTAGAGCAGACGTAGCTTATACAGCTGAATTTCAGAAAGAAAGCACAGTTATTATTTCTAGAATTACGTCCTGTACTACTCTCTGTAGTTTCAAGGATGGAAGGTGAGGGAGCTGCTGCAGTCACCTGTAACACTTGTGGGATGTTCGTTTTCTTGCCACAAGATATTCTCGGGTACACCTGCACCAAGTGCAAGTTGGTGACTTTCTTGGAGGAGAAGGTGAGCCAGCTGGAGGCATGAGTTTCTGATCTTCATCTTATTAGGGAAGGTGAGGAGTTTTTGGATAGGGCAGAGAAGACCTACCGGAAGACTGAATGCACAGAGAAGCTGCCAGATCAGGTAGTCAGCACACTGTGCCAGAAAATGAAGGTTTGGGCAAATGTCACACAGAGGAGTAGAAGGACCAGGAAGGTAACAGAGACTCTTAACCTACAAAATCGCTTCAAAGTTCTTGGCCTTACGAACAATGAGGAGCACCATGCAGAGGGAACAGAATGTCAAGAAGGAATCCAACTTTGGCAACAGGAACTAGATCAACGCTCCCAGTCTCAACAGAATGCCCAGGCAGTCCTGCTAGAACATGCTCATCGAGGAGCCCAGGACAAGCCTCAGAGGAGGTGAGTTCTGGTTGTTGGTGACTCTTTGCTCAGAGGAACCAAAATGGCAATTTGCAAACCGGACAAGCTCAATCAAGAGGTCTGCTGTCTTCCTGGGGCCAGGATCAACCACATAACAGAGAGGCTAACCAGACTGGTCAAACCCACTGACCATAAACCCCTCATTTTGGTTCATGTCGGAACCAATGACACTGTGAGGAGCAGCTTTTACCACATCACAAAGGACTACGAGCTTATGGGAACGAAGTTTAAGGACCTTGGTTCACAGGTGTCATTTTGTCTCTCCTCCTTGTTCAAGGATATGGCACACGTGGGGAAAGGGCAATAGCAGAGGTCAACAACTGGCTCTGCACATGGTGCTGCTGGCAATGGTTTGGGTTTTTGGAACATGGCCTGAATTTCCATGAACTCAGGCTTCTAGCGAGGGATGGGCTGCACCTCACAAAACTTGGCAGGAACGTTTTTGCAAACAGTCTTGCAAGGAGGATTAAGAGGTCTTTAAACTAAGTTCCACTGGGGAGGGATCCTCCTTCCTTGGAGGTTTTTATGCAGAGGCTAGATGGCCATCTGTCGGGAGTGCTTTGAGGGTGTTCCTGCATGGCAGGGGGTTGGACTGGATGGCCCGTGTGGTCTCTTCCAACTCTACATTTCTATGATTCTATGATTCTATTTTCAGTGCATACATGACACCCTTCACTTTCTTGTGATGCACCACATATCGCAATTGTTACCTCCTTTTCTAGTTCCATATATTTGCTTTGCAGAACCTGTAATCTTGGAGGCTGAATTTGGATCTCCAAGCTATCAGAAGGTAGTACTGAAGGATATTTCTGTGAAATATTTTATTTTATTTTAAGCAGCAATAACAGCTTTTCCATCTCTTGATCATATCACCACCAGCATCACAATTGACTGTTTCATTATTGCTGTTATTAATAATGATGATGATGATGATGATGACGACTGACAGTAAATGCATTCTCTGAATATTGATTCTATGTACTCAAAATGACACCAACCACTGATAAGAGCGAAACATAAACAAGTTTGAGAAATCTTAAGGTTTGCTGAAGTGTGGGGAAGGGGAAGCTTTAGAAAAATGATTTCTGCCAGAATTCCAAAATCAGCATAACCAGTTAGCTAGCTGGAGGGTTTGGGGAATTATAGTTCAAAGTATAGTTTTTCCATACTTTAAATTATGGACATATTGAGCTTGAGATGACAATAAAGCATCCAAAATGAAATACGGAGATGTGGGACTAAATAGGTGGGTATTCTGTGGCAGAGAAGTGGAACTGTCATGTGCTTATAGGTGATACATGAATGCTATGGAATGTGATAAACTTAGCCAGAAAAGAAGATGTCCAAGTATGAAGATCAAAGAGATCTCCATGAAGAGAAGAGCTTCCTTCCATAAGGGAAGACAAAAAAGAAAGACTAGTTTTGCAGATTGCGAGAGAACAAAACCATGGACTTCTGGGGCATAAACGGAATCAAGTAGAAGAGAGTAACTAACTGTATCAATGACTAACTGTCAAAGTTAAAGCAGATAAAGTCAGAGAAATGTTGAAATTTGGTTGAAATTTAGTAATGAGGGGGTCTCCAGTGAACGTAAAGTCAAGTATAAATATAAGTAATCTGTAAACTCCCCCAACTTAATTGGGAATTGATCCAATGTTAATATGATGCCTCAACAGGAATTTAGAAAAAAAAAACCCTCATCAGTTGCTGAGAATTTCTTTCTGGCATCGGCATTTGGTGCTTTAGTAGCACAGTGATGGTGATCAAGAGTGGTTTTTGAATTTAAATGAATCATTTACATGGGTGCATTGTTACTGGATGCTATGGTCATAGAGTGACTAACATGTCTAATTATTTCATTAGTTAATGATTTGCTATTTTAAATGCTTCAGGTGCACAGCCTTCCATGTGGCTTGCAACATTTGAAACAATATTAACTCAAACATTGCCTAAACATTTTTAAGCAATTCTCTGGAAGACAATGGTTAGTGGTGCATCTTTCACTCAACACAGCACTAATATAGAAGAAGCATAGTATGAAGTTATCAGCAGATGATGCATGGTTTCATGCAGGCCAAGTATAGCTAATATTGTTAGAAAGGGCCGGATCACACATTTGATGGCAATGACCAGCAATGACCAATACAGTACTGTACTTTTGAAACACAGTTGCTGCCAGCACTTTTTTTCTACATTTGGCTTCACGTAACTCCTTAAACTGAAGGACCAATTTGGTAGTCAGGAAATATATAGGAAAAGATTCCTAGACAGATACACACACACACACACACACACACACACACACACACACAAGGAATAGTAAAAGAGAGTGACTTCAAGACTTTTGAACCTAATGATTCTGAATTCTGTTTTACTATCTTTCTGTTTTTTTTTCCTCCTCTATTTTTTTACCGAGCTTCCTTTTGGTCCATAATGACAGCTGAACTTATCAGCAAAATGGATCCAAATTGATGTGCTGATAGTAGGTTGTTTTGCCGCTTTTCCAAATCCTTCAACTGGACAGCAAATCTGGGTCTCATCACACTACTCTTCTTGAGCATTCCTGCAAGATTAACAGCCTTTCCAGCTCTGTGGTCATCAATGGCCACATTGGCTAACTTACTGCCAGTTTCCAATTTTCCTTTGCTAATCAAGGATCTGGAGCATGTGGCTGCATCGCAGCTCCAGGGGTTCCTCGAGGAAACAGATTACCTACATTCATGTCAGTCTGGCTTCAGACCTGGCTATGGAATACAGACAGCATTGGTTACTTTGGTTGACCTATGCAGGGATCTGGACTAGGGGTGTGTGTCCCTCTTGGTTCTGCTGGACCTTTCAGCAGCCTTTGATGCCATTAACCATGGCATCTTTATGAGCTGCATCTCTTGGATGGAATGTGGGGGCACTACTCTACAGTGGTTCTGGTCTGTCTTGCAGAAGTGAACTCAGAAGATGGTGTTGGTGGTTTTCTGTTGGCCTTCATGGCCATTGGTCCACAGGGTCCCTCAAGGTTCAGTTTTCAGTTCAGTCCCTCATGCTATTTAACATCTACATCTAAGCACTGGGAGAGGATATTCAGAGCATTTCAAGTTAGATGCTGATCACACCAAGCTCTCTGTCCATCCAGTTCCAAGGAAGCTGTCTCTGTACTAAAGCAATGCTCTCAATAATGGAGTGGATGAGGGCAAACAAACAAAAATTTGATCCAGAAAAGACAGAGGTGTTCCTGATCAGCCAAAAGTAGGATCAGGGAGTAGGGATTCTGCATGTGTTGGATGGAGTTACACTCCCCCTGAAACTTTAGTTCATAGATTAGGTGTGCTTCTGGACTCAGAGCAGAGCCTAGGTGCCCATGTTTTAAAGGTGGCCAGAAGTATATTTGCACAGGTAAAACTGGTGCACTAACTGTACCTGTTCCTTGAAATGTCAGATGCGACAACAATGGCACTTGCCTTGATTACATCACATTTGGATTACTTTAATGCACTGTCTGTGTGGCTGCCTTTGGAAACTGTTCAGAAACTTTAGTCCAAACTGTTGCAGCCAGGCTGCTGACTGGGACAAGTAATAGGTAGTGTATTACTCCTTTGTTCAAATAACTCCCACTGGCTTTTAATCTATTTAAGGGAAGAATTCAAAATGTTAACTTTGATCATTAAAGCCTGGGTCCAGACTGTGTGAAAAAATTGTATCTCCCTATATAGCTCTGCCTATGTTGTAGGATCTGCAGGGAAAGGCTTTCTATTGGTCCCAGCATTATCCCAGGGACACAATATTCTTCCTCCACTCCTTAGTGAAGCCAAGCAACTGTTACCTACAGATGTAACCAAACAGTTACCTGTACATTCCATATACGAAGTTACACTCACAAGGTAATCTGGCT
The DNA here is from genome assembly GCA_948472985.1 of Iguana delicatissima. Classification (NCBI taxonomy): domain Eukaryota; kingdom Metazoa; phylum Chordata; class Lepidosauria; order Squamata; family Iguanidae; genus Iguana; species Iguana delicatissima. The sequence continues at coordinate 209,051 of CAOKZL010000597.1, read as the reverse complement.
ATATTTGTTGAGAAAATGAATTGATAACTAGCCAGTTGTTTATAACCTTTTACTTTCTAGCACTTTCAAGCTCTGGGAAGGACCTGTGTCTCTGGGAAAGACTCCTGTCCCTCACTGTACCCAGTACTGAGCTAGACAGGCCCATGCTCTGGTTTGGTACAAAGCATATTCATATTTTCCTATGGTTTATAGGTTCCTAATTATATTCCAAAAGAGGAACACATTGTTCAATATCAGCAGGAAAGTGGAATTTGCTGTGGGACCTTAGAGACTAACTGACTCCATTTTAAAAATTCCCTTAGGCATTTGCTCCTCTCTTCCACTCCTATATAATATAATTATTTCTGCTGATCAGAAGAATATTGTTATGATTATTTATTTGTATATCAGCAATTATCACTGTAGCTGGAGCAACTCATCAGGAGGCTTCAGAACAACCAAAAAGATGAAATGTTCTTACAGTAAAGTAATTTATTACCAGATTTTTTCTAGTCTACATTTATAGGTTCATATGTATATATATAAGAGAGAGATTGAGAGAGAGAGGGAGAGAGAGAGCTGAATTGGCTGATCTGTCACTCACTCATACCATGCAATCACACATAAAATGAAGCTCATAAAGAATATTATGCAAATATAGGTAGGAATTTTTATGGGGAAATCAGAATAGTTTGGGCTTTAAGAAGTTTTATATTTATTAATCTTGGTATGTAGATTCATATGACATTCAGCATGATGATAGTTATTTGCACAACATTGTTTTACAGCTAGAAATAAATTACTGTCAGAACTTGTTCTTACTTACAAAATCTCCATTTCCTATTCACAAACTTATACTTATTCAAGTCAATTTATCCTTTTGGAAAACTGATTCAAACACATTTTGAAGTCTTTGGTTGAAATCTTTGGTTGTCATGCAGAAATCTCACCTTTCTTCAAGTTATATATATATATATATAAATCAATTGTACAGTGAGCAAAAAAGAACTCAAATAACAAGATCATTAAAGATGCGAAGAAGCTCATTGATTATAATCCCCAATATGTCACTGTTATTCATGATGTACAACTAGAGCAAAACAGTCCAATTATGGGAAGCAATGATTCTATGAATTTTATACAGTACACAGAAAGGGGGAGAAGGAGCCTAAGAGTTGTAGACATCTGTAGTTGAACTGAATTTGATCTGAGGCTTGAGAGCTTTCACACAGGAAATGAGCAATAATTATAGTGCCATAAAGATTCCACATTTGCTCCATTTTCAGTGTCCAGATTTTATCAAATTAATACTGCTTGGATGGCTGCTATTCACAACTTCTCTGCTGCAATTGCTTAAGAAGATCTTTATTTAGGAATCCATGCTTTTCTCCACCAACTTATTGCACTGGTGTAATGATGCACATGAATGTTTTGCCAGATGTTCTTAAGAATATCAATCATATGGAGAAGGATGGAAAATATTAAGTGTTCATCAGACCATGTTCTATAATAATTGTCTGGTTCTTAACTGTGATGATGGTTGCATAGATGAATTTGTTATCATGTTTAATTGATTAAATAATTATTAATTAAGTTATATCCTATCTTTCTCCCATCACAGGATTCAGGATAGCATACAATATTTAAAAACACAATACAATTTAAAAACTCTTAATATAACACTGTTAGAACACTGTTACCAGGCGGTACACTCCGACTCCATGATATGGTTTAATTGGCCACAATTAATTGGCATGAAATATAAATTATATCCTGCTATGACTGGGAAGCTTGCCAGCAGTGAGAAACTGACTGCACACATGCATTACAAAATTAGATCACATCAGGACATCAAGGCATGGCTAGGTCATAGTCAGGGAAGCTCCAGTGATAAAGGACTTGCAAATGTCTGTCAATGACTCAACCTTTAGAAAACAATAGCACCCAAAACTGCCTCCATGGAATGACTGGTTCTCTTTGATCTTTTTCCTTTGCCCACCAAAACTCTCCCTTTCTGTCTCCACACCTGTTGTGTCCTATCTCAGTCCTGGCACAGCTGACAAAACAACCAAAACAACTGAATAACTCCCAGCTTGTTACTTACTTCCAAGCAATAAGCACAGAGACAAACACAAAGTACAACATAAGCAAAGCCCAGCAAGGTTTCATGGCAAGGGAGTGTCCATGGTCAATCCAAGCATTCATCAAGGCATCCAGCATGGTAGCAGGTCAGATAAGTTCTGACAACTCCTGGAGGGGGAGGATGCCAGCTAAATAGTTCTGAAGCCTAGTACAACTGTGCCTTAATTGATTGTTGTCAGTTATAAATCCTGGGAGAGCAACACTGGCTCTCTCTTTGGTGCCTGTGCTCTACAAAACTGGGACTTGATAAGTATTCTTCTATATCTGAGAAGGTAGGACTCTCTGGCCCTTTCCGCACCTTACCGTCTTCTGGCACTGGGGTGCGAGGATTGCGTGAGCAGCCTCTGGCGAGAGGCTCTTGCTTTCAGGGTCCTTCGGTTCCGCATATGCTGCCTGCTCGCGTAAGAGCCCCTCCTCTTCCTTCTGTAGCGCAGCCTGGGACCAGAAGCTTGACCGGAGTGGCTCTGGAGGCTCTGCACTCCAGGTAAGTGTGCACAGGGCTGTGGAGCAATGCACGATTGTGCACCATTTTGGCTTCTAGCCAAAAATGAAAAGGTGTGCAATCAGCACCTGCCGGCCCCTGGAGCATCACATGATTGTGAGTGCACCATGCAGATTGCTCCTCACAATTCCGCGATGCTCCAGGCCCTCTTTCACATGGAAAATGCCGTGTGAAAAGGGCCTCTGTTGGAGCTGGCACCATCCCCTGTTCTGTTTCTGGCACTGTAACCTCTCTTTGTACAGCAGGTCCTGGCATGCCCCCATCTCAGACTCTGAATCAGAATTCATGCTTTGGAAGCAGGGCATGACATGTCCCACCATTAAGGAGCTATCACAGTTCCCATCAGTCCTTTGTCACCTAATGCTAAAACCATTAGTTTGTTCTGGATTCCACTGTCTACTTTGCCTGAGAGCTATTAGAACGTTCCCCTTCAGGGTGGGAAAAGAACATTTGAACCCTGGCTCTGAGCCAGATAGCTCATAACACTCTGGACATAAGCTGTTTCTCTGCTCCTCCAATTCCCATTCTGGTACTACCTTGGACTCTTCATGTGGGCCACATCACTTTGTATCTTTTCTCCAGATAAGTAAATATCACCCACTTTGCCCTAATTCCTTGATATCCAATTTTTCATCACTTTTCTTCAGCTATCCTTGTGTGATTGTGAGATTGCTTCAATCTTGTGAGTGTGTGATTGTTAATTCCCCCAATAAAAGAAAGATTCTTTGATTCTCCTGCCGGTATCCATACATTAGTACCAGTATATACAGGTGTAAAATACACTGCTAGGTTGCCTTCCCCTCAGGCCTCCCCTTTGAGTTTCACAGAGGTAGTGGCAGCACAGGAGGACCCCTAAGTCACCCACATTTTGAAGTAACAAGACAAAATAATTTTCATTCTAAAAAAAACACAAAAACAAATAAAAATGGCATTAAAAAGATATTTAAAAACATAATAAAATGCAAGCACTACATCAATATTCATTAGTTCATCAGATCTATGGCCTAAATGTATTTGCTATCTGTGACTTTTTGACTTGACCATGCTAAACCAAAAAATATCAATTTTGGCAACAATGCAAAATCAAATATTGTTTCAAAAATGTTCCCATTGTTTCAAATGCCCTATTGTAACTACAGTTACAACCCTCCTCACAATTGCAAACACCTATTGTAAATGTTTCCAGTCACATGAACGACTGGAACACTGAGGACCAGAAATACAGGAGTTGAGGTCAATATTCATATCCCCACCCCGCTTCAAAGTCAGACGATGGCCCTATCTAGCTCAGCTTTCTCTACACCGAGAGGCACCTGCTCTCTATCATTTCAGAGTGAGGTCTTCTTTCCCAGCTATAACTGAAAAGATTGGGAATTGTAGTGAGGACCTTTGCAGGCAAATCATAGACACTAAAAACTATACTCTTACCCTAAAACTCAGGAGGTAGAATTCTCTGTGCTATAATCAGCAAAACTTACCTTCCTGCATGCTTATTATTTCTTTAGATTGTGACTTCAGGCTGTGAACAATTACAGCTTTGGCATCCACTGTGGGATCTGAACTGGAACTCATCACTTGTGAGATTGAAAGTTTGTCTATTTTAAGCTACTAAAATTTACATTCCATTAAAAAAAAAGAAAGAAAATTAAAGAAGGGTAGATTTTCAAAGAACTCTTCAGAAAAGCTGCTCCCTAAACCTAATTATATTTTATTGTATTACCAAATTGTTCCAAAACACTTACCTTTCCCCCCCATTTTTTCAGTCATTTAGATAAACCAATTAAGCGCCATCAAAAGTCAATTCAGTTTCTAATTTACTTAATGACTAACACTTACGAAGTGAACAATAAGTACATCAACAGCATTAACTGTTGCATCTGAGCCTTCACAAATTAATGGGACTTAATCAATGAACAATTAGAATACCTCCATGACAATTATACTTTGCACTGGAACTTCACAGCAGGTATGTTCAAACTTGATTTCCACACAGAGATATACATCTATCCTGGTCCAAAATAAACACACACACACACACATATTCTCGGTCTCTGGATTTTTATGAAAAAAAGGCCAGGAAGCAGCTACAATTTATAGTGATGTTCTGCATAACTTCAGAAACAAAAAATCAGTTTGCTAAAGAACTTTTCAGACAGATTTCTGAATTGCAGCCAACCTGTGTGTTTTCAGAAATGGAGACAAGAAATTGATTTATTGTCTCTGGTCACATTATTAGGTGCAATGTGATACCTACACACTTACCAGTAAATGGTTCAGTCTTTAATCTTGTGCTTGGGACTGAGTTCTATTGCAAACTGGCTTCATACAAATATGGCATAATCTTTGGATTTTTCCATTACTTCTCCATCTCTATTTGTATGAACCACCTAGACTGCTGGAATAAATTGGAAGAATTTGAAATCCTAAACACTTTTGTGAGAATTTTGCTGGTCCTAACAAAGTTATTGCACAACTATAGGTGCTTTCTTATAGTGCTTTTTTAACACAACATCTGTTTTTCAAACTGAGACAAATTAAAGTTATAAGTCACCAGAGTTAGAACCAGAAACTATCACATATGGGTACAGATACTCTACATTATGAATTGTGAGAATTATGAGTTCTTAGAGTATCTTGCAGGGCTTAGAAGTTTATTTTATGAAAAATAAATATAATAACATGCTGAAGACATTGGCCCTTTACACATCTTAACTTCTTCTGCTGCTGGGGTGCAGGGATTGCGCGAGTAGCCTCCAGCAAGAGGCTCTTGCATCCAGGGTCCTTTGGCTCCACACAAGCTGCCTGCTCGTGCGAGAGCCCCACCTCTTCCTTCTGCAGTGCAGCCTGGGAGTTTCCCAGGCTGCACTGGGGCAGAAAGCGCAACCGGAGTGGCTTCGGATGCTCTGCACACCTGGTAAGTGCACACAGGGCCTGGGAGAATGCGTGATCATACACCATTTTTGGCTTCCAATCAAAAATGAAAAGGTGCATGATCAGTGCCTGCTGGCCCCTGGAGCATCACACGATTGTGAGTGTGTCATGCAGATCACTCCTCACAATCATGCGACACCCCAGGCCCTCTTTCACATGGAAAATGCCATGCAGAAAGGGCCATTGATAGCAGGACAGTGGTAGGATGAAATCCTGAGAGCAAAAGTATCATCTTCCACAAATAAGTGTGGAAATCCTTCCACAAATAAGTGTGGTTTCTGAGTGTTATTATACTCATTCTTCTTAAAAGTAACTTTGTAGACTCTGCAGATTTGAGCAGACTATGAAGCTGTGGGCAGGAAGTTGAAGGGGTTTGAGGCACAAGTGATATTCCCGTCAATTCTGCCTGTGAAGGACTGGAGACTAAATGGGGACAGGAAGATATTAAAAGTGAATGATTGGCTTTGTAGATTATGTAGATGGGAGAGGCTTGGTTTTTGGGACCATGCTCTTCATCTACAGACAGAGGACTACTGGCTGCAGACAGGCTGCACCTCACAAAGACTGGGAACAATGTGTTTGGTAGTAGCATGGCAAGTCTGATCAAGAGGGCTTTGAAATAAATCATTGGGGGTTTTGAAATGATAACTTAAACATACGCCTAAAGGCAAGCTTTAAATACAAAAATGTGAATTCTAGAGGATAAGTTTAGAGAGAGAAGAGAACCCACAAAAAAAAACAACAACAACAACTGACAATACATTAATAGATGAGAACAAACAAAACTTCAAACATACACCAGCACGCAGAGTTTGGGAAACAAACAAAATGAGTGTGGATTCTTAGTGCAAGAATGTAAATATGACACTAAAGGCATAACAGACACCAGGTGTGATGACTCCTATGATTGGAATATCACAACTGAAGGATATAACCTATTCAAAAAAGATTAGATGTGGCAGAAATAGAAGTGAAGTTGCATTATATGTCAAAGACAAATTCAGTGGTAGGGAAATCCATGGGAGTGATCAGAGTACACCACTAGAGAGCATTTGGTTATAAATAAATAAATAAATACATACATACATGCAACATTGTGATAGGAGTTTTATAGAGGCCACTAAACCAAGAAGAAGTGGTAGACAATGCTTTTCAAAAAGAAATCTCAGAAATCTCAAAGAATCATACCTTATGGATGACTTCAATTGCCATGATATCTGCTGGGAGACTATCTCTGCTAAACAAAGACTCTCCCACAAATTTGTAACGCACCTTGAAGATAATTTCTTATTGCAAAATGGTAGAGAAAAGAAAATGAGATCAGCAGTCTTGCACTTGCTCTTAACCAATAGGGAGCAGGTGGTCACTGGGATCAAAGTAGTTGCTACTTTGGGGAAAAGTGACCATAGTCCTTTCTGCAGGACATTGTCATCCTGCATTGGGGATGGGAGAAGGACAGGTTCCAGATGATGCTTATGCACGATGTCATCAGGGTCCCATTGTTCTCCCATCCCCAGGCAGTGCAATCACACTGCAAATCATTGATGGGTTTAACTGGTCAATGACTGGCAATCATGCAGCCCTCCCACCGTCTTTTTGCACTTACCTTAGGTGCAGAGGGGTCCTGGAAGCACAATGGCAACACTTCCTGTCCCAGAACAGTCTGGGACAGTGCCTGGCTGCACTGCAAGAGGAAAAGGAGGCACCATTGTGGTTCCTCCATTCATGGATGCAGCCGGTACTGAGGGGAGTGCTTCTGTCGTGCTCCCTTCCCAGAAGAGGGTCTATCAAGATCCCCACAAGATGCATCCAGGATCCAGTAAGCTGTAGAAAGGGCCAAAATAATGCTTTAATTCACAATTGTGGGACAGGGCAAAGAAGAATGTACTCAAACACAGACTTAGGATTTCAGGAAAGCTAATTTTAACTGGTTTGGGAAAATACTGGGTGGAATCTAATGGCTAGACATGCTAAAGGAAAAAGACACCCAACAAGGTTAGAGATTCCTGAAGAATGTGTTCTAAAAAGCAAAACAAAAACAATTCTATGGAAGAAATAAAATGGAAAATATCTGAAAAAGCCAATGTGGCTCCAGAGCAAACTCAAAGGAGAAGTGAAGGGGAAGAAAGGAGTATGTATATAGAATGGAAGAAAGGACAAACTACTAAGAAAAAGTACAGATGTTTAGCCCATACTTGTATTAACAATATAAGGAAAGCTAAAGTTCAAAATGGGCTCAGACTGACTGAGTAAGGAAAGAGAAAAAAAAAATCCAGATACATTTGATGGAAGAGAATGACCAAGAAGAAAGTGACTGGTGTTCAGTAAGGGTGACAAAATGATAACAGATCTCAAGGAAAAGACAGAACTATTCAATACTTCTTTTGCTTCATTTTTCCCCAAAAAGAGAACTATGTACTTCCATGGAGCAGCAGAGACTTTGGGAAGGGATCTGAATTGCAAATCAAGATTGACAGGGTGTCAGTCAGGAATACCTAGCCAACCTAAATAAGCTCAAATCAGCAGGGTCAGATGAATTCCATCCCAAAGTATTGCTGTGTACTGTCTTTACCCCTTACCATCATTTTTGATTTCTTGATTTCAGCAACACAAACTCAAGCGAGAATGGGGGTTGTGTTGTTATTTCTTACTACTGGGGAATCCTTTTCGATCTACCTCAGATCATCTAAAGATTTACACTCTCAGTACACTCCTAGGTTGAAGGCTTTCATACTTATTGTCTCAAGAAGGGCTTGCTTGTAGGAAAAGTGGTGTTGCAGTATACCCTCTGCAAGAATCCAGAAAGTACCTGAAGAAATAATGCCATTTATGGAAAGACCTGAACATTTGGGAATGAGATTTTGTCAGTCTTAACCTGTTTGTTCCCTTTCCAGCCTTTCAGTCAGTCTTCACTGCTTCAGTTTCCTTCTGTCATTATCACAGTGTGTTTTCCTTCACCTGTATTTCTGACGGAATGGGAGAGATGTGTTGGAGGGGGAGGAACACTGAAAAACTAGGCTGCCTCCTAAACACCATTTGATCTGCCTGAGAGCTATAATTTTTGACCCTGAGGCAAGATTTATCACCACTGTATCTATGCACCAGTACCATTGAAAAGGCTTAGCAAAGATTATAACAATCCCCCAAGTACTGCTCAGGCCAGTTAAAGAGCTACCGGTATCTAAGATGACATGCATGCACCACATACCTGTCCGTAGGCTTTGCCCTTTTATATTCATACTTCAATTTATAGGACAAAGAATGGGTGAAAACAAGCAAAAAAGGAGAGCACATTGTTTAGTGCACATATTTAGTGTTTTAATGCAAGTGGGGAATCATTTTCCTCTGCTCCCATAGGCAAATTCTTTACTACCACAACTGCCAAGTCTAATACCCAGTGCTGTCTTTAAGTAAAATGTTCCCTCCTAGACATTGTAAAGTCATCAGCAATGGCTTAGTTCCATATCTTTAATCTGTTTCATCTGCCTTCTAGTATAAAATCAATGAACAGCCCTGTAACAGGCATTCATTATGAAACTTTTGGATATTGAACTGATACATATGGAGGAAAATCCCAGTGAAAGACCAGACTAGCATATGCAAGCACTGGAATAAAGAAAAAAATAGTACACATACCCATGAAGGCAGACACTCCACCAGTTTTCATGCTATATAGGAGACAAATAAAATTGTTTTTTTTTTTTTTGGAATAGATAATGGAAATGAAGGTGCTAAAATAACTTTTTCCTTCTATAATAGAAAAGTTAATATTTCTCTATCCCCTTCATCATGGAGCAGGTGCCCATGTGGATCCCTATCAACATGGGTTGCTATTTTATTAGTATTTTATTTACATAAAATAGGAATGGGGGCCTTTGATCCTCTAGATGTTCAGATGTAGAATTTCTATAATCTTTTGTATTTTTTTTTTTATTTTTTTTATTTACTTTTTTTGGAGGGAGGGTAGATTGACATGGAACTGACTGGAACTGTAGAACAAAATATCGGAAGTAGGGCTAAACAATACCCTTTCCCTTGCTTTTTACAAACATTTCTAGAAGAAACCAAAATATAAGTTGTGGTAGACACATGTCTGTTCAGAAAGATACTACCTCCTAGAGGAAAGCAACACTTATAAAAGCAAGCTTTGCTCTGCAATCAGGGTCATTTTGTCTAGCAATAATATCTACTGTTTTGTTGAGACAAAACTTCAGCTTGTTAGCCAACAATCCATTACTGCATCCAGTGTAACCTCTCAGAATCCACTAATGTTTTCTGGTATCAACTGAAAAGGACTAAAATATGGTAAGGACATCAATGATCTCACTTTTTTTCCTTTGAAAAATTGAAAGGTGAATCATATTAAATGAAAGGCTGTGCAAAAGTATTTCATCACTGAATGTCTGCTTCATATGAAATATCATGTGTGGTGGAAAAGGGCCTCCATTCCTTAACTATCTAAAGAAAAGTATCCTGCTGTGTGGGAAACCAACATAGGAAGAAATAAAATGTTGTCAAAGAACTGAACCTAAAGGGAAATTGCCAATAAAATTTAAAGTTGCCCTTGTTATCCCAAAATGTGGGTGACTCAGAGGTCCACTTGGATGCCAGTACATCCAATCAAACGTGGGGAATTATTCATTCAAATTTAGGAGGCCAGCTAGAGAGGGGCAACCTAGCAAAGTCTTTCCACCAATGTTTATGGGGTTTTGCAGGGAAGAACCAGCCAGAAATTCAAAAGGTAAACTAAAATGTGTTTTATTAAAGGAATTAACAATCACATGCAAGACACAAGCATTCAGGCAATCACACAAGGTAGCTGAAGGAAAAAGGGTAGAAAGTTATTGATATTGAAGTTTCTAGGGTTATGAGAATGATATTTTATGAACTGGAGAGCAGTGAAGAAATAATGGTGTGACTTAGACATGTGCCTAAGGACAGTACTCTTTCAGAAATTGGGGAAGCAGTGTGGCTACCAGCAAGTGAGATACTACAAGCTAGCTGTTCAAAACCCACTTTCTACTTGGAGGGGATGGGTGTGAATGATCCTCTGGCTGGATAAACAATGGAATTCACAGAGTGGACAATGAGGTCCAGACTGGGCTAGCAGCCTTAGTGTTAGGTGACAAAGAGTTAATGGCTGTCATGATAGCTCTGTAATGGTCAAATATGTGTGAAAACAATGGAGAAATTCACAGGTCAGTGGGAAGAAGTTTGAAACAAGCAGTGGTTTGACGGGAACTTCCCAACTCTATTGTCTGAATGCAGACTTGTTACAGCTTAGCTAATGCCTATTATGTCTGGAGTTACTGTTGCCTGGCTACAACTAAAATGGATCTCTGACCTTCTTTGCAGCACATGTGTTCAGCCAGCATCTTCCTCTTGTCCAGCTTGGCCATACAGTCACCTCATGGTACATTTTATTTAAATTCCAGTTAATATATCTTGCCAATTAAATCATATTTCACTAATTAAACCATACCAAAGTGTACAGCCTGGTAACACTAATTTTGTCATCATTTAAGAATTTTAGAGAGAGAGAGAGAAAAAACTTCTTTCAAAGATTAAAAAAAAACTTCCTCAAGGACAGGGATGTCACAAATCCTTAAGTTACCATTAAGCGCCCCCACAAAAAAAGAAAAATATCACAGGGCTGAAATTCTGTTGCTGAGACGTGTAGCCTGAGTTCTACATATATATGTCATTTTGGATTTTGTACAAGGATCTATTTATTAGCTTCTTCTACAACATTTAACACTCCTCCCATTCTGCAGCTGAGGAAAAAAAATTACATCTACTGGATCTCCAGTGATTTGTTGGAGATTCAGAAGAGCTACCTCATTCCTCTTTCTTCAGCTGCAGAAAGGTGCTGCCTAGTCACCTCCCACTTTCCAGAATCCCTAAACCAGAGATGGGCATGGGTGGAGAACAAGTGGACAATCTCACCATTTTCCAACGCTTGGCAGACTGCACCCATTTTCCATCTTCACACACATGCAAACAGGAAAAAAAAATCATCTCTGGCAGTGAGGTGGAGGGGAAAGATGTGTGAGTGCCTACCAATTATTAAATTCTGCACTTGCCTTCAAAATCTCTGTGACTCCTCCCAAATGCATTTGGCCCCAGGTTCTCTAGGAGCAAGCAAGGCATTTTAGAAAAAGTGTCCACTACATGTCTCCTGCTTGGAGGAAGAGGTGGATGCATTGCTGTGGCTTCTTTCCTCTTATGTGTAGGGAAGATATTGCTGCCAGCTTTTTTAAAATACCTTGCTGGTTCCCAGGACTCCTGAAAGAAGTAAAACATGTTAAGGAGGACCTGCAGCCATGCTTCTCTTTTTCTTTCAGGAAAGGAAAGTGCAGATGCTGACTTTTTTTTTTTTTTTTGAAAATGAGGAGCTTCATCAGGGAGAAAGAGGACCAGTTTGTTGCTGAAATTTGGTTGCAAATAGTGATAACTGGGGAGAAAAAAATGGACTAAGATGTAGAATGGGGGCGGTACTGGAGGAAATTTGGGAACATTAGATGTATCAAATGGAGGCTTTGGGGGCTGCAGGTAGTTGACAGGTCACATGTATTCCAACCTTGTCAGAAACAGTGACCATTCTAACTGTGGCATTTGGTAACCTGTGCTTCAGAATCAACAATCTAATATTTGCAAGTCAGACAGGGATTGAAGAAAAGAAGCAAGCAGTAAATTATAAAAATGTAAATCCACTAACTTTGCCATATAGCCCCCAACCACAATTCTTTCCTTTGGATACAATTCAGGAATAAATTTCTGAGTCCAAGGAGCTACACAGGCTTAAAATACTTTCACCAAATGGCAGCAGTAAGATAGCACACCTCCATTTGAGACTCCATTACTGAAGGACACATAAAGCACTCAGTGTTAAAAGCTTGGTGAAGAAAAATAGGAAAATGACTTAGACTGCAGTTCTGTGACCACTTTGTACCTTACAGTATGTCCCACTGAATTTAGTTGGACTTAATCCTGAACTGACACGTGTGGCATTGAAGCCTACTTCCACCTGATAGATCCAGCTAAAGCGGCCTTACCAAATCGGTTGCTGAATGACAAGTCAGAAGTTATGCAAATCCTATTAATTCAATAGGTCTTCTCTAATTGTGATTTGGGCCATTTCTGCACTACACTGTCATAGTGCTACTATTCCACTTTCAACATCTCATGGAATTCTGGCGTTTGTAGTTTACTGAGAACAAAGAGCTCTCTGGTTGAGAATTCTAAATGCCTCTCCCTAAACTGCAAACCCCAGGATTCCACAGGATGTTAGAAAGTGGAATAATAGCTCTGTAACAACGTAGTGCATAAATGGCCTTGTAGTTAGATTAAGCCTTAATGGCTATCCCCTGGCTGGGAAGTGTGAGTGAAACAAAGAGTGACAAATGTTGTTCATAAGTGCCTCTAAGTCAATATTAACTTGTGACGATCTTTTTGTTGTGTTTTCTTTGCAAGATCTAGTCTGAGGAGGTTTGCCATTGCCTTTCTCTTATGCTGAGCAAGTGTGATGCGTCCAATGTCACCTGTTGTGTTTCCATGGCTGAGTGGTCGTTCAGATCTTCATCTCCTAGAGTCCCAGTTCAACATTCATACTGTAATGGCTTTAGTAATTAATAGTCCAATATTTTCTTCTAATTTTATTCCAAAAAGAGCAAGTAGAGAAGTACATATATTTGCTGCTAGAGCTTCATTAGGTTCTCTTATTTCCACTTTGAACTCTGATCTGACTCAGGTTTATATCAGATCTTGAGAATCCCACTCCTGTGCACTACAACAACTACATGGAAACTCATACCATTTTTCTGTGTTTTATTGGGTTTTTGAAATCCACGCATTTGATCCCACTGACTAAAATGCCTGTCGGCATTTTCCAGTTGTGCTTTTTTTTTTAAGGTACCCATTTTTGAGTGCATCTTGTTTCATCTTTCACAGATTGCATCACAAGTTCATAAATGCACATATTTCTCAATATAAATTTCATGTAGCTAAGCCCATGGTTGGTTCTTGGTTTCAGAGTGAATTTGTAAAGATTGTGTAATTGTGCCAATGTAATGAATTCCTCACCCATCTTTAGCAACATAAATTTATTCATACACTCATCCATTGTTGCATACACACAATTTATATACCACCTTATATCATGCAATCATATTGAATGACTTCTCTGGAGCAATATTCTTTAGCAAATTGAATTCTATCCAAAGGTACACCAGAGCAAACATTTGAAGCATGGTCTAGATTGTTTATCAGAGTCAGAGAGTTTCCGTTGACATTGTTTTAAAACAGGAACAAGGAAAACCTGGGTCCACATTACTTTCCATCAATAATGTTTATTGGATGACCTTTGGGCCACTCATCATCTCTTCCCCTAATCAACCTAACAGAGCTGGGAGAAGAATCATATTTCTCTTATCCTGCTATCTTTGTTGGAAGGATAGAACATGGATGTATGAACATACAGGGATAAATACTACCTTTCAGTTCTGGTACTGAAATCCAGGATTTGGAGACAATGGACTGAGCCATCCAAAGAGCTGGGTGCTACTCCAACAATCAAATTACCAAGATCACAGGAAAAAAAATGGATGAGCAGTACCTAAGCAGTCTTAGGTACTTGGGAACTTGGGAAGGGCATCTGTTGAAGAAGCCTTCAGCTTTTGTGCTTTAATCTTCACCACTTCTACAGCTGTACAAATCTTAAGACAGTTCTTCCTTCTACAGGGTAAAATGTTCTTCATGGAACATTTATTTTATAGTGTTCTCCCTAGTGCCACATATAAACCTTTTATCCAATCAGAACATCTGTGTAGGACCCCAAAGCACAGATCTTGCTAAGAGTTTTAAATGCTCCAATGTATTATCATCCATTTTCTGCATGTTCTCATTCTTTCAGGGAAGCAGGTCTCCTTCTTACAAAGGTTTCCTAGTTTTCTTGGTAAATTTGCTACTATTTTACTGAACTCTGTCTTTACTCTTTTTTTTTTTAAGATTATAAATTGTTAGCAATCTCCATTACTTCCTTCCACCACCTTATGCAACAAGAGGGATGATTTCTCTTTATCAGGTTTTTCTTTAATCCTTATTACAGGCAAGAAAAAAGATAAATATTTTATCCCCAGTTTTCTGTAGATATTCATTGACTGACCAGGAGATGGGAAAGTTCCATAATGGATTTTATTGTCTTTCTGCTGCTAGAAAGTATCTGTTCCTTCAATTGAGCTCTTCTTGCAAACAACTTTAAGATGTTCATATACATTGCTTGGAAGTCTGTTTGGCCTCCATGTCTGGCATTATATAGCAGGTCAAACATTCCCTCACATCAGTATCACATCAAATGAGAATTTAAAATAGCTGTTTCCAAACAGATACACTTTGGAACAACTTCAGTCAGGAACATGCTTGTAGTCTTCTCCTGACTTCATACCGTTCCTTGGGACCAGCTCTACCATTAGGTATCATGAGGCAGGTGCTAGAGGGGACTCGGGTATTGTGGCAGCATCTGTCCATTTTCCCTAGCTGTCTTCTTGTTTTTGGGATGTGGAAGAAGGAACTGATCTATCACTAATGTTGAAGTTATTCAATTGCTAGTTCAATGAGATTTCAAATGTGGAAGAAACAGAGGGTGCTATCTTGTCCATTGGTTCAAATAACAGATTTTCTTGGGTTCAAGCAAGAATAATATTTAAATTCTCTTTCCCGTGTTTCTATATGTACAGCACCTTAAGCTACAGAAGTTACTACCATCATCAATAAGGAGTTTAGACAGTTCAGGTGGAATTGAGAACCAGTTTGTTCCCTGTAGGAGGCATGGGTTGCATCACCATTCCATCACAACATACAGTCATCCCTCCACATTCGCTAGGGTTAGGGGCACAGGACCCTTGTGAAAGTTGAAAAACCGTGAATAACTCTAGGCCCTCCCAAACCATATTTAACACACATAAAAGTATGATTACCATATTCAACCCACCATGGATTCCTCTGAGGCATCAGGGTTCCTTCACAAGATAGAAGTGGTTGGTTGGTGGAGCTTACTGCCACATCATTCTTAATAGGGACTTAAAAGACTCATTCACAGTTTCTCAGTCTCACGGCTTGCAGTCCTTATTAAAAATGGTATAGGGAGGCAGCAGAATTGACAGCAAATAATCTGCAAATAATCAAATCTGCAAAAGTGAAACCCACAAATATGGAGGGCTTACTGTATTGACAAATTTTGGCCATGCAGCTGCAACCAAAGGTGAAAAGAGAAGAAATAATATTTCTACTTCTAAGAATTGCATTTTTATCAGGAAAACATGTAGAGACTTGTGTTTCCCAGAATGCTATTTAACTCTCAAAATTAAAAAAAAAATGTGGTGGTAGGGGCACGGGTATGGTCTACATAACTTTTTGGGGCAGGATGAGGTCCCTGAGGCTTTATATTGCTGCTTTTAGGGACTATCTCAGGTCTAGTCAACTTGCATGTCCTTCTTGGATTTCCTATTTTCAGGCAGTATAGTAGTGATAGTCAGCATGGGTTATTCTTTGGAGGAAGTTGTTTTAAGGAGAGGGACATTGAAGAGAGGGCAGTGACAAGGGATCCAGTGCCTATTTTTCTGCTCTTTGAGGGTATCAGCTCCTTTAACTCTGACATTATGTGGAATACTTCACTCGACATTTTTACATTAAATTAAAGAATATGCCTTGTTATTGTTGGTTGCTCTGGCTTATGATGATCCTAAGTCAAAGCTACCATGGGTTTTCCTGGCAAGATTTCTTCAGAGAAGGTTTGTTTTTGCCTCTCTCTGAGGCGAAGAGAGTGTGACTTGACAAGCTCACCCAGTGGGTTTCTATGACTGAGCAGAGATCCAAAACCTGGACTCCCAAGTCATAGTCCAATGCTAGAACTGTTTACACTAAGCTGACTCCATGGAAATGTTCCTGCCCTCCCAAAATATTTAATCACAACTATGTCAGGGGAGTTAATAACATTCAGATTTATATTCGAATACCAAGCTTTAAAATAATGGTCAGTTTACAGAGAATCTGTGTGGGTTGAGAGGTATTCAGTTGGCTGTTTTTGCATTACAGGAAAAAGATGCATTCATTTTTAAGTAAAACATTCAGCCTTTGGAAACTGCATGAAGAGAGAACATAAGTATCAACCATCACAATTACAAATCACTTTCCCCAAAACAAATTACAAATCATTATCATCTATTATCTTCCATTACTGACTCCTACTCCAGTTCCACTTGTCAATTTCTGTAATAATAATTCTAGAAAAAAAAATCTAATAATGAACATGATTTTGTTTGACTAGCTCAGTTGCATGAATACACAATGGCATTCTCAAAGGCAATTTATTAGCATTTCTGACGGTCGTTCTCAAGATTACTTTGGGCTTCAAATGAAGCCCCAGTTCAACATTCTTGGGGAATCACATCATATCTCTGTTTTGGCACATGCTTAATCTAGTTATTGTTTCTTTTGTTCCTCGGTCACATCCCATGCCTTCCTGTCAATACTCACTTATAACACCTTTGTGAGACAGCCTTGTGACAATTTGCATGCCACTGTGGTTTATGTAAATATTTATACAGAACTAGCCTAAGAGTTTAAATAATTCATTTAATGGTGCTGGATCGTTTCTTTCAGTTGGTCCCAACATATTCACAAAACTGGCACGACCAGGCTATGATTTTGCTTGCAGCCTGAACTTGTAAACATCTAGAGATAAGCAGCAATAAAAGGAATGTCTCAGAAGTGGCATGAAAGAACACTAGGACTCCTCTGGATATAATTAGCCAGGATGGGAGGACTGAGAAAAATCGAAGATAATGAAATGGAGTTTTTCAAAGCTCAAATTTCATTTCACCACCTGCAGCTATTAAAATATCCCACCTACTAGCATAATTCACACCCCCTTACTTTGTTAAAATAACCTAATGCATTCACCCTCCTTTTGATTTGAAGATAATTTTGGAGTGTGATTATTATCTTATTCTTCTTGTCAATGTATACAATAATCATATAGTATATCCTATGAAGAAAGGGTCCAGGGAAAAAGAAAGAAAGAAAGAAAGAAAGAAAGAAAGAAAGAAAGAAAGAAAGACAGACGAAATTATCTGGTACAGAAGTAATGCAAACAAGAAAATGATACACATGGATTATCTGCTAGCAGGCTCTTGTAATTTTTTCAGGCTGAAGGTTGAGGAATTAGATGTTATGATTCCCTCTTACAAGCAAAAAACCCTGCCATCTTTGGAAAAGGGCAGGACATACATGTGCAAATGAATGCATATCTCTCTCACCACTGATAAGCAATACACAACCCCAGGGTACAGTCAGAAAACTTAATCGAAAGTAGATCAGTATTATTATCATCATTATTATCTTTATTTTATTTATGGAATTTGTACCAAGATGGGACTCAGTGTGGCCATTTATGCTGCACCTTTCCACCTAAACTGGGACTAAAGGTGGATTAGAATTTAAAACATGTACAATATACTTAACATTATCAATGATAAAATAGAATTGATTATTTATCTATTATTAACACTGAAAACAAATTTAAAATGTACAGTTAAAACCAGTTTAAAAGAAAGAGTAAAATTAAACCAGTACACTCTTCATTAAAAACCTACTGTTCTCAAAATTTTTCAGAAAAATAATGCATGCTGACAGAAGGATTACAAGGAAGGAGATGTTCTATAATCCCTGGAAAGGGAGTTCTACAGCATGAAAACACCCACTATGAAGGTCTGTCAATATGATTTAATGTTATTTGCTAGAGATATAGGGGACTGAACACATTTTCCTACTGACGTTCTCCCTCACAGAAGTTAAACATTGCTAAAATCGCATATAGAAGGTCCAGCTCTGATTACAAGCAATGTGGCCCTAGACCTGCATGTTGCAAGATGCTGCAGGGAAAGGATTGCTGGCTTCCAATGGAGAAAGGCCAGGCATGTTTACATCAAGCACAATTGTGCCTGCGTGGGGAGTATGGCAGGGGAGAGCTGGACGATATTTACGTTCTTCCTGCTCCCTTCATGTCCTCTTTTGGTGTCTGAACTTGACCTATCTCCCTGCCTCCAGTACAGTGTGATCATTGCTGGTCACTTTGGAGCTGTGTAGGGCTTTTTCGTCTTTATCTTTTTCCCTACCTCACACTGTATTTGGAAACTTTCACAATTGGCTTAGGATGAGTCTTTAAATATGAGGTCACTTGGCAAGTAATAGGGGGAGAAATCAGAGTTACAGTAAACACCTTGACATCCTTTTGCTGAGAGGAGGGCTCTGGAAATGCCTCTTTAGGTCCTGAGACCCAGGGAAGGGAAAGTACTTTTGGAACTGGTCTGGAGCTTTGTCTTCACTTAAATCCTGTGTGATGGGGGTGGGATTCTTTGGGTCTGCCTTCCAAGAGATGGCCACACAAAAATAATCCCGTTGTTGGGTTGCCCTCAAGGCTCAGGTGGTTCACCAAGGAGATTGCTGAGGGGGACACTTGGCCTCAGCTGATCCCATACTAGATTGCTCCCACTTCTGATTCCTTTCCAGATTCAACACAATTAGATAGGTTCTAAAGTGGCCCTTATTCAACCCAATTATCTATGTCTGGCCTTGTTATTCTATGATTGTTCAGCAAAATACCATATGCAATAGTGGGCGCGTCCAGACAATGATTATGTTAGGAATCTTCCAGGGTCCCAAGTCCAACAAAGGCTCCTCTTAGCAACTGTTAAGAATTTAATCTTAGTTCCTTTTAATATAGATTTTCTAAAATTCACAAATCTCTTCATAGCTGAAAGACAAATAATGATTTTTTTAAAGCAAAGCCAAAAAGAAATCAAACATGAGAGAAAGTTAATCTGACAGATTCATTCACCTAACCCATGGCTTTGAGTGTCTACTTCAGTTTAAGCTTGGATTTGAATCTCTGTATTCAGTCATACTAGTGAGAGATTAGGGTTGCCACTGTTCCCACCCCCCCATATGCTTTCTCATCTTTAACTTGGACAAAGATACAGTTTTCTTTTCCTTGTAGGGAAAAAATTCTACCTTATTGTATTTGGTTTACAGATATGGGAGATATTTGCTTCAGTTCATTTTTGAAGAATTTACACAGATTTGCACACTTCTTTATACTTGAGATGGGAAGAACATGAAATGTTAAAATTTTGAATGCAAAAGCAAACAGCAGTGGCAGTTATACCAGAATGTAATCCCATTATTCCAGTAGCACTGTCTTTTTAAGTGTGCACAGTAGAGGCAATCAGCGGTGCCATTGCTTCAAGGGACAGGTTCATGGGCGCTAACCCACATACTGAACCTATTTTGGTAATAGGGTTCTGCATCTTGGACAGCAATTTACGAGTACCTCCCATTAAAAAAAGAGACATGGATTCATTGCCCTGAAGCAACTGAGCCAGTGGTTGCCTCTAGTATATAGACATCTAACAGGTCAGAATTAGCATAGGTTAATTTTTGGCTTGCCTTCCCAGTCTCTTCTAATTTACATGGGTCAAACTAAAGGTACCTTGGCCAGTATAAGTCAATGAAATCCAGGGGACTGTTGTAACATGAATGTATATGCACATCTGCATTCTGCACAGCAGTTGTCCCAGAAAAAGCCAGCTTCCATTTGTGTGTGTTCTTTGCTGTACAGAGACATTCATTTTAATTTGTACCAGGCAAGGTTATGCTTAGTTCTTCTCTCTCAAGTGAGTGATGTGGAAAAATGCCCCCACACAAAATAACATTTCAAATGAAATCCTTAGTATGATTTTCTTTCTGAAATAAAGTTTAAAGGGTGCCATGATTGTTTCCACACTTCGTGGCAAACACTGTGTTAAGATTTCACCAGTGAATCAGCTCCACTGTACAGATAACATTTTGAAACAATGACAACTCTTCCTCCTCCTCCTCCTCCTTCATCTTCTTTTCTCTCTCTCTTTGAATGCATGCACTCAATGATGTTCTTAATTCTGTATATCATACATCACTTTTAGTGTCTTCAAATTAATACGCTATGAAGACAATCAAGATTTTTAAAGTAACACATTAGTTTGGCATAACCTTGGCCTGGTCAGATGAACTGGGGTTAGTTTTTAAGTAGTACCTGTCAGGATAAGAGTTGCAATGCAGGATTTGCCCGTCCTCCTCTCTTGCCATTTCCATTACTTATACTGAGTAGTGCTTTCCATTCATTTTAGTGAGCAATTATGTTAAAAGTATAAATCACAGCTTAATAGTGTTCATTGTTCTGATGAAATAATAATAATAAAAATACCCTTCTTAACTAGATTTCATAGTGTTTAAAGAAATTTCTCTGTTGGCATATTTCATTTCAAGCTAGTCTGGCAACAAGGAAACTTTTCCACTGAATACAATGCTCTATAAATCTTCAGTGACACACTAATTATTTTAAATATAACACTGTATTCAGAGGTTATTCAGCTGTACACTTTCCCCCACTACTTCATAAATTCAAAGTTTCCTGAACAGAGCTTAATCAAGAACACAAGAAATCGTGAGAAATGGACAGCAATCATTAGAATTTGCCAGACTTCACTCCACCCACTGACTTGATAGAAAATATAGAATTGCAACTGAAATTATTTTTATGACTATAGGATAAATCAAGTCTTATTGAATTCTTTACTTAGAAATTATTTTTACTGTTGAAAAAAAAGTGAATCAACAATTTATGATCAGTCTTAAATATTCTGAAAGAACATATTGTTGCAGGATTTCCTAATTATGAGACATCTGCAAATTGGCAGCTATTTGTAGAATACAGATGACCATTTACCAAGTAGTGATTACAAGAAAAAAAAAGTCACTAGGCTGGCTATTTCTAATATCTTGCATAGTGCTGAAGAGAACACATTTTCTGCCACAGGAAGCAATGGGGCAGTGAAATATACTGACAAAATATTAATGCTATTTATGATTCTAGATCACAAGCTGACCAAGTGGTTATAGGCATATCATAGTAAGTTATCTGATAAAGCACCCACCATATTGTTTAGGTCATTATGCTGTGACAGAAGCATAAAAGTTCATTTGCCCAACAGGTCTCACACCTTTATAAACAATATCCAAACCATAGTGAGAAGGGCTAAGAAATGGACAAGCTAGTGTTTTTAATTCATTATTGAAGTATTTGGGGAGGGTGAAGGGAAGGCGTCTTTTATATGAAGTATATGCTTGCTACCATTTGAGTAAAATGTAGTTAGCCAAGCAATGTGGTAACTCAGAGTCAGAAGACAAAGGGGGAAAATCCAGCAGATAGGCAGCCAGTAAAATGTACTCAGAAGCTGCATAAGTTGTCAATACACTGACTAGGATACACAACTTGCATGACTTTACCTTCAAATACACTGGTCACATAGGAAATCTTTCCAAGTTCTGTGCCTCTGCTAAAGCTTATGGAAGACTCACTGTCAGCCTTTGAGGAATTTTTCCCCAGAGTGTCTGCCAGAGTTTGCAAATGAGAAACCTTAGAGGTCACAACATCACTTCCCCACTCACTGCAAGTGGAACATAGGTACAAAAAGCATGTATCTAACATGTTGCTGCCAAATCCTCTTCTGTCACACCTGACTTTTTGGTGCAGTGATATTGCACAAGCACATGCTGAACCAGAAAGCCCCGACACCAGTCAGCTCACATATAAAAATCAAAATTCTTCCCCCGCTTGCCCAGATATTTGTTTCTCAGCATGGAAACACAGAAAAAGAAAGACATACCTTGCCAATGCCTAGAGACTTGGTAGCCTACAGCAGAAAGAAAGAGAGAGGGAGAGGGAGAGAGAGAGGAAAAAGAAGAGATATGACAGGACGTGACTCAAAGAATGAGAATATCAGTCTCTATCAGGGAAGTCACAGAGTAGACAATACAGAATACTGTCACTTCCTTTGTCCCCCCCCCATTATACCTTTCTGCACCTTACCTTTTTTCTGTGCTGGGGTGCAGGGATCGCATGAGCAGCCTCCAGTGAGAGGCTCTCACATCCCCACTGCTTCAGCTCCGCACGAGCTGCCTGCTCCCAAGCAGGTAGCATGAGAGCCCCACCTCTTCCTTCCACAGTTCAGCCTGGGAGCTTCACAGGCTGCGCAGGGGCAGCCACTGTGGCTCCAGAGGCTCTGCACACACAGCAAGTGTGCGCGGGGCCCTGGAGCAAGGCGCGATCACACGCCATTTTTGGCTGAAAGCTGAAAATGAAAAAGTGCGTGAGAGGTGCTTGCCCGACTCTGGAGCATCACACAATTGTGAGTGAGTCATGCAGATCACTCCTCACAATCATGCAACACTCCAGGCGCCCTTTCACATGGCAAATGCCTTGCAAAAAGGGCAATAGTGATTTGTGGAAGTCCTAATCTAGCATTAACAGGGAACGCATATGCAAACCCAGACTTTTGAGAGTAAACCACTCACTTGGCAATGATTATGTGAATCTGTTCATTTTGGTTTTTCCCACATTAATTTGTATTCCAAAATCTCAAAGTCCTTTTATTCCATGCATGTAAAAAAAAATAGTTTGAAGTAAATTCTTATTAAAACTGAACTAAAAGCAGTTCTCACCCACCCCTATTTTTTAATTTACTGAAAGTCTTTGTATCATAGCAAATAAATATTTTTGCTGGAATCATTCACTGTAGGCGTCAGTGGCTGGTCATAGGATCCTGAGTAGCTTGTGCTATTGGGGTTAGCCATCTTGAGCAGAAGGTAAAAGGTGAGTTCTATTATAGATCAACATTTTAGTGAAACCAGGAGCTGGTTTCGTATAGGTTTCAAAGGGGAAACAATCCATCATCTTATTAAAAAGAAAACACTGAGAATTCCTTCATCTAAGTTCAGATTAAATTCCAATGCACCTTTTGTCTTCAGTGTGTTTTCCTCCCTTAACTGCAAGCTGCAAAACATATGTTTCAGGAGCAAGGGCCACAGATATTATCAGCTGTAATAATTAGTCTTGGCTTTCAGCCATGGTTAGTAGGATTTAATCAGTAAGGCTGACAGACATTTTGAGAACAAGTAAATGTGATGGTCACTCACCTCATTGGATTGATGATACTACATTGCCCCATGTAACATGAGGGAATTAAAACTAGAATGACCTGCCACCAGATGTTCTCCTAGCCCTTTCAATATCTCTTGTCACAAGCAGAATAATTCATTTGCCACCAGTGCATGGGAAAGGATCCGGCAATAAATTGGATTGTCTGCTACTGCCACTACTTTCTGGTATATTCAGCACTGTGAGAAAATGCATGCTCTCTTTTGCAAAATGGGGAGATTAATACAATATTGTCTCCTTCACATTTGGTTGATACCCTCTCGTGGAAAAAATAAGAAATTTTTCACAGAAAAGAAAACAGGGAAGTAAGGAAAAAAGGACTCTTTCAAGATTAACCAATTTACTTCAGCATAAGCTTTCACGGCTGGTAGCCAGCTTCTTCAGATGTGGCCTGTCATCTTCAAAAGCTAATGCTGAAGTAAACTGGATAATCTTAACAATCTCTAAGACTGCTCCCCTTACCTGGCCTCTTTTTATACAGAACTAAACTAATACAGTCTCACAGCTGAAAAAACAGTATTTCAATGTTGCACATAGGCTTACCTAGGATGACTCCAAGAAAACTGGCTCTCGGGAGCTGAGATCAAGATGACAATCACCCAAACACACACACTCCATCAAGAGAAGACAACTGAAATGGTAGTTGGTTCTTATTTTGACAGTGATGATGATCCAACCTTGTCTACCACACTTGAGAACAGAAGATAGCTTATATCCTATGCCTAGATCAGCTAGTGCTGAGGAACATCAGATTTAGATAGGAGAAGCAGTCAACAGAAGTGTTGCCAGACTGGATTATAAAAGATTATCTTTCTAGAAGGTTATCCAAGAATTATAACAGCCATAGTGGTGAAGTTTTAAAGGCTCCAAAGTTAATCGCTGGAATCAAGTTATGAAGAGCAAAGTCAAAGAAGGAAAAAGACAAAAAAAAAATTATAAGCATAATAGGAAGAACATTAGGTTAAAAATATCTGAATTTAGGAAGAAGTGAAACTGATGCATTTGCCTCTTCATCCAGAATGGTTGAAATGATAGGTTCTTTAACAATCTCAGTTTGAATCCATGAACATTCACTTAAGGCTATGATGCTACATCAGGATTGAGTCTCTCTCTCTCTCTCTTTCTCTTTTAATGGCAAGATCCTGATCTTTATGCACAAACAGGTTTCAGTCAATGATTAAAAAACACAACGAAAAACACATCCATTATGGAAAATACTTGCAAAAATGTGTATGAATTTCCAGGTAGGATGAAGAAAACAAAATATTGGAAATTGATACAAAGGATGAGTTCTGAATTCAGGTGAGATTCACAGAAAAGCAATCCGTTTGGATATGAGAGATCTTTACCTCCCATTCTCAAAACTGGAAGAATAGCAGATTCTCAAATTTGTGTGTACCAGTGATATGTCTAAGTGAGGGTTCCTCTCTGGCTGAAGGTAAAGTTTTTGAGACTAGAGACATGGAACAAATTTCATGATTTGTATCCTTTGGTGCCTCCTTTTAGGGACTGCACAATCCAGCTTAAGGAAGACTTCATTTAAATAAGGTTAGACAATGTTGGCTCAGCTTAGACCAACACAGCTAATCATACTTGAAACTTAGTTGAAACTGAAGTTGCACAGCACAGTGTATTATGTAATCTCATCATGTTTTGTACTATCCTGTATTTATCAACAGCAATTTTATTTAACAGCAAAAGTCTCCCCCTCCCTAGAAAAAGCTTTTAGATATAACACAGAGCTGACATAAATGATTTTTTTTGTTGCGTGATCATAAAATAATGAACACAAATAAAGTCTCTATAGCTGACAGTGTGGCGGCTTAAATTACCATGTTCCAATTCACATTTCTGTCTCTGACATATTTATATTTTATTTTACAATATAAAACAATGATTCATGAGTGCAAATGCTTGGAAAATTGGGCATAGTTGACTAAGCATCACTTCGCAGTCTATTTTCTACAACAGCCATGGATTGAAAAAAATGAACATTGCAATTTACTAAATGGCTTTAAATATATCCCCCCCCCCTCTAACAGGTTCCTTTGGTCTAAAATTGTCATCTATTTACTGTCCTATTTTGTTTTGTTAAAAGGGAAGCATTATTCTTAAATGTCATCTGATGGAAATTTACTTGTCATGGAAATCTTACATCCTGTCCTTGGCACACTGCTTACAGAATCGCAAGAAAATAGTATTATTGAAAAATATGAAACTCCTTAGATAAACACTAGAATCTGAAGCAAGATTTTAAGGCTTAAGTTCCACTGACTTACATGTCCCTTATTCATCTACCTATCCTCCTACCCATCTATACCATTTATCATGTGATCAAGAACCAGAATTTAACAGTGGTTATACATAGGGTGGAATAGACAATATTAATAAGCTGAGGTCACCAGCAGACAGCAAGTAGGTTTAACCCATATCTCAGTATTTTTTTTCCACTCATGTAACAAGCTGATTGATTTTCAGTTATAATGAAATTGCAGGAACCACAATGCAATGTGGTTATATGTACAAAATGAATCAAAATACCATATCCATTGTTCAAATAATATAAAAACTCTTCCTTCATACAAATCTTGAATTTTATAATTAGAAGAGAAAGCCCTTCTATTAGACAGAGTGAAGCAGAGTCCCAGCACAGTTGTCAGCTGAAAGGGAGTGGGTGTCAAAACTGATTTAAATGAACATTTGTATTCATATTTACATATTTTGAAGAAAAATGTTCTTACGTGTACATAATGAAATTATAGAGTTAAAGGTGAAAAGAAGAAGAGTTGTTGTTTGATTCTCCCTTCAAAACAGTAGTGTTCTGATTTTCCTTTCTGTACTTATACCCTGCACCATTTCAATAACTGCTTGTGCGTCTCTGTGTTATGTTTGTTCCTGAAACCTGTATCCTTATTCCTGTTCAGAAATATGGATAGTTTCATTAGAAAGCCAAGAAGTGAGTCTGTCTAGCACCCTTTGAATTAAATTAAAACACTTGGTCTGTGTGAGTTCTGGAGTATTTTGTGATCCCAATTATGAATGAATGAAATGTAAAGGAATGGCACATATGAAAATGCTACATAGCATCTGTATTGCTGGTCTAGTTCTGTATGCATTCTTCCATAAAGCATTGTTGGTAGAGACTACATTTTGGTTCACGAAGTTTAAATTACTTTGGCACAAAATAAGGATTAGAGAGGAATCGATTTGGTTTGCAAGTCAATGCAAATTTGCTTAATTTTAAACTTTTGAACCGGTAAGTGAACTGAAACCCATCCTTTGAAATTCATGGTCCAAATAAGAAAGGAGGAGGAGTAGCCTGGAAGTCAAGGATGTTTTCACCTGTGAAGAGATCCATGACTTAAACCCAAAAAGCCAGGTCGAGAACATCTGGGTAAGAATTAAGGAAGCGAGAAACAATAGGGATATTTTGGTGGGGGTTTACTACAGACCTCCAATCTAGACTGAGGACTTTGATGACACCTTCCTCAACCAAATGACTGCACATTCAAAAAGGAGAGATACCGTAATAATGGGAGATTTCAATTACCTAGGTATATGTTGGTAGTCAAACTCTGCCAAGACAGCAAGATCCAGCAAGTTTCTTGCTTGTCTTGCAGACAATTTCATGGTCCAGAAGGTGGAAGAGCTGACAAGGGAATCAAATATTCTAGATCTGATCCTGACCAACAGGGATGACCCTGTTAATGAGGTAGAAGTGGTTGGATCTTTAGTGGGGAGTGACCATGCCCTATTCGAATTTGGCATTCAGTGGGAAGGAGAAGATAAGTGTAGCCAGACACTAATCTTAGATTTTAAAAAAGCAGACTTCTGTAAACTTAAGGAGCTGCTGGCTGAAATTGTGTGGTCAAGAACAGTGAAAGTGAAAGGAGTACAGGGGGTTTGGGAGTTCCTTAAAGGGAGATACTGAAGCCACAGTCTAAAACTGTGCCAACAAGGAGGAAAAATGGAAGGCATCTGAAGAAACCAGAATGGTTGACTAAAGAACTCTCAGCTGAGCTAAGTGTTAAGAGAAACATGTACAGGAAATGGAAGAAGGGGGAAACAACCAAAGAAGAATTTAAGCAGGTAGCCAGGAGATGTAGGGAGGAGGTCAGAAAGGCTAAAGCACGGAACAAACTTAGGCTGGCCAGAGACATTAAAAACAATAAAAAGGGCTTTTTAAAATATGTCTGCAGAAAAAGGAGAAAGAAGGAGACGATAGGGCCGCTGCGGAGAGAAGATGGTGAATTACTAACAGGGGGAAGAGAAAAGGAAGAACTACTTAATACCTTCTTTGCCTGAGTTTTTTCCCAGAGGGATATGAGCACTCAACCTGGCGGATGGGGAGCAGGTGAGGAAGAAGGGGAAATGTGGCACATAATAGGTAGAGAGGTGGTACAAGAATACCTGGCCACACTGGATGAATTCAAGTCTCCAGGGCCAGATGAATTGCATCCTAGCATATTAAAAGAACTGGCAGAGGTCATTTCGGAACTGCTTGCCATAATCTTTGAGAAACCTTGGAGGACAGGAGAAGTTCCAGCAGACTGGAGGATGGCAAATGTTGCCCCCATCTTCAAGAAGGGAAAAAATGAGGACCCAAATAATTATCACCCAGTCAGCCTGACATCAGTACCCGGTATCCTGAAGCAGTATCCTGAAGCAGATCATTAAGCAGTCAGTTTCTAATCACTTAGAAAGCAATGCAGTAATCACGAGAAATCAACATGGATTTCTAAAAAATAAGTCATGCCAGACTAATCTTATCTCTTTTTATGAAAGAGTTACTAGTCTGATAGATGAAGGGAATGCTGTGGATGTAGCATATCTCAATTTCAGTAAGGCCTTTGACAAAGTTCCCCATGACATCTTTGCAAAGAAGCTAGTAAAATGCGGACTGGGCAGGGCTACTGTTAGTTGGATTTGTAATTGGTTAACCGACCGAACCCAAAGGGTGATCACAAATAGCTGCTTTTCATCCTGGAGAGAAGTTACTAGTGGGGTGCCACAGGGTTCTGTCCTGGGCCCAATGCTGTTCAATATCTTCATCAACGACTTGGATGAAGGAATAGAGGGCATGCTCATCAAATTTGCAGATGACACCAAATTGGGAGGGGACAGGATCAAAATTCAAAATGACCTGGACAGATTGGAGAGCTGGGCCACGGCTAACAAAATGAATTTCAACAGAGAGAAGTGTTAGGTCCTACACTTTGGTAGAAAAAATGGAATACAGAAATATAGGATGGGGGACATGTGGCTGGATAGCAGTATGTGTGAAAGGGATCTAGGAGTCTTAATAGACCACAAGCTGAACATGAGTCAGGAGTGGGACCGGCAGCCAAGAAAGCCAATGCAATTCTCGGTTGCATCAATAGGAGTACGGTGTCTAGATTGAGGGAGGTACTGGTACCACTCTACTCTGCTTTGGTTAGACCTCATCTGGAATACTGTGTCCAGTGCTAGGCACCCCAGTTCAAAAAGGACATTGTCAAGCTGGAGCAAGTCCAGAGGAGGGCGACCAAAATGGTGAGGGGCCTGGAAGCCATGCCCTATGAGGACAGACTTAGAGAGCTGAGTATGTTTAGTCTGCAGAAGAGAAGGTTAAGAGGGGACATGATCGCCATGTTTAAATATTTGAAGGGATGCCATGTAGAGGAGGGAGTGGGCTTGTTTTCTGCTGCTCCAGAGACCAGGACAAGGAGCAATGTATTCAAATTGCAGGAAAGGAGATTCCACTTGAACCTCAGGAAGAACTTCCTGACAATCAGGGCTGTCCAACAGTGGAATATGCTGCCTTGGAGTGTAGTGGAGTCTCCTTCTTTGGAGGTTTTTAAGCAGAGGCTGGATGGCCATCTGTCGGGAGTGCTTTGAGGGTGTTCCTGCATGGCAGAGGGTTGGACTGGATGGCCCATGTGGTCTTTTCCAACTCTACATTTCTATGATTCTATGATTCTATGATATAATAACAGGGAGAAAACAGAATGGTTCTATAACTTTATTTGTCAGCTTGAAAAAGAAAACACTACACGTGGTAAATTTCATGATGTTTTAAATGACAATTCTAACAGATTCTGTTGTGGCATTTATAGTAGGAGACAGAAGTTCAGATATCCAGAAGAAGAAAAAATCCATTTTAACAATCATATTTTTCAAGGACAATGCCAAGTGTTTGGAGAAGGAGAGTTATTAAAGATGTTGATAGGTAGTTTACTCAGAAACTGTGTGTCAACTTTAAAGATCTGACATGCCAAGATATCTAGAAAAAAAAGTGGGTTGGGGGGGGGGACACAAGGAAACAGAAGGAAAGACAAAGAAGGGTGATGAGTTAATGAGATTTGAAGCCTGTTGAGTCCTGTGTTGAAAGATGATCTTGTCCTCAGGAATCCTGTGTTATAAAAGCTCCCAAATATTGCACTTTTTCTTAGTAGACTCCCATGTAATCCCAACTAGGATAGGCCCACTGAATCAATTGGATCAACACATAAGTAAAACCCATTTATTCTCTGGTCTATGCTAGTCAGAATTAACTATAGGGAAGGAGAAAATGATTCAGATCATTCACTGTCTCCAACGTGTTGATGGAAAGGAGAATGGGAACTTGGAAGCAGGAAGGATGTCAATAGGACTATGACTGTATAGCAGGAATGTGTCAGAATAACCTTAAGGGATAGCTGAAAGATGCATCTCCTACCTAGTAATGAGGTTTTGTGATTAGGAGATATGTGTTTCAGAGCCCTGAAGGTTATTTTAATACCTTCTCTGATCATGGCTCTATAATAAAACTGATCCCAAATGCATTGGGTTTAGTTTAGAATTAAATGAAATCTTCCAGAAGTTTCAAAAAGCCATATTTTCTTATGGTAGATTGCAAGTAGATGTCCTACAGGTATATGCTTTGTTTCTCTATGTCTGTGACAGGAATGTCTAAATAGAGTTTATGTTTGGCAACCTTTTTTTAAAAAAAAATATATATTTACATATACATACATACATACATATATATATTTTCCACCAAGAACTCCCAGTTCAAAGCCTTTCATGTCTCTTGCTATATACAGCTTTGAAAAACTAATTTATAACCTCAATGACATGTACATGTGTACCTCCTGAAATATCTTTTTTTTTGGGGGAGGGGAATATTTTGAATTCTGTGTTTCAAGTTAGCCTAAATGCCAAATGTGGGGGTTTGGATGTAAATGTGCTCTTCTTTTTGGAGAAAGCGTCTTTAGCAACAATGTGTGGTGCAGAGAACATTTTATATTCTGGGGATTGTTGTAGACTTACATAGTCTGGGGGCGGGATCCAAAAAAGCATCAGTATTGAGGGCTGCAGCAGCAGCAGCAACAAAAACAGACAGATGGGCAGACAATTGGCCAGAACTCCACCTTTGGTTTTGAAAAATGGATATTTTTAATGCCCTCTATTTGAAACATGAGTCCTTCTTCAGGCTTCTAGAAGAAGCGGCTCACAATTTTGGAGGCAGAAAAAGGGCAATGTGAGAATCTGAAGGGATCACAGATTCCCAAAATGGACCAGGGGGGCAAAGATGGCAAGGTCCAGCAAGTTTCTTGCTTGTCTTGCAGACAACTTCATGGTCCAGAAGGTGGAAGAGGCGACAAGGCGATCAAATATTCTGGATCTGATCCTGTCCAACAGGGAAGACCTTGTTAACGACGTAGAACTGGTTGGATCTTTAGGAGAGAGTGACCATGCCCTATTAGAATTTGGCATTCAGTGGGGAAGACAAGACAAGTGTAGCCAGGCACTCGTCTTAGATTTTAAAAAAGCAGACTTCTGTAAACTGAAGAAGCTGCTGGCTGAAATCCCGTGGTCAAGAATAGTCAATGAGAAAGGAGTTCAGGATGCATGGGAGTTCTTTAAAAGGGAGATACTGAAGGCACAGGCTAAAACTGTGCCATTAAGGAGGAAAAATGGAAGGCATCTGAAGAAACCGGAATGGTTGACTAAAGAACTCTCAGCTGAGCTAAGTGTTAAGAAAAACATGTACAGGAAATGGAAGAAGGGGGAAATCACTATAGAAGATTATAAGCAAGTAGCCAGGAGATGTAGGGAGAAGGTCAGAAAGGATAAAGCACAGAATGAACTTAGGCTGACCAGAGACATTAAAAACAATAAAAAGGGCTTTTTTAAATATGTCCACAGCAAAAGAAAAAAGAAGGAGATGATAGGGTCACAGCGCAGGGAAGATGGTGAATTATTAACAGGAGGAAGAGAAAAGGCAGAACTCCTCAACACCTTCTTCGTCTCAGTTTTTTCCCAAAAGGATAAAAACACTCAACCTGACGGTTCGGGAGCAGGTGAGGAAGTGGGGGAAATGCAGCACACAATAGGTAGAGAGGTAGTACAGGAATACCTGGCTACTCTGGATGAATTCAAGTCTCCAGGGCCAGATGAATTGCATCCTAGGATTTTAAAAGAACTAGCAGAGGTCATGCAGAACCTGTTGCTATAATCTTTGAAAACTCTTGGTGAACAGGAGAAGTTCCGGCAGACTGGAGGAGGGCAAATGTTGTCCCCATCTTCAAGAAGGGAAAAAAGAGGACCCAAATAATTATCGACCAGTCAGCCTGACATCAGTACCTGGAAAAATCCTAGAGCAGATCATCAAACAGTCAGTTTCTAATCACTTAGAAAACAATGCCATAATTACGAAAAGTCAACATGGATTTCTCAAAAATAAGTCATGCCAGACTAATCTTATCTCTTTTTATGATAGAGTTACTTGCTTGATAGATGAGGGGAATGCTGTGGACCTAGTATATCTTGATTTCAGTAAGGCCTTTGATAAAGTTCCCCATGACATTCTTGCAAAGAAGCTAGTAAGATGTGGACTGGACCGGGCTACTGTCAGGTGGATTTGTAACTGGTTGACTGACCGTATCCAAAGGGTGGTCACCAATGGCAGATTCTCATCCTGGAGAGAAGAGACTAGTGGGGTGCCACAAGGTTCTGTCCTGGGCCCGGTGCTGTTCAATATCTTCCTTAATGACTTGGATGAAGGAATAGAGGGCACGCTGATCAAATTTGCAGATGACACCAAATTGGGAGGGGTTGCTAATACGCCAGAGGACAGGATCAAAATTCAAAAGGACCTGGACAGATTGGAGAGCTGGGCCAAGGCTAACAAAATGAATTTCAACAGAGAGAAATGTAAGGTCCTACACTTAGGCAGAAAAAATGGTATGTAGAAATATAGGATGGGGGACACGTGGCTGGCTAACAGTACGTGTGAAAGGGATCTAGGAGTCTTAATATACTACAAGCTGAACATGAGTCAGCAGTGTGATGGGGCAGCCAAGAAAACCAACGCAATTCTTGGTTGTATCAATAGGAGTATGGTGTCTAGATCGAGGGAGGTATTTGGTTAGACCTCATCTTGAATACTGTGTCCAGTTCTGGGCACCCCAATTCAGGAAGGATATGGATAAGCTGGAGCAGGTCCGCAGGAGGGCAACCAAAATGGTGAGGGGCCAGGAAGCTATGCCCTATGAGGACAGACTTAGAGAGCTGGGTATGTTTAGTCTGCAGAAGAGAAGGTTGAGAGGGGACATGATAGCCATGTTTAAATATTTGAAGGGATGTCACATCGAGGAGGGAGTGGGCTTGTTTCTCCTGCTCTTGAGACCAGGACAAGGAGCAATGGATACAAGATGCAGGAGGGGAGATTCCACCTGAACCTCAGGAAGAATTTCCTGATGGTCAGGGCTGTCCGGCAGTGGAATGTGCTGCCACAGAGTGTGGTGGGGTCTCCTTCTTTGGAGGTTTTTAAGTGGAGGCTGGATGGCCACTTGTCGGGAGTGCTTTGAGGGTTTTCCTGCATGGTAGAGGGTTGGACTGGATGGCCCTTGTGGTCTCTTCCAACTCTACATTTCTATGATTCTATGTGGTCCAGAACCATTCTTTGCCCACTGTTTTCCAACTTAGTGGAATGGATAAGGGAAAAGACTCCAAACTTGAGATCTATTTTCCTGCATGCATAGGCTTTCCTCAAATGTGTTCTGAGTTCTTCCTCAGGACCTATTCATAGGCTGCTACAATTTATATTATTCAACCTAAATCTTTGTCATACACTTTTTTTTAAAAAAAAAAATCCTAATACTCTTGTAAGAAGTCTGCCACTAGTTTGTGCAGAAGTGTTCACAAAATAGCAAGAATGCATCATTTTCTTCTACTTATGTTGCTGATTATTTTTAAAAAAAAAAGAAAAGAAAAAGAACAAAATGAATTGACTCAGTGCTGAGAGGGCAAGGAGGACAAAGTAGTTAGAAATCAAAATTTTACAGTTAATGCCAATTGAAGTATACCTATTGAGTTATTGAGTATTATATAAGTGTTTATTCACCATTCAACCTTTGATTGAGTGGGTCTATTCTAGGTGAGACCACCAACATCATTTTGGCTGTAGTTATGCCTTTCACGTTTGCGGAGTGGTCTTTGGGTTCAATGTTTTGTGAGGACATTATTTGTGTTACATATTGTAAAGGGTGTGTAGGTTTCCCCTGATTGTCTCTATGTTCCTATAACCACTATAGATTTTGCTGTCACAAAAATAGCAGTTCCATGGGACACATGTATACTTCTTTCCCAGGGAAAAAACTATGCTTTCTGATGGTGTTTTGGTGGCAGGAAACTTCCATTAGCCACCATGATGTAGTGGTTTGAGCATTGGGCTACAACTGTGAAGATAAGGATTTGATTCCCTGCTTGGCTATGGAAACCTTTGGGTATGCCACACATTCTCAGCCCCAGAAAACCTCACAATAAGTTTATCTTATGGTCACTATAAGTTGGAAATGACTTGAAGGCACACAATAACAAAATAGAA
The DNA here is from genome assembly GCA_948472985.1 of Iguana delicatissima. Taxonomy (NCBI): domain Eukaryota; kingdom Metazoa; phylum Chordata; class Lepidosauria; order Squamata; family Iguanidae; genus Iguana; species Iguana delicatissima. Next base: position 174,554 of record CAOKZL010000597.1, on the reverse strand, counting down.
ACAAAAATAGAAGAAAGCAGTGTCAGTGGTAGGATAATGTACCCTGTGATAAGTATTGCTTGGGGGTAGGAGTCAGCCTGGCCCTGACAGCCCAGTAAGTTACCCAGACCAGCTGCATGTAGTCAGATTAAGTTAACATATTGCACCAGGTAGATAGATAGATAGATAGATAGATAGATAGATAGATAGATAGATAGATACATTTGAAATACAATTTAGAAAACATAATTATTTCAAGTACAATTTGAAGTTGGAAATTTGAAATACAATTCAGAAAAGCTATTTTAATCCCAAACCATTCTATGATGCTGTGTTCTCTTTAATTAAAAAATTCCAATTTTCAGGAGATTTGATTGGTAATATATGCAGCTGAATATAAGACAGGTCCAAAGGAGAATCATCTAGTCTAATTAGAATGATTTGATCTGGTTTAACAATATTACATCTTTGGCAGAAGATCCATTTTTAAATCTTGGCAGAACTGCTAACATTTGGGTTAAATTTCATGTAGAATTATTTAATACTAAATTGACATTAGGAGGAAGCATGCTTGGAATAACTGTCAAAAGGGGAAAAGAGAGACTGTGAGGAAAGAAAATTGATCCATAACTATTGTTTCAGATGACAGATCATAGCTCTGTCTCTACCTGTTAATCTACCTGAGAGTAATGCATAGGTGACAGACTGACAAATATCATTATTATGGGAGCAAGTCTTTATTATATTGATACTGAAAGGTGTGGGAGCAAATGAGAGTATTAGCAGTTGGAGGGCACGCATTATTACTTATTGAGCTTACTTCTTCTGCACAAAGCCATCTGTCTTCATTCAGTGGCTAGATCTAGATCTAGACCTAGCCATTAAGTCAAAAGAGATGGCTTTGCACTGGGGAAGTAAGCTCAATAATGGATGTCCTTGTACCAGTGTGGTATAGTGATTTGAGCACTGGACGGTGACCCTGGATACCAGGGTTTGAGTTACTACTTGACCATGGAAACTCACAGGGTGACCTTGGACATATCAGACATGCTCAACCCAGAAAACCCCATGATAGGTTTACTTTAGGGTCACCATAAGTCACAATTGATTTGAAGGCACACAACAACAATACACACACACAGTCTTTCACTTGCTCAGACTAGATTATTCCTGTTTTCACCTCAGGCTGGATAAAGATTGGGAACTCTACCTGTTCCAGCTCACAATAAATATTTGTTGAGAACTGTCTTCTAGGTGAATCTCCTATACATCACTTTCAGACAGATAGACAGACAGAGAAAAGATATAATGCATCATTCAAAGCAATAGTTCTGGATCAATTTTCTTTCCTCAAGGTCTCCGTTTTCTCCTTTTAGCTGTTATTCCAGGCACGCTTCCTCTTAATGCCAATTTCACATTAAAGAATTCTACATGAAATTTAGCCCAAATGTTAACAGTTCTGCCAAGCCTTAAAATGGATCTTCTGCCAAGGACATAATAGTGTTAAACTAGATCAAATCATTCTAATTAGATTATATGATTCTACGCTGGAGATGTTCTATATTTAGCTGCATATTTTACCAATCAAATCTCCTGAAAATGTGGATTTTTTTAATTAAAGAGAACACAGCCTCACAGAATGGTTGGGGTTTAAAATAATTAGGTTTTCTAAATTGTATTTCAAAGTTTATGTATAGATGCCAAATGACAAATGTTTGATTTCAAACATTTTGAAATAGTAAACATTCTCTTTTTAAAAAGGAGGAATAAACTGATCCCCTCTGAAAAAAAACAAGTGGGTCTTGGTATGTTTCCCCCAACCAAAAGAAAAAAAGAAAAGAAAATTGAACTACTGAAAGAAATTCCTCACTGAATAAAGAGAGATGATAGACTTATCATTTCCTCCTTAGTGCTGTACTAAATTTCATATAAAAGTGATGAGAAAAGTGATATTGCTTTCTCTCCTTCTAAGAGGCTTTTCTATGTTAGCTCTTCGATTATGTTTTCTCTGAGGGGGAAAAAAAATACAGCCAGATCTGTAAAGATGAGTTTCACTTCACATTATAGAATCTATCTCTGCTTGAAAGAGTAGAGTTTGAAACAGGGGAAGGAGCATTAAATGTCTGCTCTGCAGTTTCATGTCAGTTAAGGCATCAAATGAGGCATCCTTAAAGTGGCCACTTTAAGGATGTAAAGAATACTCACATTTTTTCTTCTCCAAAGTAAGAAAGAACATCCGAGGACATGGTCAAGTGCATCAAGATTTTTCATATTGCAGGACTTTTTAGCAAACAATTTTCTGAGAGGAAAAAAAAAAAAAAAAAACTTTTAACGCAGCATGTATCATGGTCTTTCCCCCCCGGAAAATACACAAATCACTGCATACATAGTGTATATGTGTTTGTGTGTGTTTTTGCTTGTACTCAATAAACAAATTATTTACTAAAATTGCATTTCTTGCAAAAAAAAAAAAGGGTAATAGGTTTGAAAACTCAGAAAAGGAACACTCTTGTACTCTCACCAAGCAAGGGGAAAACTTATGATTAATTCTTGCATGTAAGAAAGAAATGAGGTAAGATTTTTATTCCTGCAGCAGATCTAATCCTAACAATATTTCTTTAATTTGAATTACAGACTGAAAAAGAAAACAAGATTACATTGTCATGACTGAGAAAGCTGATCCTTTCTTTGCTTATTTTTATGCTTTAAATGCGTCTCTTCAATTGATTGTACCATGTGTAAGCAACAGGTTATATGCTCTTGAAAGATGTACATATTTTTAGATGTATCTGCATCCATCTGTCCGTACAAGAATTCCAGACAGAAAATTGAAAATGACTGGGGACAGTCCCTAAAGCAAGGATCAAGGTAAGCCTGTCAGAATTAAAAGGACAATAGTGTTGCTAAACATTGCTAATAGTCAATAAAATAAATAAGATAAACATGTCTGGAGGATTTTTTTTCTTTTTTAAATCTGACATGTCACTCAGGCCTCTACCATACATTGTTCCACACAGGTTCATAGACTACAATTTACATTTTAATTGCATACTTAGCTTTTCAGGGCAGAAACAGTCTATTGCTTTTCTATCATGTGAGCCACTTAATAACAAGTACTGAACAAACAGAGAACAAGACATGCCTTCCTATAAAGAGATTAGAGCCCTTCCCTGTGAAGTGGCATGTCCCATTTATTTCAACAAGTCATGTGCTAGATCAAACATTTAGCAAATGGATTGGACTTGAGACCTATGGTAAACGTGCCTACATGCCACTGATGAACTAATACAGAGTGACTCTGAAATAAACTGGAGTTGCATTAAAATGATCTACATTATGGTGAACATTTGGTAGAATACAAGATAGTGTTTTTTCACACTTGTGTTCACCAAATGTCCTTCATCCCGTTAAAATGCCTTGAGAATTTGTATGATGACTTTGACCCCTTTGTGTTTCAGTAGAAACTGTTTGTATTGATTCAGTAAACATCCATTTAGGATGGACTGATAATTTATCCAGCACTTTCTCTTTGGCAAAACAATAGTAAAGTGGCAGGGCCAAGGAATGTGTGGTTTTCTACATCTTGTTGGATTCAGATATCTACCAGGTCCACCCAGGCCAGTGACTGAGCAATGGGAGAAGTAGTAAATCAAAACCTGAAGGTCCATGGAATCCCTAGCCCTGTTTTAAACCAAAGGTACACAACATATCTACCTCTACAGGCACTTCATTGACTGGATGCCTGTATCTTGAGTGTCTATAATGACAACCTTGCAATAATGCACTTGACTATGACTTTCAATGAGAGAGACAACACATCCTACTGGACCTGTGAGAAATGCAAGAAGGCTGCTCTTTCAAAGGTCTCCCAGTAAACTTCTTGCAGTACACTTATGTGTGTACACACACATATGAACATGTGAATGTTCCAGAATAAGAGTGGGCAAAATGTAGATTGAAATCAACTTGTATCTCTTTCACTGATTTGCAGCAGACACACAAGGACAGCTAGCTCCCAATTTTTTTTCTATCTCACTTTTCTGCAAAGCAACCCACACTCCCAGAAAAAAAAAGGGGGGAGAGAAAAAAAGAAAGAAAAAAAATCTGCTTAGAGTTGCTAAGGACAATATAATGGAGATTAAAACCAATGAATGATGTAAATGCTGTAAATGCTGATTTTATTGTTGAGAAAAAGGCAAAATGTCCTGGACTCTTCCACAACTTAAAGTTGTAGCACTATGATTCTGCTTTAACTGCCGTGACAGCATGCAATGAATCTTGGACTTTGTAATTCATGAGGCAATCCAACTCTCTTGATGAGAATTTTAAATATCCTTTCGTAAAGTGTAAATGCCAGGAGTCCATAGGATAGAACTATGGCTGTCAAAATGGAATCACAGAGCTAAAACTGGGAAGTGTAAAAGTTCCCTAGGTCTCTCTTTATCATAAAGTACTAAAAAGCTAATTTGAATTCTTCATTCAGTTCTGAAGCAGTACGAGACAAACACTGCTGCATTTAATACCTGGTTAACTTGTTATGCATTGTTATGCTTAATGGGGACAATTAGCACAATGGGGTCTAGCACAGTGGTGGCAATCATGGAGAGCACATATGATGCAGAGGGGAGGGCCTCAGTGACTCTTCCCTTCCTAGACTCATCTAAATCCAAAGTTCAAAGAAAAGTAAGTCTGGGGGCGGGGGGAAACAACAATATAAATTTTGGCCAACAATGATATTAGGAGATGAGTTTTGGCTTTCCAATGTTGTTTTCGGACCATGCTTCCTCAAAAAACATTCATAAGTTGTTCAGAAACTGACCAGAATGGTTGTCCCAAATGGTGATAGTATGGCCCACGCAGGATTCAAAAATGGTCATCCATCCCATGGTAGCTTGTGTGGGGAGAACAATCCCGTAACACATTTCAGCTACTGATGCTTACTAAACTTTGAGCAAGAGATTCCACCACCGCCAACAAAAATTGTTATACATCTGCAAGTTCATTAACTGAGAGTACATTACATGCAGTCATTTACAATTCATGCTGTGTTGTGTGTTGAATCAGAACAGCCACACAAATAATTTCACTACAAGTGAAATGCAAAACAACTATAGAGGCAGTTTCTGCTCAAATGGTATGCCTGTGGAACTCTGAGGGAAGCAAAAAATAAATAAATAAAAAAAAATAAAAAAATAAAAAAAAGATATTTGATGATACTATCACATTTTTGTCTGAGTAATCCTGTATGTATTCAGGTTGCACTGGAGTTTGTTTAAAGTGAAATATAAAATCTACCTGGCAGTATCATCCCTGAGGTCAGATATTTGAGGATTTAAAACTTCTCAAGGGGTACAATGTGCAACAACTGTCTTTCCTTGATTGAATCCATTTTTGGCAACTTGGAAAAGATGTCTGTGTTCTCACATAGGAATCCAATCCACCATTTTGGAATTACTCCAACACCTGTCCTATGAAATATCAATCCTTTCTTACAAATCTGCTCTCAGATACAAATAGGCATATTTCACAGTTCTTTGAAACCAGACAAAATAACAGAGGTTTGTCTGTTGAATATGATTGCATTTCTTCTCTTGGGAACAACTACAAAAGGAAAGAGAAAGGATGTGCTTGAGTTCACAGAAGGAGAAAAAGAAGGAGATAACTAATTTTGCCTTGCTCCTGTTGGTGTATAGGACACTCTTGGTTGGAAATACACAATGTGACTTGCATTCTTTCTTTTTCTTTTTTTCCATCTGTTTGTTGCATGCATTCTCTCCTGGGCTTATTTCTCTTGCCGGCAGTAAATCAGGCAATGGATTGAAAGAATGTCTGGAAGGATTGCTGGAGTAGTCAGCCTTAAACAGCTTCATCATGCCAGTTCAGCAAGGTCAACTCTGCCATAATGAACAGAGTGCTTACGAAGTCAAAGTTTCTGCTCTAATTTTACACATAAAAGCTCATCCTCTTCTGCACACCTTTCTTTGTGGAAATATAGTGCAGAAAAAGGTATGTCATCTAACATTTTTACAGAATGATGTTTTGTTTTTGTTTTGCTGTGGTCACTGCAGTTTATTAATTGGGCAGTTGATTTACAAATCACAGGTCCAGTTTGTCAATAGAAGTAGGATGGGTTTACTTCTGCTTGCAAACCACAATCTGAAGATGCATAATACAACAATGATTCACAAGCTAAGTAGGCTTGAGACTGGCCTGTGCTAAGATCGGACAACACTGCCACCAAATCTCATATTTCTATATCCACTCCCCTCTAATATTTGCATTTTTGTATTCAGTTCCTCTGCTGCATGCACACTTGTATGCATTTTTAAGTAGTTGAAAATTGTGTTGAAACATTTGGAGAGGCACAGAATCAGAAGGGCAATAGTGTCCTTTTGTACATCTTCATTTGGTAAAAATGGATGGGATCAATACATTAAAAAGGTAGACCAAACAAAAGTCTTTCCCATCCCTATCCAAAGAGGACCATTGACAAAAAGTACAGTGGATAAGAACTCTGATTCAATAGAAAGAAACCCTACAGAGGTGAGGGCCTTGTTTAAGAAAAGTTGAGATACCTTTCACTAGTGAAGAAACTAGAGGGTGCCCAAAGTGTTTGGACACCCACTCTTTCCCCTCCTCCTCCTTCTCTGGATGAATTTTTATTGGAAAAGAAAATTAACCTCAGATCAGTGACAGAGGGCAACAGCTTAGAACAGTATGTGCCATAGACAAAGCTGTGATAATAAATTACACACAATATCCTGCTGTTTTTGAAAGAGCACTTAACCAAAGCCCCAGTTCTTGAAGTGGTGGGTTGTAGTGTAGTCTCCAAACTTGATACATGCTCCAGATGCCCTAATGTGACCCTCAATACACTAAAACCTCTTTCATGAGCTATATGGTACATGTGGCTCAATTTCGGTTTCCCTTGGCCTGTTTTAGGCTTGGAGGGAGGGGAAAAAGGCAAAACAGTGAGTGTTAAATATGACGTTGACAATAAAGAGATCAGAGGGAAAAGTAAAGCTAAACAAAAACATTCATCAGATTAACTTTCTATTTGTAATAATGATGGCAAAAAAGAAAAAAAGATAAAAGAAAAGGGAAAAAGAAAAAGAAAAAGAAAAAGAAAGAAAAAAAGGGGAAAGGAAAGATAAAATAAAACTTGTAATTAATTTGTCTTCTCCAGATTATCTTTCCCTTTCTTTCTTTCTTTCTCTCTCTCTCTCCTCTTTCTGGTCCCTGTATTATATGTCCTAAACATCTGTCTTTGGGTTTATCTATCTAGAAAGCACTTTTGACAGAATCTTCCAGCTCTTTACGGTTCTGTGCCGTAGACTCTGCTGGAACTAAGGCCTGACTCTGTTAGTGGCTAGACTAGATGTGTTAAATCAGTTGAAACTCGGTATGTCAGCACTTATATAAGTTCTATTGATTCAATGGATTTACTGTTGTTGGAATCAAAACTGGATTTAGGATATAGTATTATTCAGTTGCTGTTGGAATTCACTGTGAGCAAATGTAAAGGAGAAGTAAGTTGTTCAACATTAAAATTAATTAGAACCTTTTAAATAAAAAAGTTGATAGTGATGACTTAATCTACAAGCAATCAATTTTTGATTAATCATAATTAATTATGTCAAAATAAGACAGAAGATTGCCAGGGGAAATTGTTACTGTAAAAAAAATGAATAAAAATGAAATTTTGAACTAGAACAAAAAGTGAATCCCTTAAGCACTTGGCAAAACTAAAACATGGCCCCACCACAGTTGACCACAAGTGGTATTTGTAATAAACTGTTATCATAGTCAGATTCTTGTGTGACTACTACACTAATATTGACAGCTCTACTTTTTCCAACTGTGCATAAGGAAGCATCCAGCACCTCCTTACATCAGCGATTAACTCAATAGCAAAATGGCTGCTGTATGGCACCAACAAGTTACCAGGCCATACACTCCTCTTCCATGATATGGTTTAATTGGCAAAACATATATTTAATTGACATGAAATATAAATTTTATCCTGCTATGATTCTGAGCTTACTGGGAAAGAAGAAATTGGCTGCATACGTGTGTTGCAAAAACTAGGTCAGGACAAAACCTCAGAGCATGGCTAGGTTATAGACAGAGAAACTCTCAGGCAATGGATTTACTCATGCCCCTCAGCAACTCAGCCTTTAGGAACAATAACACCCAAAAACTACGTCAATAGAAGGCTTAATTGTCGTCAATCTTCTCCCTTCATCCAGCAAAATCTCTTCTTTGTCCCCTTATGTGTTAAGGAGCTATCTCAATCTCCATCAGTCTCTTTGTTACCTAATGCTAAGGCCATTAACTAATCCTAGACCTCAGTCTCCACTCCCCAGATTCTATTGTTTACTCTGCCAATAAGCCATTAACACCTTCTTCCTCAGGGCAGAAAAAGAGTATTTAAACCCTGGTTTTCTGCCTGACAGCTTGTAGTATTTTTGGTGTACTGACCATCACTCTGATGCTCTAATTCCTGATTTGTACTACCATTGGACTCATAGGCCATTTCCGCATGGGGAGAGGGAATCGCCCCGTGCCGCTACTTACTGGACTTCCTGGCTCCCCGGTCCAGTCTGCGCTGCTCCAGAGCAGTGCGTGCTTGTCGCTCTACACTGCTCCAGGGACGAAAATGGTGGCTTCCGGTTGGTCGAGGGTCTCGACCAACCACTGAAGTTCACCCAGCCTAAAGCCCACCCCAGATAGATTGCAGGCTCGCACTGGTGCAAGCCTGCAAATCTGTACCGGAGAGCGGGCTCGGAATGGTGCGCTCTGTGTTTTTGAAAGGCCGCTTTAAACAGGTCTTTCAAAAGCAGTCTTTCAAAAGCACACTTGACGACCACTTGGGGTCGTTCCAGAGCGGGTTGAGGTGTGGATCTATGTTAAGTAGGTCTGACCCAGTCCGCTCCCAGGTGCAGATGTCCTCCCTGGAGGATGCTCTGCACCGTTTCTATTAGCCCATGTGGAAATGGCCATAGTCTAAGCCACATTGCCTCATCTCTTCTCTGCTGGATTAGTAAATATCACCTACTTCATCCTAAAATCACACTATCTAAACGTTTCCTCCCTTTTCTTTCAGTTAGCCTGTGTCATTGTGAGACTGTTTGGATCTTCTGTGTTTGATTGCAATTTCCCAAATAAAACAAATATGATTACCTTTTGGATCTCTGGCTGGTTCTTCCCTGCACTAGTACTAGTATACATTGGTGTAAAAAATCTTGTAAGGTTATCCCTCCCCTCACAGGCCTCCTCTTTTGAGCTAATATTCCCCTGCTTTTCACAGAGGCACTAGACTCATGGGTGAACCCCTGAGTCACCCACATTTTGGTGCAACACAGGCACAGTTCCATCCTTGATCCAAACCAATATGAACTGGCCTTGGACTGTACTGAGAAATCTGCTTCACACTGCCACAAGGCTGATTATCTCCATCCTCCCTCTCTTGGAGTCAGAACTTTACATATGTCTGTGGGCAGACTTTAAACTTCACTATCTGAGTCCATGTCTCAGAAAAAAAAAGTCTCATTTTTTTCAATATCTTTTAATGACCATTAAGTTGCATTTTTTCCCCTGATAGAACAACCCACGCCTTTTCTAACCAGCATTTCAAGAAGAATGGTTCTAGAGATATCCAAACCATAGGTATTTCTAAACCAGCCGCAGCAAGCAACATTTTGATGAGATTGTTGTGAAATAGGAGCTCATTTTCACTGAAGACTGATGACATAAGTAAACCTATACCGTGCCTTATTGATTTGTCTGTAATTAGGGCAATTATCTCTATAATGTGTTTCCAGAGAAAGAAGCAACAAGGCAATCCAGCAACATGTGTCATAGGATATCCTCTTCCCCAATTTCCCCCCATCACTGAGGAGATATAGAACATATCTACAATACACAATTATAGCACTTTAGTACCAATTTAAACGTCATGAATCCATTTGCTGGAATCCTGGGAATTGTAGTTTCACAAGTAGTTTGAATTTGATGCCAGAGAGCTCTGCTACTGTATTATAGGAAACTGTAATGGAATTATGCAGAGAATTGTAAGTGCCTCAACAAAATATAAATCTTAGAATTTTATAGGATAGAGACATAACGGATCAAGTAGAGTGTAAGGGTTGTCACTGTGCAATATGATTGCACTCCTGGACTTATTAAAATAGAATATTTTTCATTGAATAAAGATGCCATCTTTCAAAGGCTTTTGACAAGTTTTCTGTTGTTTGTGTGGACATGGGTGGGTGATCTTGGGACCTACTGAAGGTGATACTGCCATCTCTCTCCCAAGGCCTTAAACCTTCCCAGACGTAACATAATAATCATCAATTAAAAAACAAAACAAAACAAAACAGAAACATGACCTCTAAAAATAAAACTCTGACTCAAAAACAGATAAGATAAACTAAAGAAAGGAACACTTCTGTTTTAGATTGATATATTTTACATTCAGTTTCCTCTGTATTGTTCTGGCTGAGCAGCTATAAATTGTCATGTTTGTAAGTTTGTTTTCACTGAAGAGATTTAGAATGCAAAGGAAAGCAAGCCAAGAGGCACGATTGTGAAAATATTTACAGAAAAAAATCAATAGAACAAATTCACTGGAATATGCTGTTGTTTATTACTTACCATTCTGTAATTGAAAATAATCATAATGGAATTAAGCCAAAAGTTCATGGCTGTTAAAAGCGCTGAGACATAACAGGCAGATAATACAGTAATGAGGTTGTGCACTCAAAATGCTTACATTGATGATGGAAGAAGTAATCTACTGATCCAATGGCAAATGGTTTCAAATATCACCTTTAGTTGTAAGTTCAAACTTGCTAATGATAGTGTTTCATCTTCTGTGTCGTCTATCATAAATTGTACTATGAAGACATAATTTTGCAGCTCAAAGTTATGTTCATCTAATGGGCACAAATGATCCTAACAAAAGACTCCCCTCTTCAGTCTCATCTTGATGTATTCACATTCCAAGTAGTTTATATAGGAACTAATAATATACAATTATAATAATGGCACTTTATCTGTGCAGTATCATTGATGTACATGACATTATACAGATTTTCACAAATAGAACAGACAGGCTTACTCAATTGAAATGTCAGTAGTAGAGAGTTGGTACTTTGGATGAGGACTATCAGAAGCAAGAGGCTCTTTTACATCACATAATTATTGCGTCAGGATGCCACTTTAACTTACAGTCTATAGAATCTTGGGATCTGTAGTTTGGTGACACATTTCATTTCTGTGACTGAGAATTATAAATACTCCTCTCTAAACTGAAAATCCCAGAGTCACAGAGGATCTTACCATGGAAGTCAAACTGGAATAATTGCACTGTAATTGGGTACTTTGCAGGGGCCTTCCCTGTTATAACCATTCTTTGCAACTAAGACTGTCTGCTTGCACTCAGGGTGTTTAATCAGTTCTACATCCCTAAGTAACCTTTACAGTTGCACCTACCTAGTGCTTAAAAACTCCTCCAAGAACAAACTGAAAAGAAGTATTCCTTTTTTGGTGGGGGGTATGACATCTCTATCCCAACAGCCTGAATACTTAGGCTCTTTCTACACCCTACCTTTGTCCTGATGGTGTCCAGTGATGATGGCAGCAGCAGCTCTCCTGGGAGGGGAGTGTGGTAGAGCACTCCCCTCCACACTGGCTGCCTCTGGGATCCAGGAAGTGTGATGATCATGCCTCTTCTAGCTGCAGTGCAGCGGAGTACTGTGCCAGGCTGTGCTGGGGCAGGAACTACAGCCATTGTATTTGCAAGATCTCTTCAGGGAAGGTAAATGCAGGCACATGGTGGAAGGGTGGCGCAATCACCAGTCATTGATGGAGAAAACCCATCAATATTTTGATGTGTGATTGTGCCTCTTGGGTATGGGAGAAGGATGAGAACAGGACAACGTCATGCATAAGCTTTGTTCCAGTCCCATCCTTCTCCTGTCCCTATGACAAGTTGGGTGCATTAAGCAGAAAGGTCCTCAAATGTAATAAGCAAAAAACCAATATTCCACGGTTTGATTTGTCCCATTTTTCCTTCTTATATAGACCATATTCTTCATTTCTGCATAATACTTCATTATTGACCATTTGGACTGTTACTACATCTACCTAGCTGAGTAAATAATTTTCAAAATGTTGGGAAAACTTCTAAAGTACTGTTAGCTTTTTAAAATAATGTACAAGGAAGAGAGGTGATTACATGTGCATATGTACACACACACACTCACACACACAAATACACATGCATAAATACATAGGGAAGAGCTTTCCATACTGTGTGTCATGACACGTTAGTGTCAGCTGCAGTGTGTAGGTGTGTTGCACAGATGTAACGGGTGAAAAGACTGCCTCTCCCACTGACCTAGGTAAGGGGGATGTCTCTGCTGATGTCACCATTGCCACCCTGCACCAAGTGAGACCCCAGTGAGGACAGCAGTGGCAGTGGGCCAGGCTCAGGTGGAGGGGCTGTCTTCACTTACTGAATTACTTACTGAAATATTGTATCACAAAATGGTGCATGTCTAAAAAATGTGTCACCAACATGAAAAATTTGGAAAATTCTGACATAGGGGGAAGGTGGTCTACTATGCCCAAAGCCTCAACAGAAAGCTTAAAAAGAGTCAGGAAAGCTCATTTAGCAAGCTTGGTGATTTCCTCAGATTTGGCAACCAGTGTGTAGCTACTAGATTAAGGACTCACATCAGAACTCTCAAATTTGAGCCTTCTATTTGTCTTCATGCCCTGACCTTTAAGGCCAGAAGAAATGTGGAATTGGCATGTCCACTGCATAAAAGGAAGATATAAGTTCATGCACACAAGTCCTGAGAATCCAGATCAAAATGGATTTGCATCTGGCCCTCAGAACATGTTCTTGATGTCTGAATATTCAACATAAAAAGTGCTCTCAGAAATTTCACGTTTTCAAAAAGATTGAAATCCAGTTCTGTGCTATCCTTCTTTTCTGTGCACTGCCTGCCCCGCCTTTAGAAATGTGCCAGATATTTCCTCTGAAAAGAACCAGAGGGAACCCCCCCAATTTGTAGGTGGATATACATTTTTTCAACAACTCTGTTTATGAAGACAGATGCAAATAATTCTCAGCAGTCTTTGTCATCCTTGACTGCTTCTTTGCCTCAGTTTTCTCACAGAAGGATCGAAATACCCAACCTGGGGTGTGGGGAGCAGGTGACAAGGTGGGGGGAATGCAGCACAGAATAAGTAGAGAAATACTACAGGAATATCTGGCTAAACTAGAAGAATTCAAGTCCCCAGGGACAGATGAATTACATCCGAGATTATTAAAAGAGCTGGCAGAAGTCATTTCTGAACCACTTGCAATAATCTCTGAGAACTCTTGGAGAACAGGAGAAATCCCAGCAGACTGGAGGGGGGCAAATGTCATCCCCATCTTCAAGAAGGGGAAAAAAGAGGACTCTAATAATTATTTCCCAGTCAGACTGACATCAATTCCAGGAAAGATCCTAGAGCAGATCATTAAACAGTCAGTTTGTAATTACTTAGAAAGCAATGCCGTAATCACTAAAAGCCAGCATGGATTTCTCAGAAATAAGTCATGCCAGATGAATCTTACCTCTTTTTATGATAGGGTTACAAGTTTGAGAGATGAAGGGAATGCTGTAGATGTAGCATATCTTGACCTTAGTAAGGCCTTTGTCAAAGTTCCCCATGACATTCTTGCAAAGAAGCTAGTAAAATGTGGGCTAGACAGGGTTACTGTTAGTTGGGTTTGTAATTGGTTGACCGACCAAGCCGAAAGGGTGATCACCAATGGCTGCTTTTCATCCTGGAGAGAAGTGACTAGTGGAGTGCCACAGGGTTCTGTCCTGGGCCCAGTGCTATTCAACATCTTCATCAATGACTTGGATGAAGGAGTGGAGGGCATGCTGATCAAATTTGCAGATGATACCAAATTGGGAGGGGTTGCTAATACACCAGAGGACAGGATAAAATTTCAAAACAACCCTGACAGATTAGAGAGCTGGGCCAAAGCTAACAAAATGAATTTCAACAGAGAGAAATGTAATGTCCTGCACTTAGGCAGAAAAAATGGAATGCACAAATATAGGATGGGGGATATATGGCTGGATAGCAGTATGTGTGAAAGGGATCTAGGAATCTTGGCAGATCACAAGCTGAACATGACTCAGCAGTGTGATGTGGCAGCCAAGAAAGCCAATGTGATTCTTGGTTGCATCAATAAGAGTATGGTGTCTAGATCAAGGGAGGTAGTAGTACCACTCTATTCTGCATTGGTCAGACCTCATCTGGAATACTGTGTCCAGTTCTGGGCATCTCAATTCAAGAAGAATGTCGACAAGCTGGGATGTGTCCAGAGGAGGGTGACCAAAATGGTGAAGGGTTGGAAGCCATGCCCTATGAAGAACGCTTTAGGGAGCTGGGTATGTTTAGTCTGCAAAAGGGAAGGAGAAGAGGAGACATGATAGCCATGTTTAAATATTTGAAGGGATGTCATGCTGAGGAGGGAGTGGGCTTGTTCTCTGCCATTCCAGAGACTAGGACAAGGAGCAATGGATTGAAGCTGCAAGAAAGGAGATTCCAGTTTAACCTCAGAAAGAACTTCCTGACAGTCAGAGCTGTCTGGCAGTGGAATATGCTGCCTCGGAGTGAGATGGACTCTCCTACTTCGGAAGTTTTTAAGCAGAGGCTGAATGGCCATCTGTTGGGAATCCTTTGATGAGTGTTCCTGCGTGGTAGGGGGTTGGACTGGAGGGCCCCTGGGGTCTTTTCCAACTCTATGATTCTATGATTCAATGATTCTTTTTCACCTTGAATGTACAATAGATCTGTGAATGATCTGGCAAGCGTTCTGCTTCTAATATATTTAATGTATTCTTATGGGAGGGTTTGAACCTTTTGCTAGTCTCTTGAATAATGTTCTTATCATCTGTTAATGCATTTCTATATTCACCTATTTTAATCTGTTATCTATTAGCTTTTCATATTGTTTGGATTACATTTCCATCTAACTTTTTTGTATTATTTAAACTGGCAGCCATTCACTTACACAAAATAAACTCGGACACTGTTATTGCTAACAATTTTCATATAGGAAGAATGGTTTGTTTGTTTTTCCTCTCCCCTTCCCTTTGACACTGAGGTCATTATAAAAAGGACAATGTGATTTACTCATTTTTATTTCAAATTTGCATTACTAACAGGAATGTCTGATTCAATCTGCCACATAATAAGGTAATCCAGAGTTATAACAGACCTTCTCATGTAAGACTGAATTAATATCATGGGCAGGTGGCAGAGAAAATACATATAAATCAGGCAGGAGAGCAGGCAGGCTAGAAAAAAAGAGAGAGAAGGTTCTTGACTGCCAGCTTGACAGTGTTACCCTAAGAGGTGGGGGACCTGAGGGTCCACCTGCAATATCAATGTCTCCTTAGGAATGGGAAGAGTTATAGCTAAAAGGAGGCCTCTGAGAGGAGAGTAACCATAAGATCTTTTCACTTGTGTATACCAGTACTAACTGCACAGAGGTCTCCAGTTAAAAATTAAACAGTGTATTTTATTGGAAATCAGCAAACACAGAAGAAATCTCTCAAGAACCATACAAGGCTATCGGAAAATAAAGCAAGAAACGGAGGATATAGCTAAATTGGCTGGAAAGGATGATAGTTACTGGTCAATTCCCAGGCCACAAAGCTAGCAACCTAAACCAAATGGCCTCTAGCATATGTCTTTTAGGATGCAAACAGAAGACTAAGTTATTGCTGGTGTGGAATAGGACAAGAATGGATCTTTTCAGATATTTCCAGGTGGAAACATCTCTAAAGGGTATATATGCCTGTGTTATGGACCTTCTGAGTATTCTGCTATCCAGGAAGTATATCAACCTGAATGTACCATTGTCTAGCATGGCATTCAGTCTTGTGACTGGTACCAGAATAATAATGAGGGGATAGAAGTGATTAAGCACAGTGTCCCATACAACATTTTTTTTCATTAATAGAGTTTTGTACATCCAAGTACAGTGGGGATTTTATATCCATTATGGTAGCCCGCAACACAGATTAGTTGGTATGAGGTAAGCTCAGTTCCAACTATACACAGTCTACCTCATCTCCTGGCTAACCTACAGGAAGAATACGGTTTCTCCCTCATTTCTTATAAAACTAAACCCCTTTTCACACAAAACATAATTTGTTTCTGTACTGTGCTTCTCTCAATAGCTATGACATCAAGAGAAAGACAAATATAATATTTAACAGGGATGCATATCTTTATTCTTGCTCCAGAGAAAGGAAGTTAACTATCCTACAGAGAGCTGCCAGGTCATGGGGCTATGTCCTGGACCATTTTGGGAAGTAGCGCAAACATACTTGGGAGGATCCCCAGGATTTATTACACATCTACAATCTTCAAAACTGCTGAGTTCAGTGTTAAACATGAGAGTTTATCACTCTCATAGCTCCCTAGAAGTTGCTCCAGTGATGGAACTGCTTCTTCAAATTGAATTGAATTAATATTTCCCCTCCATGTACCCTAAAACTTGCTCTAAAGAACTCCATAATCCTATAGATCAGTTTTCTAGGTGACATGGAGAGCTACACAGGACACAGAAGGAAAACAAAGTTCTGTTGTTTTAGTGGATAACTTCTATTATTAGGTTATATTCAGGCTTATATATGGACATGCATTACTTTTACTAAATTATAATAATAAAAAAACCCAACATTGTATAGAATAGGAAATAAGTGGGGGCAGTACAATTAATATAGATGGTTCCATATGTATCATGGTTGAGACTGCTTCTGGCAGAAAAGTTTCAAAACTGTTTTCAAAGGATATTTTTGATGCAGTACATATTCTGAGCAAAATTTGCATGTGGTGCCTTGGCACAGAAAACATGATTGTCAAGTAAGAAAATATAATTTTCTGTGCATAAAATGCTGTTTCCTACACAGAAAATGTTGTAGTTGGGAAGTTATTCCACACAAAATTATTTTGTGGTTGTTTTGTGCATAAAAACAATGTGTTACATGCATGAAATAGCATTTTATGAACAGAAATTAATATTAATATACATAAGACCCAAGTTCTGCTGAAGTAATTCTGTTTCCTAGGCAGAAACTACTGCTTTCAGCACACAAACACCACATGATAGTTTTGTGTGAAATGAGTCCCAAACTATGAAGATTCATGTTCATCTGTGATTGTCCGCACAAGGGTCCAAGTCCTCAAGACACACTTTTTAATTATATTTGAGTATTTCCAATAATAGTATGATTTGCAACAGCATATAAGGATGCATATCATCTCCATTATGCTTTAAATACCATGAGATAACAACTAACTTTGCACCTTTCACTCATAAACTAGGCCTCATTCTTTTCTCATCCCATAATGCATTTGCAAAATGACCTATTTCCTTCATTATTTTTGTGGTTCTCATGCATAAATATTCTCCCCTTCAGTGGCAGTTCTGCATCTTTCTGACTTTACAAATCCTCCTGAGTTTTAATTAGGTTAGAAAACTAAGGCACATCAAGAAACTTCTGCTTCAAAAGCAGCAGGTTTTCTCAACAGGGTTGCTCAGGTCTATTTAAAACATTGCTATACAATCCTATTTACTAAAGATGTCATAAATATTCCTTGTTTTTTAAGGAGCAATGTTTGGTTGCAGCAGGATCCTGGTAGCAGAAATAAAGCTGATTGACAAAGTTCTTCTTCCAGTTAAAATAAAATAAAATAAAACAAAGTGTTTAAAATTCCAAATGATGAAGTACTTTAGAACTGTTATTTGGTGTAATTATTTAATTTCTTCTAGCATCTGATATTAATTAAACTCAGAAATTTAACAATACATTTTAATCCCTAGCACACAGAATTCTCAGATCTCTGTGAAAATAGCTCAGCATTCTATCCATTATATCATGTCAGCACTACTTAACTAGGAAATGATGTCTGCGGTTACAAAACTTCCAAGAAAGAACTAAGGCAAGAATTTTTATTTGTTATATCCAAGTAAAGTAACTTATATCGTTTTGATATCTCTCATAATTTGTCCTTGTTCTACCTCTAGTCTATGAGCAGAGGCAGAACACTGGGACATTGCTTTTAAAAAGAACATTGGAGTATTACTTTTATAAAGTAATTATTTTCATTGCTAATTAAAAAATCTAGATCAGACCATTTCCTCTATTGTTACAAAGGTTTTTAAAAGGAGCAGATGCTTTTGCTCATTGTAATGGCTTCCATTAATCATGGAAGGGAGGAGTCTGTTTTCGGTAATATGAAAAGCCCCTCCCCTATTTTTCACTGCCAAATACTGTTTCTATATTTCTGGCAGGGAACCCCAGAGGGGGTCATGGCTATGTCATGGAATGAGAGTGCTCTAGCCACTGCAGGAATTGTTGCTGACAGCCAGCCAGTTACAGTTCCTGTGGTAGAAAGAATAAATCACTCTGGACTGTAGCAGCACTCTAGATTGCTCTCATCAAGCAATTAGTAGTCATATAATATACATACAATGTAGAAGGATCCAGTTTAGAGCTATTGCATTTTGTCAACTAGAGCACTGTGATGCTCTAGCTACTATGGTATGTATCTTTGGCTAGTTGCTAGTGGTGCCTATGGCATCACAGATGTAGTCCAACCTTATGTAGTGACACAGGAAGCACACATGACAGCAGTAGGGAAAAATGTTTTGAAAAAGCAGGAGAAGGAGGAGGGAGGGAGTGACTCCCATGGCAATACTCCTCCAAAGATCAAAGAAGTAACTCAAAGAAAATTTCCAGAGGAAGATCGTAGCTTTATAACATCTCCTCTCATGAATCTATGAAAGTAATTGGTTAAAAGTAACCTTGTTATTTGTAACAAATAACTTCTAAGCTGTGAATAAGAGAAGCAGGAACTAATCCTGTAAGATAAGATATTCTGCCATAAAGCAGTAGCGCTGAAAAAGGCAGTAAGATATAAAAGTTGCAGTGCTATGTGTGTTACAGCTTTTGAATGAGAAATGTTTAAAGGAATTCTCAAAAGAATGCTGAGAAATTCAGAGAGTATAAATTCTTGGTGGAGACACTCAGGAAAAAAAAAAAGATATAACCTTTTACTGGATAGTCCCAGAGGTTTTGATAAAAATATGTGATAAACCCTTTGGAGAGAGCAAGAGATCTGTTCAAAATATTGAAGGAAGAGTCCCCAAAGGAGCTATTTAATGTGTGAGAAGTTAGGAAGAAATAATGGGCCTTTCCACGCTACTCTGGTTATTGTGCTATTATTCCACTTTCAACCTCCTATGGAATCCTGGGCTTTGCAGTTTAGGGAGGGGCATTTAGAGTTCCCAGCCAGAGAACTCTTTGGCCTCAGTAAACTACAAACCCCTGAATTCCATAGGATGTTGTAAGTACAATAATAGCACTATAAAAATGTAGTGGAGAAAAATCCAATAATAATATAAGATATGTTAATAAAACAACTACAACGTTTGATAATATTTCTTGGAATTACTTATTTTAAGTATTGGAGAGAAGGGACTTTGCTGAAAATATTATTCAACCAAGAAAGACAATCTACTCAGTTAAAAGGCCCAGATGTTAATAAATGGTAATGCAACAAGACTGATTGAAATACAAAGCGGGACCTGACAAGATTGTTCTCTTTCACCTTTACTATTTATTTTGGTGACTGAGACCCTATTCAGAAACATCAGATAAGACCAAAGAATCTATGGTGTGCGTGAGAGAGAAAGACAAAGAACAGTAGAAGTGGAGAGCTTATGTGTATGATCGTGTGTTAATGATACAAAACCCACTAGGCTCAATGCTCTTTGGGGGAAAGAAATGATATTTGGGACATGATCTAGGTTGTGAGAAAATAAAATTGCTGGTTAAAAATAGGACTTCAGTTGACAAGGAACTAATTTCTTCCAATTTTAAAGTAGTAAAAGGGGAAGTAAATATCTGGGAGTTACAATCACGAAGAACAACAGTTCATTATTTCAAAATAACTATGAAAAAGTCTGGAAAGAAATTAAAAGATATCATAGAAATGGGGAAAATTAAATTTGTCCTTTTTGGGTAGAATTGCATTAATAAAAGCAAAAGTTTTGCCAAGGCTTTTATTTCTTTTTCAGAGAATCTCAGTTACAAGAAAAGGATTACCTTTTGTGCAATGGCAGAAAGTGTTTTCCACATTTGTTTGGCAGGCAAGAAACCAAGTATAAATGTTTTTAACACTGTATGATGCTAAGGAAAGAGGTGGTTTGGGAGTCCTTGACGTTAAAATGTATTGCAAGACCTGTTGTTTGGGATGGTTGAAGGAATGGATATTGCTTAGAGATGTGAGACTTTTGGAACTTGATGGTAAGTTAAGATTTGGTTGGCCAGGTTGTCTTTGGTATGATAAAGGCAAAGTACATATGGAATTTAAAAATCATTGTATTAGAAATGCTGTTCTACATGTTTCACATATGCATAAACAGAGATCTTTTTTCCCCTGCAGTAATATTGGCCACTTCACTGCAGGAAGCCTTTTATTTTTACATTGAAAATGGGTTAAAAATTGGAAACGGTTGCTTTATGATTATCCTTTGTAGTTTGAACAATACAACTGAAGTTTAAATAAAGAAAGATGGTTCTTAAGGAAGGAAAAAATGGTGTAAAGATCTTAAGGGCAGATTTAATCATATTTAATATTTAAATATTTAATCAAGATAAGAGAAATGCAGCCACAGAGGTTAGGAACATTGCATTTTATTTGAAGTTGTGTAACAGTGATGACCATGTAATTTAAAAAGTGAATAAATGGCTTTTGAAACTGGGGATAAAAAATGAACCTGTAAAAGAGAACATGATAAGATGAGCCCAAAAGTTATAATGTCCACAAGGGTGTATGGGGAAATGTTGTCCAAAGATATAAATTTTACTTAGTAAAATACCTGGAAAAAAAAACCTGATGATGCATAGATGTTATCTACTGTTTCAGGCCAATGTTGGGTATGTTAAGATAAGAAGGGCTCATTTTTGAATATATGGTGGAGTAGTAAGCAGGTGAAAAGTTATTGGTCTAACATTTGTATGGCCATTTCTGCAATATACAGTTAAAGTGCTATTATTCCACTTTCAGAATTTTGGGGTTTGTAATTTACTGAGGTCAGAGAGCTCTCTGGCTGAAAATTCAAAGTGTCCCTCCCTAAACTGCAAACCTCAGGATTCCATAGGATGTTGAAAGTGGAATGATACCACCATCTCAATGTAGGACAGAATTGGCCTATGTTAATCCAATCAAACTAACAAATAAAATAAGGGTAGATTTGTAATATTTTCAGATTTTTTGAGGGAACAGGCATTATGGACAAAGAACTGGAGAGGAAATGTGAATTTCTATTCTGATATATGATAAAAGCAGCAAATGTATAGTTTGCTCAAACTTGAACATGGACTGAAACAGTGATGATGGAAGAATGGATTGTTAAAGTGTCTGAATAAACTCACATGGCCAAATTAACGTGGCTTCAAAAGGATAAGTCTATTGAAGACTTTTAACAGATTGAAAAACATTTATGGATTTTTGAGCAATAAGAAATTTAATGTTGTAATAATATTTGATTATGATTAGTAATTTTAGTAGGATTATTCAGTTGGATCTGTAATGGTAGAATTATTTTTTAATTTTTACTTCTCTTTCATTGTAGTCAGGATTCGAAGGGGGGCAGAGCCTTACAGTATATTAGTTATATAAAGTTTTCTCTCCCTTTCTTCTTTCTAATCTTTAATGTATATTACTTTGATTGTAAATTGTATTGTCCATGTTAAAAATTAGTATGGGGGGAGAGAGACATGCTCCCTTTGTGTGCAGCCCAAAATTAGTCTGTGAGCTGATGTGTTATGGTGATTTCACCATTGACTATGACCCTGGAGATCAGGGTTCAGTTGCCCGCTTGGCCATGTAAACACACTGGATGACCTTGGGTGGATCACATACTCTCATCTCCAGAAAACCCCATGATATCTTTACCCTAGAGTCACCATAAGTCAGAAATGAATTGAAGGCACACAACAACAATATTAACAAATTAGTCTAATCCTACCTTATTTTTTTATGAACCTGTCTAATGACATTCTCCATACAATACTTGTATGCACAAGGATAACAGCACATAGTCTGCAAGAATCAAGGCTGATAATGTAAGAATGACTGTCAAGGCTGGATGGTAAGCAAAACATAACCATAAATGAAAAAAAATAAATAAATCCCAGATTAGTTCAATCTTTTTTTCTTTTTTTTTTGAGAACTTCCTATTTTGAGTTGCTATTAATGTTTGTTGAAATAATGTTGTTCAGTGTACATAAAGGTTTCTACTTAGGTCAGATATCCAAGAGTTTCTGGGAATGTAGAATGAAGAGATTTTAATTTCCCAGGAAGTGCAATGAACAAGATTTTGCATGACCTTGCCTGAGACCCACAAAATAATTTGCACAAACAGTCATGCTGGGTCATGGAACTATCCATCTTTCACTGGTATGAGATGCCACTTTCATGGAAATATTGTAATGTTCATGGAACTGTCTAAAGATGGTGGTGGTGATGATGATGATGATGATGATGATGATGGTGATTTTGTTCATTCCCCCCCCCACTTTTATCCCAATAATGGGACCTTAGGCAGCTAACAACATATTTAGAAACAACACTGATTAAAAACCATACAAAAACTTTGATAAAATTATAAATATAAAAGTTTTTTAAAAAGCAAATAAAAAACTTATAAAGTTAAAACATTAAACAATTTTTTTTTTAAAAAAAGTACAATTCATTAAAAGATAATACAAACCATAACACAAGTAAGCACATCATTAAATTCCCATCCCATTTAGTTTTCAAAAGCCTGGTAGGACAAGAATGTTTTCACTTGCTGATAAAAGGATATGAAGGGGGTAACCATTCCAGCCTCCCTAGACAAGGAGTTTCAAAGCATCCACTGAGAAGGTCCTCTCCCTTGTTCACGTCAAATAAGACTGAGAAAATAGTGGGACAGAGACGAGAGCCTTTCCAGAATATCCTAGAGCTCTAATGGGCTCATGAAGGGAAATATGGTCCTTCAAATAGCCTGGATCCAAGACATACAAGCTTTTATAATTCATCAATGCTTTGAATTGTGCCTGGAGGCAGACCAGAAGCCAATGGAGTTGTTAAAACAAGGGAGTTGTATACTCCCTGTAGCCAAACACTTGTAGGATTAACACCTCTGGCTTTCTATTAAAGGCAAAAAATAATTCTATATCCAGCCTATTAAAGGGTTAAGATGAAGTTAGTTTCTATTCCCTTTCTGAGAAGGAAAAAAAAAACACTTCCTTCTAGAACTTCTTAAATTATTAGAATTGTTGATTTTATCTCTTTATCACTTCTGCTTACAGCAGCTTTTTACTAAAGATGACTCATAATCCCTGAGAAACATTAGGGTAATGCAATGGATATTTCCAGTGGCACTCTGCATGGGATAGAACTCAACAGTGCAAGAAGCAAATTAACTGAAATGATAAAAAGAAAAGTTATCTAGAAATGTATTAGAATAATGTCTAACTAGAATAGAATTCTTATGAAAATATAACTCCTTCTTTTTGTCTAATCTTTAACCACCTACTCCTTTCTTTTAGTAATGTTATATTATGATGAAGGTATAGATGATATGAATAAAATCTTTCAAAATTATATATAATATCTGGATTTTTTTCGTTAATTAAAAGTCCATGTTTCCTGAAATCTATCAGTTAAATCCACCTGTCCCCATCAGAGTGGAACTACTGAATTGATGGCAGTTTGGAAAATCATCAGTTATATAAATTCCATTACTTAAATGGATCAACTCTAGTTGAGAAGAATAATTGCATTTGGCATTCAATAAATACATGAATAACATAGCCTATGCATTCACATGTACATAACTGAAGTAGCAATGAGCATGGATATTTCCCTTTCATAACTGATTACTGGTAAAAGTTTAGTTAGCATAAGAATAAGGTCTAATTCTATGGCATCACGTATACCTTTCTTTTTCATTCCATTGCAATGGTTCATTGTTAGCCAGTATTTTTTTTTTTTTTAATGTGGTTAATGGTCTACTGGGGCTAGGCTCTGAAAAACAATGTCCTAATGTTGGCAGCAGAACACCTTTTCACTTGCTCAGTTACAAAACCAGTAAAATGTGCAAGCACCTGAAAAAGGCCATACTTTCCAAAGTGAAATGGATCACCATTTATGGTCCATTGAGACCCATCAAAGAAAACTATCCAGGAAGATCTGAAGACTTATCTGTTTTATTTGGCCTTCCTTGACTGTGTCTTACTGGACTGTTCTTTCTTTTTAGATTAAACTGCATTTTAGGCTTCCATAACGTCTCAGCTGCATGGTTTTATTGCTTTTGTTTGTCGTATTGAATAAATGTTTAATCATCTGAAATATTATCATATAAGCGAATTTGTGTGCTTTTCTGCCTGGAAACATTTTGAATAAGTATAGTAAAGATATACGAGTGCTGCACTTATGCTTGTTTTGTTTCCTTCAGCATAATAACGAACTCAAAACAGAACATTGTCAACAAGCTGGGCATATATAGATTGGACTGACTGAATCTCTCTATAGAGAAGTTGGTCTGGAGTGCAAAGCATACAAAGAGTCACATTTAACACTCCAAACTAGTAAAGAAAGTATTGGTCAGATGGTAGTCAGTTCAAATATTACATTATAAATATTACAAATGGCACAAATGTATATAATAGGGCAAATGATTGTGAACATTGGTGCTATTATGAAGAAAAATATTTCAAGGAGAGTGCAAGAAGCAGCAGGATGCCAGTGACTTTGGTCAGAGGTCTTTTGTGCCTCATAAAAATCACCACAGATCCCTGAATACATCTAATTAGGAGAACACACTTATTGTCAATAGGACACCCCAAGCACACCTCATCTTGTCTGATTTCAAAAGTTAAGCAGAGTTAGCCGTGGTTTATACCTGGATGTGGAGACCACCAGGGAAGGATAGTAAAACCCAGGTAAACCTAAGAAAGAACTTTGCCTAAATCCTGATATGAAATGTCATGCCAGCCAATTCAAATTAACTATGCCAGGCTGGAGGGACTTTATGGTTTAACTTAGGCCATTTCCGCTCGGGGCAAGGGAATTGCCCCATGTCGCTACTTACTGGACTTTTCGGCTCCCCGGTCTGGTCCATGCCGCTCCAGAGCAGTGTGTGCTCGTCGATACGCACTGCTCCGCCGTCCCAAATGGCAGCTTCTGGTTCATCGAGGGTCTTGACCAACCGCTGAAGCTCACCAGCCTAAAGCCCGCCCCCAGCAGATCGCAGGCTTGCATTGGGGTGAGCCTGTGAATCTGCATAAGGGAGAAGGCTCGAAGTGGCACGCTCTGTTCTTTTGAAAGACCTGATTTTTCCAGTCTTTCGAAAGCACGCTGGATCACCACTTGGGGTTGTTCCGGAGCAGGCTGAGGTGCGGATCTACATTAAGTAGGTCCGACCCTGTCCACTCCCAGGTGCAGACCTCCTCCTTGGAGGACGGACTGCACCGTTTTAAAAACCCCATGTGGAAATGGCCTTAGTGTAAGGCAGATTGCCCACAAGACTGCATCATGATCCAGGTCCTGTGGAAAACTTTTCAAGATATATATTATGTTTAACATTTTTTGGATCATGCTGTTGCACATTAAGTATCACGTCTAAAATTAAATATCAACTCAAGTAGAAGTGAGTGCATTCAGGCATTCTACAATAAATGAGTAGGCATAAACATGTATTTTATAATCCCTTTTGACATTACATGAGCAGAATGAGAACTGATAGAGCAGAGGCCATCTCAGAGAGTCCAGGGGCCATTTTTTACCTCTGCCAAAACTTGGAGAGCTAAACCATACAACAGCCCTATAGCAAAATGGCCAAAAAATGTATAAGACATGTAGCTATAATGATATAACCCACAAAGCCCACTGTAAAAGTCAAGCAGCCAAAAGAATGCTGTGGTTTTGGGGACAGGGCATTGAAGGATGATACATCCATTCTCTTCCCACTATTTATTGGTTCTGTGGGGTCTTGTTAGAGCTTCTTGTTGCTCTGCAGCTTTTTACCAGAAGGGGGCTAGATGCATTCTCCTTCAGCACCCTCCTCACCAGTGTGATGAAACTCCTTCAGTTAGTGAGTCTTCCTAGCTTGTGGGAGGATGTTTGAAGTCTTGTTAATAGTGCTATAATCATAACAGTGAACAGCAAAATGTACAAGATTGAAACAGGGTGCCAATTGATCTGTTTGTCTGTCTGTGGACCTATTGCCATGAAAATGGCCAGTCTTGCTGTTAGAAATCTTAAGGAGTCATACCCCACTATTTAAAAGCTATTTTTTGAGACTCAAAAGCTTGTTTTGAGACTATTTTTTTAAAAAAGGGAGTGACTTTCCATTGTATTGTAATTCCCATGCACTCCATTACAGATGGAAAGAGATTATAAGCTTCAAAAAAGAATCCGTCTCCAAGCTCTGATAGAATCTTAGGCATGATATAGTTTCAAAATGAATTTACCCCAATATGAAAATATTTTTTCCTCTGCCTATTTTTTCATGGAAGCTAATGTGCAAGCATTTTCCCCCCTAAAGTATACTATTGGTTTAGTTGTAATATTATGCTTTTATTGCAAATCTATAAACAAATAAACAAACAAAAAACCCTATATCACTGGACTACTATGGAATATGTATTGCATCAAAAATGTGTTTAATCATAGATTGCTTATCTTAGTAGAATTTATCTTCATCCAGAATTTTTTGTAGCCTAAAAATTTCCCTCTTATAAGACAGTAAAGGAATGAGTAGGACATGATCACAAATCTATCTACCTAGTTACTTATCTACCCACCTATCTTCCATTATGTTTGAAGGTAAAATGGCAAACTGAATGTTGCTAAATCAAACCGATATAAATGCAGCAATAAACATGTATATATGTATATATGGATCAACATTTAATTTATCGCAGTCACAATCATCCAGTTTCCCAGAGTCCTTATTAGCCTCTGGTTTGGAGGCTCATTTGCCATCTAGGACAGTAGCCTAATCACATGCATTAATTTCAGGTGAATTGCCTAAAGCATCTAGAAAAATGAGGTGCTAGCAGTGAGACACTTTGTTGAATCTGTCAACAAATGTTGGCATTCCTTCCTGGCTGCAGTTCATTGTTTATCAAATAATCACTTCTTGTAATAGAGGAGCAGAGTGTAACATGCTCTTTGCTAATTTTCCAGTCCTTGAACATCTGATTCTTAAGTAGAATGAACAGGAAATACTTATGAGCTCCATGACAGTGTAGTTTGGTTCCAATTATGTTTTTAATGAAACTAGAGTGTAATCCAACTGTGACTGGTTATGGTGGCACAGGTTTGATTCAACCATGTCCTTCTTATTTCACCTCATTTGGCTTGGTTTCCATGACCAGGTATCAATATCTAGAGCTGAGGATGTAGTCCCATATTACAGGGGATGAGAATTTGGAACAGATTGGTTTTCAGCTTTCTCCCTTCAGTGTTTAAGAGGTGTTGACAGATTTACAATCCAAATAACCTTAGATATTGAAAAATGTTTATTCTCTCCTATTTATTATCCAAATGCTCCAGCAGAATAAAGGAGTGAAAAATGAGTATGCACCAGTCTTCTGAGAATGTTTGTAGCTGACCAAAATTGGTTAAAGCTAGTTAGATTTTCTGCAGGAGAAGCTGCCAATTTCCAAAAGAAAATCAATGCCATGTGAATGATTTACATAGAAACTAACTGCTGAATACCAACAAGCAGCTGAATATCTGCCAATGTGTCTGCTTATTGTTCCATTGTACAAGAGACTGTGCGTTCCTTATGTTAGTATATCAGTGAATAAAGTGGTATACCGATGGCAATGGCACATAGTTACACGTCATCTAATAATGCACTTCTCTATGACTGGAAACCTGTTGATGAAATCCCACAATACTGTTGATGAAACCTCATTCAATCAATTGATGATTGGTGAATCAACACATAGGTAAACAAAATTGATTCAATGGTTCTACTAATGGCCATTTCCACACGGGGTGAGGGAATCGCCCCGTGATGCTACTCACTGGACTTTTGGGATCCCTAGTCCTGTCCACGCTTCTCCAGCACAGTGTGTGGCCGCTGCTCTGCACTGCTCTGGGGATGAAAATGGCAGCTTCCGGAGCGGGCTGGGGTGCAGATCTAGTTAAGTAGGTCCGACCCAGTCCACTCCCAGGTGCAGATGTCCTTCCTGGAGGACGCTCTGCCCCATATTAAAAACCCAGCGTGGAAATGGCCATTGTCTCTAACAATGTGATTTCGGTCCATGTGAAATGCATACACTTGTAGAACACCACTTACATAACCAGGAAGTGAATATACCCATTGCCAAAATAATTTTTTAAAATAGTGTCATACCAACAGTATTCTAGCATGACTCTTTGAGTTGCCCACTGGTTTGTCTAGGAAAAAGAACTGTAACTTAAAAAAGAAAAGTTTTAATTCAACGGAACGAAATGTGGCGACATAGTAATCCAGTCATAGGGGAAAATGCTCACCAAACTCCTGACAGGCAGCTTTGGTTGGTTGGGAACTAACCACTAATAAATGTGTTTTTCCCCTCCCAAAACAAAACAACAACAACAACAAAAACTGTAGCATCCTCATCAACAACAACAACGTTCTGACTCAGATACAGTCAGTTGAGTGCCAGTTCATCCCTTTTTCTATATAATATTCTTGTGAAATATGTCTGCTTGTCTTCCCCAAACACATTAATTTGTATGATTTTTAATGAAATTTTTGTGTGAGTCTCACAACAGAGACTCATATAATCTCATTTAAAGGAAGATAGCTTTAGATTTGTTGTTTCTTTCATGAAAAAATAAATAAGCAAATATTTACCTTTCTACAATCAAAATAAGATGCAAAGGAGATCTGGAGGGAGGAAGAGTACCAGTTATTTAAACAAAAGGTTCAATGAGAAAAATCAAATGAATCTTATCTCTCAACAAAGCCAGTAGAGTGGACCCTGCTTCTACTATTCTTCCCAACTGTAGAAAGCTGAAAGTGCAGCAGCAACTGTTGAGAAACAGTCAAATGAACTTGGGGTGAAACTCTTTGCTAATTTTCTTCTGGAAAGAAGCAATGAGTAATTTGAACCATTTTCTCCTCAGTGCAAGAAAGCCTTTGAAACTGCACAGTTTTCAAAAAGTATTCACAGTTCATGACTTATTGTGTGCAAAATAAGTTCTGAATATTCTATATAATTTTATTTTGCACAGAAAATACAATTTTCTGTACAGGAAGTAATCTTTCTGCAGTAATTTTGCACAAAATAGGCACATGGTGTTTTTTGCATGGAAAATTATATTTGTGTCCAGAAATATGATTTTTGTACCCCACCAAAACATGCTGTTTCATGTGTGGAAAAAATGTTGTTTGCTGTGCAAAAATACCACAAGTGGATCTTGCACATGATACATTTCAAACTGTGAAGTTTCTCACCAGTCTAAGAGTCTTTTCATCAAGGCTTCCCAAAATTCAAGAAACACATTTTTTCAACTATTTTTGAAGTGTTTTCAAATATTCTTTCCATTCCACCTACCTTGCAGTACAAACCTTTCTCAAATATGTGTTTCTGTAGGGAAGATTCAACACAAGCCTTTTCTATCAGTCGAAACCACCTTCTTTGGGCAAAAATGAACTTTTTTCTACCAGTTTACTTCAGAGATCAGCTGAAAGAGCAATCTGATAGTGTAACTGCTGTACTGGTTAAGATTTAATAGCAGAAGAACCAAAAAAAAAAAAAGGGAGGAGGGGTAAGAATTACACCTGATCCAAACAAGTTCTAGCGCAAGTGTTATAACAAAGTTGAACTAGGCTAAAGGTAGCCCTATGAAATTTCTAGCATCCCTAGCCTGGTAGAGGGTTAGATTTAGCACAAATGTATTTGGTCTAGGGTCAGTTCAGTTGGTCTTTTGACACCTTGGCTGGCCCGGGCTGTCTTCATAAAAGATTTCCATTTTTTTTCTCATCCGAATTCCCTTATCCCCAAGTTTGGACTTTTGCACAGGGGATGACCTAAACTTCTTTCTTAAGACTTTAGCACTGTGGGAACAAGGAAATGAATTCTTCTTTCAGGCTTTTTCAAATCAGATATTCACAGTCTTGGGACTTTTCTTAAGGGTCGTGTTACTCTGATTTCTGGGGGTCCCGTGAGGGACACCTAAATGCGCTCCAAATTACAAAGTTGGGAATTGGTCAAAAGAGCACAAGCTAGCAATACGAGAGGCAGGGCAACGTAGCGAGATCTTTTACCCGGCATCTACGGGGTCAGGCCGAGTAAAGGAGCAAACAGATGTAACTAATAATAATTGTTTTTATTGATATACAGTCAAACACGTGTATGCAACACACTCACACAGAGAACTATAGAAATAAAGGTAGGAGTGGTATAGAGGGTTTTTAAGAGGAAGTTTGGTATGGGAAATACTGCACCTGTCCTGAAGCCTGGAAAGTCTGAAGAAAAGGGTCCGTAGAAGTAGAGATCTCAGCCCAAGAAGCTGAGGAGAAAGCTCACTGAACGAAGCAACAGCAAGGCAAGATGGAAGCCAAGAGCGATCCGAGCGATCCAAAGAAGTGCTCAAAGTCAGGGGTTCTTATAGGGGAAAATGTGGCCTCAGGCTAGTTGGTTCTCAGGGATAACAATGAGTTTTGGGCTGGAGACAAAGCCTCCGAAAGGTCAGTATTTTACATGATTGAGTTAAGACCGAATTGTCAA
Source organism: Iguana delicatissima (assembly GCA_948472985.1). NCBI lineage: Eukaryota > Metazoa > Chordata > Lepidosauria > Squamata > Iguanidae > Iguana > Iguana delicatissima. The sequence continues at coordinate 143,694 of CAOKZL010000597.1, read as the reverse complement.
AAGAGTAGCCAGTATGCAAACGCAGAGTGCTTGGCGATTGAGTATTCGGCTCATCAAGCTGGCTGCTCGGGGTAGGGAGTTCTTTGTAGGTAGTGTGCATACATAATGTGGTACTTACCTTAAGTCTCTTGAAGTGGCAGTCTGGCTATTTCTGGCCTGCCTGTATTAGTTTGGAATATTTCAGCGATTAATGACCGAGCTGGTATCGCAAGCACATGGGGAGGAATGGGTAAAGAAGGCCAAATTATTGATATCAAATGATATCTAATATCCGCAGGCTTGGGCTAGGAAACTACGGTAACAGTAATGATGTAGGGTACTCCCTTCTGACCACCTCAGAGTGAAGCTGAATGGGATGGAAGCAAACAGCACAACCTTCTGGCTCAGAGCAGGGCCAAGCTTGCTCTTAACTGTTACGCTAAGATGAGGATACAAGACAGATTCTATATCTGCCAGGTGCCACAGAATTGAGATTTTGTATTGCATATCAGCCCTGTCAATAAAGCTGTGGTCCCAAATTTACCCATGGATCTCACTGCAGCATTATGAATATGGGGACAACTAAAAGGTGGGATAACCACACTTAAAATAAACCCCAAAATTCTCCCAGATAAACCAGTCCAAACTCAGATGGAAGGGAAAGTATTGTCAGCTGTAACATAGGAGAACTCAAAGGACTGGAATTGGGGAAATGCTCCTAGAAATCATGTTGAAAATCTGGGAAATTTTACTGTCTTGTTTTGCTTCTCCCAGAAAACCCCAATCCTTCTGGTCAGAGAATATGCTGATTGTGAAATTCTAGAAGTTATTATCCGAAAAGTAATTTTTATAAGCTCTCTTATACAGCCTAAAGAAAAGAAACTCTTTTTTTAATGTCCTTGGTGAGACAGTTTACTGTCATTCACAATAGAAGCCATGTATTGTTTCTTTCTACCTGTCTGCTCCAGTCCTCCAAGCTTCCTCAAGAGAAGCAAAGCAATATTTGGACCAGAATTGCATTGTGTCTCTGTGTGACTCCATTTGCTAGATGCTGTGAACAAGTAGGCTCCGGTGGCCAGTGTCAACGCCTCATCCAATCATCATACACAGTTCCAATAAAAGCCGATTACTATCTTTGTGACCTTGGATAAGTTTTAACCTTTCTCTCTCTGTTCTTTCTGCTGCTCAGCTGTAAAATTAAGTCAAACTGAGACCTCAGAGGGAAACAGATGCTGCATTAAGCAGCATTTTTCCAGGGTAAATAAATTATAGGATAAAATAATAATTAATTAATAGTTAGCAGTCAGTGTGCAGCAATTAGGCTGTCAGAGCTATTAGCCCTGTACCTAAACAAAATCCATTTTCATTAGGGATGCTAATGTACTTGAGCTGAAAAATATCCCTGCACATTTAAACTGTTTTCCCTAGTGGTAAATATAAATAAAAATAAAATCCTAACTTTTGTTCTCAGAATGTGTTTGACTGTCCATCCAAAATATTCGTCTAGGTTTTTTCTCTTTTAAAAAGTGCCTCTGACACAGTTGTAATTATGCAATGTTGTCATTATGTAAACACTACATGCCATATGCTGTCTTTCAGCTTGCGTGATTTATATGCCATGTAGGGATGTGTGAGAAGTTAGTTTCATTTTCTATTTGATAATGTAGAAAATCTAGTTTGGCAAACATTCTATGGATATTAGTTAAGTTTCCCAACCATGCCTAATAATTCTTTGTCAGATTTTACTTCTAAAGACAACACTACTCAGTTTCACTCATAGATTGCTATTGAAGGCTGCTAGGAACTAGAATATGAATCCTGCTATGATCTAGCATGGTGTCACAGTTCAGCATCAGACTATGACTCTGGAGACCAGGGTTTAAATCTCTGCTCAGATATGAAAACCCACTGGATGACTTTGAGCAATTCACACTCTCTCAGCCTCAGAGGAAAGCAAAAGTAAGTCCTACTGTGAACAAATCTTTCCAAGAAAACCCTGTCATAGGTTCACCTTAAAGCTGGAAACGATTTGAGGGCATCCAACAACAAAAACAGTGAACATGATGCAGACTTGTGTAGGAATGTTGTCTCATGTGTTTCTATAAGGGGAAATCTTACATGAGCAATGTATGCTAATGGAGAAGACTTGCTGCTGATTACAGTGATGGAAGTCAGTCTCAATGGGATTAATAATGTGATGAGACTAACTTGATTTACACCTTGTTGTTTTGTCTTGGGAGTCTGTTGTTATCAAGTATTTCTTCCCTTTGGCCTAAAGGCTGATTTCCATCCACTTTTTGAAAGAGGATGATGGATGGAAATGCATTTTTCCTAAGCTCCTGGAGTATAGCAATAATAAATCAACCAAACATGCATTAAAAGAGCCTTCCCTTGATTCTGAATCAATTTGTTGCTTCAAAACCCCTGTAATCCACCCTTATTTATGTTTGTTTCTTCATTAATGCTCCAGTATTCTTTGCTCGTAGAGATATATTTAGTATCTTCCTGAAGAACAGGCATTAGGCACAATATTATAATGCAAGGCAAAGTTAGAGTTCTGAACCCACTCAGCTGCCTACAAACATCTGTCGTGGAACAGATCAGTGGGGAAATAATAAAAGGCAGAAACAATACAGATAAGAGTAGTTAAATTTCTCAGGAACAGTTGGCTGCTCATCTCTAAGAAAGCAAACATAAGGAACACAAATAGGCCATCTTGAACCAGTCAAACCGTTTCTTCATTTCACTTCCCATTGTCTATTCTGGAAGCAGCTATCTGGCATATGAGGCAAACACACACATATCCCCCTGCCATGATCTCACATATAATCTCTTTAAAACAGATAAAAAGGACATTGAATCAACCTAGGAACCTCGCATGCAAAACAGGTATTCCACCCTTGAACATACATAGGAAGCAGTGTTACATCAGTTCATGTTGTAGTGTCTATCTCAATGATTATCTGTTATGACTGTCGGCTTCCACATAATGTAGGGCAGTATATTCACTCTAGCTCTTAGTCTTAACTTTGAAGGAACTATCCAAGACACTGAATCATATCTCTAGAACAGATTCATTACCTTGGATAACTCCTTTAATACCTGGAATGGATTTGCCACCCCACTGACTTTAGAATCATCACCCAACTGTTAGCCTATATTTTCTACTCTGGTTGGCAGTGACTCTCAAAGTTCTCACCCCAAAAAAAATCCCCTCATCTGTTTCCTTTTCAGTGGAGATGCTAGGATCTGAATCTGGGGGGTACTGCATGAAAGACAATGCCACCCTACTGAATTAAAGCCCCCAAACTATCCTATTTTTCTACTTGTGCTGAACCTGCCTGGAATAGGATTTGTTTATTTATTTATTTAAAAAAACATCACTGTGTAACTTACAAGGTATTTTCAAACCCCAATAAGAAGTTTGATTTATTGCAAGGTATATAAATGCCCTGTATTCAAAGGAATAGTTGTCTGTGCAGAATGAAGTGTGTTTCATCCAAATACCCAGAAACATAAGACAGAAATATTATGCTGTTTGTGTTTATTGCCATCAAATATTTGGCCCACTAAACAATGCTACCAAAGATCTCAATGGCTGAATTTATGCTGCCTGTTAAAGACAATATTCTAAAACACTCTATCTCCTTTGTGCATTTTTTCCACTGTTGGCCAGCATCTGAAATACTCTTTGTTTCAATGAAATATATTCCTTTCAGTGGCCACAGATTGATTCTTTCTAGCTACAGCAGCTTAACTGCATTAACTATAGAGGAGGGATGGCTTAAGTCATCATCGGGCAAAAGTTTACTAGGATCACAGGGCTGAAAGTATGGGATTAGTTTTCTTAATACAGCTTAATCGTTTGTCTGTAATTGTCAAATGCACTTGGACAAAACCTTGCAACCACTTGGGCACTTGTCTGCTGTTAATTCTAATGGAAGTTGCTTGAAAACACTCAGGAGTTACAAAGGGTGCAATCAACCAACCACTGTTCCTGTACAGTCTTTCCCCAAGCCTATTTTATTATTTTATTGTGGCTTTTGTAAGAAAAAAAAGCATAGTAGATTGTGCTTCATGGCACATGTTGGCTCTTAGATCTCATATTTCTGAATGCATGACCCTATGTTAGTACTCAGTTTGGTTTCTCACAATGGCAGAAATAATCTTATTGTCACTTGGTAGGTGGAGACTTTTTTTCCCAACCTAAGAATGCAGTTCTGATTTTCACAGCAAGGTCAGCTCAAGACATTTTGTTCTTTCAGGGAGAGCAGCAAATTGTACTGATATTTCCCACAGAACATAGGCCATTTCTGCACTGGGATTTTAAAGTGGTGCAGAGTGACATCCAACGGAGGTCTTCTGCACCGTAGAGTGGACTGGAGTGGACTACTTTCTGTAGTTCCACACCTCAGTCCAGTTCTGCGTGACCAGAACTGTTCGCGCAGCATGGTTTTTAAAAACCTCTTTTTTGAGGTTTTTAAAAGCACGGAGCGTGCAACGCTGTGTAGGTCCGTCGCCCGGCTCCAGAGCAGATTTGCAGGCGCGTGCAAGTGTATGCCTGCAGATCTTCCAGGGGCGGGCTTTCGGCTGGTGAGTTTCTCCGGTTGGTGGAGAGCCTCCACCTACCGGAAGCCGCCATTTGGGACGCCGAAGAGCTGTGGAGCAATGAACTCGCGTTGCTGCTCTTCGCGATGGACTCACCCAGACAAAGGAAAAATCCGTTGAGCTCCATTTACGGTTGTTTCCCCTCGAAGTCTGGAAAGGGCCAGAGTTTATCCCCCCACCATGTACACACACAAAGTCCCACTGTGCCTACAGTAAACACTTGGCACAGAGGACTAGAGTGGGAGATAAAGAACATATTTCTGCAGGTTCTCCTGAGGACATCACCTTCTTTTTCATCTTCTATATGCTGCCTTTTGATGAAACTTTGGCCATACTCCCTGAGGCAACATTTCATTTTGTCTAAAAGTAGAGCTGAACCTATTTTTTTTTTACTAATTTCTTTGCTACCACTCAAAACTAGAGAGGAAAACATAGACACAGAAGTTACAGGGCATTTTTTAATTTTTTAAAAATTTTTAAAATTTTTATTTTTATTTTTTTTGAGGTGTAGGGCTATGGTACTGGTGGTAAGGTACATACCAGCAGCTGAAAGAAAGCTAGTGCATGAAGGACAAAATGAGGGGGAGGTACACTTAGCAGAGCTTTACACTTCACCAAACTAATAACAAGATCTTGGCCATTTTTTTCTAGAAAAAATACTTCATTGTCTGCCTTTCTGAAAGCTTTTGAGATTAAAGTAGAATCTGTATGATGACATATTCTGAACATATGCTGAACATGCTTTGGTTTATTCTTCATACAGCTCAGCCCCTGGAATGCCAAACTACTGTTTGTTTTGTTTTTTTTAAAGTAAAGTAGTGGTTTTTAAGGTTAGTTAGTTATTTAATTTTACAGCTCTCCTTTCTTCTGACATGGGACCCAAAGCAGCTTACAATAACTTAAAACAAAATGCAGCCTAAAATTTTATTTTATAAAAGTTAAAAAGCAATGAAATAATTTTAGCAATTCTGTTTTAAAAAGCACATGGTTATAAATAGTTTTTTTTTGGCAGATGTCACTAGTGTCCAGGCGGGTTTTTCACTTTCACGAAATATGATGTAGAGAAAAACACACCAACAGCCTGGCATCATACAAGCCAGCTTCCTATATCCCTAAAATAGTGATTTAAAATAATTCTTCAGAATTTCTTCTGTTCTTTCTTTTTGAAGTATTTTATATATTGCAGAAAGTAGTAAAGAAGCAGAATCATAACTATTAGGGAACAACAACAAAAACAAAAAACAGAAAATTATCTGTCAAAAGACACTTTATGGCTACACTTATCACCCTAATTAATAAATGTTCTGAAAGTTCACACAGCCATTTGAGAGAATGAAGGTTCATGTTGCCCACATATTCAGCCAAGATTGAGGTTTGCAGGTATGGGTAATATGTGTTTCTCTGCAGGTATTAAAAGCTTTTCTAGACTTCAATTTATCCCTACCCCATCCTTGTTTTATTTATACATGATCCATTTATTCTGCTGTAATATGAAAGATCTGGTCAAACCAGTATGAGATATCTCTGGATTCTTTCTTCCAATGTTAAATGTATTTGTTACACCACATTGCCATTTCCATATGTTGCGCTGTTCCTTGTTCAGAAATACTCATCTTGTTAGCCATAGTAATTTTAATATGAGCCAAGGTAGATGTCATGCAGATCTTCTGACGTTCATGATCCCCTTTCACCCCACCCCACCCCATAACATGGAAGGGGGATATTTTGATTTGGGACTTGGATAAAGTATCCTTCTCATATGTCCTAGTTACAATCCAGCTTAGGTCTTCTTATTTTAGGTTTTTATGAAAATAAGTTATGCATGCCAGGGTGAAATATGTGAAAAATGTACAATCTTGTTGGAGCCTTTATAATAGGAATTATAGCTCAGCAGCTTTGTAGTTTATGAGCATTCCTCTTGAAATACAAACAATTCACTGCCCAGAATATTTCTGTGTGGGAGAATCCCAGAGCTCATACACAGGCCCTTGCAACATTATCTATCCCATCTTTTACTTGATTGCTGTAATCATGTCATGAGATGATGCCAAGAAGTAAGGATCATGAAAATCCAGTGTAGCGTAGAGGCTTGAGCATCACCCTTGGATTCCAGAAGATCTGGATTCAAATCCCTGCTCAGTTGTGGAAACTCTCCGGGTTAACTTGGACAAATCATACTCTCTCAGCCCAAGAAGAAAACCATAGCAAAACTCAACTGAAGAATAAAACCCTAAGATAGAGGTGCTATGACTTGGAATTGATTTTGAGGGCACAGAATAACAAAAAAAATCTTATAGTTAAGCTTCTATGTTTATCCCGGGACAACTGGAAATGAAATTCTCTTATCCAGGTTTTATCTCAGTGTATCCCATTCAAATCTTTGTGTCAATCTATGTTCTTCATGAGTTGTTATCCAAGAACAAACCAAATTATTAAGACAGTTTTGACTAGATCTGAATTCAGATGAAATCATCCTATGGGAGGAAATATTTGCACATGCATTTTGATAATAAATTGTGATATGAAGCATGAATCATCTCAGGATCACTTCTTGGCATTTTTTTTTTCTAGATAAAAAGTTAAAATTCAAGTGAGAAAAAGTGAAACAAACAGATTTTCCTATTTTTAGTGGCAGAAAGAATTTATATATGTAGTCATGTATAAGGATGCATGATCTTCAAAAGAGAGAAAAATAAGCTGGACTCATGTGCATACAATAATATATGCAAGGCCCTTGTGTCAGAAATTATTTAAATTGTAATAAGCGCACATACTTCCAAAATACAAAGGAAGCAGTTTGACTTGCCAGATATATAATAGCCAAAAGATGTTCTTCCATGTTGTATTCCTTTTAGTTGGAATTCTAGAGCTTTTAAAGTTTCTCATTGAAATGGATGGAACTGACGGTATATGAAATTGAGCTGAATGCATCCCAAATTTTGAACTGGGGTAAAGGAGATAGATTTGGGTTATAAACAGGATGGGCTTCATTATGTCTAGACATGTAAGAATCATCAGAACCTTTACAGTTGGCTATATACTTTTCTTTTTGATTTAAACTGCATATTATTATTCCTTTGGGGACCCATCATACCTTCCTTCTGTTTATTGTGTAGACTGAGACAGAATGAATACTCAGTCATGACTCAGAAACATCGTAGCATTTAATATGAAAATCATTTTTGGGGGGGAGGGAAGAATACTTGAACCTTAAAAGCTACAGTTGAACATGCTGTATAAATGATGTATAAATCAATGAACACAGTAAGATTAATCCTAATATGGTAGAACAGAATCAATAGTTATTACATTAACAGAAATTAAAGTTATGGTTAATTACAAGAAATACAACATAGTGCTATGGGCAGATTAATTAAATAATTATCCGTTTTAAAATCTATATTTTCAGAATATCCTGACACTTTAATTTACTATCACGGTCCTTTCCAAGTAGCTATGTGTGTGAAGAGAGGAGGGTAGTTTGACTTGCAAAAGCTGGTGAATCAAGAGTGATCTTTAGAATTTGGCAAATTTCTTTGAGGATATCTCCCTGATTATAAGGAGAAGTGCACATATGCAGAGAGTTATGTTGGAGAAGTGGCAATGAACATGTGAAAAGCAGATCTTGTTGCTGTACTGTAGCCTCATCTATACACATACCTTCTACCTCTCTAATTCCTGAAAATGGTCTCCATTCCATCTCTCTTTTGTACATGCCTCTATATTGAATGTAGGAATGTTATTTTTAAAAATATTTATATTCCATTCCATATCCATACCCATACATCTCTGTACGTGGTACAAACAAAAAAACTGGGTGTGTATTAAAATAATTGCAATGCTATATGAGCCAGGCTGGTGTAGTGGTTTGAGCATTGGTCTATGACCTTGGAAATGAGCATTGTTCTATGACCTTGGAGATGATGTAGGAGACCTTGGACACATCATACACTCTCAGCCCCCGAAAATCTTATGATATGCTCACCTTCGGGTCACTATAAGTTGGAAATGACTTCAAGACATACAACAACAACAACACCACAATCATTTAGAAAAGAAACTATTTTAGGTTAGAAACATTTTAAAAATAGAAAAATGTGTACAATATAAACTAAAACACAAATTCATGACTATCAATTTTTGATTATGGCCCCTCAAAAGTTTTGACGAAGAGTCAAACACACCAAAATGCAGTCAACATCATCATCAATCAGTTATTCAGAGGAAGGCCATTCCACTGCTGAGATAACACTGCAGAGAGGACTTTTTGTCTCCCTATTTTAATTCCAGAGGTGAAAAACAAAAGAGCCTTACTCCTAACTCAGCATACTTTAATGACTGGATACTATACTAATGTATCAAGAGAGGTGTTCCATCAAATGTTGAAATCCCAGGCTATGAGCGTGTAAAAGAAATTATAGAATGCAAGATTTCATAACACCTACTTGATCATATTGATTTTTCCATTCCCTGTATTCATGAAAACAATCTTGCTTATCAGCCAGATGCAATCTTCTACTACTACCACGTCCTATCTCTCTTATTCTTTATCCAGACTGTATATCATGTTGCTTGATGATTGCTATCTCTCCTGTTATTTATGCTGCCCATTCTAATCATAGGTGATATAGCCTAAGATGTACATAAAAATCAAAACCAACTGAAACTGCCCTATCATTTCAAAAGTAACACAGTGTCATTTGTAATATGTTAACAGCAGAAAAAAAATCTATATGTAGCCCATTAAAAGGTCTCCAAACACTACACTGTGCTTAGTGGGTCACCATTACTTCTCAGATTTTAACCTCCATTATAGCAAATGCTTTAGAAGTGCTTTGTCCTCAGAATGGTTCCATCATTTTCTTCCATCAAGAAATTCCCTTTATTGTGCGTTCCATTACATCAGGTGTGTGGACATGCTTAGTTCACAATGGAAAATTTTTAAAGATAGATAGATAGATAGATAGATAGATAGATAGATAGATAGAGGGGGAATAAGCATGCATTGGAAAAGAGAGACTGTCAGAAATATTGAGAGTACAATTGTCTGCCAATTAGTGGACAGCAAATACAGAACATAAGGCAAAGCCCAGTCATAGTTAAATGGTTTCAGGTCCTACAGATATTAAGGGAAGAACTTTAAGCAAATGCTTAACTTTACCGTTGAAACCAATGAAGCTCTTACATTCTTAGAAAAGAGAGAATGTTCACAACCATAGTATCACTATAAGTCTTTATGAGGCACTGATGATAATTTCATCCATTAGAAAATGTCATCCATCAATCCAGTAGTCTCTGTTGCAAGGTACTGCCTCATGAGAGGAAATATGCTTCCTATGCCAATTAGATGTCCATTGTCCCCACAGATTCCCAGTAATAATTCTGCTTGATCTAGCTTGTGGGGCAGAAGGCTGGACAAAAGGAGGAGCAAGCTTGGACTCTCCAGTGAATTCTCATCCATAGCGGCAAGGATCTCGGTGAAAAAGGATAATTTTCTTCATTATAATGTAGTAACCTGAACCAGATCAGTTTTAGAGACTATTGCACTAGCAATGCTCGAAATTAATATTAGAGATGCTGTAATTTGAGATGAAAAACATGTGCAGCTGCTGCTCCCAACAATATGGCAGTATGATCACAAAAGTCAAATTTGGTAGTTCTGCTAAGTTGTTGAAGAGAATGTTTCTTACTTGAAAAAACAAATCCAGTGGAAATGGTATCACTATTGAAATGGATTCATGAAATGCAAGCCCCACACATATAAGGTTTCTTTGCTCAGGTGGCGATGTGCATACATGTCAGTGTGTACAAGCACCCAATTTGCCTCTTCCATTTTTCTGGGTATAAACTCTGATCCTATGTCTTTGGATCATCATCTTATGTAGGGAGGAGGATCTTAGATCAACATCCCTTTGCCACCTTTTCATTTCTGCACTCAATCTTCATAGTAGACAGCTGATGGGACATGGCTCAATGAAGCACAAACAAAGGTTGTCAACTATTATACTCACTGCTGCTCCTGTGACTTTAACCACAGTTTGTCCTTTAGATATTGACTGAAATCATACATCTTGCTTGTATAGTGTAGATCAGTGGTTCTCAACCTGTGGGTCCCCAGATGTTCATGGACTTCAGCTCCCAGAAGCCCTGAGCATTGACCATAGTGGCTGGGGCTTCTGGGAGCTGAAGTCCACGAACATCTGGGGACCCACAGGTTGAGAACCACTGGTGTAGATCTATATGCACAATGGTTGCATAACCCTGTCCTTCTGCTGAACACTGCCATTATGCAATTTATATATATAATATATGACAATGTGCTTGTTTATTGTCTGACTGTGCAACATGGAAGGCACAGTGAATGAGATGTTACACCGAAGGTACTGACAGATAGTCACACACCATTCAAGAATGTACAGCTCTGTGGCTCAAATTCTGTTGGTTAGTCCCAACTATACCCAAGTGTTAGTTAGAACCAATAAGAAAATTTAAGTTCAGGTGAAATCAGTTCAACGTTTTTTTTAAGGTCCTTAGCAAGTAGGTCTAACAACACTGACTTTGCCTGGAATTATTTTTTGACTCATCCTCTACAAAACAAACCCTTCCTTCTTTTCTGTTTGTGTGTCTGAGGAAATGGCAGTGGGAGACTCAAATGAGGCAATTACCTACTGCTAGATTCTGGAAAATATTAGTCACAAAAGCTCCTGAGGAGAACATGTTCTTTTCCACTCCATTCCCTTCGGGTGCATGCCACCTGTTAGACATCCTGTTTCACCTGCATAATCCTTAAGTTACCTTTACATTCACCTTATAAGATCCCAAGTGAACTATGTGTAGCAATTAGATACAGACAACCATCATTTATTGTTTTAGAGACAAAAACAAAACCAAACCAAAATGAAATAAATCTTTAAAACGTCAGGCAAAACTTCCTTTCTTCTTTCACATCTAAAGTTACTGACTTTTGAAGGTTATTGCATCTTCAACAGAAGGTGTAAATTCGGGGAATTAAAAAGACAAAACATTTCCTGACACAAAAATGCCAGGATGAGGGAAAGCTTCATTGTCTTTTAATTTCCATGGTTGAGGCTGCTATATTATATTGGCAGCAGAGCTGGAACATTAAATAGTCTGACTAACCTATTTTTCCCCCTAGCATGGCCTCTTCTACTCACATCTTTTCATCTGAGAGTGAGAAATTACTTTGTTTATTTCTCTGGCCCTTTCCACACGGGGAAGTTAAGACGGGCCAAGGCGTCCTGTCACGGAGGTTGTCTGCACCTTGGATCGGACTAGGTTCGGACTATTTACCTTAGTTACGGACCTAAGTCCGATCCAAAATGCCCCCAAGAGGTCCTCCAGCATGATATGTGAAGACTGGAAAAAAATCACTGGAAAGACAAAGTGCCTTTAAAGTTCCTAGATGCATGTCCAAGCAGCAGCAGAGCTATGCTGCCTTAGAGCTGGAAAAATTAAGTCTGGCTTACCTCCAGCCCTTCAATATTTCTCACTCCCCTAGTCCTCTCCCCACAAACTGTTTCCCCTTTCTTTTTCAAGGAAATACATATTGAGTGAAACAGGGCTTCCTTCATACCACAAAATTAAAGTGATTCCACTTTAGTTGCAGTGACAATATTCATGAGATTAACAATTCATAGAGAAGCATCTAGAATTCTAAGCTAGAGAGCTCTACTGTCTCACAAAACTATAAACCCCAGTATTTATAAGATACAGCCGTGACAGTTAAAGTGGAATATGGTATTATAATTGTCCTAAGATATAATTATGAAAGGGCCCCTAGTCACGGTTGAAGGGAGAAATCAGATCTCTCCTCTTCCAAGGTCCCAGCTTTTGGGCCAAAGAAGGAGCTGTGCTGTGACTCAGGTAAGATATAAGAAAGAGATCTTCTGTCTAGTCACTTCTCTTGAAAATGCATTTTTCAAATTGCCCTTGGGAAAAAAAGTGCCAAGGATCAACAAAGCCTTTCATTTGAGTATGTACAGTGTGTCAGATGCTCCTTCTTTTTGTTACAGTTGCTGCCATTTTCTAATACGTAATCGGAAGTGGATTTGAAAGTGTTAATCATTCACTAGATTGATGGTTGACTTAGAAATATCATTAACTCACAGAACAAGTTGGGCTATTTCTAATTATCTAATGCTTAATTTGAGAAGTAACTCAGCTTTAGAGCACTATTATTCACAATTTATTTCACTCCCTCATGAAAGATCAAACAATTTCAGTGCCTCCCATCCCAGCAAGAAGACAAAGGTTTCTACACAATTTTCAAACACTATTACCAGTTTGGGACTTTGGTGGGGAAAATTAATCTGCAAAAATAATATGGTTTTTCTCTATAGGAAAAGTTGGTTTTCTGTACAAAAAGTAGTATTTGTGTTGTGGAAACAGTGTATTTTGCTCCCCCTCCAAAAAAAAAAAAAAAATCTTTGCACAAAATGTTTTTTTCAGAGAAACATATATTCTGACTTGCTGCCTCCCTGCAAAAAGTGAGTGTGTGCAATTAAATTTCTCCAAATAAAATCCCAAAGTGCAAAGAATCTCATAGCCTTTTTGCTTTCCTCACTGGGTTGTCTTGAGCTTTAATTTTTCCCCCTACTGACTATGTAAAAATTAACATGTATGCTTCATATCCCTATTATTTTTTGAGCTAATCTAACATATGAGATGGGAACGTGAACTTGTACATTTCAGTTCTATACATACCAGTGCCACCAAGTTTTCATTAATTCTGACCCAGCAATATTTCAATGACAGTTCAGATACAAATGCATGACCAGCAAAGCTGCTGCTCACTTGTGAATTCAACTGATTAAAATCAAAGGTGTATCTAAATACATTTGGGTTTTGAATCTAACAACTTTCCTTAGAACACATACTGAAGAACCTTCCAACCTAGTTTTATGTTTAGTTTTAAAAGCAGTGAAGTTTGAAAACCTGCAGAAGTTTTCTTTTAATCATTTCTCCAAGGTCAGCAGAAAAGGGAATGTTGAGCAATTGACTTTTCCCATTCTATGTTGTTTCTTACAAAGCAATCTCAAGTAAGATTTCAAAACAGACAGATATTTCACTGGGTCACAGTAATTGCTCCTCCTCCTCCCAAAATGGAAGCCAATCACTTTAATACTGTAAGGAGCTTTCTATGATATATATATATGTATACAGAGAGAGAGAGAGATTAATAGGTCTGTTTTCAGTTGAAGGCATCTGGAAAGTTTTTGAAAGTTCTCACACTATTTCATTTGTGTGGTTTATTCTGAAAAATATATAATTATCACTAATAACTTTAGTAAAAGCTAGTAATCATACGTGTTTGCACCCAACAAAACAATTCTACACATCTTGAGAAATTTCACAACTTTTTCTAGATTTTTCCCCCTGACTACACATTCCAAAAAGTAGGGCCGTCATGGAAACCATGGCAAGGGGGCATCAGATCCTCCCACTTTTGTTATCTGTTCTATTTCCAAACATAGCAACAGGACAATCCACAAGGCAATTAGTTTCTTTAGTGTTATGTACATCCCTTTTCTGATACACTGCAGCCATCCCATGTTAGACCAATTTATTAGACCACCAAGTGAAAATTAGACCACCAAGTGGCTACCAACACCTTTTATTAGGTTTTGCCAATAAAACCCTAATAAAAGCATGGCTACCAAACACTGCCAGGCCAGTTAGCTGGGTACCAATCCAAGCTGAGGATTATTGTCTGTAGAGACAGACACAGAGTGATGGTAATCCCTATGAGGGATTACCACCATGCCCTATGAGGAGTGGTTTAGGGAGTTTATAGTCTGCAGATGAGAAGGTTGAGAGGTGACATGTTTAAATATTTGAAGAGATATCATGTCGAGGAGGGAGCAGGCTTGTTTTCTGATGTTCCAGAGACTAGGATAAGGAGCAATGGATTCAAACTACAGAAAAAGAGATTCCACTTAAACCTCAGGAAGAACTTCCTTACAATCAGAGCTGTTTGGCAGTGGAATATGCTGCTTCAGAGTGTGATGGAGTCCCCTTCTTTGAAGGTTTTTAAGCAGAGGCTGGATAGCCATTTGTTGGGAGCGCTTTGATGTAGGTTCCTGCATGGCAGGCTGTTGGACTGGATGACTCCTGTGATCTATTCCTAATCTATGATTCTATGATGATTCTAACCCACTTCAGGAGCTAGCTCCTAGACACATAGAAGACACTTTAGAATACACTGTTCTTGCCTGTAAGTTGTGCCATGATATGGCTCCCAAATTTAGCAAATAATCACAGAAGTTTATCCATGCTGGTGATGGCACATGTTCCCTGGCTTCAGGCCCTTTGTTTCAATAAGTAATCCCTAGCTGAAGCTCTTCTCCCTGGTCAGTGGTTTCAGAACCTAGACCCAGGATTCAGGCAAGGATTATAGGACCTTCAGCTACCTTAGGAATCATCATTCTAGTTCTGCTAGGTAGGACTGCGAGGATCCTTATAGGTTCTTCCTGAGAAGGGGGCAGAGAGATGGTAAGCAATCCTGTGATACCAGGTTCTCACTTGGAAGCAGTAATTCACCACTCTGGTTTAGCTGCTCTGGTTTTGGCCTTGCACCTGCCCTTAAAGGGATAAGGTCCAGCCTTTTTCCTGTCAAATTGTCCCTCTCTCTGGCTGAGAACTCTAAAGTATTCTTCCCTAATCTACAAATCCCAGCATTCCAAAACATGGAAACATGGCAGTTAAAAGTAGAATCATAGCAATATAACTGAAAGGACCCAAGGAATTTTATGATTTTTTTCCCCAAGTCACAATGTGTTTTATCCTACCAGTCGACAGAGGGTTAACTTAGGCCCTTTCCACACAGGGGACGGGGAAACGGGGTAGTGCACGCAGGGACGGATCTTACCTGAAAATGGGTTGCTCCATCCCTGCGGGGAGTGCGTGTTCGCCGCTTCACACGCTGGCGAATTTCGGCGGCGCCCAAAATGGCGGCCGGTGACTTCCGGCGGCGCTCCGCCAATCAGGGCAGCGCGCCAGCCGGAAGCCCGCCCCCAGGCAGCTCTGCAGGGATGCGCTAGCATGTCCCTGCAGTTTCAAACGGGGCGCTGCAACGGGTTAGCACGCTTGCATTTTTTAAAAACCACATGAAATGTGGTTTTTAAAAAACCACATGAAATGTGGTTTTTAAAAAACACGCCGCGCCGCCCCTTGCGGCCGTGCTAGGGCAGTTTGAGGTGTGGAACCTCCACTTTTCAAACCGCCCTAGCGCACCCCATGGTGTGGACAGCCTCCGGATGAGGTCGCCCTAAGCCGTTTTTTTTACCCCGTGTGGAAAGGGCCATAATAAAGTCACCTTACTCAATACAATGGACTTCAGAGTAACAAGAAAACACATTAATTAGCAGGTTTTAAAACTCAACTGACCTCATCAGCGTGAGTGTTAACTTGATACTGTACAGAGAAAATGATACTGTAGCTTAGGTTGCCCTGATAGAATCCGTGCTGTTCCCTTTGATGGATGAGGTAAGCTTTATTTGAAAAGTCCAAGTCTCTATTAAGTCTAGATGTTCATTGGGGACACAGTTCTTATTGCTGCAGTTTAGCACTGATGATGTTTGTAGTGGACCAATAATACACTTCTATCACTGTCTCCTTAAACATTGGCTTGACCATAATTTATGGGTAGCAAGTGAACAATTCATCCTGAGGCTTAAGGATTTGATACATGCTTGTTAAATGTTTCTTAGCAACCTCTGCAGCCCATTTCTAAAGCATTAAATCATGGTGGCTGCTAGGCCTTCATTAAAAGGCTCTACAACAGGAGCCTTCTTTTCAATCAATACATCACCATCTACAACTGGTCACACAGAGCAGGATTGAGTTATTTATAGCATTTTCTGATTTTATTTTTTCAATCTGTCTTTCTCTAGAGCCTAGCATATAAGTTATTTGTGTGTGTGCTTGTGTAGGCAATGTTGGTATTTTATACTTTGTGCTTTCTCCAGACTAATCAGAAATAATAATAAAAAAAGATATGCCTAACTATAGCCAGAATTGAGGTGGCAGTCTTACACTCTTACACTAGATTTGTGGTATTCAGACCATACCTTATTTATTCATGAAGATTATTTGAAGATAATATAAGAAGCAGATGAATAATGAATTAGATAAAACAAATAACACCCACTCCAGCATTGTCAAAACCACAGGCAACAATATAAAACAAATGGAATCAATAACAACCTGCCTTGAAAGAGTTTTTTCCTAAAAAAAATAAAAATAAAATAAAAATAAAAAACAGTGTCTGTCTTAAACCATCGTACTAAACCACCCAAGCCAGAGAATTCAAGCTATGTGTTGTCTCCAACTCAGAAAAAACTTTCTTGGGCCTTCCAATAAAGATATTTCCCAGTGACCACTCTGAAAACAATGCTTCTGACATAGATCTCAAAGCTCAGCTGGTTCACAGGGATGGGACACAGTCCTTAAGGGCCAGCCCTACAATTAGTCAGAGTGAAATGGGGATAGAAAGATACTTCACAGCTTGACCAGCCTTGGAAGTTGTATCCTATTATGAAAAAAAGGACACAGTGGTGATTGATGTGATCTTCAGGGGGAAAAGAACTTAAAACCTGATAGTCTACATGTTCTTAAAAATATATACAAAAATACCAATAATTAGTTGTATACCCACCTTTATTTATTTATTTATTGATTGATTGATTGATTGCATAAGCCATTTGTTGCAAAGGTATTGTCTCACATGTACTTTGGTTGTCATGGCTTACGTGGCCTAACTGCTTCAAATCTGTAGATGTTGCCAGGATCCAGGCCCTGTAGATGATAAGGAAATCCTTAATCAGCCCCTCAAAGAAGGTAAGGAGCAATGGGATCAACACCTTTAAGTGGTGAGACCAGGATCAGGGCCCTTATAGTGATAAGTATCACCAGGATCAATAAAAACAAGTGGTAAATATGTTCCAGATTTTTGGCCCAAATAACAGTATCAACATAGTTAAATACACACAGAAAGTACATCCTGGTTCAGGCTCCTGATGGTGGTAGAAAGGGTGTCAGCAAGCCTCTTGTCAGGATGATTCTTTTCATACCCTAGAAGTATCTGTAGGCTGAAATGGAGAGATGGGGAGCTCTGGCTCTCATTGTACACTCCTCCAAGGGACAGGCACCCTTGGTCTCACCAGATAGGAGCCTTCTGAGGCAGTGGAGTTCCCGTTTCCCGTGCCTTTTGCAACTCCCATGTCCTTGTCTTGGTTGACAAAGGGGCAAGGAAGAAAGTCATCCATCATTCCTGCCAGTTATACTTCTGCTGCTATCTGCACTGATCCCTTGAGGTAATGATCATGTTAGCAAAGCTAATAAGGGGAAAAGGACAAGCTGTGTAGCTGGTTGTCACTACCACAAGCTCCCCCAGTGTCTTTGCTGCTTACTTCCTGGCTGTGCTCTTTTCTCTCTTAGAACCATTTCTGCCCTGCTTACTAATCATCATCATCATCTATTTATAACACTCTTTTCACCAAAGGGTGGAACACTGAAACATACAATCAAGGATAAAGACAATAAAATATAACACCATAACAATACATGGAATGAAATCCCCAGCACCCGACCAGTCACTTCCCATCTCAGCACCTTAAACACAACTCAATGGCTTAAGATGGTGAATCAAAAAGGAAGGTCTTCAACCGTTTATGAAAATAAGTGAGATCTTCCTCCAGCTGGAGGTCCAAAGGAAGACTGTTCCATAAATGTGGAGCCAGACTTTGAAAAGCTCACAGCAGAGCCGTGTGTGTTGATGGAACAGACAATAATTCTTTGCCTGTAGACCTTAAAATCCTGGATGGAACTGTCGGGGTTAGCAGGATCTGGCTGCTCTGAGCATGTGCAGAGTTTGAACAGTGAAGCAAGGCTTTGCCACTGCAGAGGTTCCCAGTGAAGCAGAAAGAATTCCAGAGGCTCATTAAGTTAGGCTTAGAGGCAGAATTTATTGCTGCACTCTAAGATAAAGCACTTAGCAAAACATTCCAGTAGCAATTAAACAAGTAAGAATAACAGAAGATAAACGGGAAACATCTCCCCTTACAAAATTTAAACAGTCAGCAGCATGACAGGTAATCCTGACTGGCAGCTGGTAAAGGCAAACATCAGCCTTTTTATGTCCCACTGTCACTCTGAACAAGTGGGGTGACCCAATCAGCATTCTGGAGTGTAGCCTTCTCCAGTATACAAGTCATAGCCAAAACAATCCTGCTGACCTTGCACCTGCTCATCTGGCCATCCACTCAGATGAAACCATGCCTGCCCAGCATATAACCCTGACAGGAACATACATACAAGCTGAGCTGCAAGTTTCTGAGGGAGGTTAGAATGCACAGCCTTAAATACCAAGACCAAAAGTTTGAAACAGGCACTGACCCAAACTTGTAGCCAGTTAAGGGATCTATGGGGAGAAGAAACAGGTGAATATTTTGGCAAATTTAAAACAACCTAGACAGCATTGTTCTGAATTAAAACCAGAGGAAGAAAGGTGTGAGATAACCAAGACCTGGACAAGCAGATAGGTAGTGTCTACAGTCAGGAACCTCTGGATCCTGCAGATCTTCAAAAGATGGAAGTTACATGCCTTTTCTGTAGACCCAATTAAAGGATATAGAGATAGGTGGTCTTCCAAAAGGACTCCAAGTTTCCTGGCAACTGAGATGAGAGTCACTGTGCAACCCTGTAAATCCAGTGGAGGACATGAAAGAGGGGCTGCAAGCTGATCAGGGCTGAAACACCAAGATCTTCATTTTGTCCATGTTCAGCTTAAGATGGTAAATTGGCATCCATGAAGAAATACAAGAAAGACAGTCCATCATTGACTTCCACACAGTGGTGTCAACTCATTTGAAACTCTGAAAAATCTGGGAGTCATCTGCATAAATGTGATACTGTGATACTGAAAACCTGATATAGAAATAAGAAATCCAAGGGGAAGTGTGTATAATGAAAAAAGACTGATCCTTGTGGCATCCCTGCTGTTACAGGGAAAGCTTTTGACATAAATCCCTGAAATGAAGCAGAATTGCTGCTGGTGACCCCACTGATAAGCAGAAATTTCACACAGCCCTGTACGATATATCTTCCCCCTTCCTCCTCCCTGCCCCATTTCAAGATGTTCTATATTAACATAACTGGAAGTTAGATGTCACTGAATTCAACAGCATTTACTTCAGAGTAGACAAACATTGTCTCCTCCCCCTTTACCATTTAATGTTCTTAATTTGCCTGTTTTCCAAAAGTCAGTGAGAAATCCTATCTCTATCTGCTAAAGATAGCTTGGATCAAATAATCAAAGAGATTTCTTTTCTATTCTCAGTGGCAGAGAAGTGATAAGGATGAGACAGAACATTTTCTTTTTGAAGAATCTAATCTCTCCTGCTGTAAAATACAAGCTGTCTTTGTAGTCATGTGAAGAAAGTCAATGTGAAATGCACAAAAATGACAAAAATGTATTTTCTACTGTGACACATCTGATAATGGAAAGTGGCCTGAATCCCATTTTGGTTCCCGTAAGAGAGGGGTGGACAACTGTTGGACTACAAATGCTGAAAATCTTTTATTTCCATACTACCTTATCATTGGTTGTATCTGCTAAGACAGATGAGAGTTGTAGGCCAAAACCATCTGGAGTGCCATAGTTACTCATCCCTGGTTCAAATGCAATTAAGATATGTCAGAGGAGACAGTTTGCAGATTAGCTGAATGAATAGCTAATTTCCAGACCAAGATCCAGTAGTGTTTTGCTGCTGATGGAAGCAGAATTGGGCAGGAAGAATAATGGCTGTAAACGAATGCTCTGGAACAGATTTTTGGACAGCACAGAGCACTACGAGGGGAGAAGAAATGAAAACAATCCCCTGATGCCAGTAATTGGTTGCTAGCACACTGATGGCTTTAGGTCACAATTTTGAATAGGTTAAAATCGGATTCCCTTTTAAATTTGGGCTGCTTTGTATATGGGATCATTGTGAATTTGGTTATGATTTGCCCTGAGCCAAGTCTCTAGAACTAATTTGCAGGCTGATTCTTTTGATTTTACATTTTTTTCCAAATTTCTCAAAGCAGTCCTCATTTCTTCCAATGTATCAAACCAATTTGAAAATGAGTGTTTTAGGATATTTTAGGATAACAACAACAATCTATTTTAAATTTTTATTTGAGACAAAATTGGCATTTATAATAATATTTTGTCACAAAGAAAAAAAGAAACTCTTAAAGTATTTTATCCTAAAATACACATTTTCAAATATAGTTTATAATGCTTAATAAATATTCGTAAGTATATATCCTGTTAAACATTGTATACTTGGCATGGTGTGATATAGATTATTTGTTTTAATGACATTGCAAGAGAAAAACTTGAGTTCTCATGCAATGATCTATCTTCAACATTTAATTGGCTGGAAAAAGATCCACTTTTCAAGCAAAATAATGATTCCAAGCTTGGAAATTTTACTTTTTTTACAACAGCTTCCAGAGATTTGGCTGCTAGGGTGGGTTCTGGGAGTCGTAGACCAGAAAACATTATTTTTCCAAGCTTTCACCTTGCCTGAGGTCTCATGAATTCATGTGAGTGGTAAAAGCCACAGAGACTTAATTGTGCCTTCTTTGTTGAATTTCTTGTCTTAGATATCTGAACGAGCCAGCCTGCATCCAATTTTTAGGAAAGTTTCTTCTTTGCCTGTTTATTTACTGCAAACCACTGTGGGATAAAGTGGTTGTTAGCTAGTGGCTGTTGTTTCATTTATGAATTGGTGACTCGTTTCTAAGTGTTTGTTAGTGGTTTCATTAAATATAAACCTTTGTTGAGAGGTGCAATGAAAGTCAGGAAAAACATTTCAATTAAAGAAAAAAAAGAAATTCACAGATAAGTGAATGGCACTACTTCTCAGTGGATAACAAAAATAATGCACAGTGGCAGCCATTAGTTTGTCTGTCACACTACTTGTCAACTAAAAAGAGTCAGGAAAGGATAGTCCAACAACTTATAACTAGCACCAAAAAAAACAAAAAAACAAAAACCTTGATCAAGTTCAATGGTTCTTTGTCCCTGAAACCAGCAGAGCTGATTCAGCTATGTTCTAATGAATTGCCACACTAAATCAAACTAACCTTTTATCTCACCCAATATCCTATCTCTGGTAGTATCTAGTGCTAGCTAATTCAAAGAAGGAAGTCTATCAGAAAGGTGTTTGAGGATAACTTGCCAGCTGGGTCTTTTTAACATATATTTGGGGGGGGGGTCTCTCAAGTACTGAATTGCAAGATTTATAATTCTTTCGTTCCCTCCCTCCATTTTCCATAGTTCTTTTTATTGATAAACCTACATATGGGCTCTAATCCACATAAGTAGTCAATCTTGTTTTAGAAACATCTTAAGGTTGTTGACTGCTAAAGGGAAAAAAAAAGTTGTCTATACCTTGAGACCAATGAAAAAACTTATTATAGATCATGTTCTGAGTGATGTATTATCTGCACAAAGTAAAGAAAAACCAGCAGCAATGTCTGGAACCAAGAAGTCTAATATCTACTTCAGCACAATCCTCTCCCGGCCTACTAACATCTTACTCCCAAGCACCGGAGTTACTGTAAACCACTACTGTAAACCAGCTTACTGTAAACCACCCAAGCACTCAAGTATTGAACTCCATTTTTCTTTATCTACTGGGGCTTTAGTCCTATAAATATGTACTCCAGAGTTAGACCTATTGATCACAATTGGAAATTCTTTTCCAAATAGACATATATAGGATTGTGCAGTTGCTTACATAGCTGTTCAACTGATTTGTTTATACCATTTATACCTCAACCTATTACAAAGTTCTTGGGTGGGTTTACAGTAAGCAAAAGTATATAAAATTCAATAACAATAAAAACAATGGAGGTACAAATAAAACATAAAAATACAAGTCTTCATTTTCCCCCTCCAAATAAAAATAATAGTAATAATATGCAAAGAAAAGTAAACTATTTTTTCTCCACATACCAAAATGTCATAAAAAACAGTGCCAAGCCTCAAGCCATCAGTAAAGGTGCCTCTGGCATTGCCCTTCAACAGTGACAAAAGTGTAGTGGGAAACACTATAGAGATATTAATGTTATGATACTATGCCTACTAGCCTGGGAGTAAGTCCATTGAAATCAATGAGAATTGACTCTGAGTAGCATGGACATGACTGCATTATTATGTGATTAACATGGAACAGATTGTAGAATGGCCAGGATATCAGAGGCTGTGTTTGGTTGACTTAGTCTTTTGTCCACAATGGAGGGACATATTTACAAGGTCCCATTAAGTGTGCTATTAGCATTCTGTCCCTGGTGGTTTGGAATCATCTTAATTAATATATTCAATGTAAGAAAATATGGGGGTGAACTTTAAATGGAAATCATCACTTTGAACCTGGAAATATAAAATGAACTCCAAAAGAAGAAATATTCACCCAGTGTCTTCAGCACAACCCCCGCAGTAAAATTAGACTCTAGTATCATCATGTCCTGCATTACATCTACGGGAATCAATTAATAAACTGTCATCAGAACTAATCCTGCCCTCCTCCAGTTGAAGAATTTCACATTATTAATTGACTTATGTATAGTTCATGGTACGTATAATCTTCAATTGCCTTGAAGTGCCAGTTCCTCAGATTGCAGAACCTTAAGTCATCTAATGGCCCCCACAGCACCATCCCATAATTAAATTGTTTTTTTTCCCTTTGGAATGTAACCAGAAGAATATCTCTGAGAACATACTAACTGCACAATAAGAAGTAGGCTTATTTGACTGGAAATGATTTACATTACCTGTCATATTTAGTATAGATGCTTTGATGTTCAACCACAGAATAAAGAAAACAGACACAAAGTTAGGTTACCTAGGGGCCACTTTATCTTGACCTCTCCTATTTAAAATTGTATTGGCTTTAAAGATATGGCTGGGAGGACAAGTTGATACAAGTCCAGCTGATGCCAGGGTCATGATGTGACAAAGGCCTCAGCCTACCCATTGGTGATAACACCTCAGCTGTGGGGCAATCCAAATTTCTTTGGTTGCTCCTCAATCCAGCACCTTGGAAGGTAACCCAGGGACTCCCACCAAAGCTTCAGAACTCTAAAAGGGAGAGCCTTATTCCCAGGTTAACCTCAAGGGTAGCCTCCTTCACCAATCCCCTGAGATGCAGGGGGAGTTCCAGAGCCCTACCGTACACCAAAGGGGTGCCAAGAGGTGATCATCAAAGTCTTTTTGTGCCCCATTACCTGCCAAGGAAAAGGGGCCAATGTCCACTTAGTTCCTTTCCCTCACCAAGCTGACCAACATAGCCTTAAACCCCTCTTTCAAATCTTCCAGGAACAACTGGTTACTATGATAAGACAGGTGCACTCCATCTACTTAGTAGAGCTTCAATTGACACATACACACAAACACAACAAGATACCAGCAGGATGAAGTGCAAAATGGCCCAACCCTCTATTCGTATCATTGCAAATTTCATTATTCACTCTTCTTCTTGATTAATATACTTGGGATCTCTGGCACTCTAACATACTTAAAGGGGTAACATTGAAGAAAAAATAATAAAGAAATTTCAGACCAATGACTTCTAATAACATGAAAATTGTGTGGCACTTGTAAAACAAGGGCCTTGCCCTTTAACAGACCCAGGTCATTCCCTACAAGATGAATGGCCAAAATCTCAGGAGGATGCCCATGGCACTCCTGAAACCGTAAGGGTAACATGCTGCTCCACTGAAGGCCCCTCTTGCCCAACCACTCCACTGTAGCCTTCCAAAGTGGAAATTTCAGGCCTGATGCTCCTCCCAGAAGACCATGCTATGTCCACAGATCAGGACCCATTACCATACCACACTGGACCAAAAATCTACAACAAAACACAGAAACAGGAACAAGTTAGAACAAAAATCACAATTACACTTTCAGGGGATGCACAGATCTCTTGACTACTCCAGATTTCCAAAGTCCAAGGCATTGAAAATCTTGAGATGGAAGGCCCATCGCTGAGACTGTGGAGGCTGCTTCAGTCCTAAAAGAGTGAATGCCAAATTTAACCCCACTCAAGCACAAACGTAGTAAAGTCTTTGGTGTCATTGACCAAAACTGGAACTTGGTGAAAAGAGTAAAGTTAGCATGACAAAGCGGGACATCTGGTTGCACTCTCCATCTTTCCACATAATGATGGAGGGCACATACAGAAGAAAGGGAAAAAATCACAACAATAGTGTGCTCCTCTCCCAAACAGTTTTCTAATGACTAATATCTAATATCATGCCCCTTCCACAAATTTTACATCCCTAAATTACAGTGCCTTACCAGACATATCACCTTTTATTGAAATCACAAGCTCACTAATTTGCAGTGCTCCAAAGAATGCAGTTAGCATGAAAGAGCACCTCAGAACTCCAAATATGTCAAATCTTGTACAAGCCTGGCCACAGTTGAGCACACCAATGTCCCTGAAAATAAACTCTGAATCCAATAGACCCTACTGCATCAGATGAGACCTTCAGGGCATCCCTAAGATATAACTCATTCCTCCAAAAGGAAACACCATTGAAAGGGTCTAAAAATTTTAGTGAAACTGACAAATCTCTCTTAACAGCACCAGACACACAAATATGGTGGTGAGGCAATTTTACACCTACAGCCACATCACACAAATGGTGGGAAAAGACTACCTGGTACAATTACCCTGCTCACAAAATTTAGGTGATCAGTAAGTGTCTGATATTCCTTAAGAGTTGCCTTCTGGAAACCTAGATACTCAGAATTCTAGCAAACAAGTCTGATAACTTGTCTTGGGGCAAACAACAAGAAAACGAAAGGAGAGGTGGGATCTTTGTCTTTTCATGAGCTGATGGAACACTTAGCTCCTTTGTGAGGGAAAAAAAATTATTGCAACAAGAATGAACATTGCCAAGACCCAGCCAAACCAACAAATAAAAAAAAAATCATCCAAATAATGTATGATTCTTTTCAGCCAAGCTCTAGCTGTTAAAGATGACTCCAAAAAGGTACTGGATGCTTCAAAAGCAGAGTATGAAATGGAGCATCCCATTGGCAAAGCCCTATCCATATAATATTTTCCCTCAAAGTAAAACTCTTAACAACTCAAAATCCCTAGAATGAAAAGGAAATAGGTGAAAAGCTGATTTTATATCACATTTCACCAACTGAGTACCCAAAGCACATCAGCAATATAGCCTCATCAAAAGATGTGTAGTGAACTGAACACAACCCAGCCCTTGGGATAAGACAGATGGTGAATCAGTCTATATTCACCAGAAGCCCTCTTCGGAGCCACCCTCAATGGGAAAACCCTAAGATTTGCTACAAGAGGCTGTGAAAAGGGGCACACAACATGGTGCTCTACAACATCCCTAGCTACCTTATCCCAAACTACATGCCCCAAACCCTTTACAGACTTAAGATTACAGGCAAGGAAAGGCTTCCTACAGTCTTAAAAGGGGATAAAAAAGCCTTCCTGAAAGTCATCATTCAAATAATATGCCACCTCTCTATTAGGATATAAATACAAAAAAAATTCCAATCTGTCCAGGTTAATTGGGCTGGGTCCCTTTTGCAGGAATGAAGAGAATTCCTGACCCTCTTTTCTCTCCTGCTGCATCTTTCGGTCCAACTGTGTCCTTTGATTTAGTACAGTTATGAAAGGAATGAGAAACTGAGAAGAAGGAACAAACATGTTTAAACTTACAAAGCCACTTATTACAAAAAACCCTTTAACATATACTTACCTGACAGGGGAGATACCTTGATCACAAAAATACCTTTAACACCAAAATCCCAGCATGAGTTGATCTGCCCAAAGGCATTTTTTTTACCTGCACTGACGAACTGGAGCTTTTGCACCAAATGCCAACTGTCAAGGTCAGAGACCCGGGTGGTGAGCCAGCCCGGAGAAGAGAGTGGGAGAGCCAGCAAAGTCTAGCCGGGAGGAGACAAGCAAGCACTTACTCAATGAAGTTCATTTACCAGAGTGCCAAGCAAAGCCATAGTTAGAGTTCCAAAGCCAAGGGTCAAGAGTCCAGAGATCAATTCAAGGTATCAGGAACCAGGAACTGGGACCAAGATACAGGCAAGAGGAAGGCTTGTAAGAAGTTTGCCACGAGCAAAGGGAAGCTTCCAGGCAGGCAGTTGTATAGCCCCGGCACAGGTGTGTCCGGTCACTGCTTCTTAAACTTAGCCAAGGAAGCCTCCCTTTGCACAGCCCTCTTGAGTCTCCACCTTGATTGGGGGCTTGTTGAACCAGGCTCCAGAGCCTCTTTAGAATCAGATCTCCGTTGCTCCAAAGGAGCAGGCACAGAATTGGATCCCTGTTGCTCTAAAGGAGCAGGCAGAGGGACGTCCGTGCCTGTTTGGTCCATGGCAGCAGGGGGAGCTCTTGAGCTGCAGGACTCATCTCCAGCCACAGCCACAGGGGCCAACAGCTGCTGCTCGTCATCAGCAGTTCTGACAGGGACTTCAGTTATCACACCTACTATGAGAGTGCTCACCCTGAATAGGGTGTACAAGTGTCATCAAAGCATCCAGAGCTGCAAGTGTATGTGATCCCAGTGCAGTGCTGGGTTCATAGCCATCCACATCCTGAAGGTCTCATCATACCCCAACCATGTGAATCCAACAAAATCCAAGTATGCACAATGAATAATATCCATGTATCTAATGAATGAATAAGCTGTCCTTGGCTGGGCTTTAACAACAACATCTGCATAAATGAAAAGTCCAACAACCAATTCCTTCTATTTCTCTCAACCTTCAATTTCCACACTTTATCCCTCACCACCTTCTCATCCAAAAACTCCCAGACCATTTTTTCCCACTTCTCCATAAAGAAGTGAAAAAATGTGCATATACTCCCGCTTCAATATCTTGTCTATGGTCCGATGAGACAAATGATCCCCTAAATCCATCACCAAAGGGATAGCACTATAGTCAACTGAACAAAGCAGCCTGCAATAGACCACCAATTAGATATTATAGATGTTGCAGGCATGGTGGTGGCAGGCCACTGGGAAAAACTCTTGGCTTTGTAATGTAGGAGAAGATGTCACCAGCCCCACAGCCATAGGTATGTTTGCTTGACTAAAAGATAGTAAGAATAAAATGGAGGGATGCAGGCATGAATCACACTCTCCCTATGCTGCCCTGGCATGAGTGTAAATTATGAGGAATCAACCTGTGATTTGCCAGCTCCTCCCATGGCAGATGATGGATGCCACACCTCAAGGCCAACATGATGTCTTAGCCTCCATGCATGGTACTGATAAAGCAATGTTGGTGCAGGACCCACCTGGAATGGCATGCATGACTACAGTAGTCAAGGATGCAGCTGCCGAGGTACCCTGCTCCCTTTCAGAAGGCAAAGATCCTCTATCATCTCCATGTAGACTCTTACTCAAGACATTTAGATGGGAAAATCATAGCATTAAAATTGTTCCTATGAGACCCATTGCCACCCCACCTTGGCTCCTTTCTTCTTCTCTAGTTTCCTCAACTCTGCCAAAAATAGCCACTCTCTCAGCAAATTCAATCACATCATTGGATCAAAGATGGGTAATAGATAGAGGATGCTTAGCTGATTGCCTAGCAGCCTGCTTTTAGCTGGTCCTTTATCCTTAGATGCCCCAGAACCCTTTCCATATGCTGTAGTGGGAGAGAAGTAATATGTAAAACTGACCTACTATAACCAGTTTAACCAAAACAACAATATTATCTAAAAATAAGATCCAGGGGCAATCAATCCTGCTCTCTGAAACAACCAAGCCTGCTCCTCAATAACTAAGAGGGCAATGAACTGCTAAGGAAGAAAAATGGATCAAGTGATAGAGATCACTTACAAAAAGCTGCTACTCACACCCTAAACACTTTTGAGGGAGAAGAGGGGGTAAAGACCACACTAGCCCCTGAAACAATCCCACAGCTCCCAAGGAAGCCAGGAAAAATGCCAAAGTGTTATTGCCTTGACAAAAACATGCTGCACAAATGGGCAACAGCAAGCCAAGCCTCACAGCAAGTCAAGCCACACAAAATTGTTCCATCTTAAACAATCCAAACAAAATGTCCATCATCTCAACCAGCAACACAAAATGGCTGATGTCATGAGCAAGCAAAGAATGGCTGCCCTCAAGTACAGCCAGCTATTATGTAGTAACAACCAAAATGCCCCTTACAAGGCTAACAGCTATGCTAGCTGACCAAACATACACTAGATTGGCTAGCACAATGATCAGGTCCCAAACTGTACCACAGACAGCTATCCAAATATTCCCAAGCAGTCTAGCTCTGATCCACGACTGCTTACAGCTGTCCTAAGCAAACAATTAATCCTGAAGGAACACATGTGAATCACCTATCCCCAGCAAATCAACCACTAAACTTCACACACACACACACACACACACACACACACGCAACAGCAAAACAGAACCCCCATCCCACAAAACACTTAGCTATGAGAAAACTTACCACTGATGACTGCCTGCCAGCAATGCTAAAAATGGAATGGCATGTGTAGAGAGCTGACTGCTTGCTGTCTTACTTGCCCTTAACACATGCCTTGTTCTGGTGCTTAGCATCAAACAAACATCACCCTCTGGTCTCACACCACAGAGACCATCAAAAGCTTAACCTCCCTCACAGTGATATTCGCTGCACGAGTTCAGGTAATTATTCTCAGAGTTGTGTGACTATTCAGAAACAGGATGAAGCTAGTTGTTGGAAGATATCCATGAAAGGAGCATTGTCCCCTACTGGGGAGAGGTCAAAATTTTGACGGT
The DNA here is from genome assembly GCA_948472985.1 of Iguana delicatissima. Taxonomy (NCBI): domain Eukaryota; kingdom Metazoa; phylum Chordata; class Lepidosauria; order Squamata; family Iguanidae; genus Iguana; species Iguana delicatissima. The sequence continues at coordinate 114,252 of CAOKZL010000597.1, read as the reverse complement.
CATGAAGTTCTGAGATTGGGATGTGAAGATCATATGAATTAGCTTGCTGAAACAAGTCAAGCCTTTGTTCAACTTGCAGGAGTGGCTGGTCAGGTCTTTCTGAGAAGCTCAAACTAAGGCATGTAGGTAATACTGTACCTGTGATGGTCTTAAGATAGTGTCTTGAACGTCAGTGACATGGCAACTGGAGTTTTAAAGAAACTATCCAAGGTGCTGGATTCTGTTCCCAAAATAGGTCCAGTACCTTAGATAACTCCTTTAAATTTAGGATCCAGAGTGAATTCAGCACCTCATTGGGAAAGACATCACCAGTTGCCACTATGATACTATGTGGAAGAGAAGAGCTGTAATTCAGCACTAAAGCTTATACCTTATCATTAAAGATTTCCATTTCAGTTAAAGGTTTCCCTTTTAATCTGTGGGATATCCAGTTAGATTAGGGGATTGTGGGTGCTGCACCCAACAGATCTGGAAGACATCAGGTAAAGGAAGGTGACAAAACATATGAACCAGATTCCCATTCCCCCTAAACTAATATTTCTGTGTGTTTATTTTTAAGAAGGTAGGAGACATTCCTTTTAATGTGGAGATAAAACAAGGAGAGGCTTGAATTGAAAATTGTTTCTTAGGGAAAAAAATTGTACTGCTCCTTAGAGAAATTGAGAATAGTGACTATCTTCTGTGTTGCACAGGGAACACATTGCAGTGAAAAGCATCCATGTCGCATCTCATCATTTTCATCAGCAAAGTACTCTTGTATCCCATTGTCATTTTCCCTACACCTTGGCCTCTCTGTTATGAGCAATAGCACCTATCCCTCAGGTTGAAGCATTCTATAAGAAGAAAGCTTTTAGTAGGTCTTGCAGCTAGTGAAAAGAGATAAGAAGTGGTTGCAAGTCAACTGAAGTCATTTTAGGGGGATGTGGGAAGTGACAGCAGCCATGCAGAAATCTTGAAATGGGAGATATTTCAAGTTAATAATACAACATCCAGGCACTTTTAATACAGCAGCATTTGTAGACTTCTATTCTAGACACTGAATCTGGGTCTATTTTTAGCCACAACCAATACTATAGGAACACCTTTTGGATTGTTACATTGCACTTCCATTGTTCCCTTGTTTAGTTATTTTTCTTATACTCTCCTCTTTTCTTAATACAAAATACAAAGGATAAAAAGAAAATTGTGGCTCTTTCTTAGGACTTCCTTGAATTTGGAACATTTTGATCTCAGAGTCAAAAGTTTGCCTTTGAAGGAGACTGAACATTCTCTCAAAAGATAGTTAACTTACATCCTACTGAAAAATCCCCAGTTTTTCCCCCCAAATAAGGAAGTTTCCAGGCTTATTGTTGTTAACCCATAGGTCGGGTAACCAAAGGTCAGGTAATAGAAGCTATGCAACCCTAGCTTAACAAATTGTACATCTCTGAAAATTATTAGAACAAAAAATAAATTAATAACAATAAAACAATGCCTATCCTATCAGGAAGAATCAAGAACTATACTTTTCATGTGGCTGCCACCAAAATATCTGTCTTGTTTAAACCACTTCAGTTTTCATGAGTATCTTCATGTCTTTCCAATACCATCACCTTCTCTGATCTTTACCTTTGGTAAAGAGGTACAGAATGTAGAAAAATACACAAATAAACATTGCCAGAAAAATGACATTAAGGAAGAGGGCAATAGAATTCAGCACTGGAGTGCCATTTTTAGCATTATCTCCTTGACCTGAAATTAAAAATAGTTGAGCCTTTGGTGGTGGTAACAGGCTCCAACATTATTTTTTTCATAAATATAATTTTCATAAATATAATTACCACCACAGTTTAGAAGCATGTGATTTAGCTGCTTGTTTGCAATTCTCTTTAAAGGAATGTCAGTATACATTTCTGGTAATGAAAATAGGTCTTTTCATCTAGTATTGCTCATTATAAAGAAAACCTTTTCTGCAACCAGAAACAAACAAGTAATTAGTCAGATTCTGTTAACAAGTATCTGCCTTCAATTTTTCCCATTTCCCCATTGTGTACCTTTAGGCAAAGATGGGTTAGAAAGCACGTCTGACCTGTTCAGTAGTAATTCTATGCTTCCCTAGTGAATCTAAAAAGTGGCCAGTGAAAAACAACAGATGAAGTCTAAAACGGAACAGATTCTAATAGATAAGTTTCAATGAGAAAATTCTTCATCCTCAGACAGCTGTCTTTCAGAGATTTCAATTAGCTTGTAGATGTGGGTGTCCTGAGAACTTTGTTGATCTTAGTTATTAAACTTTGTGACAATGATGGCAGTTTACTTGACCTGTGGTTTTGGCCATTAACTGAGGTCTGTATCAGTTCTGATCCACCAGGCTAAACTCACTGTACCACCCAGTAGTATAGAAGCAGTACTGTCCTGGATGAGACCAAAAACCTATCTGGTCCCAGAGCAGGTTCTCCTAATGGCCAAGCAGATAAGCCCTGAAATAGGGCTTTTTTCCCCAGCAACTTATGTTCAGAGGTGTGTTGTACAGTGGTCTATTAGGGACTTTATAAATGATCATTTTTTTGCTACTTCCCTGACACTGCAAAACTAGAAAGGGTCCGTGCTAGACTGTGACACATGACTGGTGGCCTATGTTTAGTTTAATGAGGGGTCATATTGTATGAAATTAAACTAAGCACTGATGATACATGAGGAATTTAAACTTTATGAATTCCAGTTTGAATTGACCTGATTCAAAAGGCCTGAACTAGCACAAGGAGCAGAATTTAGCCATTACCTTTCATGCATCTACAGATTAGAAATATGATTTTTCAAGAGACAATGGGTTGGATTCTAAGTGATATTTAGAGCAGACCCATTGAAATCAATGGAACTTAATGTAATAATAAGTAACTTAAACCCAATTTATGTCAATACATCTAATCTAAGTATAGGGAACTCTGAAATCAACCAAATTTTTAAAAATATGTATTTGAATGCAACCTTTACAAAGTCCTACTCAGCCACTTCTTCATAATGTACAAATGAGCCTGGGTTTTTAAAAGACATGCTAGGCATTTTTATGTTATGAAGCCGTTCTTCAGATAAGAGGCAACTGTCAAATCTAGATGTAGAAGCAATCTGAATAAACCTCAATGTAGTTTGTAGCAGGAATATTTGCTATGACTTTATTATAACATTGAATAAAATTGTTATTCATAATCATATACAAAATACTTGGGGGATCCTGCCTATTTATATTTTCACCAAAAAGATACAGCTTGCAATTTAATTACATTTTTCCAGGACCATTTCTTTTACTAATTCTGTTCCCACATGGGTTGTAAGACTTAACCTAATTTAACTTTTGAGACTTTTGTATCTCTTTTCTTTTACACTGCTGGATAAACAGAAAATATTTACCTAATTTTTATTTCTCTCTCTTGTGTCACAAAACTATATTCATTCTTGTAAGAAGATACTCCCTTCAAAATTATGACTGTCAGTGGATTTTATCGTTCCTCTACCAAGCCAAATAAACTTTGCTTTCACATATTATTATAGATGTAATTACCAATCTGCAATTGATAACAAATGCTTCCTCAAAGGTCTTTATGACCTATTTATTGGCCTGTTCATACCAAAGTGACTTGTAACTATTTGTTTTTGAGTTGCAAGTACATTTCCAGTGCAGAGTAACACAAATAATTGATTATTTTTAGGTAAGGGTGCATAACCAGGACAGTTTTTTCATAGAAATTTGATAAGCATGCCCTCTATTCCTTCATCCAAGTCGTTGATGAAGTTATTGAACAGCACTGCGCCCAGGACAGAACCCTTGAAATGAGACAGAATCGGGGACAACATGACTGCCTAGAAAGAGTGCTGCATAAATAGCTATAAGCACAGTGAACAATTTGTCTGTCTTTCTCTTTTTCTGTTCTCCAGTGTCAAGAGGAACTTGCAGAACTCTGTGACTATTATTCTGAAAATGTAGATTTGTGGGCCTGCACAAAGACTCAGACCCTGGAGGTATCAACTTCTATACTTAAGAATTACTTATATTTGGCACTCTCTATGGGTGCCTTACTCTCTCAGCTTGACATACCTCATCTCGAGGTGCCTCTACTTCCTGCTGTCCAGTCAGACTGCTCCATTGGTGCAGATACTATCCGGAAATCTTAGCAGAATTTCTACCACTTAGTAAGGCACACTAGTCAACATTAGGAATATCATGCCCACTGAAAAAATATTGTTTTGTAATTACATATACTAAGGTGTCCAACTCACTTTCACAGTCTCTGTCCTTGACTATCTAGTACCAGGACAAAGGACCACAACCCAGTGTGTAGCATCTTAGCAGTGTGAACTGACAGAGTTAAGGTTTCTTCTGTTTGACATTCTCCTCTGCATCCTCAGTCAGTCAGCCTACTATCCTACCTCACCAACTATCTCTGCCCATTGTATCCTGTCTCTTATTGTACATCTAGGTGATCACTGGATGCAGACAATGCATTTTCTACTGAGAACGCACTATTTTCTGCTCAAGAAATATGCTTTAAGCACAGAAAATATGGAGCTTTTTGTACATGCACACACACCCACACAAGAAAAAATGTGCATGTCATTGAAGAATAATTCCTCCTGAACACTTCAGTATGTTCAAATATGTGTAGAAAAACTACAGTAATTATTCATAAAGAATATTGAATATGATGATAGAATAATCAAAGATTTACATCCCTGTCTTGGGGCACAAAGACTTCTATTAAGTCTGTCATTTTTATAACAGTATCCCAAATGGGAGTATAAGATGTCCTTTTCTGGTTACCTTCAAAATACAGATCATGCTTTTGTGCAGAAAGTCCCTATACCTACTAATATGAATGTAGCAGCATTAATTTCATCAAAAGAAGCAATTGTGCCTGCCCACCTCTTTCATTCTTGTCAAGACTCTTTTGGGGTGTGTGTGGACATTTTCTTCCTCCTTAAAAATAAAAACATAAAGGCACTTAGCAAAGAGTAAAAAAGTAGAGGAAATTTGGAAGACTTCATCCCATGATCAGTTTCTACTACAAATCAATCAAATTCTTTCTCATAACTGAAAGCTACAGACCTTTGTAGATTTCCCGTGGTAGTTAAGAGCTGTGGACCTTTAGATTTCCAAATCTCACTTTGGCTTCAGCAGCTGTATGAATCAGTTGGCTTCCAAAATAGCTCAAGCCAAATCAGGCTGTTTTCTGAATCAATGAAGCTAAACCTTGCTGTCAGTGCCTGCCCCTAATACATACAGATGTACCCAGCAGAGAAAGAATGGTATGCTATCCTATCTGCTAAAGCAGGGCACTTTTACTTTTTATTTTTTGAGGGGGGGGCACAAAATCAGCAACAACATGAAAAGTATATTAAAACCATTTTTTTTAAAAAAAATCAGAGTCCTGAGACTCAATGTTCAATTCTCATTTTAGTTCTACCATACTTTTATTAACTAAACAAAACATTCACATTTTTTTCCCATCCTGCATATGAAGAAATGTATGCCTTTCAATATATTATTATTGTGTAAAGCAAGCTGAAAAGCAATTCCATCCCATCCCTACACCTGGTGTCCTCAGATCTGGAGTCAGGCTCTTCAGTCTGCTCAGTTGCAGCTGGTTGTGCAAGCTATAGTATTTTACATGATGTAATAGTGAAATAGAGCCATAATTTTATAGTATCTTATCTTAAAGAACTTACAGCTGAGCAACTTACCCTGCTGCTCAGGACTTTCTCCTTCCCACCCTTGGATGCATCTCTCTCTTTTACTGAAGACTAGATTTGTCAACTTTGCTTTAAAATGTGCAGTACAAGATATTACTGCAAAAATTCCTCTGTGGAAAGACTCTTGCTTTCTGTAATGTTGAGCATTCCACTTGAATTCCTTATCTCTTAAATGTGGGAAGCATCTTCTCATCTTAAAGGTGTTCTGACTGACTGTTGCAGCACCTTTTAAAAATTTATCAGGCTTTGGGCCTTAAAAACACAGATGTAAACCTTGAGTGGTGATAACAAAATCAATACTAGTGAGCAGAAAAAATTGAATATGTTCAATGTGGTGCTGCCTTTTGTGCTTTCATTGTTGCGTTTTGGTTCTCATTCACAGCTGGGAAGAGACTTTTCAACGTAGTCCTCCAGTATGTATGCTTGAAGAAAGGTGCATTGCAAATTTACATCATTTGAACATTTTTACTGTCCTTGTAGGATTTTTTTTAAAATGTATCTGTCTGCCTGTCTGTCTGTCTATCCAGCAACTGTTGTTTGGCCAATGAAAAGATTTGAGAATATTCTGCTAGAAAAATACAGATCTCCTGTTATAAATCCCACTTTTTTCCCTTCCCCATTCTGGATATACAGTTGAGGGGTCAGGCAACTCTAGACCCCCAATTTGTTTTTCTAGGCCCATTCTAAGCTGAATCAAATCAAATCCTCTATCATAATTACCTAAGTGTATGCAGCAAACATAGGCCATTTCTGCACTATACTCTTATGGCATGATTATTCCACTTTCAACATCCTATGGAATCCTGGGATTTGAAGTTTGGGGGGGCGGTGGGCCCCTCCCTAAACTGCAAACCACAGGATTCTATAGGATGTTGAAAGTGGAATAATTGTGCTATAAGAGTGTAATGAGGAAATGACCATAGAAGAAGGAGGTTGGTTAGCTTGTCTTTCTTCCTTCTTTTCCTAACACAGAGAGTCAGTCTTAGCAGGAGAGCTTCTCTAACATTTGGATCAATTATTTGAACCCCTTAGGCCCCTTTGCCTTTAAAAATATAGAGGGTTTTGTTTAAAGAAACAAATCATAAAAAAAGAGGAAGGAAAGAAGAGAAAAACTGTGGCAGCGTCTTTAAGACTAACTTAAAAAAACAGCATTAGTCTTTTCAGATCTAAACCTACTTCTTCAGATGCAGTATCAAATGGTATTAAGGCCTCAGGTAAAGCATATTTATACAGTTATAGAAATGGGATAGAATGCAATAGGATCCCAAAAAATGCAAATCATGTTCCTTGCCCTACATTTTCAAAGGGCTGAGTAAGGCAATACAAGTCTTTCAGATCTTCACAGTGGTCAGTTAGTACTGTTGTGTGAAAGCAATACATCTGCTTACAAAAAGTCAGTCTCCCAGGGTTCAAAACTCTCTCTGACAAGATTCTTTCTATTACATGTGCAGTAGCAAGAACTCCTGTTTTATATATGTAGTATGCCATGAAACTATTGGCTTTATTCATACCTCTGTTAATATATTGAAATTTGTGAACATAATTCAATTCAGCAGTTTCTCTTTCTAGTCTTCCTTTGTAATTCCTTGTTTAAGGACTGTAACCTGTAAATCCACTACTGGATGTACAGGAAGGTTGACATGTTTTGCAGCTGGTTTGTGGGTATTGTAATTTCTAATGTTAGATTAGTGTCCACTAATCCTCTTATATAGAGACTTATCATGTTTGGCCAATGTAAAGTGTAGAGGGGCATTGATGACATAGGATAGCACATATCACAGTGGAGGGAGAAAAAGTAATGCATCTCTGAGGTTGTGGGTGATGTTTTTGGCTCCTATAATATTGCTTCCAGAGTAGAAGTGGAGACAGAATTCTCATTGGGTTTGTGGCAGGGTTTTTCCCCCCTGTATTACCACCCATGTTAAGTACCCTGTTTTAAGTGAGTAGCTGTTAGAGCATTGGAGGCTGTATGCAGGCTAAAAACGTCTGCCTCCCAGAGCTTGTGAGAGGGTTGTATTAGTCTCCACAGTTGGTTGCAGCACATTGATGATATATTTGAGTGGTCTCATCTGGGGGCTGTGGGTGACTACACAGATGTTCTGTCATTTTATGCTTTTGGTCTGTCTTGTAGTAGATAGTTCCTTAGTGTCAGTCTTGACTTATCAATTTATTTCCTCACCTCCTTGGGTGAATATAGTGCTTTGACAAATGTCTCTTGTAAATCCAGGTTTTGAAATTCTGTTTTGTGAGTCTCAGCATGTGCAGATGTATTGGAGAGCTTAGCCATAAAGAATAAATTTGGTGTGTGTGTGTGTGTGTGTGTGTGTGTGTGTGTGTGTTCTAGACAGAAACTGGAGTCATGAACATATTAGTAAGATTCAGTGGGCTTTTGATAAGAGTGTGGTGCTTAGACATCCATTGTGCAGTTGCACAGTGTTGTCAAGAAAGTTAATATGTTGTGTGGGTTGTTGTAGACTTAGGTTGATGGTAGACTGGAAGTTATTAAAATCCTGGTGGAACTTCACAAGTGATTGCTTTCCATGTGGCTAAATTATAAAGCAGCAGAAAAAGAGACTAGGGTCCATGTTCTTATAAATGGACCAGTTTTATTCTTTTTTTTAAAAAAAAAGCCCAATGTGTTTTGGCCTGTTTATAAATTGTTTGGCCTTCTTCAGAGGCCAACAGAAATTTCTGGAGTTGCTGCTGCATTCTCTGGCCAGTTAATAAGGAGAGTGCAGGAGTTACCCCAGGAATTTTTGTTGGATTTAGGCAAAATGGCTCAAACATGAGAGTCTGAGAGCAGCAGGGAGGAACAAGAGTTTGGGGTGCACTGTGACTCCCAAGTGCTAGCAAAAAGTCAGGGTCTGAGCCAGGTTTTAAATACTCTTTTCCTGTGTTGAAGAAGAAGGTGTTAATGGCTCTCTGGCAGAGGAAACAATGGGGGCTGGAGCTAGCTAATGATTTTAGCATTAGGTGACAAAACATTGATGGGAGTTGTGGTAGCTTCTTAATGTCTGAGCAGGTGAGGAAACAAAAGGGGAAGTTCAACAGGAAGGAGGCTACAAGATGTTGGTCAATGTTGCATTGTCTGGACGTTTCAGTGGCTATCATTTTCTAGATTTGGGCTATTGAGAGGATCATCTTCTCTGAATAATCTTAAGTGAACCTATGACCTCGCCATGCCTTGAGGTCCCCTCTGACTTAATTCAGCATGTGTATAGCCAGTCCTCTTTGCTAGTATGGCTTTTCAGCAATAAATGAATGATTTATATTTTGTGCCAATTAAATAATGTTCATTGCTAATTATACTGCATCATGGAGGAGGCTGTATGACATGGTAACAGTACTTCTACTTAAAAATGATTATTAACTACAATCTTAATGACTAAACATTTAGTTGTGGTTTAAATTAATCAAATTGAGTCCTTTAGAGAGAGAGAAAAATAAATCATGGTTCATATCAATTTGATTGAAATTAAATCAGCCCTCTCATGTGCTAAAATAACTAGCCTGGGTTACAGCACTATAATCCTTGATTTGGACAGTGACAGGATAGGGCCCAAAATTGCAGTTATTTGAAATATAGGCCATTTTCACACTGCACTGTTATAGTGCTATTATTGCACTTTCAACATCCTGTGAAGTTCTGGGGTTTGCAGTTTACTGAAGCCAAAGATGCCCCTCCCTAAACTGCAATTCCTAGGATTCCATAGAATATTGAAAGCTGAATAATAGCACTAAAACAATGTAGTGCAGAAATGGCCATAGCTGAAAAATGGGTTTCTTGTTTACTGAGAAACCTTAATGATAAGAATCTTGGACTGAAGTCATCTTCACTGTTTGGGAGTCACTGAATGCAAATTTCGCATGTGATTGTTTTGCACAGAAAACAACATTTTCTGTGTAGGAAACAACTTTTGTACAAGAAACAGAATTTTCTGCATATAAATATTATTTTCTGAAGAGAAAATGCTGTGTCCTGTGGAGAAAATTTTATAGTTGTGACCTCTTCTTTACCAAATCCAAATGTGGTTGTTCTGTGCAGAATGCAGCATTTTCTGTCCAGAAAATAATATTTTTACAAAGAAAAAATTGTTTCCCATGCAAAATAGCCATATGCAAACTTTGCTCAAAATAAGTCTTCAAATACGAATACACTTCACAAATTGCACAGTTATTAAGACTTTCTAATATTGAGAAGAAAATTACAAAATCTACTTGTTGTTCCCTTCAAAAAGAAAATTTACATCCTTATAGGAGAATGCCTCTCACTGCTCTCCTTCAAGCTATTAAATAAATTGGTCATGAACAAGACATCCTAATTTTAAAGTTGCTGGCATTGAATTTAGTAGATAAAGATCATAACACCAAAGCTTAACCTAATCCCCTTCCGCACAACACTGTTATAGTGCTATTATTCCACTTTCAACATCTTGTGGCATTCTGGGGTTTGTAGTTAACTGAGGCCCAAGAACTCTCTGGCTGAGAATTGTAAATGCTCCTCCCTAAACTGCAAACCTCAGGATTCCAAAGGAGGTTGAAAGTGGAATCATAGCACTGTAACAGTGTAGTACGGAAAGGCCTTAGCTAGGACTAAGTGGATATTTGCTCATTCAAATGTCATTCAATTTACTTCAGTGGGATTCACTACCAAATATAATTTTTAGGATTGCAAGTAAAGAATGGATGAGAGGGAGAGCTGTTTCCTTAGTGACTGACTCATGAGATAATGTTTATAGGGAGACATTTTATGGAAATCTTTACTAGACATTTCCTGCAAAAGGTTCATTTTATGTTACTCATCATTGCACTCATAAAAGTAAATTATGAACGAGGAGAAATAAAATATTCTTCCTACAAGAGCTCAGGTAGGTCCTCTGAGAATCATAAAAACATTCCCTTTTCTTAAAGAGTAGCACATTGCATTAGAGATTCAACAACTCAGTTATTCTGAAAGATGGGGGGGAAATGAGAGAACAGTAGCAATGTTGTACCAGAAAACCTGTGATCCTCTAATCATTTTCTTCTAGTAGGTAATGGAAGATCTCTCATTTTCACTTTTGTCTCCACTGAATTTTTAAACCTCAAGTTCTTACTATCTTGGAATTTGTCATTGATGATTTGTTTTTGTCCAAAAATAGTAAAATTATTCTCAGCAAAAAGAGGACATGTTGTACCTGTTTGCAAGATGGGTGCCAAAGATTAGAAGCCCTTTCAGGGAAAGAGATGGATTCTTAATTCAGCTATATCATGGATGCATTTGCAGAGATTCAAAACTAATCCTAAGTTAAGCTCTCTAAGTCCCAGGCTAGGTGGATGAAACAGTCATTTTTGGCTTCTTCGATATTTTAGCTCTTTCTATCCTAACAGTGAAGAAATTTTGTGAATTTAGGTAATTTTTTATTTTAAAAATGTCATGAACTGAAATACACTTCCCTTTCTATTTTTGTGTAATGATGCATTAGATTGATTATTCTATTCTAATAATAATTCACTAAATTGAATCATGATTGATTGTGCCTTAATTCACAAAGAAGCAAATTCCAAATAGTTACCTATATTTGAAGTTGATTTCATTATTCATCTAGTTATCACACTGGTTTTCCTAGTGGTTTAAGAAATGACAAAATCCATATAAGTTTCCAGACACTGATGAGACAAATAAGTAGCTAGTGAAGGAGGAGAGCCATGCCATAAGTATCAGCCATCTCTTTCTGACATTAATAAGTGGTGAGTAGATTTTATTTTTTACCACTATCCTTCTTTCTCTTATTTTCTGATAATGTGAGGAAATACAGTTAAATTCCACTTAGCTTTTACTTTATAAAAGAGGGCTAGTTAGCCACTGATATACATTTTATCAAGGATCACTTGATAAATGATTGCTGGTGCTTGTGCAGAATAGATTGAAGTGTTGGTGCATTTACAGAAGGCAGAAAGTAGAAAAATACCAGGGTGCCACAACTGAAAAGGCTCTGTTTTGTGTTATTCTTATCTCATGGCCATGGAAATGAATTCTTTTGCTTTGGGTAGCCAGCATCGTCTAGTGGTTTGAGTGCTGAACACACACACTTATCACACACTCTCAGCCCCAGAAAACTGTGTAATTGGGTCACCTTAGGGTTGCCATAAGTCTGAAAACAACAACCACAACAACCTGGGCCCCTTGCCATTTAGGACTTTAAAATGTGTACTTCAGATTGGGCTTAGACAAAGCCTAGTGGAACTATTTTAAAATCAGCAAGACATGTTTCTTCCACTCTATCCCGATCATCACTTGAGCTGAAACTTTTCAAACCAATGGGAGTTTCCAAACAGTATGTATGTTACTGTTTAGAAACCAGTGATTAGAAACAGCCATAGCTGCAACAGTGGAAGCAGCTGTAAACTACTTGCCTTCTCTCTTTTGGACTTGCTTTTATATTATCTCAAGTTCCTCCTATCTGTTCATCTCTACTTACCAGGATTGATTGTTCACTGATCATCTATTGTCAGCAATTAACAAGAAGTTTTACTGGTCCTCTTTTTCTCAGCCAATTAGGCATGACTTGCAATAGTCCACTTGTACAAGACCAGCCATCATCCAACCCATTATTCTCCTAAAGGAACAGTACACCACATGTGGAAAGTTTCTTGTTGTTGCCATGTGCCTTCAAACTGACTGCAGTATATGGCATGTCTATCATAGGTTTTTCTGGCAATATTTATTCAGAAGAGGTTAGTCATTGCCTTCCTTTTAGATTGAAGTAGGCTAGATCAAGGTCACCCTGTGAGTTTCCATGACTCAGTGGCAATGTGAATCAGATTCTTAGTCCAGTTGTCAAACTACTATGCCACAGTATCTGTACTACATGGGAAAAAGAAATTGGGAATTCAAGCCTGCTAGGTGAAAAAAATAGCTGGGTACAAGATTATTTTTTTGCCAGAGAAACTGCTTGGCCTGCCTAAATAAGGTTGGACTAGCTTGTACGGTATGTACCGTACCTTTTAGGAGGCAGCCCTAGATAAACTTAAACTGTGCACTTCCTTCTTGACTGGAGAGTTCACAAAGCTGTTCTAAGAATATACATGAATCACTTATCATATGCTTTTATTACAAGTAAAATCATCTGAAGATTTCTAACTTAAATAAATCTTTTCTTTCAACCTTCATAAAACCTCAAGATACATTTCTGTTTCTTCTTGTTTTGCACTCATTTTGTATCTCCACATTTTGCCTTTCCTCTCAATTCACTTCCCAACCAAATCATTTAAACCTAAGGTGTGACATTACGTAGCTTCAGGAAATTTATTTACAAATCAATCTGTTATATGATCTGGTTCTGAATATGCTGGAGAGATGCAGACTTTTAGACCTGACAGGAAATAAATGACTGTAAACCATGGGGATGATGATGATGCTGACGATGATGATGATGATGAATGTTCTATACAGAAGAAGGTTTCTCATTAAACAGAATACCAGACTGAAATCTTAGAAAATCAGGAAAGTAATGAAACAGCTACAGAAAAACTCAGGCAACTTTTTTTCCACCTAAATGTCAGAACGAAATTATAGGTAACAAAATGTACAGGTGAAAATTATTATCTTCTAGAATAAATTTCCATTAGACATAGTTGTTCCTTGGCTGAACTAGCAGAAGAAAAACCATGAAATTTAATTTAAAATTCTGCAATGACACACTTTTTAATTATTATATCTTGCCTATTGAGTGATTAAAATGTGAAACATTAATGTGTTTTCATGATGATCATCTCATATGCCTTTAAAGATGGGGAATGAATTAGCTCATATGACAAACTGAAACGGAATTAAACTCATCTGATTTTCACCTGTGTTATTGATAAATATAACAGAATGGTGACCTTTTTTTTTTATCAGAGTAGCCCAAATTCTGTGCCAGCAAATCTGAACCCTGAAACTTGTCATGAGCTGTTTTAGTTTATTTTGCATCATTGTTTCTTTTGCTGGCCATAAGGCAGGGATTGGGAGGAGATAGAAGCTGGATCTGTTGGTAGATCTCTAGCATCTCTAGAGTCTGTAAGTCACCAGGGGTGTATTTAAAAGGCTGGGATAAATTTTGTCATTGCTCATCTGAATGAGAATTCATCATTCCAATTACATTTTCTTTCAGCCCCCAAATTTCTAAAATTGCAGAGTGATATCACTGAAAATCTCTCACACCTAGAATTCTGATATTTGCTGCATTCATATTTTCTTGATAGCTTTGTCTGTCCTTCTTCTTCTTAAGATCTACTTCAAAATGCTGAACTGAAGTTTTAAGTTACTGCAGTGTTAGTACTTTGTTAAGTGTAAGGATATTCCACCGAAGGGCAGGATTCTTAAGACGGAGAAATACCCCTCATTTCCCCTCCTTGTAGCTATGTGCCTGTATTCCAAAATGCAATTTCTGCTCTGGGAGCACAACTTAATCAATACATCACAGCATCCTGGAACTGTAACACCAAGCTAGTTTTGGAGGTGATGAGACTCATAGCCTGAAACATCTGGAGAGTGCTGGGATGGGAATTTCTGCTGTATGGTAAGGGAGAACAAAAAGCTTTCAGAAGGAAGTCAATTAAATGAGATGACAACATGACTTTCTTAATATAACAAGATGGATCTAAGTACACAAAACATACTACAAGTCTTGAAGACTAACCAATGTGTTTATTTACATATTTATGCGTATCTGTTTATGTGCATTTCTCTGGGGAATTTAAGTTGCCATTTTCCAAAAGAGAGCTTCCAAAACCATATTTCCCAGCCTTGAAACACAGAAAATGATGAAAAAAAATAGTTTAAAACAGCAGTAGCAGGATCTCCACCACCACCACCACCACCAGAATTTTACAGAAAGAAGGATTGGTTAATACACCATCCTTAGCACTAGAATTACCAAATCAAAAACAAGACAAGGTTCCTTCACCTTTAACAGTGGTGCAGAAGAGGGAATTTCAGCAGATGGCAAACTGTACTTGTTGAAATCCCTTCTTCTATGAAACTGTTAAAGGTACAGAAGTCCTGTCCTGTTTTCTAGAGCTGTGATATTGTTCCTTTACTATTACTAATATCAATGACAGACCAAGAGAAAACAGAAGTGGTGGGGGCATAGCTTGCTAGGTAAGGATTGTGTAACGACAAAGCTGGGATGATGTTTGGATGCCTGAATGCACTAGTAAAAAGTTTCACTGGTACAAGATTAGCCACACAAGAAGCTGAAAAAATGTTTAGAGTGTGGCCTTACAGATGGTATACCACACTTCCTATCAGTGCTGGACAACATATCCAGTAGTTAAGGATGATGGGGACTATATTCAAACCATGTATCTGACAGGCCATATGTTTCCTACTCCCATTTCTAGGGCTGTCAGAGTGAAATCTGGAGAGGGCTTTTGTACCTTGTGGTTGTGTAGGAAGAGGAAATTTCAGCAGGAGTTGTTTGTTACCTGGTTGTGTGACAAAGTAACACTTCTCTGAAAATCCCTCCTCTACACAACTGTAAAAGATACAGGAGTCTTCATCAATTTCAGTCTGGCAATCCTATTTGTTTCAGAGTAATATGAAGACAAGAAAAGAGAATGGCAACTAGGTTTTCTAAGCCTACTGCATTCACAACTTTCTGGAATGAATAATACTGCAGACAAGGGGTTAGGCTGAAGCTCAGGCGTAAGCACGAACAGCATAATAGCTGAAGTGTTCCCTGTCACTGTGCTTATTATTCTCTAATACAAGCTTAATTTATATACTTTTGCTTTTTGGTACATCTGTGCCATTTCAAACCTGCTGCCAATGGAAGATAACACTTCATATATCTGACAATGTGGACACTAGTAGTAGAAAGCTGATGCTGTATTAAAGTTGTCGGTTTTTAACATGCTACAACACTCTCAGTTGTTCATCACTCACTCAGAATACTGATAAGCCATTTGTCTAAATCCATATGATTTTTATTCAGTTTTTCCCCATGTTCTACATTCCTCAGCTGGTTTGATAGCACAGAGGAACACTTTTTCCTTTGTTGTTCTTCCTTTTTTGTTATGATATTAAAATTCTGCTCAAGTGAAAATGTGATTATTGAGTGAGTCTGCAAGGTATGTATTGCCAGTGGGAGTAAGTAACACATCTGTCAATATTTTCCATATGGCAAGAATTCAGGAGATGTCACATCTTTATTCCTTCAGAATATATGTTTGGCATCTAAAAACTGATGATAGCAGCAACAAAACTATTGAAGTAGAACTGATGTAAACAGTGCCTTTGAAGTGGATCAAAGCTTTACTGCAAGTATTTTCAGAACAATGGGAGCTGAAAATAAAAGATCATTAGCTGTCAGTCTTAATGTCTGTTTTTGACATCTCAAGAAGTACAACTGCTTACTTGGCAAGTCTAATAGATGAAGTCAGTTCATCTAGTTTGGTAATCTCAACCGTGATAGGCAGCAGACTTTTGAAGTCTCCAGGAAATGTCTTTCTAGCTCTGTTTCCTGAGATATGTTTAACTTAGAAATAGGGAATCTTTAGTCCTCCATATCACTAACTACAACTCCCACAGTCCCTTGTCATTGCCCATGCTCGGTGGGACTGATAGCAGTTGTAGGTCAAAACATGTGAAGGACCAAATATTCTACACATCAAAGGGGTCACTGACAGTATAGGGGAACTGATGAAGAAACATGACCTCCAAACAATCTATGTCGGTGTCGAGGCGGGGCCGGGCAGGCTAGGGTGGTCTCGAGCCAGGGCTCGCCCCAGAAGCTTCAGCCAGCAGTCCAACAATAAACAAAGGCAATTCTTATAGCAGGCAAACGAAGGAACAAAAGAGAGGGTTTCCTCACCCGGATAATGAACAGTCAGCTGGCTGGCAGGGCTTCGGGACAGGAGCACGGCAGGCACGGGTCACTGCACGGACGGACGCCACAGGGATTCCCTACGGTTGTTGCCCCGTGCTGAACTTGGCTTCCTTCTGGCCTTAAGTAGGCCCCTGGACCGGCACCGGCCAATCCAGGAGCTCTTGCGCAGCTGAGAGCCCTCAGCCTGCCTCACAGCTGAGAGCGATCGGCCAGCTGAGAGCTCTCAGCCTGCAGCCGATGCTCCAGCAGCCGGCGGGAGCGTCAGGCAGCTTCCTTGGCTTGCCATCGCTGTAGCAGTGTGGGGGGAGGCCGATGGCCTCCTCAGGATCGGGACCCCGGGCAGGCGGTGCCTCAGGGTGGTGCCTGGGCCCCGCCCTTCCCAGGAGAACGCCCGAACGGCCTCCCCTGGCGATGGCGGCCTCGTTACCGACCACAGCGACAGCCGGGCGGGTGTCCTCCATGGCGGGATGCTCCGCGGCCTCTTCCTTGGCGGCGGGACCTTCGGCGGTGTCCGGGCGGCCGTCCTCCATGGTGGGAAGCTCCGCGGCCTTCTCCGCGATGGTGGAGGCCTCGTCGGCATCCGGGCGGCCATTCCCGGCGCCAGAGGCCTCCGCCGCAACTCATGAGGAGACCGGGGCGTCCTCCACCTCGGGAGCCGCTTCCGCGGCGGCCTCTGTGGCTCCGGAGGGGCCGGCAGGGCCGGAGCCCCTGACAATCTACAGACTGACCAGGAAAATTCAACAAATGCTATGTTCAGCAAAGGACAAGAAGGATCCTCCAACTTCTGCTGGAGTTTACCGCATATCTTGCAGCTGTAGGCAGGTCTACATAGGGACTACAAAACACAGCATCCAAACATAAATCAAAGAACACAAAAGACACTGCAGATTGATACAGCCAGAAAAATCAGCAGTAGCAGAACATGTTATAAACCAACAGAATGCTGTTCAAAAGCACAGAAATTCTGGATCATTCTGACAACTACTATGTCAGACTGCACAGAGAGGCCATTGAAATCCATAAACACATGGACAATTTCAACAGGAAAGAAGAAACTTGGAAAGTAAACAAAATTTGGCTACCAATGCTGAAGAACACTAAAATCAATACTCAAAAACATGTCAATATACACCACCCAGAGCCTGGAAGTCCCTCTACAGAGTGGGCTGCTAATGTACTTAATGCACTGTTATGCATATCCCCTGACTAACAATACAAGCCTGGGGGATATCCCATTTAACAACAGGCCAACTGTAACATATGCAAACTGCTCCCTCCCACCCAGAGGATTACACAAGTATATATACCCTGTTTCACTTCCATGCTACCATATACTCTGAAGATACCAGCCACAGATGCAGGCAAAATGCTAGGAGAAAATATTAATAGAGCACAGCCTCAAAACCCAGAAAACCTACAACAACGTATTCTACACCTCAGTTTAGCTGGAGACAATATGGCTTAAATCTTGACACAACACACTAAAAAGCCTTTTGAACAATTTACAAATTACAGCAAGACAGTTTAAAACCAGTTAAAACAGCTGAAAACCATTTAAAGCTACACATATATGTTGGTTAGTAGAAAATTAATTAGGTCCCAAAGGCTTTACTGAAATGCCATGTTTTTAGGTCACAAGTGATTTAAGGCTTTGACTGTCATCACCAGAATCTTTAATTCAGATGAGAACATATTAGTACCACTTTCTGTCTGTGATTTTCAATCCAACAGTCATATTGTGTAACGACAAAGTTGGGATGATGTTCTGGCATGCAACTTTTTGCACATTTGTAAGGTGAGTGCCTGTTCTGCCACTATGGATAAGATAATGACTAAATTTTCATAATTCTCCTCCTGCCTGTTTCTGCTCTCTTAGACTCTGTCTGTGTACTGGGGAGAAAATGCAATAAAAAACAGTAGGATAAACTCCTGAGTAAACATGAAAAACAAAAGGCCATGAGACCTTGCATGGTTGTGCCAGTTCCATGCAGTTAAGCAATCTACATTCCTTATTCTTGTATGGAGATTTAACTATTGCTCCTGTGCAAGAAAGAAACAGTAGACCAAACTAAAATATCTTTGGCTGAAATTATAAGCATGCAGGGCAACCCGTGAACCTCTTGATTTTATTGATCTGGAATTCCAATCATCTCTCATTATTGGCTATGTTGCCTGGGGCTGATGGGAGACAGATTCCAAAGATACTTGAAGAACTATACATTTTCACCCCTGTGCTAGGGAATAAGGACTATTAAATTGTAGCTGGAGTTACTTCTGAGTGAACAAGCACAGGACTGCACTGTTAAGCAATCTCTCGATTATACACTTTCTCTTGATTAAATAAAAGAGCACCATTTTGTTAAGTAGTTTCCTGTCAACCATATCATCCTAAATGTGTTGAAGTTACTGCTCTGAATATGAGCCAAGTGTGAAAAATTAGAAGAGGGCAAGCTCACTCTCAAATCCACTTTATTTGATGACATCAATGTATATTATGCATGCCTGGAGGTCTTTCTTTGAAGCATGGGGATCTTTTGAAACTTCCTCACATAAATTAGATGGCCAAGGCCATTAATGCCATCTCATAGATGTGTGCCTCAGTCACTAGAGTGGTATAAAATTTTAGCGCAGACACTCTGCCCGTCACTTTCTAGATCCAGCCTCATTAACCTACGTCTGCCTGAGAAATTGCCTATGCAGCTACTATTCAGAATATATATATACACACACATACATACACACATACACACACACACATATATTCTGGCTTAAACAAATACCTTTGGAAGAATTCAGTTGATCATCAAAACCAGATCTTTATTCTGAAAAGAAGTTCTGTTCTGGTTCACTTAAACAAAAATCTGAAAGTTGTTTAAAAACACATTTTCATGCTTCTGATTTTACAAGAATGAACAAACATTTCTAACATTTCTTTTCCATGCAATAAGTGACCTGCTGTGCCAAATGCCTTCCCAGCAATGTGCAATAGCCCATTAGGGACTTTGTATACTTAGCTTATTTATTTGTTTACTTCTTTACATACATTTCTATCCTGATTCATCATAACACTTTAGTGACATGGCTTGCAAGTAACAAGCAGCACGCTAAACCAAATACAAGCACAAACTGCAAGACCAGATTTTTTACAGAAATGATTAATACAGTAACAAGGCTTTAAAATTCAGAACACTAAATGGAATTGATAACTCTGTTCATTTAGCTTTCTCTCATATCTGAACTTTTGAACTCCCATTCTTTTCATTAAATTTATGGAAAAAATTGTGAATTCTGATGTTTCCTTATAAAAAAGCAAAAGACAAGCCAAATAATATTCTTAACAATCTGCTTTGCCATATGCAATTAATAAAGTGATTCTTAGCATAGATAGAACTGTGTTTTATCTGCTTGCCATGTGGCTCTGAAAGATGAGGAACCTACTGGATAAAAAAAGGCTATCAGCCCTAATTCTGCCTGTGATATTGCTGAATACATAAAGAAATTTCAGACTTTTAAGAGCCAACATCCAACAGCCTGGGAAAATATGTCAGTATCACTTTCCTTCACATTTACACTTGGGGGAAGGAGGGGGGGACAAGCAACTCACATCCTTTCCATTGTATTCAGGAAAAGCTGGAAAGATCTCATCCAACTGAACCAGACAAAATTCTAACTATTCTTGAACATTCTCATAAGATTTGGCATCCAGCTGTGAATCAACCTGATGTGTAACCTGGCTGATCATTCTATCTGCTAACATCTATTATGACAAGGCACAAAAATTCAGGCTGCTGTACATTAAAAATAAACAGACATGAGTTGTTACTCAGGGACTTAAATATAACAGTAGAAAACAGGTCACTGGAAATAAAATCTTATGGAAATAATTTCCTGTAAAATACAGGTTTTTCTCTAAAAGGCAGAGGACCTTGGGGTCCCCCCGCAATGCCAATGTTTCCTTTGAAATGGGGGGGGTTATAGCTCAAAGGAGGTCTTCAAGAGGAGGGTAACAGCACGATCTTTTCAGCTGTGTATATCAGTTCTAACTGCAGAGATGAGTCCAGTTAAAAGTTAAAATAATGTTCTATTTTGAAATAACAAACACACAAGAAATCAGACACTCTCAAGAACTATGCAAGGCTATCAGAAAATGAAGCAAAAAAGATGAGATAGAGAGAAATAGGATTGAAAGGGTGATAATTACAAATCCTGAAGCAGAAAGCTGAAGTGGGGTGGCTCAGACAGTACACTGGAGAGTAGTACAGAGAACTGAGAGCCATGTTCTACATCTAAAGTACTATAAATTAGTTGCGTTGGAGTTTTTATACTCTATTTCCTACTCTGAAGGAGGTTGCATGGACAAAGTGGCAATGGCTTCCCCACAAAACTGACACAAGTGTCTGGAATGGGCTGATTGCCTTAACTTTAGGTGACAAAACATGGATTGGAGTCCTGAAAATCTCCTGATGTTTTGGTCAGGATTTGTGAATGGGAAAACTTTGTGTAACATATGCTCATAGTAGAGGTCCTGATTCTATCTCTTGAGCAATTTTGCCTGCTATTGTTTTCAGGAGTGCTCACGACTTGCAGTTTTTGAAACGATTATTCTAAACCCATCAGCATCAGGTTTTCATGCCTAATCCTGTCTGAACTTATGACCTGAACATGTCTTAGGACATCTTGATCTGGCATGTGCTTCCAGCCAGTACTCTTTCAAACATGTCTTTCAGCAATAGATGTCCAATAATGAAAATAGTACATCTCACAGAGTGGAGTGTATGCTGTTGCAACACAGATCTGTAATGAGCTTTCCCAATTGTTCTTCCTGTTATACTGATTCTGTATATGTTAAACAACTCAGCCCTTCCCACATACAGACCTAAACACATGGTCCCTCATATACATATCTGAAGTTCTGTCCAGAAATACATTCACTGCTTCTGTAATTTGTATAAAGCAGACTAAAGCCATTTTCTTGACAGCTTATTGGGTTCTTGAAGCCGCAGGAATGTGTCTTTAGCAAAGAATGGATGAATATAAAGGCAATCTTTTTAGATTTGAAGAAGAAGAAGAAGAAGGTGATGATGATGATGATTGCAAACTCTGTAGATTAATGTGCATGATCAAAATCCATATTGGATAAGTTTATCTGTGGGTATGTTGATGTTGATAAGAGAACAAACGAAATTAAATTAGGATGCCTTTTTCCCCATGAAACTGTCTTGGATGTCTTTGCAGAGATTTCCATAGAAAAGTCAATCTAAATTTTAGGAGAAACTTAAAACAACAAAAACAAAAATACTTTCTTCTTTCAAAACACTCTACTTTGCATTGGAAATGTTTACAATAAAAAAAACAGAGGAACAGGATCTTTGTTCAAGATTAACAGTGCATTAAAGACAAAAAGCAACTTCAATCCTGCAAATAGTATAAACAGTTCTTAACAATTGTAATACCTAACATTACGATACCTTTAAGGCAAGATGATTTGGCTGTACCTTGGCTCTCAGCTGTACTTTAAAACTGCTTCAGGTTTACTACAGTACATCTCCCGAACTGTTTTGACTTTATGTTAGAGCTGACTGTTCCATCTAGCCAGTATCCAGTCAATCTTAAAGTTCTGCAGAGTCCTGAAAAGTAGAATGGTTTATTTCATGCATTCAGATCCAAAGCTAGGAACTTCCAATGTGTTTTCTCAAAATGGCTGGGATTTGTTGCCCTGTTAGATTCACAAATATATTCTTTAAAACAAAGTACATAATAAGTTGTCTATGGTGAATGTGGTTCTACAATTAAATTTAGTAGACTAGCAGGAACTTTGCCTTGAGATAGCATAAATGCTTGAAAGGGTCTTGAAGGATTTCATTTGAATCCTCTGTGTTGTGTACCGAAGAAAATTATTAAATGAATTATTTGAAAAAGCATTATTCAGTTCATCGTGCAGATATCCAAAAGTGAAGGGAGGCCATATGTGGGCTTGGTAAAGAGTCAGAATAATATGGCTGAAGGTAGCCCTTCAGAAAACATTGCCTTATTGAAACTCAGTGACAGGTGGAATGAGATACTTACTTCTGATATTGAGGGACTTTAGCTTCCACTAGCAACAAACAATACAATCAGTGGGCAGGGATGATGGGAATTATACCCATAGAATCTGTGGGACATGCAATCCATACATCTGACCAAAAATATGACATAAGGCAGTGTGGAAATTCAAAATCAATATATTTAAAGCTTTTATCAAACAAAACTGAGACTATTCTAGTTAGGATCAAAAGGACTTTTCCATCATTATCCATCAAGCCTAGAAACTTGTTTTGTGTGCTTATGTTTACTAAAAATAAGTAAAAATAAAATAAATGAAAGTTTGTATTTATAGGATCTAGAATTTTGCATTGCACGTGAAATTCCTTACCTGTGCACTATAATGCCGCCAGACACATCTGCTTACTTGACTTCTCATGTTATACCTTCTCTACAAAGGAAATATCAAAACAAGATCATTTTTGTCTTACTCTGTGAAAATTTCTTAGTCTTACTGCAACTTAAAGAGTATGCTGGGGGACAGGGGAGTTCATACAGAGATGTCCTGTGGGCAAGGAAAGGACACTGTATGCTATAAATATGTTAGCGGCTACCCTTCTAAAATTGCAAAGTGAATTACTTGTATGACCCAGTTGTAAGAAACTGATCTAATAAGGACTCTGAGAAGGGTTATTTTCATTCCTTTTTAGATGCTCCAACTTTTAAAGGAACACATAAAGCCAAATATTGTTCAAAATGTGCCTATAGAAAATACAACTAGTATAATCTGTGGAGATCATATAGTAACCAAATCAGCTCTTAAAATGTGGAGAAACAAAATGTCACATGCCAATCTATGTGGTAAATGCTAGAACAACAAAATGTGTGGGTGTGTGTTTGCGTACACATTACCTACACACGCATACACACTAAATAAATAGATAAATATATATCATAGACTCCCAAACTATATAATAGATAAATATATATCAAGACTCCTAAACTAGAAAGTGAGAGAAGCCTTTGGGAGTATGCAAAACCTAGACATTAATGAGCAGTAGGGCCTTTTGTGCAAAGGCACTTTTTTTGTTAGGTGTTTCCTCCCTTGACTCCTGCCATACCAGAACTAACTTTTGCTCCAGCCATCAAATAAGAGCTGTTGTTTGGATGCAAAATTTCTAGGATGAAGTTTTGACGCCCAAGCCCAGAATAACGGACACATGACATTGGGTTAACTAAGGGCCACTTTTATTAAACTTGATAACTATTTATATTTCATGGGCTTGAAGGAAGAGGTAAGCAGGGAGCAACCTAATGTATGTCCAGCCAAGATTAATTGACATTCCGTTGTTTACCTCCTCAGACTTCCCCTGAGCAAGCTGCCTGAGCCCCAGAGGAATCTAGTTATTTGGATTGCTCCCTGGTGGCTCAAGAGGGGAAGGTAAACCCAGGAGGAACTCCAACCAAAGTCCCAGGACCCTGCAGGCAAGAGTCCAATTCCCAGGTCAGCCTCAAAGGCAGCCTCCTCCACTATTCCCTGAGTCACAGGACTTTAAAGAGGCAGATTCAGAGCACGACCCTACACCCTTAGTGAGTGCCCAAGGTATCCACTGGAGCTGATATCTGTTCCTATCTACAAGATGAATACCTATTTAATGTCCCACTATATGCCAGTTTCCCAATGCCATTTGATACAGTGTGGAGTAGGAAGAAAAAAACCTTGAAAACCAGGGGGAAAAATTCCTACC
This sequence comes from Iguana delicatissima, assembly GCA_948472985.1. Classification (NCBI taxonomy): domain Eukaryota; kingdom Metazoa; phylum Chordata; class Lepidosauria; order Squamata; family Iguanidae; genus Iguana; species Iguana delicatissima. The sequence continues at coordinate 89,906 of CAOKZL010000597.1, read as the reverse complement.
CTGTCCCAAAGTGACCCAATCTCACACTGTGCTGAGGGTTGGTGGGTGGGGTTGTGCAGAACAATTCAAAAAAACCATGTGGGGTGAGCAAAGCATAAATAGGCTGTTGCACTGCTCCCTCACATGGTGTGTCCTGATGCAAATGGTACCAACCACAGAACTAGCTGGCATCCTCCAGGGAAGACATCAAAATCTTCCCCTCCTGTGCAGCAGTGGAACTGTGCATTCTCAGGTAAGCCTTCTGCACAGGAAATGCTAACATCAGAGGTTTGTTTGGCATAAAATTTGTATGGTTGAAACAAAATATTATTTTCCATGCACAAAATGCTGTTTTCTGTGCCAAAAATGTTGTCTTCTGTGCAAAACAGAATATGGCTATTTCTGCATTATGCTGTTATAGGGCTATTATTCATTTTCAACGTCCTCTGAAATCCTGGGGTTGCATTTAAGGGAGACACATTTAGAATTTTCAGCCAGAGAGCCTTTGGTTTCATTAAACTACAAACCCCAGAATTCCACAGGATGTTCAAAGTAAAATAATAACACTATAACAGTGTTGTATGGAAATGGTCTAAGTCCTGAACTGTGAATGGCCTTCAAAAAACATACGATTTTTGCATACTTTCTGGCAGTAGGGTGAAAATTGTTAGAATCTCTCATCATTGCCTTTGTGGTGAAATTTAGTGAAGAATTAGTGAAGAATCATATCCCTACTATAAGCCCATTGGGTGAGAATAGGGCCTCTATACTCATTCTTTGTAAAACATCATGTGCTATAGCAGAATCACGAAAAACATTCTTACTGTTATGAGCCAGAATCCACCTAGTCTAGCATTTTATTCCCAAGAACAACCGGATTGATTGATTGATATTGTGTGTGTGTGTGTGTGTGTGTGTGTGTGTGCGCGCACACACACACACACACACTTAACAGTTCCCTATATTTTCTAAATTCCCAAGATAAGGCTTTGTCAATTTTATGGTTCTTAGCCCATTTATGGTTCTCTTACTTATAGAAAAAGGGGTAAAAAAAAATAATGAAGAGGGGGAGAAAGGATTTTTTTTTCATCTTCTTTGCACCAAATATTCTTTGCTGCAGACTATATTCCATTTCTGAAATTTTCCTCACATGGCTTGCATTTTTAAACATGTTGCTATTTTTGCTTTGCAGTCTTACATTTTGTTGTCATACTGAGGGATCTGGTCAGAAGAGGAATAACAGAGTAGTGCTGTAGACTCCTCTAATAGTTTTGGTACAGTTTCTGACTCACATTTCATTAGTAATAGTCTTTGATAGTTCTCAAGTGTTGGGTCTTTCTCAAGTTTTCTCCCTGGATGGGAAATATCCCAAAGCAATACATGTTCCTGAGTAACATAAATGCAACCATTTCAAAAGGAAACGGAGGAGAAAGATTAGAGTTTTCCAAATTATACAGAGAAATGAGAGCTGAAAGTTCCAGAGTCATGACATAATAGATTATGCCAGAGTGGTCAAAGAGGGCTGAGCAAATCCTCCAATAGGACAACAAAATATAAGATTACCAACAGTAGGAAAACCCCCACCATTGATGTTTTAGCATATCTGAATATCAAGAGGAAAAGTGGAAGAGAAAATCTCGCTTATCCTCCTCTGAACTGTGTAAGTGTGTGCTTGCACACTGGGAACAGAAAAGAGAAACCAAAGCCTGACAGAGAAAAATATTAAATGTCTTATTTTCATATATAAGCATCCCTTCTAGAAAATTCCATAATAATTCAGACCTTTCCACGGTTGGTTTTCTATTTTTTTTTTAAAAAAAAACTTAATTGGCTGTTCTTACTGCTCCCAATTAAGTATTTTTAAATTAAAAAGCAAAGACAGATGCTAGTAAGCATTATTAAATCTCATTTCAAAAGCCATAGTTCAACCTTCTGGTGAAAAGAGAGCAGACAAAATTGCTTTGAAGTTCTAATTGGTGAAAGTGCCTAGTTTCCTTTCCAAATTATTTCACACTTCATGGAGATATGTGGAGATGGCAGAGATATTTTTTATCAGGGAAGGAAAAATGGCCTCAGTGAATCCTCCACCTTATTTGTGGGCAACAGTAGGCGAGTGGCCATTTTGCTGATAGTTTTCTTTTGAAGCAAGAAAATTGTTTTAACAGCTGAAGGGAGAGAAGCCTGTTTGATTCTCCACTGCCTGGTTGGGAAATGTGAGCGGTAGTCCTGGATCTCTTCAGAAGAGTAATCACATTCAAGGCAGAAGCTGAACAAGAGACCATCCCACACCCATAAGGTCTAGCACAGAAAGAAATAAGCTTATATAAAAAAAGCCATACAAAATAACTTTACATACTAAAGTTAAAGCATGGTCAAATACAGAGAGGAAAGAGAAAGAAGAGAAAAATTACTAGAAGTCAGAATGATGCAGGAAGAAAATGGGTATGGAAAAGTAAACGGAAAAGTAAGTAAATGAGAAGTCAACAAACATACAAACTAGCAATTAGTATTCGTACAGACAGCTTGTTAACTCTAACAGGCCTTTTCCAATTTTTTTATTCAATTCTTGAATGTCAGGGTTTGGGGATCTTCTAGGTGCTATAGGAAGGCTCTCCAATCCTCAAAGAACAGTGTCAGGCCAAAGACAACATGAAAAGATAGAGCAGCCAGCTAGCTTTTTAAAACTGTGGGCTTTACAAGTGGCTGGGTGGGGGGAGAAAAATAAACAAAAACAACACAGCAACAACAACAACAACAAAAAACCAAACAAAAAAATCCTCCTGAAACTTGTACTTGAAATCTGAATGATTTGGGATCTACCATGTCTCCAAAATTTGATGCAGATGCATGGAGACACAAAAACATCAACAAAAAGCTATATCCATTTTGGTTTTCCAATGAATTCAGTAGGAAAAAAGATTGATAGTCTCAATTTCAAATTCTGCAGTGGAATTTTGGCTTTCGATAAGGTCTATTGTGGTCTTTATTGACCTGAACTCAACAAATCAGTCTCTAGACTGAATGGGGAGGGCATGTACAGTCCTCATTTTTACCTCTAGAGATTGGGAGAGGTTTCATCCTCCCCCTTCCTGTTTCATCTGCCAAAACAACTTGGATGGCTTGGGGTACCGTATATTTTGATATGGGTGGGTTGTAGGAATTGTTTTCTCTTCTGCCTCAGGGAGCAAAATGTCTTCGAGTGTCCTTGCATGTGCATAAAGGTTTTTATCTTAAGCAAATGAGACTGACTTCTGCCAGCATTAGCACTTTATCAGAGGGGAAAAGGTATTAAATATAAACTTGCATGATTTCTTCAGCCTTGAGAATATTTACATGAATCCTGTACATTAAGCTGAACTTTTTCAAGTGAACCTGCTAATCCCATAGAAATGACAACCATGCATTATGGCTAAACCTCTTATTCATGCCATAATGACTTGAGAACATTTTTAAACAAGATACAACCAATGTGTCGTGTTGTCCTATCTTTTTCTGAAGGCTAGTAGTTATTTGGATTAGCCGTGTAAGCGTATATTGATATGTCTTTTGTGAGGTGCTTAGCTATAGCTGTAGACATTCTTTACCTCAGGATTTCTTTCAAGTGAGTTTTGTAGAGGAAAGTGACTGAGATGAGACTAACTTTCTTCACTTGTACTCTACACAGACATCCATAGTGGGCATTTTATAGAAACAGGTATAACATCAAACATACTATCTATCATCTATCAATCTCATAATCAAGCTATATTAAAATATAATAATTTTTAAAGATGCATCTGTTCCAGATAACTATGTTAATTAGAAACAAATCTCCCCCAAGTAGAAAGAGTAAGACGGAAGCACCCAAACACTTTATAGCAACTCTGAGAGAATAGCATGTTTTTGTGCCTCAGTAGAGATGAGTGCACGTACCCTCGTGCATTAAGGACCAGTAATACAAACATAGGATTGAATCGACATGTCAACCACTGTTAGCAACCATACACTTCTACACTTTGATATGTTATATACACTTACGGCTGAAAGACCATGAGGAGAAAGGAGGTTGGCTAGGAAGATGTGGAAAAGTAGGTCAGAGTTGACTGTAGCATGGTCGAGTCATAAGTTTAGTGTGGATTAGCTTGTAAAGCCTGGCACTAAGTTAATCCTCTCAGCTGCCAAACCTTAGAAAACAATAGTCAAGCCCAGGTGCAGCAGACAAGCACCCCTGCTGTGTGCATTTCCTACCAAATCATTCATTGGACTTGTTACCCAACCAATACATTGAGAAGCTGTCAGGACTCCCATGACTATTTTATCAACTATCAGTCCATTCCAGACCACTTTTGTTTACTCTGCCAGGAAGCAATTAACTCATACCCCTTCAGGGAGGAAAATAAAGTACAAACCCCATTACATACTAGTTTTGAGAAGTTAGTTTGCAATACTTCACTTGCTGGTAGCCATGCTGTCACTCTGATTCCCAGTTGTGTACTGCTCTTAGTCACAAGTCTAAGCCACTACACTGCTTCTTCACTGCCCTTTTGGAATTGTAAATATTGTTCATTCCCTGAAAGTTCACTATCAATCTTTCCTCCCTTTCCTTTGGTTATCCTTGTGTAAGTATGTGACTCCTTGAATCTTGTGCGTGTAAGAAAGAGAGAGTGAATTTCTCTAAGTAAAACACATTTTAGTTTACTTTCAGATCTCTGGCTGTTTCTTTCCTGAGAGGACCCAAGATCTTGTTAGATCTTCTAATTGAGCTAATTAACACCCCATTGTCATGCGGAGATATGAGCATTACAGGTAGACCCCTGAGTCACCCATGCTTTGGGGGAACACCACCAGTGGGACCATGTGGTGGGGATCAATGAAAAGGGCCTCATATGTATAGGTCCTTTATCATAAGCAAAACTCATGGCCATTAGCTGAAAGGTGTGGGGCCAGTAGTCAGGAGGCATGTCAAAGTTTGGGTCTTAGCTCAGAGATCTTGCTCTTCACTCATCAAGTAGCAATGGACATGTGGAAGAAAGGAACTGCATAAATACTTCTTATGTCTTAAAAGAATTTGGATTTGTTATACCAATGTTTGATCTCTATATGTAGTCAAATAATAAAACAGTTTCAACTTCTCCTGTCATCCATATCAAATCTTACTGTAACATTTATGGTAGACAAAAGATTTTCTTTTCTCTAGATAGTGACACAAGAGCTCATTTCCTCTATCTTCACTTCACTAATTGAGAAGGTGCACCATCTAGTGTAAAGGGAAAGAGATACAGAACATTTATTTCTTTCCTTTCCTTTATTTGGGGAAAAAAATTATGAGGGTTTTCTCGATCTGTCCATATTGGTCCCTAGTTTTACCAAAGGAATGATGGTTATGAAGCTTATGCAGAGACTCTCTTAGCTGCTTCTGTAAAATTATTTCCGTTAAAAACTCCTCTCAGAACAAAGCTTGCTGAAGCTCAGGCACAATTTGCAAATTGAATTCTTTTGGCAAATTGTTGCTTTCATGCTGCTTCAATAGCAATGTATCTAAATTACCTTCTGGATAAATTGGAGGACTGAAAATCTATTTTTACCTTCCCTGCAGATATTCATGTTTGCATCATAATTTCTATTTTTCTCTCTTTTTTATCATTCACTCATAAAACCAGGATTTAATTCCAAGCTCTGGCAACTTTATGAATCCTCATAAATATTAGGAAAGAATTGGAAATGCATGTGGTGTTTATGGAGAATAATAGAAGCTCCGAAGTGAATTTATATTGTAAATAGTAACAGAATCTCCATGTGACACCAGCTTCTTATTGCTGAAAATGTTGTTTGACTCCAAACATGTGTTGCCAGATGCTTTAGCAATATACAGCTATGACCAAGCAGAATAAAGTGATTATCTTTTTATCTAGGATTTTGGTTTCAAGCCTTATAGCAGGGAATAATTGCAAAAGTGAGGGCAGGAAAGAAATTTCTTGGCATTTGTTTGCAATAAGAGCAATAAAAGTATCAGTTTTACAGCTAGTTGACAGGATGGAACCTTGTGTGGCTTGAAAGATAAGTATTTGTGGGAGAGGGGAGATCTGATGATATTTAGCCAACTGAAGCATTATTTCTCTGAGTGTCTATCTGCTCATTCATTCTTCAACATGCCTTTTCTGCTCTGAACATGTCTAGCCACATCCAGACACACTAGTAACAAAGAAGTCACAGATCTTAGGTGTCCTTGTGAGCTTGGGCCCTTTCACACTACACAATTACAGCACTATGATTCCACTTAACTGCTATGGCTCATTCATCTGGAATTTTGGGATTTGTAGGAGAGGGAGAGGTATTTAGAAGTCTCAGATAGAGAAGCATGGACAACTGCATGAGGATCAGGGTGTTACCTCAAAACATGGGTGATTCAGGGGTCCACCTGTGGTGACAGTGGCTCCATGAAGTGGTGGGGAATTTTAGCTCAAAGGGGAGGCCTGAGAGGTGATGGTAACCTTACAAGATCTTTTAAACCTACATCTACTAGTGCAGGGAATAACCAGCTGGAGATCCAAAAGTAAGCTTATTTGTTTTATTGGGGAAACTGCAATCACACACACAAGATCCAAGTGATCACACAATCACACAAGGCTAACTGAAGAAAAAGAAAAAAAAGTTTTGGATAGCAAGATTTTAGGGCAAAGTAGGTGATATTTACCAATCCAGAGGAGCACTGATGAAATTGTGTGGCTTAGAAGAAAGTTTAAGGACAATACACAAATGGAAATTGGAGCAGCACAGTGGAAACCAACAATTGGTGTACTGCAAGTAGACTAGCCAAAAACTGTTTTTTAAATACTTCTCCTTTTCTTCCTGGAAAGTGGAGTGCTAATGGCTCTCTAGGAGAATAAACAATGGAGTCCAGAGAGTGGACAATGGGGTCCAAAATGAACTAATAGTCTAGCATTAGGTGACAAAGGGCTAATGGTAGTCTTGATAGCTCTTTAATTGTCTTACAGGTGTGAGAACAAAAGGGAAATTTGCTGGTCAATTGCATTGTTCTCTGTATTGTTCTTTGTCTTTATTCCTAGGCCCTGTTTAGCAAGGTGATGGTCCTGATCTGTGACCATAGTATGGCTCACTGATTGGCATCACAGGCTCAAGTAGGGTTGTGTGATGTTGCCACTATGGGGTAGCCTAGGAGAAGATATCTCAGGTGGATTGTTTTGCTACCTCTTCTGTTTGAGAAGCACTCTGGGCCTCCTCCTGTTTTCATGTTTCACTTTGGTGGGAAAGACTTGGACTCGCAGAAGGACAAGGCACTGATTTTACAAGCTTTGGGTGATTTCCAGTTTATTCAAAGTTGTTGGTATGGAGTTTTGCCCCACCAAATTTGGTGGGGCGAAAGTGACCCTCAACATATTGATCTTACCAATAGGAGGGTAAGGAGGGGAGTCTGTAATCTTCTGGGTAAGTGGTTGAGCCACTTTCTTCTCCATCCTGCCATAATTTTCTGGTAAGCAAAGCTTTGCAGAGCTGATGACATTAATTTTTGGGAAGAGGGGAATATGTTGTTCCTGGAGAATTTGCAACTGTGGGTGAAGGTTCTGTTGGTGGACCTGGTGGGGGAAAAGGCCCAAGCAGACACTTTTCCTTTTCAGTGGCAGGTAGTAGTGGGGAGGAATATAAGACTTTGTTGTATATCTTTGGCACCCTTTTGATGTAGAATAGGGCTCTGGAACTTCTTTATGGCCCTGTGTCCAAGGGGTTGTGGAAGAAGGCTACCATTGAAGCTGATCAGAGATTTGAGCTTTTACTTGTAGAGTTCTGCAGCTTGTGTGGAAGTCCTCTGAGTTACCTTCAAATTATGGACAGCTGGATAGCCACCAAGTATTTGATTGCCTTTAAGGCTGAGGTGTTTTGCCCAAGGGAAGACTGAGGAGGTAGTCAAAGGATGATACCTGGACTCAGCTGAACTCCATCAGGTTGCTCCCCTCTTGCTCCATTACTAGGCCAATGCAACTTATATAAGATAGGTCAGATAAAGTGGTCCTTATTTAACTCAAGGCTCTGTGTTCTCATTATTGCATGGCTGGTCATCAAATGCTAGTAGAACAGCCATATTACTCTTGTTCCCAAGGACACTGTGGAGGAAGAAGGAAAGGATGGCAGCAATTTTTTTGTTTTTGTTTTTAAAGGAGAAATCCCTGACACCACTATGATAAGCACACACCTAAATCCTATAACAGTTCAAATTGCTGGAGATTCTCCAACCCTACACTCTTTTTTAGCCCTGCTCCCTATTGGGTAAACTGTTAAATACAGCAAGAAGCACCCATTTCACACAGGGAAAGGTAGAAATTTGGGCTTAATTTGATTTCAACAGATTCAGTTTAAATAATGTCTCTGTGATGAGGTTTGGAGAAAGATTTTTTTAAAAAAAATGAGAAGAATTAAAGAAATCATAAATTCATCTATCCAGAAGGAGGAACTTTGAGAGCTTCACTCAGAAATCTGGCTTTCACTTTCTATGTGTCCACTCATGTTAACGCTGAATTAGGTTGTCACCATGTTTTTGTTTTCCTAAGAATCTCCTAATCTGTAGCATGTAGTTGGCAGAACAGGTATTATATGACTCTCCCCATGCTGGAAAATCTGCACACATTGAGATAGTCTGGTGAAAATGAGGAGAGAGATCTTTTCAATTCATTAAATTTCAGGTTTGAATATATGTATGTGGGGAAATATATGTATGTGGGAGTAAAATAGTACTGATGATTTTTCCCATGTCTGTAACTCACCGTCTTTTCTGATCTCTAGTATGTGATGCAAAATGAAGCAAGGCAGAGGTGTTCATCATTCACTGTAGGAATTAAATGCCAAGAAACAGAAATTATGCCTGGGCATGTTGTTGTAATGTTCTCATTGCATAGAAGAACCTAGATCAGGGCTGCACAACAGTGGTGGGTCTGGGAACTGGAAGTCCATTTCTAGTATTGAAAAATAGGGTGTTTCTAATGTTAAACAATACAGGTGGTCCTGCCACCAATTTAAAGGATGATTCCAGCTCATAGAGGTTTCAAGGACAAGCATTTCACCTTTTGAGGGACAGTTGTCAGAAAAAGGGCATCTTGGGCTTCCTGAAAGGTGCAAAAACAGAGTTAGGGACCCACATGGTCCCAGGACCATACATTGTACACTCCTTATCTAGGTTATTGCTTGTAGGCCTGATCTAGAACTAGGATCAATCTCTTTTGAGATTTTCAGGAAATATCTGGGGAAAAAATCCAGTTATTTCAAAGTAGTTTGGGAATACTTGTAAAGAAAGTTCACGTCTTGGTATGTTTGTGAAATGAAAACAGTGCATACCAATACAAATATTTACAGCTGTGAACAATAATGGCCTGGTACTATTTTAGTTTTGAAAAAGTAAATAGCTACTGTTTGATCAATTTGTGCTGAAACTGTTTTTGCTTCGATCAAATGCATTTGTTTTCCCCCTTATCAAATTAGGTTGTCAGATCTAATTCTTCAGAGAAGGAGGGCTATAGACATTGGCAGTAAACTAATACTCTAAATTCATTAATGAAGGTCAGACATTTTCATTTAATCAAGGTTGGTGTGTAAATGTTAATTTGTAGTCTGCAAATGTTCATTTGCATCCTAAAATCAATTTTTCATCACTTTTGTCTCAACATTTTACTTATGCAGAACAGAAACACTGAAATATTCCCTTGATTGAACTGAATCATATAAGGGTGTTTTAGCTAGACACTAATATGTCTCATTACCATTACCTTACCTTTGCTAAGTAATGGGAATGTCCAAAGTTCTCTCAGGCTAAATTTCTTCTGCATAAGTGCTTCTATAATCCCCTAGCCAGACAGGTTACATGTGAAGTAACAAGTTCCAAATAGCTAATTACTTACAATTACTTGCTTTCCCAATAATAAAGGTTGAAATAACTTACGTTATGATTGTGAATAAAAGAAGGTTTCCTTCACTCCTTTTGTGATGGAACTCTAACACTGAATCAACTGTATGTGCCTGTGTTTTAAATCACTGTTCAACAATTGGTTTAAAGGGTCTTTAGTTGGAATTAACCAACAAGATTCCAACATCAGCATACAAAATTATTGAAGTACTTTTCAAGGTTGTTGAAATTACAAAATATTTCAGTTCTCTCTTCAAACACTCTTGACGCTACCGCACAAAGACTACTTTCACCTCTGAGGCTTGAATTTTCAGGAAAGGGGGAAAGGAGTGTGTTTTGAGCATGGTTGGGAGAATTTTGGAGGATAACAAAGAATGGCTGCGGATAAGGTCAGAAAACAAGTGCTATAGTGGAACTTGGGTCAAGGTTTCCACTGGTGTTATTAGTTATCTGAAGAGGTAAATACTGGAGAGCACCCAATGGAATCCACAGAAAAAAAGTGAGACAAAAGTGAGGCTCAGTGGATGCCTATATGTTATATAAAGACTATACATACCAATATGAAATCTAATGTGAGACATTTCTAGGGCTCAAAATCACATTCCATTTTGTGGACTGAAAAGAAGTAAGTGAACTATGATCAAAAGTGTTTGTTTTTGTTTTTGCAGATCGTCAGAAAAAAGAACGAAGAAAGAATGAGGGAGTGAGATAACCTTCAAGAATATATCATGGAACCAGGTTAGAAAAAGTTCTGAGTGAATTTTAAAAAAGGAAATAATAGTAATAATGAGAAAAGTCTATATATAAAAAAAGAGCAAAGTTGATTTTAAAATTAAAATCTTTGGTTCCTGGAGACCTACATGAAGAACTTGATCTCCTCTCACATGTAAATTCACTCAGAACTTTTCCTAGTGTGGTTGCATGATATGTCCTTGAAGGTTCCTTCTTCTCTTCCCCTTTTTTTCCCCCAGACCATCTGCTATTTCTTTAAAGAACACCTTATTACATATCAGCTTTAAGTAGCATACAAAAATTAAAATGTATTATGATGTTTTATATAGGTATTATTGTATAGTTACTTGTTGTCTTTTTGATTTATCGATTTTACATCTATATTTGTTTTTATGTTTTTGTATAGCCCCTGTTACACTTTAGAAAGAGAAAAGCATGTAGTTCCTGCAAGAACTAAACACATTTCCAGAGACAATTCAAACAAAATCCATGCACCACCCTTCATCAGTACACTTTAATAATAAATTGGTGATGAAAGCATTTCTCCTTTTCTTTACAAAAATGACATTATGTTGTGGAACCATGAAAGTGAACACTTTTGATCTTGGTGTTTAAAGAGACACTGTCAAATGAGAAAGAATAGAATATGTGACTGGGAGAGATTAACTGGGATTAATATTCAGTTGTGGAAGACACTAAATGTTGAGACATTCAGGAAAACATTCTTTTATAAGAAACACATATTTCTAAATTCTATATCTGCTCTGTGTAACGTTCTCTGAACTTTTCAGCCATTAAGGCAATCTAAAATGCACCACTGACTGCACAATGTTAACTTTTGAGTGGGGTGGGGGTGGGAGGAGGTTTACAGCAATGTTCCACTTTTGGTCCATCTGTTCCATTCTAATTTCTTCTGCTAAATACATATATCTCCCTGAAAATACATACGTACAGTTATTGTCTTCTTTCAAAACAAATAAAAATCAGATGTCGCTTACAGGTATTTGGAGATTAAAATATGGAGATTCTAAAGGATTCACTTTTTATTTGGATTATCACAAACTGATGTCAAGAATAGACATGTTTTTAATCTCCAAAGCTCTTCACACAACAATAAAGGATATGGAAATGTTACCCAAAATTGTCGCGGACCACAATCCGATACAGTCAAAAGAAGAAATCAAACTTGGAATTGGAAATTAAATGACTCCATACTTCAAAAGGAAGAATACTTAAAAAAAGCCAAAGAAATGTTGAAATACTACTTTAAAGAAAATACAACTGAAGATCTAACTATGAAAATGATCTGGGATGCCAGCAAAGCAGTAAGCAGAGGTCAATTTATTAAATGGAGCACAGAATGGAAAAAGAAACGACAAGAGAAAATACAGAAATTTATGATGGAGATTAAACCCAAAGAAGAAAAGCTAAGATATAATACTTCTACCAATAAAATTAGGAAAGAAATTAACACACTACAAGAACACATCAGATTGGAAAATTCATTTGAAATTGAGAAGAAACTTAGAAGGATTAAACAAAGACAATTTGAGTACACTAACAAGTCAGGCACATGGTTGGCTTACAAACTAAGAAAAATTAAAGAGAAAAACCTGATCTTACAAGTTGAAAAGGGTTGAAGGGTGGTCTCAGATCAAAACTCAATAAAACGTGTGTTTTGGAAATACTACAGTGACCTGTTCAGTTGTACAACATCAGCAGATAAAAAGAAACTACAAGAAACGTACTTGGAACAACAAAATATTTTAACATTGACTGAAGAACAAAACAAACTTCTTAATTGCCCAATAACTATCAAGGAGATCAAAGAAGCAATTCAAAAACTGAAACTATCCAAATCACCTGGACCAGACGGTTGATTGCACTCTGCTATAAATCCTGACAAGAAGAACTAATTTCTCCAATGTATAAAATGTTTAATGAAATCGCAAAGGCAGGGAAGCCGCAATCACGGAACGACGCAGACATAACTCTGATCTTAAAAGAAGGTAAAGATTAACAAGATCCAAGTAGCTATTGACCTATCTCACTGCTGGACATTGATTATGAAATCTTCACTAGTGTTATAGCTGAAAGACTTAGGAAAATACTGCAAACAAAGATCCATGAAGATCAAAACGGTTTGCTGCCTGGAAGATATATAAGAAGTAATATAAAAACAGTTATTGATATGACAGAGTACTATGAAAGACATAACAAAAAGAAATTTGCAATGATGCAGAAAAAGCTTTTGACAATGTTGATTGGAATTTTATTCTATCATTGTTTAAAAAGATGAATTGCAGTCAAAGATTTATCAATTGGATTGCAGAAATTTAAAAAAAAATTCAAAGGCTTAGCTTATAATTAATGGGGAAAAAACGAAATCATTTGAAATCATGAAAGGTACAAGACAAGGCTGCCCTCTATCGGCTCTATTGTTTATAATGGTTTTGGAGGTTCTTATTAGAGCTATCTGTCTTGACTCTAAAATCAAGGGAACAAAGATAAAAGGACAAGAATATAAACTCAAGACCTACACAGATGATCTGTTTTTTTCCCCTAGAAGTTAAAAGGCAAAGTATTGAAAAATTAATGGAAAACTTTAAAAAAATTGGCAAGGCTGCTGGGTTCAAAGTTAACAAAGAAAAAACAAAAATCTTATGTAAAAACATCAGGAGAATGGAGTTGGAGGACTTACTTAAGATAATGGGATTTAAAAATGAGAAGAAGATAAAATATCTTGGCATCACAATTACAAAACAAAATAACAAACTCTTTGAGAATAATTAAAAAAAATGGAGTGATATTAAAGTGAATGTCATTATTCAGAGTTGGTCGAAATTAAGTCTGTCTTTATTGGGTAGAGTGGCCGCGATCAAAATGAATATCCTCCCCAAAATGAACTATCTTTTTCAAAATTTGCCTATGACAACAAATGAAAAATGCTTTAAAGATTTGCACAAAGATTTATTATATTTCATATGGGAAGGGGGAAAAAAACAAGAAAAATGGAAGATTTAATAGATAAGAAAGAAAGAGGGGGTTGCAGACTCCTGGAACTAAAACTCTATTACTATGTAAATGGATTGACATGGATCATAGATTGGATTAAGTTACAAGGTGATAGAATTCTATCTTTAGAAGGACCAGAATTATGTTTTGGCTGGCATGCGTACCTATGGTACGACAACGCAAAGGTTAATAAAGAATTTATGCATCATTACATAAGATGTTCATTATTGCAGATTTAGCTAAAACTTAAACCTAAAACTTACAGAATATTGCTCCAATGGTTGTCACCACATGAAGCCTTATGTGGTAGATAGGAAGGATCTGCATGAAAGGAGGCTTAAATATAAAGACTTAATAATTGTAGAAAGAGAAACTCATCAGAGATTAAAGACAAAAGAGGAATTAGAACAAGAAGGTGTGAATTGTCAATGGTTTCTCTATTTACAATTAAAAGAAAGATTTAAGATGGATATGAAGCTTGAAGGGATTGACTAAACAATTCAACAAATCTGAGAAGGTTGTTTTTGAGAAACCCCAACACTCAACCTCTCACTTTTACAACTTTTTTCTAAATCGAGAGTTGGAAACAGAAGTGGTGAAAGAGTTAATGATAAAATGGGCAAGAAATATTGGACATGAAATAAGTTTAGAAAACTGGGAAAAATGTTGGAAAAATACCCAAAAATTTATAGCAGCTCAAAACTTAAACTAAAACCATTTAAAAATGATGTCTAGGTGGTACCTAGATCCAGCTACATTATGCAAGATTTTCAAAAGAAGAGAAAATAAATGCAGGAAGTGCAGGGTTGAAAACAGCACTTTCTATCACTTGTGGTGGTTGTGCTCCAATTTGAGAAAATATTGGAAAAATATACATATTTACATATACATGACATAAATTTTAGAGATAAATATTCCATTTCCCCCTGAAATCTTTCTGTTGAATATGTTGCATGATATAGAGAAGGCACTAACAGCAAAGTATTGGAGACTAATACTTTGCATGGTTACAGTTCTAGAAATCGTCTATGCCAGATATTGGGAGAATAGTGTGATTCTTGAAATAGAAGAATGGCTGTCTAAAATTATGGAGTTTTCAATATTAGATAATCTTACACAAGCATTAAGGGGAAATTTACAAGAAAAAAAGAGAATGGTCTCCAATTAAAAACTATTTCAAACAAAAATTGGGTATTGATATGTGATGATATTTCATGAATGCTATGATAAACTAAATCTGGTAGATAAACAAGATGAGACACGCAATGAGCAGAAATTGTTATTCCTTTTGTTACTTTAGTTTTCTTACCTTTTTCATTATAGAAGCAGGCAAGCCATCAGTAAAAAGATAGAAGCAGTGGTAACATTTAAGATATCAAATATCAACCGTGCAAGAGCTGTTGGAAGCAAGAAATGCATTCAGAATATAATGAGGAGACATAATTAGAAGAACTTTTAAAGATGGTTAGATACACAACAAGATGTATTTTATTTAATTATATTAATTATGTACATGCATGATATTTTATGATGAAATCATTTTTCAAGTGAATCAATAATCCTACACACACACACCCATTCATATTATACTGAAAGTGTAAGAATATTGCAGATTTTAATGTAATTTTATGTAATGTGAAAGATATAATTATTTCATGTTTATATAATGTACAAGTATTTCAACTGATTTTTTTCAATAAAAAATATACAAAAATAAATAAATAAAAATCAGGAAGAGTTTAACAGAGTATTTAATCATATTGACATATAGTATTTCAGAACTTGCCATTGTATACCATAGGAGATCATTAGAAGCACTGGCATTTTATAAAGATTTGAAAAGTTGTGATGGTACTGTTTGAAGAATCCTCACTTTGAGGTTCACGGTTCAATGCAGGGGAACACCATTCTTGACAAGTCCCACTTTGAAACTCAGCATCATCTTCCTCATTTGGTATATCAGATATATGGGGCAAGCAGTCACCCATCTCACCCCTATAGCTAGTGGTACAGATGTAAATAGTGACCTAGTTTACCCCCAAAAGAACCCCCTCACCTTAAAGAGAAATTCCACTTCTGTAAGACTGTGCAAAGATTAACACTGCGATGACTGTGGCATGGATTTTTTTTTTAAAAAAAAAGTTTAATGGATTGATTGCTTCTTTGTGAAGAATCAGACTATTCCCTTTTGCTTGCTCTACGTATGTGCTCAGCTTCACAAACGGAGAAAGTGTTGGACACCTCTGTACAAAATGTGCAAAACACAATGGAGAATAATAAGAACAGAAACATTCAACATCTTCCTCTTCTCTTGGGTTGTAGGAAATGTTGAAGAAAGAGAAAAAAGAGAAATTGATCAATTTTTTCTGTCACTAATTTGAACTACTTTGCTTTACCCCTTGGGGGTTGGGAAAGGAAGAGAACGCTGGGAAAGAGGAGCAGCATCTGAGATAGCTAACAGAAGATCACAGAAGGACCCTGAGCAGGGCAGCCCTTTAAAAAAGTGCCTGCAGGAGTGACTTAACTCCCAAATCCTGCCATGACCGATGGATAAGTGAGGGCTGGTAGATCTGATGTCACTGGGGCTATGAACCCAGTATGAGCTTCAACCTTACCTCACCTTTAAAATGGCTAACCAAATTGTTGAAACTTTCTTCTCATATTTTTCTTCTGAAATTAAAGCTGCTAATTGTCATTGCAACAAAGGACTCTAGGGGGAAGGGATCCAAGAGGTTTTGCACATTTTGGTCAATGTTCAATGTTCAATATTCAAAATTGTAAGCCATTTTATTCCTACTCACTGAACTACTTTTGAATGTTAATTTTGTTTTCCCAACATTTATGTCTATGTGTTCCTACATTTCCAAAAGCAGAGAAATTTCAAATGAGCATAATACCTATGCTTTAAAGCAAGAAGTTAAGGCTAAAAATATATTCCCTCACCAGGATGGATTCTTCTTGTACTTTAGCTCTACCATAAGTAAATAGAAAATGTATATTCTAATAACTGGCTTCATAAAAAGGGGTAGAAATCATGTTGGTTTAAAGCCAAAATTAAGATTGTAGGACAAAGAAAAGAAATTCAGACTACATATTCCCCCAAACTTGAACATTTTAAACACGAACTCTTTCACATTCCCTGCTTCCACATGAACTTTTATTTCAGTGAAGACAGTGAGGTGTATTCATTGTGGATCAGGTCAACTGAAGGTCAAAAGAAATGTCGTTATTTCAGAAATGGAACAAGTACAATTATTTACTTTCAAGTATGGGATGTTTACAAAATGGAGTAAGATAATATTTAGCATAGATTTTGTTAACCTTTCCAAACATGCCACTGAACCTTCTTATGGGAAATCATTTGTGCTTAGAAAGAGGTAGAACAAACACTTGGAGGCAGCCTTTCATTAAAGGTGCATGCCTATTTACAAACTGATCCATGTTTACAAGTGGAATCTTATTCATCTGGTTTACTTTCAACTAGAGCTTTACACAGAAATATGGAAAATATTCCCCTAAATACAAATTAATTGCAGCAGTAAAAATGGTCTAAATACAATGCAACTCTCCTCTTTATACATATTAAAAATTCCAATGTTTGTTTGCTTCATTGATTTATATTCCATCTTTCTTCCTATAATGGGACTCAAGGCATATTTAATTTGTATTTAAAACAATACAAATTAAAAACAACAAAACACTTGATGATCATTTCTGGAACCAGACACAGAACGTTGGGTTAAATAAGGGCCACTTTGACCTAACCTATTTAAGATGTATTGGTCTGGAAATGAAATATGGAGGGGGAGCAACCAGGTGAGGATAGGTATCACCTTATGGCTTCCTCCTCAGACTCCTTTGGGTAGAACACCTCAATCTCAAGGACAATCCAAATACTTGGGTTGTTCTCTACCCAGCTGTAATTGGAAAGTAACACAAGGGACTCCAACCGAAGCCATAGAACTGTACAAGCAAGAGCCCAAATCCCAGTTTAGCCTCAAGGGTAGTCTCCTTCCCCAACCCTTGGGCCACAGGACTTTAAAGAAGAAGTTTCCGAGCCCTATTCTACACCAAAAGGGTGGCAAAGAAATACACCAAATTCTTATATTCTGCCCCTGCTACCTGCCACGGACAAGGGACTAGGGTCGACTAAGTCCCCTTCCCCCACAAGGCCAACCAATATGGCCCTCACTCTCTATTGCAACTTTTCTAGGAGAAACATATTGCTCTTTTCTGACAAATGAATGCCTTCAGTCCAGTAGAGTTCTGGCCATGCGAAAACTATGGTGGGAGAAAGTGGCCCAATCCCTTATGCAGGGAGTTACAGATTTCCCTGTCTCTGGCTCTGCCCCTGTTACATGTAGCATTATGGCATCCAGCACCAGACGCAAGAAACCCTGGTGTCTTCCAGGGTGTTTCCCATGAAGGGCACCAGATTCCTACCCTCCCCTGCAGTGTCATTTGCCACATGGGTCCAGGTAACATAATAAAAAGTATAAACATAAGATTTTTTAAAAAATTAATGTACTATGCTGTGCTATTTAATTGAAATGGGAGTTACGATACAAGAAGGGCACAACTGTGTACCCATTTTTTTCATTTAGCATGTGAGGATGATCTGCATTTCCATTTTCCTTACTTTGTAGTGGATAGTTCCAATCATAAGACTTTTCATTAAACTAAAGAATCTGCCCCTTCTTTGGATTTAGATACCTTGCTTCTAATCCAAATGACACGTGGAACAGCCACATAACCAGAATGTTGACATGTTTCTGTTTGGACTACAGATCTGAGAATCCTCCAGTAAACATGACCAATGTATAAAAGTCTGCTGCTTTATAAATTAAAATCCTAGCTGGATTGGGACCTGAGTTTGCAAGCCCTTTAGTACAATACAGCAGGGTGAGATGGGGAATAAGCTGGTGTTAAAAAAAACAGTGGCTTGCTTAAAGTGGCCTATTTGGTCTCCTATTGATGTGAAATTTGACCTTTTAGCCACTTCTAGGATAACAAAGCAAGCAGATAGCTGCTGCATTCTCTCTTTTTTGACATGTTAAATACAGGATGGAAACTAAGCAAGCATACATATTAACTTTCTTCCTGGAAACTATAACATAAATTTCATGTAATCAAAGCAAGAAGCATTAATATTGGAAAGAAGTAAATCAGATGATAAATTTGAGCTTTAGGGAATGTTATTAGTATAGTTTAGTAACAGGGTCATTAAACTGTGTTGTAAAATGTGTTTAGAGGTAAATGGTGAACAATGCTTATCTACATGCAAATGAAATGAAGGGCAATCATTCATTGTCTTCCGTAGTCTGGGGAAAGTGAAAGGCTGTATCATGTGAGACCAAGGGAACTGTGAAATCCATCACAAATAAGCAACTCATTTTTCAATATGTATTCCACACACCTACAAACACCCACACACATTATTTTGAGTATTAGGCACATCTGTGCATGATTCTTTTTCAATTAGTGATAATTTTGAGGGCTTAATTGTTCTAATCAGTAGATTAGTTACCTAAAGCTGTAATTGATTAGTAAATGTCATTCTTTATCAGCAAAGATAAACTTTCATTTTTATAGGGGTTAATTATTTATATTGAGGATTGTTTTATCTCTAGTATGTTACCAAAATAGAGGATATTGAAGATGGTCTTTCCATCTAAATGTGATTGGGAGTTTTTTTTTTATCTAATTGGCTATAGTTAATGTGATTGAATTAATTGATCTGTTAAAATGGTGACTATTTAATCAGCTATATCTCTTACATGACTAGGGAATCCAAAGGATCCTAATTGTGTTTTGAAATCACCAAAGAAAAATATTGGATTTTCTATTTCCATAGTAACCAAATCTCATCCCATGCCCTTCATCATACATTGTTTAGATAGTATGAAAACCAGCTGAGCAAGATAAATAATTTTAGGCTTGCCAAAATGAGTTAGAATTTGGAGAAATTAGGTCTCTATTTACATTGTTTATAACATTATTTTCTCCCTTAGTCCATAGCGGAATTCTTTCACTAAAACTGTCAATAACCTCTCTATGTCACTCACACTGTTTACACTGTACTATTATAGATATTGCACTATCAATATGATTGGTTATCTCCAGAAAATGATAGTAAGAATTTACTTCTGCACCAGCAAGTGTGAATACAGGCTGCAGGATTTACAGAACAATTGTGTGGAAGGGCTAAGATGAGATGGGTAGTTGTGACCTTCCAGATGTTCTACTGCAAGAAGGCATGCAAATCTTTATTTAATGAAAACATGGAATAATGAACAGTTCCAGGTATTCTTCCCACTAGGCAAGGATACAGCAGTTTTTGAACATTTTTCAATTGTTTTTCAGACTTCAGGATGCTTTGTGAATATTTGTTCACGCAGAAAATCTTGCTGTGCACACACATTTTTATGCCACAAACAACATTTGTGTGTGTGTGTGTGTGTGTGTGTGCGTGTTTGTGTGCAAAATGCACTTGCTGGAATTCATGATCACTGTTACGAGTGTGCACCCCAGAGTTGCATATCAATAAACGATTCGTATTCACAGTCTCTACATATTCAGTGTGTAGGGAATATGTAGGGATCATAAAAGCACCCAAGTCCTGACTTACCAGGCAGCAGCCCCAGGGAGCTACAGGCATTTGGTCTTCTGTCAATGAGGATGAGCAGATGGACGCTCCCATCCCTCTCTCAGAAAGAATTGTGATGTGGATCCACCTTCTGGCTGTCTCACTGGAGATCACTGGAGGGAGAGGGTGGAAACATCAATTTGCAGTGTCCTCATTGACAGAACAGACCCCTGTTCCTCACAGTGGCTACTGCCTGATAAATCAGGATTGGAGGTGGTCACGCCAGGACACATCCCTTAACTTTGATACTAAGGTAGTTACATAGCCAAGTAGCAACTTTTTGAGTTTTCTTGTGAATAAAAGAGAGATAGAGATAGAGAGAGATAGATAGATAGACAGACAGACAGACAGACAGACAGACAGACAAGCTTAAAAATAGAAGTCCTGAAGTCTCCCAAACATTCACCATTTAATTGACAGAAAATCTTGCAATTTTTTTTAATTTTAATTTTAATTTATTTACTTATTTATTTTTTTCAAGGATGAGAAAGTTTATAGGTATTCTTTATACCCCTAACTACATTTCCCATCAGCCTTAACGATGATAGCTTTGGGTTAAGAGATCATGAGAGTGACAATGCAGTTCATACAATACAAGGACAGGAAGAATATGCATAGAGAAGGCTTAACTTTACTGAGAAAAAATGCATGAGAGTCAGAGAGACTGTGTACAAGGACTGTGAGTATTTTGTGCTTGTGAATATTGGCTAACATGAGAAGGGGAGAAGGAAAAATACAGACTGCCATTCTCAGTGGGTATCAGCATTAGGAAAGTAAAAATGTGTCTGTACAGTGCACCATCCATATATGTGGGAGTTCTGTTCTGGGAATCATTGCATAAAACAAAAAAATGAAATACTTCATCCCATTGTTATCTATGGATGTAGTGTGCACACATCTGCTCCAATGCACGTGTACACTCAGAATGTCCATTGATAATAATAGAACAGGAAGCTTTGTGTGACCTTGCATTCATGTGTCCAGAGGTCACACCAGCAGAGGATGCATGCACTGCACTGTATTCATTGCATTTTTTCAGAATCCCCCAATCAAATTCTGTTTTGTTTTTTTGTGTTTTTGGACATGGAAATGTGTGCCCATTTGGAAAGCAAGAAAAATTCACAGGGCACAGTAGTCTTCATGTAAATGTGATTATTGTACCTCTTGAGACTTCTAGGAAAAAAATACACACTTCATTTTGAGCACTTACTCATTTGTGAGGCATAAAGAGCATTTCTGAGAAGTAGTGTGCACAGAACAATGTGAATTATACAAACTAAATAAATTATGCAAATAAATTCACAAATTAGGAAAACTATGCTAAAGCTATATAAATGTTAATATAAAATATAAAAAATAAAGTCTTGCAATTTGATACAACACACAGTAGAAAATGCAGATGGGATTTGGAGAACTTCAACCAAATCCAGACTCCAAGATTGTTTTGCCCCTGTATTTAGTACACATTTTTTTTCCAAATGCTTTTTTTACATATTTGTCTTAACATATTCATTTTTTTAACACATTTTACCCATTAGTTGAATAACATCTGTTCATTTTTAATCATGTACATTTACTTGCACATAGTTCAAATTTACAATGTGAGAACACCTCATGTATGATTTATACTCTAAAGAACTTCCTGCCCTGGAAAGCTGTAGCTTCCCATCTGGCTGTTTGTTTGCTGTTATTTTTTCCCTGTTATTTGCTGAAATTGATTTTTATTTCTGGAAAGTTTTGCCTTGCTAAGTGCCTGACATTTAGTTAACGTTCATATTTTATCTATGGTCTCTGCATGCTTCATTTTATAAAGCACAGAGTTTAAAATTGTTGTAGTGCATAGGGCAGCTTTCCCCTGGCTGGTACCATCTGATTGAGCTGGACTACAATTCCCATTATCTTGGTCAGCAAATTTAAGGGTCACTACTGGCTCATATGATGGGAGTTTCAGTCCAACAAACAGGGGTGTCTCCAAGTTGGGAAAGGTTGGCAAAGGCAGTAGAAAGAAGGCATAGAACTGTTTATCCTAAAAAATATAACCTCTGTCTACAAGACTGGACACATAAGGAGGAAAATCAGAATGAGAATGTTAGAGTGAAGAGACGAGGTTCAACAATTTAGGCCAGATTGTTTTGCCCTTTGATGGCATTCCTGCTGGATCGTGTGATGACTCCAAGAAACCTTCGACTTTCTCAGGCCATTTCCACATGGAGTATTTAAAATGGTGCAGTGCGTCCTCCACGGAGGATGTTTGCACCTTGGAGTGGACTGGGTTCAGACTACTTACCATAGATCCGCACCTCAGTCTGCTCCAGAATGACGCCAAGTGATCCTCCAGTGTGCTTTTGAAAGACCTGATTTTTCTGGTCTTTCAAAAGCACGGAGCTCACCACTGTGAGCCTGCTCCCTTACGCAAATTCACAGGCTCTCATTGGTGCGAGCCTGCGATCTGCCTAGGGTGGGCTTTAGGCTGGCGAGCTTCACTGGTTGGTCGAGACCCATCACCAACCGGAAGCCGCCATTTTGGATGCCAGAGCAGTGTGGATTGATGACCACGCACTGCTCCTCCTCATCCCGGACTGGACTGCCAAAAGATCCGGTAAGTAGCAACGCGGGGCTATTCCCTCGCCCCATGCGGAAATGGCCTCAGTGAGAATTGAGGAACTTTGGGCCAAAGATTTCGTTCAGCTACTATTCCCATCATTATTAGATAACCTGGCCAATAGAGAGGTGTAATAGGACTATTCTTTTGTCAATATCTGAAAAATTGAAGATTTGGCCCCTGGTCAGTGATTGGATATAGATTGATTTATTTGGTTCTGCTTCCATAGGGTAATTAACTGTATAACTAAACAGTTTTCTTTCTAGGTGGGAAGGGAAAGCAACATTCTGGTAGATTATGCTCCATGGACAATAACTGAGGATGCACAGTCCCCTCATCAGACCTAAGAAGCATAATATCTGCCAAAAACATTTGTCACTTTGATCAATAATTGAGAACATATCGTCCTTTGTATTAATTGGTAGTCAGAATATAGGGCTGTGAGTCAGGACATTTTACTTTCCTTTAGGAAAGA
The DNA here is from genome assembly GCA_948472985.1 of Iguana delicatissima. Taxonomy (NCBI): domain Eukaryota; kingdom Metazoa; phylum Chordata; class Lepidosauria; order Squamata; family Iguanidae; genus Iguana; species Iguana delicatissima. The sequence continues at coordinate 66,568 of CAOKZL010000597.1, read as the reverse complement.
TAATAACTTTTGATACCCTGTGACACATGATCACTGTAGATTTCAAATAAACGTGTGAGGTGAGTAAGGCTGTGAAATACAAAGAGAAGAACTTATATTCTCATTGATAATGAAACTAATAATTCATCTAAAGCATGACATCTAAAATTCTTCCATTAAGATATCACTAGCAAATCTGATTTATTTCTTCCAGCTGATTATGTACATATCAGTGAGTGAGATGATGTGAAAACATTGTTTTTTCTTTTCTTTTCATGAATATTTATAGGATTTAATATTTATACAACAAAGATATAGGGCAGTTTCACTACTCTACGGAAAATAATCTAAAATTGATTTTATCCCCTTAATGTAATGTGTCAGGTTTTTTTGTGTTTAGCTTTTCTTGGGCAGAACTACCAATCTGAAGAACTTTCAATAATAATAAAAAGGCAAGGCTTATTTAAATTAAATAAGGCTATTAATTCTGTCACCTCCAGTGTCTCATTAAATGTGTTTAGTATTTATGTGGTCTAATTCTATCAAACATTTGGAGAGAGACTCTAAGCAACATTTTTTTTTTTTTTTTTTTACAACACATATCATGTGTCCCTGCCTCTTTCCATAACCTTTCTGGAATGGGTTTCATATTATTTTTTGCCAGCTGTTTGAATGATTAGGATTGATGGTGTAGTCAAAAGGAAAACGGTCACAGAGAGAAGCCAGAAACACTTCTTCTTTTATCTTCTTTATTTCTCTTGTGTAGGCCCTGGTGATAAGTGAGATGATATGCTAAGGGGAAACTCTGTTTCTTTTAGAATTCTATTTTCTCAAGACCTACAGTTGTATTTTAATATACACAGTGGCTGGGGAACTGACAAATAAGTAGAGAGGACAGTAGCAGGAATGCAGTTTCAGGGCATACAGTTAAAAAAAAATGTTTTATGAAAACCAGAAAAAGCAAACTTATTTCAAAAATTCTTGTATTTTCATGGGGCTATGAATCTTAAAGGGACAGAGCCTCCATGACTCTAATATGTGTGGCAATGATAACAAATGTTTTCTCTTCCTTTGCTGCCAGATCAGTGGATGCAAAAGCAAACTACATGCTAGTTTCCATGTGACCCTGAGCTGTACTTGCATTCTAGTGTGGGATAAAGAAATTGTGTCAGGGAGTAAAAATGAATCATGTGTGAAATAATGAATTGGGGTCGAACTCAGTAATCCAATTTCTAAATACCAATGCATAGCACGGCTGACATGCCATATGATACCTACATTTATTTATGTATTAGTCACATTTACATTCTGCCTTTTCTCTGATGAGCTCAAGGTCATCCTAATTTGTCCTCACAATAAATGCATTAATAAACCTAAAAAAATAATGTTGTGATTTGTCCATCTTAACACTTCTGGCTTCCATTTTGGAAGACTATCCAGCAAAATCACCCCAAGGCTAAAATGTGAAATATTTTCCTAGGCTGCCAAATGTATCTCTTACCTCTATCCTATCTTTTCTGAAAAAAATTGCAAAGTGTTCCAAATCACAAGAAGTATTAATAAATGCTCTAGGAGCTAGGCAGTCCATCCTGTCCTTGGAGTATCAGTTAGAGACTTTGTACTACCTTAATCATCAAACATATTTATTTATTTACTTAGAATAGTTATATCCTGCCATCTATCTAGAAATGCCAGATTGAAAATTGGAGGAGGTTGTACCCTTAACATTTGTACAGAAGAAGGAATTACGTCAGGTATTGTTTGTTACCTGATTGTGTGACAACAATACCTGCTCAATTTTTTTCTTCTACATAACCATTAAAAGTACAAGAGAAATTTCATGTTCTCAGTTTGGCAGTCCTGCCCTATCAAACAATCTCAGGACAGTATGCAATGAAATTAAGTTGATCAGTTTCAAAACATTGTAAACATTAAACACAATTTTAAAGGCTAAAAACATATTAACCCAACAAGAAAGATTAAAACTGGTTTAAATAGTTTAAAACATTTTAAAATCATGTTCATATGCAGATTTGGTTCAAATCAGTTAGACCATGAAAGTTTATGTTTTCCATGTTTTCAATTGGCACCAGAATACCAGTGAATTAAAGTGACTGATCTTGCTTCATTAGCATGGAGAATGGGAGTCACGTCCTAGATGAGATTGCCTGGTTATCTTTTCATGAGCCCTACTTCTCAGCATCATTTTTGGGAGACTGAGACTATTCTTTTGTTACATCAAAACATGGGTGACCCAGGGATCCACCCATGATGCCAGTACCTTTGTGAAAATGTAGGGAATATTAGCTCAAAGAGGAGGCCTACAAGGGGGATGGATAACCTTATGAGATTTTTTACACCAATGTCAACTTGTACTAATGCAGGGAAGAACCAGCCAGAAATCCAGAAGTAAACTGAATTTGTTTTATTGGGGGAATTGCAATCACACACACACAATCCAAGGAGTAACACAACCACACAAGGCAAACTGAAGAAAAAGGGAAATTTCAGGGTGTAGAGATAGGGGAGGGTCTTCTCCCACCTAGTGCTGACTTCTGCCCTTGAAAGGGGGGATAGGAATTTTCCCCAAATTCTCTTAATTACAAGCTGCTACTACCCACTGGATTAACCCAATCTACAGCAATCCAGTGGAATGTTGCCTAGGAATTGCCTGTCTCTAATCTTAAAGATCTCTTTCCTTCTCCACCCCACCCCTCTAGGTGAGAGAAATCCTATCTATGCATGTTGCCAAAGAATGCATGAGAATGGAGAGAAAACGGAGAGGTTTTTACAGAAAAATATGTATTCTAAGACATGCCAGGTAGACAAGAGAAATATTATTCATGAGAGGCCCTTCCTCTCAGGTATGCTTAATAGTTACAAGAACAGATAGATTCCTCAGATCAGCCAAAACTTTCAAAATAATAGAAAGAAACCTAACACAATTAACTAAGTACATTCTAACTACTCATATCAGGTGGTCATTTCTGAGATGTTATGGTAGGCAATCAAGAGACGGTCTGCAGCCTGTCTGCCACTGGCATGTTTGTGCCTTTGTTGATATATTGATGGCTCCTTTGTTCTCTCTCCCACCTCATGGTCTCTCAAGGATTTTAAAAACTTCTTTATCTGTTACCTTGATTTCTGGGGTCCCTTGGGGGACACCTCAATGTGCTCCATGTGATAGACACCAGCAAGAGCAAAAGCAATAGCAATGTGAGAGGCAGGGTAACCTAGCAGGGTCTTTTTACTCAGATTTTATGGAGTCAGGCCAAGCCAAAAACCAAACCAAAATGTCCAATGAATAATTTTATTGAAAGCAAGTCTCACACACCAATGCAATCATACACACACGCACCCAAGAGCTATGGAGAAGCAAAAGAGAGGAAATTAGACAGAAGGAGTATTGAAGGGGTGTTGTTGGGGTAATACTGCACCTTTTCCTGAAGTCCTGGGTCCGAGAAGGCAGCAAAGAAGTGGGGCTCAGCAAAGAGAGGGCTGAGGGGATCACTCAACAGAGAAATGGTCTGCTGGGATGACTGGGAGTGATCCAAAGAACCACTCAAAAACTGGGGCTATTTGTAGGGGAAAAAGTAGCTGGAGGACTAATCCTTTCTCGGGGAGAACAATGGGTGTTGGAGCACTAATGAAGCTCCACCATGGTGATTTCCTTTGTATGATGGGATTGCAAGGTGTTGCCAAAGTCTCAGGATCTTCGGTTGTGTTAGTTTGTGGTGTGACTTCGTGTAAATCAGTGGTTCTCAACCTTCCTAATGCTGTGACCCTTTAATATAGTTCCTCATGTTGTGATGACCCCCAACCATAAAATTATTTTCGTTGCTACTTCATAACTGTAATTTTGCTACTGTTATGAATCGTAATGTAAATATCTGATATTTAGTCCACCATAAATGATATAAAGTTTGACGATTTGGTTTCACTGCATTCAGACTGAATTAAATCCAAACATAAATCTGGCATGGGAATAACACTAGATTTTGTAGGCTTATTCCTTACAATTGATGCAACATTCTTGTTTTTATCAATATCTGAAGTGGCACTCTCCAGACTTTCCAGTCCCAGAGTTACCAACACCTTTTCCAGCAAATTTTTAAAAGAATCTGAGGAAAATAATCTCACTTTATTATCATCTTCTGCATCTTCCTCCTTGGAAATAGAACCATCTGATTTAGAGTCATTATCCCCATAAGTATCTGCCAAATCTGGTTCCTTATCACTTTCAGATTCAGTGTTGATTTGTTCAGAGTGTGACAAAGCAGATTCCTCAACTCTAGTCACTTTGGACCTACAAGTAGACTTTTTTGGTAAACATACACCAGCATCATTTGATTCAGCTTGAATAACTTTTGTATCATCAGGAAAATCACATGAAAATGAAGGATTCATTGAAGTAGTTTGTTGACTGCTTAATAATGACATTACATACAAATTCAATGAATTGTCCAACTTGCAATACATTTTTTAAACTTGCTGTGTATTTTGTGAAATCATTTCACTAATATTGTTTGCCTATTAACATGCACCTCCATTTCTTCAGCAATCATTTGTCTCATCACCTCCCTACTACACTCAGACACATTCCCCTGGGAAGACATTGAGGACATAGGAGGTTCAAATCTTACTTCTTTACGTTCCACAGGCATTGCAGTTTGACTCCTAGTAAATAATGACACCATACACAATGCTGAATGGCCCTGCGCTACTGTATTCACTAATACAGAAAGGCAAGGGACTGCTGACTGAGATGCTGCCATTTCTCCTTGCAGAGGCTGCTCGCATGCTTGAGTGTGATTGGTTGTGTTGCTGGCGAGCTTGGATTGGTCAGGAGAGCTCTTTCCCCCCATAGCCTCCTCCCTTGCTTTCTGAATGCCTCTTTTCAACATGGTGACTGGGAGTAAAAGGAGCGGTTGGGAGCCCTTCCCCGCCCTTAACAGACTTAACTGCATTACCAGGTAATTTTCCTTTCACCTTCTTTTTAATTCTTGCCTTCTCAGACTTCCTGATACTAGATGTTTTTAGCTTTGTTTGAGCCTCGGAGTGGCTGGTCGGAGATTGCCCTTCCAGCTCACTCTCGCTTGATGCCAAGAAAATTTTCTTTAGCAAGGTACTTCAAAGGGGGCAGGAGGATGCGAGCGCGTGGCTCGCGCTTGCGCACCACCACCAAGGAGGGAATGGAACCTAAGACCATTGAAAATATGTATTTTCCGATGGTCTTAGGTGACCCCTGTGAAAGGGTCGTTTGACCCCCAAAGGAGTTGCTACCCACAGGTTGAGAACCGCTGATGTAAATGGTCCTTGCCTGATGGAATATTTGCTCTACTTGGGGCAGGCACACTAATCCCCTCAAGTCAGCTTCTCAGGGCTGAGGAACCTTTGTTTATTGTGGATTTACACATCTTGAGGTCTCCTGGGGCTATGTGACTGGGGATTTTACTGGCCTGACCTGGTTTTTGGTCTTTGACCATTGTTGCCTGCCTACGTGCCCCTTCGGGGGACCTCTCTGGCACATGGAGCTATATTTTAATATTAAAATTGTAGACCCCGGAATAGGGTTTCTCCCTCGAAGTAACATATTGATGCATCTTGAAGATTCTCACCTTTATCCCCCTGGTTGGGTAACTATATCTTGTGACCTATGATGCTAACCCCAGTAAAATGTAACTTCACCCTACTAGTTCCTTAACCCTTTACATGCCTGAAGGGAGAACTATCCTCCTTAAGCACTGTTGCCCGGATAATGGGAAACTCCATTATCAACAGGGTGAAATGGGTGATATTTACCAATCCAGAAGAACAGCAAAGAAGGTAATGTGGCTTAGACAGAAATCTAAGGACAGTACACAAATAGAAATTGGAGCAGCAGAGTGATGACCAGCAGTCAATGTACTGTGAATTGACTGGCTAAAACATGTGGTTTAAATAATCTTTTTCTGCCTGGAGGACAAAGGTGCTAATGGGTCTCTGACAGAGTAAACAATGGAGTCTGAAGAGTGGTCCAGAATGAGGTAATGGCCATAGTGTTAGATGACAAAGGGCTAACGGTAGCCTTGATAGCTCCTTAATTGTCAAATAGGTGTGTGGAGAAAAGGGAAGTTTGTGTGGTCAGAGGGAGACGAGCTAAAACAATCAGCTGTCCTGTGGGAATATCTTGGACGCTACTGTTTCTTGAAGGTTGAGTCATCAGAGGTTAACTGTAAATCCATTATTCCTGGAGTTTCCTGGAAATTTCCTAACTAGAACTTGGCCATGCCTTGGGGTCTCTTCTGACCTGATTTTGCAATGCATATGTTCGGCCAATTTTTCCTCTCAGCCAGCATGGACATGCAGCCATAACAAGGTATATTTTATATTTAAAGCAATTAATATATTTTGCCAATTAAACTGTATCAAAGTGTGGGGGAGTATGGCCTACCAACATTTCTCCTCTGCATTTAAATAATGCCCAATAGGGAGCAATAAGGATATTGAATCCCACCCATCCCCTTTGCTGATGTACCTCCTTATTGCCCCATATCTATTTAGCATGTGAAGAGAATCTACACACATATGGAAGTATACCCCAAATTCGTCATGCAAGAAGGAATCCCTTGCTCAGTTAACTCCTTACCCCCCCAGGAGATTAGTGTCTGTTCCATCCTTCTGTATTAGATACCTTTCTGGTATCAGTCAAATTCATGTAGAGGAATTGAAAGCCTTACCCTCCAACAGCTTCTTATAATACTCCTTCAGTATGGGGGACTGTAGCAACCAAATGTTCCATGTCATTAGAGGCCATAGATAAGCTTTTTCCTAATCTTGACAACTGTTCTGGGAGATTCTTTGGCCAAGTACATTCTTCTTTTCTACATTACATTTTTGCCCACCTTCTTTCCTTCCCCTCTCTCTCTCCCTTGGGTGCTTTTCCTGAAGTAGCTAAGAAGATTAGGTTGAGACTCCCTGCCACAGCTAGAGACCACTTTAGGCTCCTCCTTCCTGCACATCAATAACACTAAAAATTTCAAGTGTTAAATAGTTAATAAAGTAGCCCTTTAGATGACAAACTTGACTGTCTGATCTTATTATTTCTTGATTAGGTGGGCAAAGACTCTTGGATTTTGTTTTGATCAGAGAAGCATGATAATGGGTTGAACTAAAGACTTCATGAAAGAGTTTTGTTTTCTGTTAGAATCTGAGGGTTCTTCAGAGGAGTTACAAATTACCTTGCTTCTTTTTTGATAACTATATTAAAAAAATAAAAAAAATCCTCATGAAAGGGGGATAAAGAATGGAAGGTTAAACACATGAATGTGGGAGAAAGCAAAACTAAGAGACTCATCTATCTCTAGAGAGAAGATGGAGTTCTAGCACAAAATGGGTGATCTGAGAAGGGGTTACATCAGTATGGAGTGACAAAGGAGACATCTCCTTAGGCTGTTTACATTCTTCTTATTGTTTTAAAGGTTAAATTGTTTTACTTATTTTGGTTTTAATTTTCAAAAACAAAAATCCAGAACAAAACAAGACACAAGACAGTCAAGACAAGTTACAACACAGTCAGCTAAGTAATATAAACAATAACACAAACATTAATTCCAAAATTAATCATATGCATGAAGCTTATACAAAGTAATTTTAATTGTTTAACTACCTCAAAATAAAGAAACCCAAAATGATTGCAAATGTAATGGCAGAAACTGCCTCCCCACCATTTTGCTGAGTTATTGAACCAATGAAAAGAGTCCAGACTGTTGTGAACATACATTTTTTAAAAAAAATTCTTTTTGTTGCTGTTACTGCGGTAGACACAGCCACAATTTATGGTGACCCTCTGGATGATAGACCTCCAGGCAATTTTATCCTCAGCCACCCTGCTCAGGTCTTATAGATTCAGGGAAGTGTCTTCCTTGATTGAGTCTATCAATCCATAATGTGGTATTTTTCTTTTCCTACTGACTTCTACCTTACCACGTATTATTGTTTTCTAGTGAGTCATGTCTTCTTATGATATGACCAAAGTACAACAGCCTCAGTTTACTTATCTTGGCTTCTAGGGAGAGTTCAGGTTTATTTTTCTCTAGGCAACATTTCTTTGTCTTTTTAGCAGTCCTGGGTATCCCTTGGACTCTTTTTCAGCAACCCATCTCAAATGAGTTGTTTTCTTCCCATCAACTTTCTTCACTGTCCAGCTTTCACAAGCATATACAGAAACTGGAAATATGATGGCATGGACAATCCTAACTTTAGTATTCAATGATATCTCTTTAAATTTCAGGATCTTGTCTGATTCCCTCATAGCTGCCCTTCCAAATTCTAGTCTTTTAATTTTTTGACTGCAGTCTCCATCCTGTTTAAAGACTGGGCCTAGCAGCAAGGAGGAAGGCAGTGTATTCCCCTCAGGTGACCAAAGGCAGGGAAGTTGACTAAAGGGATAGACATCAATATTTATCTCCTGAGTTAGATCACAGAAAAGGCCTCCTACAAAAGAAATGTACAGTTTTCACCTTATCTGGATGAGGTTATGAGAAATATCTGTCTTTTGACGTTTATATCGGATCCAGTTGAGTACTAATTGTTGAGAGGACTCCAGTTACTGTTAAACAAAGATGTGTAAGTGGGGGAAGAAAACAACCAATAAAACTACTCCAGGCCTTATCTTCTGTTTAGTTCACCTTCTGAGGCCACAAGCTAATCCAACAGTTAATTTTACTGTCCTTTATTGATGTTGGAAACTGAAAGAAAATACACAAAACTCTCAGATAAAGTGTGAGTACCTCTGCATATATGTGAAAGAGAGGAATTGTTGTTTTAAAACAGTTACCTTTGACTCCAGCTGCAGTGTGTCTGATGTTTCCAGAGTTTTGTTTTGAATACTGGCTTCCCTCCTTTCTGCTGTTTAGACTGAATCTGAAATTTGAGACTATGTCCTATATGGTACAGTTTTGTAGTGCTTGAAGGAGGAGCTGGAAAAGAAGTCTAAAGATAATATTGGAGGTTTTTATACCACAGATTGGAGCCCTGAGCCACAGAGGGAATAGCAGCAGCATAATTAAAGGGACAGCACAGACTCTTAACTTCAAGTGTATTAAGAGACATTAACTTATTGAAGGGGTTAAATCCAATGCCACTTGAATAGGAAAAATAAGCGAATTGAATTGTGCCTCTGAGTAAATTGCAGATGTCTGTCTTATCTCAAATTTTAGAGAATGGCCTTGCAACAAAAGGTCTGGGAATTCACAGGGAGGCACTATACTCCCTACCATTATTTTGTATCATCTTCTAAACTAACTCTTTGTTCTCTTCTGTACACGTGCGTGCTAAGTTAATGATGTAATGGAAAGTTAACCAAAGATCTTTTTCTCCAGTGATGGGCGGGCTAAGTAAATGATTGATTGCTGACATAGAAGGCAAAAGGTATATAGTGATGCTACCTCAATTAATTGACACAACAGTTCTGGGATAACTGTTGCCCTTGCGCAAGGTATTGTTAACAATAAACATGGCTTTTTGATTTTTCCCTGAAACCTGGTCGTCTCCACTTTTCTGGCTACAACATTTCTGGTGCGTTGGCTGGGAAACGGGGGAAGGGACTATTCTGCCCCCCTTGACGGACGTTTGGACGGCGGGGATTGCGGCCCCCCCTTGACAAAACCCAGGGCGCCCTCGACCTTTTGTCAAAGAGGTTTGGTTGGGGGAGCGGTGGATCCCTGGAGACAGCGTTCCAGTCAACGGACCTCGGGTTCAGCTGGAAACCAAGCCTCCCATGGCCCTCTGGTGAGAGACCCCCCTCATGTTTGGGGGGGGGAAAGGGGGGCTGTTTACTCCCCAGTTCGGCCGAGTACCTCTCAGCGGTGGAGAGAGAAACCCCAAAACTCTTGGTATGGCAATAATAAATGAACGTCTCAGTTGTGGTTTAATGGGCCAGATGGGGGTTGTTTGTCTGAATGAAAGATGTGTGTGTGAAATGCTTGCAGCATTGCAGTTCTTGCATCATGCCGTGATCGTCCAGATGGTCAAGTCAGTGCTGGAGTGACTGGAGTAAAAACCCCTTTGTGTGGGTGCAGGGACCCCCCCTTTCCCCGTGCGTCAATCCCATTCCTATTGTGTCTTGTTGGAACTTGGGAGGAAATGGGGGGGGGAGAAAGTCGGAAAATCCCAAGAGTGTATGATAAAGAATTTCAAAAAGAATTTAAAGGAGGATAGTGGAAACTTACTACTGCCGTTGTAGTGTAAAAAAAAAAAAATAGTTTGTTTCCTCTCTCAGTGTTTGAAGCCATTTCCTGAAGCCCCTCCTTCTTGGGCTCTTGTTTTTTAAGCCAGAGAAGTTAACTCAACCAGAGGCGGGGAAATGGTAAAAATAAAAGTAGTGCAAAAACCTCAGGTGTTAATGAGAAATAGTGAGGAAGCAATGCAGAGTCTCATTGTTTTCTCTTAGGTAAAAAGAAAAACCCTGTTTTTGCAATTCAGGCAGGGGGAAAATGTTACAATTAACTAAAAAGGGGACCCTTTGTTCCATTTTAAAAAGGGAAAATAAGGGGATTTTCTAGGCCCAAATTGATTTATGGAGATTTAATGGGCCGGCAATTAACATTCAAAAGGGTTTAGAAGGGATGTATTTTAAGCAGTTTTTTTTTTTTTTTTGCCTGGTTGGTGATAGCGAGACACTATTTTGGGCTAGATATTTATTTACCCAAAGAGGTTTTGGAATAGAAAAATAAAGTCAGAGAGTTAATGAAAAAATAATAAGCCTTTAAGGTGTTGCATGGAGACATGCCAGGATTTGGGAAAAAGTTTCCCTCTAGCAGAGCTTAGCGCAGAGTCTATTTTTTAAAAAAAAAAAAAGCTGCATTTGAAAAGGAAAGAAAGAAGAGGAAAAGAAAAAAAAGAGGAACTCTGCGCCCACCGGGAATTCCCCCTCACCCCTCCCTGTTAAAAAAAAGAAAAAAAAAAGAGAAAAGCAAACCTGACAGCCTGGAGACTGTAACACGGGGGGACAGGATTTCTCCCCTTTTAATGATAGAAGCAAAGTCTGTTTCCTATAAAAATCCCCATGACCAGAAAAGGGAGAACGAAAACTCCAGTGAATATTTAATGAGCTGTCAGCTAACAAAAACGCCCCAAGGGGGGAAAGATTACTGGGAAGCTCAATGAATCCCTTCATCAATCAACAGTCTGTGGAAACACGAGGCCCCCCCGGCCCCCCCTCCCCTTCGGAGAAAAAATTGCAGGTTCCCCAAGAATCAAGAAGATATGGGTTATGCTCAGCAGTCGGGGGGGGCTCCCAGTATTTCAGAGTTATCAAATACCCCCTTTCACCATGTCAGACCTACTAGGTAATAGAACTTTGCTCCAGAATCATGGCCTCACACTCTCTAACTGGCAGGATTGTCAATAGTTGCTTTTGACCTTGTACACTACTGAGGAGTGGAGGAGAATAAATCCAACATGAGGAAGGGGCGAGCCAGGCAGGAGGAAGAGGCAAGTGGAGAGAAAGAAGGCAGAGGCCTAGATTGGGAAAGTTAGGAATGATGGACTTAAAGCTGTAAAACTCTATCTACAATGAGTTTTTGGAGAAGCAGTTGACACAGGAATCTTGAACACATGGGAATTGTAGTACCTAAAAAGTTTTCCCCAAAAACCCCTTTGGGAATTTCCAATGCAAAAGAACAGAGAGGAGAGCCCCCACAGAGGCCTTGAAGCTGCAGCTCTTTAGGAGACAACCACGCTCCACCCCCACCGGATCCTTTCTGCATGCCTGTTTGCCTGCCCTTTCCCCCTGGGGGGACAGAGGGGGGAGAATGGAAGCGGCGGATGCAGCGGAGGCTGAGAGGATGCAGCCGGCAATAAGTAGCAGGAACAGAGGAGTCAGTTTCAAGGGGGGGTTACCCCCTCCCTTCCTAGTTCGTCTATGTTTGGAATTTTAGAACCAGGGGGAAAGGGGAAAATAAAATGCAGCAGAGTCAAGTGGCTGACAGAAAAAGCTAGCAGGGCAGCCAAGAGTCCAGGAGCTGCAAGGGGCTGAAGAGAGAAAAGGGGAGTGGCTTAGCTGCCTAAGGCCATACCACCCTGAACACGCCCATCTCGTCTGATCTTGGAAGCTAAGCAGGGCGGACCTGTTAGTACTTGGATGGGGACCGCTTGGAATACTAGGAGCTGAAAGTTTTTGAAAACCAAAATGAGTAGAGGTTGGAAGATGAGAAGGTGGTAGGAAAACCCAGAAGAGGAAGAGGGTCTCTGGAGTGTGCCAATGTGCCCAGTGTGGGCAGAAGGGCTAGGTGAAAAAAATCTGGACAGATGGTGAAGACAGTCAGAGAAAGATGTGGATATGTGGTGGATATGTGGAAGAAGACAGCAGGGACCAAGTGAGAGGTGATGTATGGTGAGAATCCTTTTGTGGAAGACAACAGCAGAACTCCATGAATAATGTCAGTGGTCAGTAGTTAAGGGGAAAAAGTTTTGTTCCTCACCCCATAAACAGCACAGGGTAAGGACTCGGAGTTGTGCCATTCTGCTGAGAAAAGTTGGCAGCAGAAGCATGGAGAATACGGGAAAAAGGGCCCAAATCAGAACTGCAAAGTAGCGCCCCCTCACCAGTTCCCGATAAGGTGGAAACTGGAAAGGCTCCCTGGCACAGTCCTAGTGGGATGGAGGAGGTGATGGAGACCCCTACAGCAAGTGGGGGAAGAGGTGACGGCGCACCTCTGAGTTGGGAGGGAGAAAAAAAGGGAGCATTTCTAGAGGCGATAGAGCGCCTCTCCAGTTTGGAAGTGGAGTTGCAGTTGAGGGACTCTGGCTGAAGAAGGCAGAGCAGGAAAAGAGACAAACTGTGAGACAGCTAACAGGCCGACAACAGCCCTGAAAAAGCCCACACACCATACAGGCTCAAAAAAAGACCTGCATTTGTCCACAAGATCATCAAAGTTAAACACTGTTCTAGGAATCACCCAAGGAGTCACACTGTACCTGCAGACCTGGAATTTAAGGAAACTGGAAAAGATGAAACAAAATCCTGGGGACACAGGAGTTCAACGTGTATGGTCCAAATAACAGCCCTGGCTATGTTTTTGGACTGGATGCCAGCCCGGACAAGCGGATGATACCACATTCATCTTCTGAGCCCATTTTATAGAAACCTTTCATTCTCATTCCATGTGCAGCCCATAACAGAGAAACCAGGAGTGTTTTTGTTTTTTAAAGCCCCATTATGATGGGAAGGAAGATGAATAATACTTCACAAGTATAAAGTTGTCACCTTTCAGCAAAAGCCCTTTTGGATGGATTAAGGGAACATAACTCTACAGGAAAGAGTTAGTGTGTTAGGGAAACTCTGAGTACGACAAGGGAGAAAATGTTAAAATAGGGGCTTTTTCCCTACAAGCACAGGCACACCCTCTCAAACCAGGAGACATGGGAGAAGGATTGGGGGAACCCGGACATGGGTGGAGGAGACCTATCAGGTAGTAGTGCAACCCCCCCTGTGGTAAAGGTGGCCAAGATGCTAAAATCGGGACACATGCATGATCAGATCTTGAATGTGGAAAAAAAAAATTGAGACAGGTATAGGAGGGGCAGGAAGTTTGGTTTACCTATTTTATCCCAGGGATTGGAAGATATGTGTATATGGCAAACAGGTATCCCCAGGGAAATGTTTCAATGTTAATTTCTTTTCAGTTATAGTATTGGTTTTATTGAGTTGTGTGACAAAAAGGGGGGGGGGGTTCCATAGTCAGTTCTGGAAAGCAACCAGTTTTTACAATGGCAAATAGGTATATGGTTATCTCCTGGGATTATCACTTTTCACTCAGTGCACAAATTATATAGTGTGGCTGGCCAAAAATGAAAAGGATTACAAAAAAGCAACAGGTACATGACAACACATGATCCCCATGGAGGGAATGGTTTTTATGTAAGGCAGGTGCGTTGTTGGCTGTCAGCCCAGCATGAAACTATCTCTTCAGTTGTGAAGGGGTACTCAGCATTTTGGTAAAATACAACCTGTTGTTATTATGTAAATGAGTTGAATGCAAAAGAAGGGAAAATGCATTTTTAAGATACAATATTAGAAGATCATTCTAATGGTTGCAGGCATGTGGATAAAATTGAGTTCCCTAAGTAAGTATGGGGAAAAAGGGACAGAAGCAAAAGTACTTTGTACTAACATAATGGCTTTCCTAAATCTGCCAGTTTTCTCTGCATGTTAAAAGTGTTGTTTTTTAATCTGTAATGCTCAAGTCAATGGAAGAAGGAAGTTGATGAGTATGCCCAACTGGGGGTTGCAGAAAGAGGGGTCAGAAAAAATTCTGGGCTAGGGATACATTTGAGCCCCAGAAGCCGCCAAAATGTACACCAGACCCAGCAACTCCTGAGGAGAGAAGATTGGGCGATTTCTGCTGGGGTTACACCAGGAAGCTAACCTCTCTACCACAAATCAGACCCCCTCCGTTTTTGGGAAAACGTGTAAGTGTAATGTGTGTTAATGAATTCTAATGCTGCTATGTATCACTTGTACTAAAAGAAGAAGGAAATAGTACATGCTTGAAATTGCAAAGTTTTGAATTTAGCATGAAGGGGGGGAAAAGGGGTTAAACCAATGCCACTTGAATAGGAAAAAAAAGCGAATTGAATTGTGCCTCTGAGTAAATTGCAGATGTCTGTCTTATCTCAAATTTTAGAGAATGGCCTTGCAACAAAAGGTCTGGGAATTCACAGGGAGGCACTATATCCCACCATTATTTTGTATCATCTTCTAAACTAACTCTTTGTTCTCTTCTGTACACGTGCGTGCTAAGTTAATGATGTAATGGAAAGTTAACCAAAAATCTTTTTCTCCAGTGATGGGCGGGCTAAATAAAAATTATTGCTGACATAGAAGGCAAAAGGTATATAGTGATGCTACCTCAATTAATTGACACAACAGTTCTGGGATAACTGTTGCCCTTGCGCAAGGTATTGTTAACAATAAACATGGCTTTTTGATTTTTCCCTGAAACCTGGTCGTCTCCACTTTTCTGGCTACAACATTTCAATGGTGGTTCTGACAAGACAAGAGTATAAGTACTTGGGCCTTTCTCCTTTTAAACCCAATGAAATAGTCTCTGTTTTCTATAAAAAGGAAAATCAGAGAAAACAAATAAAACAAACTATCTACTTATTTTTTTCCAGTAGCAGAAACAAATGAAACAAATGATCTGGGACTTGCCTCATCCCCCATCTTCTTACAGACTGGACCTTGAATAACAAACAGATTCTGTCTGACTCACTTGATACAGATACAGATGAAGCAAATCTAGCAAGAGAGATTGCTACTGCTGAGAGGTTAGCGGAGAAGGCCGCAATACAACAACATGGAATGTTGCAAGACAAAATTCCGGGTTACCCTTTCCCAACAGTAGAAATACTTAACCCAGGCCTGGATTTGCCCTCTTATGATAATTCTGACTTAGACTGGTGTTACTGCAGTTTCTAGTCCGGATCTGTGGTATGTTAGATATCATTTGATATCAAGAATTTGGCCATCGCTACCCATTCCTCTCCATGTGCTTGCGAGACTCCTGGACAAGCATGCCCACGGGCACAGCCGAAAATAGCTGAACAATACAAAATAAATCCAGGTAGGCCAGCAGTTGCAGCTTCAGGAGACCTCCAAGCAAGTACACTTTAAAGTCACATTATGTATGCATGTAGCGTACAAAAGATCTCCTGCCCTAAGCAGGCAGCTTGACGAGCCGAATATCCAACTGTCAAGCACTCCTTGTTTGCATACAGTCTGTGCTATTGACAACTCTGTCATAATTCAATCATGCTAAATACTGACTTTTCGGAGGCTTTGTCTCCAGTCTAAAACCCATTGTTTTCCCCGGGAATGGACTAGCCTACAGGCACATTTTCCCCTATAAGACCCCCTGATTTTGAGCGCTTCTTCGGATTGCTCTTGGCTTCCATCCCACCTTGCTGCCACTCCATTTGCTGAGCCTTCCCCTCAGCTTCCATGTGCTGAGAATCTCTGCTCCAACTGACTTTTCTTCTGACTACCCAGGCTTCAGGATCAGGTGTAGTATTTCCCCTGAAAATTCCCTCTTATTTAGTAATCACTTGTATAATTTCTTTAGTTATTTCTCTATTTAATTCTTCTCTTTGAGTTTCCGTAATTATTAAATTCCCTTTCTCCTTTAGATATTGCTCTATCTTCTCATTTTTCCATTGGTTAAAATCTTGCCCTGAGAATAGTTAGCATAATATCTTTCGAATGCCATTTTTATATCATCTTGTTTTACTAAAAGCTTCTTATTTTCTTTTATTTGTGTTATTATTCTTTTCTCTTTCTCCTTCCTCATTCCGTATGCTAAACATTTGTTTGTTTTGTTTGCACTGAAGAAATTTTTTTGTTTTAGCAGTTTTAGATTCTTTTCTATTTCCTGGGTGTCTTGTGATAACATTTGTTTTTGTAACACTTTAATTTCCTTTACCATCTTGTTATCTTGTGGGGAAATTTTCAATTTATTTTCTAACTGTTTTATTTCTTTAATTACTTTTTGTTCTTTCAGCCTTTTCTCTTTTTACATTTTTGTCTCTTGCTGTATAAAGAAGCCCCTCATAACCACCTTTCCAGCTTCCCATACCATCCCTATGTGTACCCCTTTATTTAAATTTTCCATAAAATACCACTTCAAAGTCTCTTTACCTTTTTCTACTATTGTTTCTTCTTTTAACAAATTCTAATTTAGCCTCCAACTAAATTCTTTCTTCCTCTCTTCCAAAGTTACAATCATGGGACTATGATCCGATATATTTCTTGGCAATATTTCTATCTTTTTTAACCTATTTACTTATTGTTTTACAATTCCATATCATATCTATCCTCAACCATGATTTGTAAACTTCTGAGAAATATGTATATTCCTTTTGTAACCCATATAGACTTCGCCATGTATCCACTAACATTAGATCTTCTGTCATATCCATTATGATTTTTGGTAATTTCCCTTTATTTATTTATTTTGATCTATTTATCTATCTATTTCTGATTGTACAACCTCATTCCAGTCCCCCATAATTACTATCTCTTTACACTCAATATCTCTAATTTTTTCCATAGTCTTCCATAAAATTTTTCTTTGTTTTCCAATGGACCATATATCCCTATCACTAATATCTTTGTATTTAATATATTCACTTCTACTCCTATGTATCTTCCTTGTTCATCATTTAAAATTTCTAAGGCCTCATATTTTGGATTCACATAGATTGCTACTCCTCTCTTTTTCTTATCTATACCAGATACAAATATCTTTCCTATTTTGGGGTTCTCTAAGAATTTTTCCTCTGTCTATATTACATGTGTTTCTTGAATGCCATATATATCACACTTTTGTTTTTCTAAATAATGAAAAATTCTTTTCTTTTTATTTACTGAATTTATCCTCCATATATTCCAGGATAAGATTTTTTTTCCTCATTTTCAATTCTCCACTTTTTTTTCTCTTTTAATAATCTTCCTTCCTATACGGTCTTTCTTCCAATACAATTTCTTCTCCTGTCTCTTCTTGCTCTTGTTCTTGTTCTTTTATTTCCTGTTCCTTCTGTGTATCCAACTGTTCTTGTTTGTTTTTTTGCTCTCATATTTCCATCATAGTCTTCTTAATTTTTTTTGTTTTTCTTTTGATCTCTCTGTTCTCCTTCCTCTCTTCTTCCTTCCCTCTTTTGTTCCTTTTCTTGTCTCTTTCTGTTTTCTTCTTTAAGTCTTTTCAAAAATTCTTCCGCCTTATCTATAGTATTTATTACATATCTTCTTTGATTATGCGTCAATACAATTCCCTCTAACTTCGCCCATCTGTATGTTATTTGTTGACCTTTAAGTTCTTGTGCTAAGAAGTGATAATCCTTCCTTTTCTTTAGTACTTGTGATGGTACGTCTTTAAAGATTTTCAGCTCTTTCCATCAAATGTCAGCTTATTCATATAACTCTGGTAGGTAATCATCTCTTTTACTCTCTCATGGACAAAGTGCACCATGATGTCCCTTGGGACTTTTCTTTTTCTGCAATATCCAAAAGATTTGGTCTATTTCAATGTCTATCTGTTCCAATGGCCAGTCCAAAAATCTCGCCAGTACTGGGATTATTCTATTGTAGAGGTCTTCATCCTCCATTTCTTCTAATCCTCTTATTTTTATACATCTTTCTCAGTACTTCCATTCAGACAATGTACTTTTTGCTTCTGTTTGTTCTGCTATACCTTCTAGTTCTTCAGTTCTACTTTCTAAGTTTTTTGTTTTTTCTTGGACTTCTTCCATCTTCTTATTCATGTCTTTCACATCTTTTGTTACCTTTTCTAACTTCTGTGTAAATTTTTCCATTTCTCTTTCCATTTCTCTTATTTTTTCTTAACCTTTGCAGAACGATCTTTCATTTCTACTCGCATATCTGTCTGTATCGTCTTTACTTCTTCCAATAACATCTTATATGGGTCCACTTCCCCTGAGTCTCTCCTCTGTGACACTGTCTGAATTTCCGTTTGAACCAATTTTCTTCTTCCTGCTACCATATTCCCCACTTTTTCTTGACTTCTATCAATTCTACTTATTTCTTCTTACTGGTTGATCTTCTTTATATTCTAATATATATATATATATATATGTATATATATTACTTGTCCCTTATTATATTATAACCTAGTATATAATATATATTTTTACTTCAACATCTAAATATTTTTATTGCTAAAAGTATGTATAATTAATTAAGAAATATTATTTTATTGTTGTTCATTTTCTTCAGAAAATATTTAAATATTTTATCTCCCTATCACCTTGCTCCTACCTTTCTTTCATTAGGTTTGTGTGAGTGTTTGCATACATACGTATTGACTGTGTTTCAAAATAAAGAAAAACAATTTTAATCTACTTCTGTTTGATTATTGACTCGGCCTGACCCTGTAAACATTGGGTCCAAGATCTCACTAGGTTGCCCTGCCTCTTGCATTGCTTAGCTTGTGCTCTTGCTAATTCCCATTCCCCATTCTTTTGAACACATTAAGGTGTCCCTTACAGGACCCCCAGAAATCAGGGTAACACTGGTCTCTGAATCATAGACAGGTTTTATTTGCTCCTTATGAGATGGGGGTTGCAAACCCCACCATCAGAAATCCATCTGCTGAAAATGCTGAGGATCCTAACCATGTAGCAGAAAGGAGAAATTGAACTATCTTAGAAGCTCCAAAGAGTAAGGAAACAAGAGATGACACAGAACAACACAAACCATTTCAGGAGGAAAGGGAAGTGGAGATACTGTTAGAGCTAAGGAGAAATATTTATAATATAACTAAAGATCAACAATCAATTAAATCCTTCCTTTCTGAATGCAACACCTTATTAACGGTTATTGCTGAATTACTGGTAAAGTTGGAATCTGAGTATGAATCTAAGCCATCTATGCGTGATGTGAACCCTTTAACAAAAGGAAAACCTTCTCTAAGGAAAAAATGACCTGTCAGAAGAAGTCTAATGTGGCCAAGAAAAGCAGAGTTATTAAACAATGAAGCATTGTTCAGGGATTATTATTGAAGCAAAGGAAAAGGAACTCCAAATGTTTGATGACTGGAAAAGAAAAGAAAAAAAAGTTTGACAGTCAGGAAAGTTAAAGAACCGTCATTAGATCTTGAAGACAAGCAAGTGACTTTAAATAATCTACCTGATCCCTCACATTCCTGCTGTTGTGATAAAGATGAATTAAGTACTTGGGATCCTTGGGAATATGTCCTCAGGAAAGGTTTGAGTCAACCTCAGAAGAAGTTACATTCTTTTGATAAGTCCCATACCCAGTCAACTCAGGCCAAGACTAGTAGTAAGTGTTGGGGCTGACACTAATGAAGCATAAACTGGTCATTAGTAATTATCCCAAACCAGTAGGCATGCTATCACAAGCAGAGCAAAAAGTCCACCTTTCAAACACTCTAAGGCATATAAGTCTAGAAGTTTTAACTCCTGACACATGCACGGGCAGTTGTAACTTTCAAAAATGAGCACGTAACCAGAAAAGATTCCACCTGAACCTCAGGAAGAACTTCCTGACTGTCAGGGCTGTCCAGCAGCAGAATACGCTGCCTCGGAGTGTAGTGGAATCTCCTTCTTTGGAGGTTTTTAAGCAGAGGCTGGATGGCCATCTGTTGGGAGTGCTTTGAGGGTGTTCCTGCATGGCAGGGGTTGGACTGTTTGGCCTGTGTGGTCTCTTCCAACTCTACATTTCTATGATTCTATGATTCTATGAAGTGTTTTCCTATAGATATATGATATTAAACAAAGGACTTTTAATTTATCGGCTCTTTGAAAATAAAGCTCCTCCAACACCACTTATTATTGATTCCCCTAGAAAAATTCCCCCTAGCACTCCAGCTGACAATGTTAGTGGTAACCTCATTGACTTAGGTGAAATTGTGCCTGGCTCAAGCGACCCCCCTCATGAGGAACAAATTCCAAATGAGCTCTTGGTACCTACAGGCCTATCTACCCTGTTTAATGACTTTATTATCGATGAGGAGGAGTCTTTTCTTAAAATATTTCAAACATTGCCCTCAATAATACAAGCAGAGATTATAGACAGGATAACCTCCTTCAGGGCAACTCTAATTAGCTTCCAAGATGAGAAGGGATGGGGATCTGCAACAAAGCCCTGACTCTTGGAGTCTACTTCTGGATCAACATTGATTGGGCCAGAGAATATCAAGATAATTGATTGGCCTGGGATGGGGCATGTAAATGTAAATGAAATTCCTAATTTGCCTGCAGCAAATAGCAACAATGAAGTGAAGCTACCCAGAGGTATAAACAAATGTAATACTGATGCTTCAGTGCCTAAGCCCAAAAGATCTGGGGAACAGACTATGGGAAGGAAGCATAATTTGAATAATGTGGCTGTATTTTATGAAGATGATGGACAACTTGACCAGGTCCACAGAATTGATTGACTATACAACAGTCACACTGAGATATCTACACTTGCCCAACCATCTGGGGATGTCTGCAATGTGAATATTGCAAAACCATCCTGACCAATAAGATTCCTGCTTAAATGTTTGTCTTGGAATATAGCCAGTTGGAATTCTAAGTCCAAAGATCCTGGTATCATAGATTACATCCATAAGCTTGATGTGATATTTTTTTCAAGAAACGTAGTGCACATCTCTTTTGGATATTAATGGCTATGCCATCTTTGACCTACCAGCCATTCCTCCTATTGGTAGAGGAAGACTAAAGGCGAGGCTTGCTATTTTGATTTCTATAACTATCAAGGCTCCCATCAGGTGTCTGCCACGTTGTAGACAGATTGCTATGGTGAGCAAAAATATTATAGGAGATGAGCAAACTGGTTTCAGGAAGGGAAAGTCAACTTATGACCACTGCCTGGTCTTATGTCACTTGGCAGAGGAATATTCTAACTCACGTAGTAACAGGTTGTATGCTGCATTTATAGATCTCAAATCAGCTTTTGACTCAATACCAAGAGTGAGATTATGGACCAAACTCCTTGCCACCTCTTTTGATAAGAGATTACCATGGTTAATTATCAATTTATATAGAACACCACCATTCAAGTGAGATGTGGTGTTCAAGGTAATATCACAAATACAATCCCCGTTAAAAAAGGTATGTGTCGAGGATGTATTTTGGCACCACCACTATTTAACCTATATCTCAATGACCTTCTTATCTCTGTTTCCTTAGTGTCCTTCCATCCACCTAAACTGGCATCAGTCAAAATACCTTTACTCTTGTATGCAGATGACACTGTGCTACTCTCACTCACTAAAGTAGGCTTGAAATGAATGACGAGAGCTTTTATGGGCTATTGTGAAGGAAATTGTTTAATTATCAACTATAGCAAAACTAAAATAATGGTTTTCATCAAAAATCAAGCCTCGTCTAATTGGGTCATAGATGGGCAGAAGATAGAACAAGTTAGACTGTTCAAATACATAGGAGTTACATGTCAAACATCTGGTGCCTGGGTGTTCCGTCGTACTGTTGTTACACAGTCAGCATCTAATACCGCTAAAGCTTTAGTTCATTTTTTTTACACCAAAGATTCATGCCAGCTGTGATTAGGGTATTTCAAGCTAAGGTGCTGCCACAACTACAGTTTGGCATACTAGTATGGATTCTAGGTTTCTCCCCAGTGATGGAAAGGGTTTTTTCAGTCTTCCTGTGGAAATTGTTTGGGGTACCAAACTGCATTTCATCAGCTGTTTTATGGCTTGAAGTTGGTTGCCCCTCAATTGAATGCACTGCCTGGAACTGGACTTTACTGGTTGAAACATTTTTATGCAGGTCCTGAGTCTGGCTATTCTTATGTGGTTATGAATAACACTTATATCACCCACTGGTCCAAAAATATTAATGGAAAACTGCAAAGATTGGGCCCGACTGATAACTTCCTTGCTAACAGGACCCGAAGAGGGTACAGATGATTTTGGCCCCACATATTAAAGATTTTGACAGGCAATATTCTGTTTCTATTGCTAGTACAACTTGTTCTCCAACTAGTTCAGGGCTGCAGTTTAATCTTGAGGGGGAAGCTCAATATATACAGAATCTGACCATCTCTAAATATCGGGTTGCATTCGCAAAAGCATGATTCAATGTAATTTCCTCTGCCATATTAGAGGGTCATTTCCAGGGAATCCCCTATAAAGACCATGTTTGTCCCTGTGGAGAGGGTTGTGTAGAGTCTTTGACTCATGTTCTTTTCTCCTGTGCGTATTATAAGGATGCGAGACTATGACTAATTACACCTCTCCTATCCAAGGTCCCAGGTAGATAATTAAACTGGTATCCGGTATACCTACTAGGGGATTCTGATAAAATCATAAAAGAAACAGTTGCAAAGTTTATTTTTTGCAGCTATGTCAACCCTCCAGACCATGGCACACACAGTACAACCAGATATGTCCAATGGTTAAAACACTTCTATTTTATAGGTTGCCCCTAAGCAGTCTCAAATTAGTTTCTCATACCTATATGAATTGGTTTCTATGAATTATCTTTATGAACTGGTTTTATGAACTGATTTTAAAAACTAGTGTTATGAATTGGTCTTATGATCTGACTCCACAATTGGTTTTATGAATTGGTTTTAATGGCTTTTTTAAATATATAGTCAGTTAAACATTTGACTTCAATTTTTATCACTAACTCTGATGGTATTTATATGTACAGGATTTCATATTCTGTTTTAAGATGCATTTGCCCAATGGTCTGTTGACTGAAATAAAGGCTATTGTTGTTGTTGTTAATTAAAGGCTGAACCAAAGTATGGGAAATCTTGAACAATTTCAATGTCTTCATTGTCTACTTTAAGGTTATTTAAATCATTATTTTTGATTTCTTAATCATCAACTATAAACCTGCCTTCACACTTTCTGCCTTAACCTTTTCCAGTAATAGTTCCAAATATTTTCTATTTTCTTTCTATAGACATATTTAAACAACATGATTGAGAATTTTTTATCATTAATTTTTAACTCTGAATATTCTCATGTTTAGATAAAAAGTTTTTGACTGTTTCAGTACTATTTTTTAGACGTGTTATGTAAAGCACAGTATTGTCTACATATAAATTCAGTTTGTGGAGGAAGATATTGAGAAGAAATATGGAAATTGCTATTTTACATGACAGTGACAGACAGAATTGAATATGCCAGATGTTGGACACAACCAGACAACCTGGAAGAAGATGATTGGCTGATCAAATTATACACCATGGTACTGATGGATAAGCTTACTAATTTGATAAGAGCTGCAAATATGGGTAATTATGCTAAAAGTTGGGACCCTCTTATTGTTTATTTAAGAGGTAGATGAGTAGAACAAATGATGGCTAGTTTTGTAGACTGTATTTGAGCAAGTAACTGAAGCCAGGTAATTGAAATTGGATAATGTAGAGTAGTATAAATAATATCATTTTGCTAGTGTAAATTTTTGGTGGTGAACATAGATGGAGCATATAGTGATTTAATGCTCAAACAACAAGGAAATGGAACCATGAAAATTATATATTTATATGTGTGTGTGTGTATATATATATATATATATGAGAGAGATCTGGTAAATCTGATAATGGAAAATGCAATATAATGGAAACCTGATAAAGAAATTAGCTTATGTTATGGAATGTATGAAGTTTGATGTATTGAATGGATCTACAAACGAGGTATGAATGTCTATCTGTTTATCTTTAGTGCTTTAATGTATTAATATTTTTTTTAAAAAAAAAATCAATTTGTGAGTTACTCCTTTAATGTTTCCTCTAGTAATGTTGGGGGTCAATCGTAATTTCTGTTACTAATGGTTTGATGGCATGAGCAAATAACAGGGGTGAAAATTGACATCCTTGTCCTGATCCTCATGATAATTTAAAATGTTGTGATTCTACTTCATTTACCATTATCACAACTTAAGAATCTACATATATTATGTGTACAGTAGACATAAAATGTTCTCCTGTACCAATCCTGTAAAATAATCTCCAGATATAGGGCCAGTCCAAATAATCAAAGACCTTCAAGACATCCAATGAGAGCAATACTGAAGGCTTTCTATGTTCTTTGCTAGTATAAATGATGTTTAATACCCTTATTAATGCATTAGATAAACTTCTTTTTGATATAAAACCACTTTAATCTGAATGAATATATTGATTTATAAATGTACTCATTTGTTATGCTAACATTGCTGCAAAAATATTTATTCAATAAAGTTATAGCTCAACAGGCTGACACATGAGTGAGATCATAATTACTTTCAGGGATTGTTATAATACATGGTATTTTCCAAGATATCACCCTCTGATAAATTAAATCCTCTGATGTCATTAAACAATCTTTTAAAATGACTAATTAAGTTAGCTATATAAAATTCACTTGAGAAACCATCCATTCAAGGATCCTTGCCTCTTTTTGTTTTTTTTAATAATTGATTTTAATTCTGTAATTTGGGAATTGCAGTAATTTCTCTGGTCTTCATTAATACAATTTGTTAACACAGAGTGTAATAGTTCATCAAAGTTCATCAATAATTCATACCAAAGTTAGTACCCTTAACTAATTCAGAGGAATATAGATCTTCACATTTTTTTAAAAAAGTGGAGTTAATTACTATTGGGACAGTACTTAAATAACCTCCTTGTGTCTGGGTGCTTTTAATCAATGACTTATTTAATTTCTTTTTTAATGCATTTGACAATAGTTTGGAGTTCTTCTTACTAAACTCATGATCTATTGAAATATGTGAATCTCACTTGCATTTTGTCCAAATCAATTGCTTCTAGTTCAGCTCTCCATTAGGAACATTCTCCCCCACACTTTTGCAGCCTGTCTTTTTTTTATGTTTTTGAATTAGCTTGTCAATTTTTGTTTTTAACTCTTTTCTCAGTTTCTCTCTTTTTTTCTGATATGGTCCTTCTGCTATAAGCTGACACCACAAAACAGCTTTCAGTGTAACTCAAAGAGAGGAATTCTATCAAGGGTTTCATTCTCAGAAAAGAACAATTAATATTTTTCTTCATTTTTTTTCAAGAATTTCATATTGATCTATTAGTAATGACTTTAATATCCAGCTATTAGGTTTCTTCTGCTTTTGAAATGACCCTAATCCTAGCAATATTGATGAATGGTAAAATGTTATGTTTAGGGCAAATGTTACATCCTGAAGTCATTAGATTAAGGGTTTTTAGATTAGGATGTGGTAACTGCAAGAGTACATTATGCCAAATATAATGTCTAATAGCTGGGTAAAAAAACCTCCAAAAGTATATTAACTAATACTTATCTAACATTTTAATAATTACCCACTCTACATTATCTTTTCTGTATGGTTAGATGAACTATTCAGTTTATTGTCTAAAGTTGTATTAGTATCCTCTTTCCAACCAATATGTGCATCAGCAAATCCCGTGATACTTTCAAGTCAAGTCAAGTCTGGGAGCCAACTTTGTACCCCAATCAAAATTCTAGAATTATTGGGCAGAGCCAAATAAAGACAGTTTTAACAATTTAAGCAAAGTCAGCCCTCCACATTTGTGATTTTGCCATCTGCAGCTTCAGATGTGGGGAACAGGATCCTTCTTACTTTCCATTTCTGAAGCTGGATGACTTTTCAGAAGTGGAGAATAGGATCCGTCTTACTCACCATTACTGAAGCTTCAAAAGCTTTAGAAGGAAGGATCCTTCCTCCTTAAGCCTGTTATCTAACACATTTGCTGTTCCCTTCTGAGAAATGTACCCTGCACTCAGGAGGTGAGTCTTATCTTCTGCTCTTAGGAAAAGTTTTAGAAGGCTCTTTGACTATACTGCCAGGGCAGACTGCTGAGCAGACTCAAGCCTGCCTCAAGCCCATTCCCTAGCCCATTTGCTGTTCCCCTCTGAGAAATGAGCCCACCCTTTGGGCTTCAGACAGATTACCATGTGACCAGTAGGCAATAAGAGATGGAGGTGTTGTTCAATGTCATAAGGTTTCTGGATGGACGTGTTATGTTACTGAACTGAGGGTAGCAAGTCAGTCATTAAAAATATTCAAGTCTCGAATTGAATTGAGTCAGTGCATCATTTATTGCCAAGTTGAGTCCAAGTGGAGTCACTGAAGTGACTTAAGTCCAACTTGAGTCCACGTCTATTGACTCGAATCTACCTCACTGAGTATTACCAGTGTATTTTTTGAGGTGATCCAAATCCATTCACATTAAATGAAACAATCCTTAAATTATCCATAACTACTTTGGTTCAAGCTAGAACATGCAATTGTTTGGGGGGGGGAATACATGTGATAACTCAAGTAAATAGCAGGTAATAGCAGGTGTTTTTTTGTTGTTGTTTGTTTGTTTTTGGGGGGAGACAAAGTAAAGGAAAGAAATCTCACCCTTCTCCAAACCCAAAAGCCTCCCAACTCTCCCTATGTTAACCTAACAAAAGTACAAGACAAAATTAACTATCAGATTCCTTTATAGAATCTGATCATATGAGGATAAAAGTAAGGCCAAGAGCATAAGACTCTTGTGATGATCCTTCCTCTCTCCTCTTCCCCTTGCCAGTATAATATTCATAAGCAGTTGTAAGAGACTAAAATGTTGACTTTACACAGACTAATTATATAATTATGTAATTAACAGGCAATTCATATTACCAAAGAACCCCCAGTTTTGGGCTTATTGTGTATAAGTAAAGCCCATCAATAATGTAGTAACAACCCAGTTAAGCAGAATATCTTCCACATTGTTCTCCCCCCACACCTTCTTGTTGTTTCTAATTCCCTGATTTCTTGTCTTCTTTGCCACTTCCCAGATATTCTTCCCTGAGATCTCAGTTTGGGACAGCCACTTAACAACTTAAAGCTATGCAAAACATTTGAAAACAATGCATGAGCATAAATTAGATAAAATCATTAGAGATCAAAGCTCTAAATAAAAAAAAATGTTTAACTTGCAAAATAAACAAACAAAAAACCCCTTCTTGGCCTGCAATTCTCTTCACATTTACCTGGGTGAAAGTCCTAAAGAGAAAAATGTGCTTACTTTTGAGTCGAGAAATATATGATGGTGCAGTTTATTTCTAAATGCCAGGCTGCTATTCAAAGTGAAGTACCAGAGACTGGAAACAAGAAAAGAAAAAGAAAAAAGAAAGAAAGAAAGAAAGAAAGAAAGAAAGAAAGAAAGAAAGAAAGAGAAACCAATGTGAATGCTTTCCTTTCAAGATTTCTGCCTTTACTTCCCAGTGGCTAAAGTGGACAGAAACAGCATACTACAAACTGAAACAAAGAAAACAGAAAGCTAGCAAAACATGCTGCCTATGTTGAACTCTGGCTTTAGACTTAGAGGCAAAACATGTAATCCATTTTCATCACTGCCACTTCTCTAGTGAGGAACTTGAAGTATTCTGCATTTACTACTGCCAAATAAGAGTTATAAGGCATACTATTCCCATTTTAAAGAAACCAAGTGAACTGGCAAATTGGAACCATTTCCCTTGATTCACCCAGAGGGACTAGCATGAAGCTCAAAAATGGTTAATCCTTTTAAGGCACTTGCATGTGGGTGGTGCTATCTTCATTGCAGACAGCCCTCCTTTATGTCTCCTTTATGTCTCTATCCCTCCCCATTTGAGAGAGTTTCCCTTCCTCCAGTTATCAATTGCTACTGTTGTACCCACCTCACAAGGAGAAAGTAGCAGACCTTCCATTGACAACAAACTATGTAATAATGCATCCAGACACTGTTACCACAAAACCATGGGATCTGGTGAGGTCCTACATCAGAACCCACAATTAAAATGTAAAAATGAAGAAATAATTAACTCAAAAATATTGCAAGAGGAGGAGTAACTTCAGGACCTTTTCACCTTTGTTTACTAGGTCACTAGTCAGAAAACTTATAAATGTGTTTTATTGGGGGAAAATATGCATGCACACACAGACACAGACACACACACACACACAGTCACATACACAAGCAATCACACAAGGCTAACAGAAAATAAAGAATGCAAAAATGTATAGCAGAGGTAGAAGGGAGTGGGTTATATTTACCATCCACAGACAAGTGGAGAAATGGTGATGTGGCTTGGGCTAATGCCCAAGCAAAAGGCAGAATGACAGGGAAGACCTCTGAAATTGAAGTGCCCAAAACCAGGGTCTCTTTATACTTATAAATCTGCACTTGAGGCATGACTTTCTGCTTGGACAACAAAGGATTTCCAGGGTGGAGAAAAGATGACAGGATGGATTAATGGTTCTGTTGTGTGAAGGAAGCATGTTTAGCATGTATATGACAAGGGCTTTGATGGCAGTGCAATCAGAGATCAGGAAGGAGTCACAGGTGAGAGAATGATGCAAATATGTTTTTTTTTTTAAAAAAAAAATCTTCCTGTTTTCCTGAACCAGCGCTGTCAAATAAGCAAGATTCTTTGTATTTGGAACTTGTGTCACATAGGTGCTAAATTAAGGTTTTATGGCTTTGCTTTCTATAGGACATGCAAACCACAGAGGGTTTTGCTCTTTTCAGAGATGACTTGTTTCTTATTGAAAGAGCCATTAAATCAGACCCAGCCATGCTTGGGGTCACCTCTAACCCGTTTTTGCAGTCAAAGTTCCTCCTTCACACGGTTTTATATTTATATGATTTATATTTTATGCCAATTAAACATATCTGCCAATTAATATATCTTGCCAATAAAACCACATCAAAGCAGTGGAGTTACAACACAGAATATTGGGACCACAATTTATTTTATTTTATTTTTTTATTTCATAAGCCATTTAAGATGTGTTTGCCTGGAAATGAAGCAAGGGGGCAGCAACCTGACGCAAGTCCCACTGAAACCAGATGCCAGTCTCATGACAAACTCCGTGCCTTCCTTAGAGAGAAACAACACAGCCCCAAGGACAATTCAGATATTTGAGTTGCTCCCTGGCCAGATGTAATTGGAAGCCAACCCAAGAGACTCTCACCCAAGCTTCAGAACTCTACAAATGAAAGCCAGGACCCCAAGTTAACCTCAAGAGTAGCCTCCTTCCACAACTCCACAGGCTTCAGAACCCCACAAAAATCGGTTGGAGTGTCCTACTCTATACCAAAAGAGTGCCAAAGGTGATTACTAAAGATGCATATTCTCTCCACTACCTGGCACAGACAAGGGACAAGAGTCTGCTTAGTCCCATTCCCTCATCAGGCCAACCAACATGTCCCTTATCCCCTCTTGCAACTCCATCAGGAATAACATATTCCCCTCTCCCAACAAATGAACACCATCAGCCCTATAAAGCTCCGGTCATAGGAAAACAATGGCTGGGTGCAGGAGAAACTGGCCCAACTCCATGCTCATGGCATTATGAATTTCTCTATTGATCTTTCTCCTGGCAAGGTGAAAGTGCTGGGGATTACCTTCCTCACATCACCCCCAGCAGAGGAAAATAGCAGAAAAACAATGGAAACTCCAGACCAAAGACTTTCTATAAGGTGAAAATCCTTCACTGATTGCAATGCCGGGACCTTGACCTTCAGCAGGTTTAAGTCATTCCCACCAAGGTGAATAAATAACACATCAGGAGGAGGCCCAGTGCACTCCTCAGACAATAGAGACAACAAACTGCTCCACTGGAGACCTCCCTTTTCAAGCCACTGCACAGTGACAACATCACACAATCCCAATTGATCCCTAAAATAGCAACTTTGGGCCTGGTGTACCACCTAGAACACCATACTATGACCACATATCAGGACCCATCATCTTACCACACAGCAGCTAGAAACTAACAAAATGAAAACAACATTAGTTCAGCAAAAACAGTCTCAGAACTTAAGAGGACACAAGTACCTCTTGGCAGATGAAGTTTTCCAATGCCCAATGTGTTGAATGGCTTGTGGGCCAAAGCCCATCACAGCAGAAATAGAGTCAGTCCCAGTCCTAAAGAAAAGGGTTCAAAAACTGACCCCATGCAGGTGCAGGCAAAGCAAGGCCTTTGGAAGTAACTATCCAAAACTGATACCTGGTAAGGAGTGAAAAGTTAATATGACAAAATAACAATCCTCAGCTGTCTCCCCACCCCACCCCCGAGCTGCACTTATCATCAGAGAGCATGGACAGGACATAGTGCCAGGTTAGAACACAGTCTCAATTGCATCTTTGCAACAATCCTTTCTGATTGGTTTTGGTCTACCTTATCCACAAAACCAAACTCTGTTCAACCCATTCCAAATACACAAAGGCCAGAGCTCTGCCAGCAGCATCCTAATTAATGTGTAAGCCCTCCCCATCCCAAAATTCAGGCCCTTTTCGCATGCAGTTTCTTTTGCGAGAAGGCCCCTCTGAGCGTCGCGTAAATGGGAGCGCCAGTCTGTACGACACTCTCATTTACACAACGCTCACGAGCCTAACACAAACCGTGCACACATTTTTTTTATTTTTGGCTTCAAGCTGAAAATGCTGTGCAGTTGTGCAAGGCTCCCGGGGCCCTCGCACACTTACCTGCCCTGTGGTGCGTCGGACGAGCGGGCAGGTCACGCTTCCTGCCTTAGTGCTAGCCTGCAATTCCCAAGTTGCCCTGCGGTAGGAAGGGGTGGAGTATTCGCGTGACATTCACGCAGCCGGCAAACAGCTGCAGGAGGCAGAAGGGCTGCCGTGAGTGGCTTGCACAAATGGCTGCTCGCGCAAGCACCGCCCCCCACCACCACGATGAAGGTAAGGTGCGGAAAGGGCCGCAGTCAATGCTACTACTTGGAATATGGTCACCTCTTAACTAGGCCACACATTGCTTAATAATTTAAGCCCACCTAGAGACAAATGCTTGTAACTGTCAGCTACATGACAATGTTCCTAGTCCAAACCTCCAGATCTAACAAACTCTGAAGTCACATGTCTCATCCTCAAAACTTTGTGCCTTAACTGCAAAAGTCATAGCTGACAACTTTGCCCAAATAGACTGAGCCATGAACCCCTGCCCCTTAAATATACACAATATTGAAGAAAATATTCAACAGGAATTGGCCAAGAAGCCTCTAACTTTTTAAACTTCCAAAAGTGTTCAAATACTTTCTCACACTTCTGGTAACTATGCCTGGTACTAGAAATTAATGAGAGAGCAATAGTTTGCACAAACTCACCCCTCCAAGGCTCCACAGGTCTACCCAGCATCCAAGAGTCCACTTCTGGAGCCAGTTGTCTGAACCACTCCGTCTGGTGGTGGGAAAAGGCATCAGCTATTCCATTATCCACACCAGCCACACAGAGCACTGCAAATAAAATATATCACAAACTCTGAAGAACAAAGACCCTATCTAGAAGCATAATGCGGGAAGATTTCAAGGGCATCATGTTGATAATCTGGACACCAGCCAGGCTATCATACCAGAAATTGAGAGAGGAGTTAGCCATCTCCTTCACCCAAATTTGAACAGCTGCCACAACTGGGAAACAAAACAAAACAAAATAGAAAAGAAAAACAAAGAAAAAGGTCCACTCCAGTCTGAGCCCATTCTTGTGGCCAAGGTTTAGCACAACAGAGTCCCCTAAAATGCACACTAAAATCTATAGACCCAGCTTCATTTGAAGATACCTTTAAGTTATAACGTCTCAGCTCATTATCAGCTAAACTAAGGACTTCCCTCCAAAGTGACATCAAAATTAAGAAACCCCAATAATTACTTCCTCACTTAATAACAGTGAATCTCCCCACAATTAAAGATTTTAATAGAAACAGCCCATCACAAGTGCCCTTTTCTGCCTCTGTCACTCTCAGCACTTTGCCTTTAACAAAGAGGCATGTGAAAGGTTGATCAGGCCTTAAGGAGTCTCTTACTCACATGCAGCGTTCTGGCATCTTGCAGCAGACATAAAGCACCCCAGTCTCAACCATGCAGGGTATGAAAGTCCTCCTTTCCCCTACATCACCTTTCACTGCGTGAGTTCAGGTACGCATTGGGCTTAAATGCAGCTTTGTGACCTAAGAAACATGGGAATGGAATCCAGTGACTGAATTTGCTTTTTTTCTCTCCTCCCTACCAACCTTTTTCTTTTGTGTTGTGTCTTTCAAACTGTTAGCCTTTGGACAAGGGCTACTTCACTTTTTGTATTTGAAAACTATTCTAGAGAATTTTTTTTTCCAGTGAGGAATGGAATGAGCAAAAAAGGATATGTTTAGGATGTGGGAACCATCTGGATTAGGGATGGGAAAATGTCACTGTTGTTTGCTTTCTGACTGACAATCAGGAAGCTTGCCTATGAAAAATAATACATGTGTACTTGCCAAGTTTTGACCTGATTTTCACACCATTTAAAATGTTTTCAAAAATCATTCTGAACAGAAATACATGGGGGTTCTGTGCAAGAGTTGTGGGATCTTGTGCCAAAACAACTGTTTCCAGACAGTCATCTATGGAAATGTGTGTGCGTGTGTGTGAAAAATTGTTGTTTGATGTTAAAAAAAAGGAAAAAATAACAATCTCACATAAAAAAAAAGATTCACACACACACACAGAATAAACAAAAACCAGATAAGCATCCACATAGAAAACAACAATCTTGAAGGGAGGAAAACTCCTGTAGCTGTCTGGAATCAGGGCTTGTACATGTATCCCTGTGTGCACACCAACCCCCACAGTCCCCATGCAGAATAATTTCATTTTGAGATGTGTGAAAACCATGCAAATGTTGCACCAAAACATCTATTTTCTCTTCAGCAGAGAGAAAAACTGTGGAAATTATTCCTCCTCAGTTGTGAGGACGAAATAAAGAAATATTAACATTCCTCAGCAGCCTGAGGATGAGACTTGAGATGGATACAAGTATTTTAGAACCTGAATGTGTAGATGGGTGAAGGGCAGACTATCAGTGGTCTTTATCTGTTTTCCATTTCCAGAGTGACCTTGAAGACTCTCCTCCCTCAGTCTTCCACCAAAATTGCCATTTCAGGACATTTTAGTTTTTAATGCTTGCTTTATATAGCATTTTCTAGTTCTCTACCCACAGCTCAAAATCTGGTTACCATGCTGATAGACACATTTATAGTTCTTTCCTGAGGCCTGTAAATATTCCTTAATATTATTGTCGTACTGAATTTTATATGTAGCAGTTTAGTTGATTTACATAAAACATGCTCTTTTGCATCTGCATTCTTTTTAATTTGTTCCAAAGTAAAAGTATGTGATGCCTGAAATTACAGGTTTTGCTCTTCCATCCACTAAAGTTTACGCTGCATCTCTCTCTCTTTATCTTTTTCTCTTCTGAATAGGAATAAATACATTTTCATAAAACTTTCCATGTGTGTGTTTTTCATTTCCAAAGAGATCTCAGTTATTTTACATTGTTTACATATATTTGTTTTGAAGGGATTGTTAAATTGATAAAAATTAACAAGACTTTTCTGCCTACTTTTTTTTTTATTTTTATTTTTTGCTGTTGTGATCTATTCAAAGCCAAATATGATCTAGACTAATTCTCATTTGAGTGGAATCTAACGCCTTTTTTGCATGTGGGAAAGGAACCGCGAAGAAGCACTACTCACCGGACTTCTTCAGCATCCGGGCAAGTCCGTCGGTATGAGGAGCAGTGCGAGCTCGTCATTCCGCACTGCTCCGGCATCCGAAATGGTGGCTTCCGGTTGATAGAGGCTCTCCACCAACCAGAGAAGCTTGCCAGCCTAAAGCCCGTCCCCAGCAGATCTGCAGGCATGCACTTGTGCTCGCCTGCAAATCTGCACCGGAGCGTGGGGACGAAGCGACACGGAGTTGTGCACTCCGTGCTTTTTAAAAACCTCTAAAAAGAGGTTTTTAAAAAGCATGTTGCGCGGCCAGTTCTGGTTGCTCTGAACTGGACTGAGATGTGGAACTACAAAAAGTAGTCTGCCCCAGTCCACTCTATAGTCCACTCTATAATCTATAGTCCAAAACATCTGGAGGGTCAAGCATTCTCTATCCTTAGTATAGATAGTCTATCTTCCCTTTTATGCTTCCAAATCTTTCAAAAGAACTGCTCCAATCTCTTTGTGTCTTTGTGGCCATTTCCGCACTACGCTGTTACAGTGCTCTTATAGTGCTTTCAACATCCTACAGAATTATAGGATTTGCAGTTTGGGGAGGGGCATTTAGAATTTTCAGCCAGAGAGCTCTTCAACCTCAATAAACTACAAACTCCAGAGTTGCACAGGATATTGAAAGTGGAATAATAGCACTTAACAGTGTAGTGCAGAAATGGTCTATGTCAGTAACTCTCAGACAGAGACTGGATAGCCCCAAAGATAGTCTCCTCTTCCAGTCCCCAGTCCCTGCAACCTATAGGAGGAAGGCTGGGGACAACAAACTAGTTTCTTCCCCCCCCCAATAAAGAAGATATAACTATAGTATATTACAGTCTCAGCTTAAAGGGAGATAACTTACTGATTTTGTGGTGCAACAGTAAGAATTTAGTTCCTTTTGTAGTTAAAAGGATGTGCCCCCGCTAAATGCCCTCACACATGTTCCAAGTGCTGTGTCATGTGCTTCTACCTTGAGACCTGTTTGATTGATTAGGAAAATGATGATGTCGTAGGATTTTAGATTTGGAATGTTGTTTTGGAATCATCTAGGACACCTCTTGCTCAATGAACAATCTACAATGAAAGATTTAGCTAAGCATTTCTGAGAGAAGGATGGTTACTATCTATTTCACCCACAGCACAGGAAAGCCCAGCTCTGCTTGGTGCAAAATAGTTCACTTTGGTTTTTAGTCTGAAGTTTAAAGCACCTGTCATATGTGCTGGAACAGATCTCGCATGCTGGATACCTTGCTTAAAATTCAGATTAAAGCAGATTCATTGTCCCACTCATATTGAAGCCCCACTCTCCAGCTTCCATTGCCTCAATATGGCAAATTTCTTATACAATCCTAGATTCAAAAATCATACCCTAATATGGAGGAATGCATACTCAGCATCTGAATAAACATTCCCCCATATCTGATCCTGTTGCTTGCAAGTTTGCTTTATTTTTCAGTAAAAACACTCTTCAATTACAAAGCTAGACCTAAAAATGATCTATTTGATATCATATCCCTGGGGCTTCTAAACTCTTTTCAACAAGTCATTGAGCCCAGTAATTGAATACTTTTGCTGTTAACAGAAGATGCTTCTTATTTGTATCACATAGGAGACCCATCAAATGGAATGTTCCTAGGCCGTTGTATGGATTTGCTGCTGTGATAGAGGAACAATTTGAGCTCTTGCATGCTATAAAAAACTTTTTTATTTTAATTGCAGGTGCTGTTTTTAAGCTTTAAAATTGGAAGTGTGAATCTAAAATTTGAGATTGAGGGATAATACCCTTTATGCCATTATTCATATATGACTCCTCTTCTCACATAAAAATTTCAGTGGTGTCTAATTTGGTCATGCATTTCAAATAGCACATAAACTAATAGCACATAACAAAAAGAATGTAATGAGGTGGTATTCATTGTTGGAATGCATCTGCAGTTTTTATGGAATTTGCATTTGTCACATTTAAAAACAAAATAAAATGAAACACAATACCTCATGTGTTTGAATTGATTTGGATTATAGTGAGTTTTCCTCTTCTCACATAACATGACCAGTGTAATCCTAAATGTGGCTACTCAGATGTTAGTAGCTGTACATTCCTATACTTTGGTATGGTTCAATTGATAAATTGATACATTGCTATGTCCAGAAGCTTTGCTGGATAAGAGGTAAGTTGACTAGACATGTAAGCCAGTTCAAGGGACTCCTCACAAGCAGAGACAGGTCACCAGATGCTTTCCAGTGCTAACCAGATTCCAGCTAACCTCGGCTGAGACAATGAGTCTCCAATGTTCACATGGAAAAATTGATCATTCTATTCCTGTTACCTCTCATCTTAAGAGTCTCTTCCTTTATCCACACCTGTCCAATAACACACAACTATCAAATCAGTCATTAATTATTTGTTGCCTACAGGTTAAGGCCATCAGTTCATTCCAGACTCCACCATCCATATTGCTGGAAATTCTTTAACATATTTACCCTGCAGGCAGAAAAAGAGTACTTAAAGCCACATTTTTTGCTAGCTGAGACATAGTACATCAGCTGCTGTTGCTCTGAATTCCAATTTGTACTACCCTTAGACACAAGTCTAAGGCACATCTCTTTCTTTCTTTCTTTCTTTCTTTCTTTCTTTCTTTCTTTCTTTCTTTCTTTCTTTCTTTTTGGCTACACTTCTGCACTGGTAGATGTTGCCCATTCCTTGGAATCTCACTATCAACCTTTCAACCCTTTCCTTCAGTTAGCTCATGTGTTAGTGTGTGAACATCTAAATCTTGTGTGTATGCTTGTTTAAATTTCCCCAATAAACCACATTTTACTTTACTTTTGAATCAGTGACTTGTTCTTCCTGTAAGTTCTCTATAAACATTGATGGAAAGATCTCCCTAGGTTACCCCACCTCTTGCATTTCTTCTAATTAATTCTTCATCTTTTTATTGAGGCACAGGTAATGCTGGACCTCAAGGTCCCTCATGTTTTAGAGCAACACAGAAGTAAGCCCTATTCCATTTAGCAGCAGTTACCACCAGGTAGGTAGAAGCCTGTAATTATCTGAATCATGTCAGAACCAATGGTTTACTTCCAGACTTAGTCATAGCTAGAGCAATTACATTAATATTAATGGATGGATAACATTAATCATGATGACTAACTTCGGTTCTATTTATTTCAATGGTTCTTTTCTATGATTAGGTATGACCCAGTTTCAAAAAATGAAGGATTCATAGCTCAGTGGTAGAAAAAGAGACTTTACATACACTGAACTCCCAGATTTTTTTTTCCTTCCTGGCATCTGCCATTGAAATGATCTCAGACAGCAAGGTTAGGAAAGACCCTGAGAGACATTAGAAAGCTGCCACTTCTTCTATTAACCAAAGTGAAGCTGACACCTGAAGAAGCAGATTTTTGGTGATATGTAAGTGAAGAAAATTGTTATTTGTTGTTGTTAATTCCCTTCAGATTGACTTTGACTTATGGTGATTCTATGAAGGAGAAACCCCCAAGTCATCCTATATCAGCAGCCCTGCTCAGCTCTTGCAGACTTAGGCCTGTAGCTTCCTTGGAAATACAATGGGATACTAATCCTAACGTTGCTATTCAATGACGTATCTTTACTCTTCAGGATCTTGTCTAATTCCTTCATAGCAGGCTTTCCAAGTCCTAGTCTTCTTTTGATCTCTTGTCTGCAGTCTTCATTCTGATTAAAGACTTAGACAAATTATGAAAATTCTTGAATTATTTCAATGTCTTCATCATCTGCTTTACGGTTATGTAAATCATCTGTGGTCATTACTTTTGTTTTCTTAATGTTCAACTGTAAACTTGCCTTTGCACTCTCTGCCTTGACTTTCTTCAGTAATTGGTCCAAGCTTTTGCTATATTCTGCTAGTAATATGGTGGTATCTGCATATCTTAAATTGTTTTGTTTTTTCCTTCAATTTTCATATTTTCTTTCTCTGAGTCTAATCCTGCTTTATGTATAATATGTTTCACATGCAAGATAACCAGATAGAGTGATAAAATGAAGACTTGCTTGACCCCTTTGCCAATTGGAAACCATTCTCTTTCTCCATATTCTGTCCTGACAGTAGCTTCTTGTCCTGAGTATAGGTTACACATCAGGACTATCAAATATTGTGGCACATCCATTTCTTGAAGACTGATTTATGATTTTTCACAATCTACAGAACCAAAGGCTATTTCTAATCTATAAAGTATGAGGTGATTTTCTCCTGAATTTCTTTGGTGCACTCCAATCTCCAATGCATGTTTGCAATATGATCCCTAGCACTTCTTCCTTTCCTGAACTTCTTATTTCATATATGACAACAGTCTTTGCTGTAGAATTTTGTTTATCACTTTGCTTGCATGGCACATTAAATAACAGTGGTTTGGCTTTCATGTTATGAATGAAGATTAAGTGTATAGGACTGAGACATTTTTAAAAAGTGTTTTATCAACACTTTTCCTTTTTTTCCTTGATAAGACAGCAGCAACCAGAATTCCAGCCTTTTGTTCCTGCTAACTACACTGTCTCCTTTTGTAGCATACCATCACACTTATAGCTTAATGTATATGTTCTTTAAAATTAGCTAACATTTATTTAGTGCATATTACTCTGTTTAATCTAAATTAAACACATTGTTAAGTGTGTTTGGGACACATCATTTAGAGTGTTAACCTTTTAACAAAAGAGCTAATAAGTTTCATGTGGAATGTAAATGCCTACAGCTAATTAGCAAACATAATTGCACAGTCTTAGGAAAGTTGTGGTGCTCTTTTCTCTGCAATAACATTTACAGGAAGCACACTGATAGACATCTATTTGCTGCTAATGAATTGTTGCATGTTATACTCCCACAACGAATGAGCCAAGATACAGATTTTAAAAAAGCAAAGAAAATGAGGGCAAGAGGGAATGGAAGAAATCATACTTAGATCTTTTGATTCTAAACTGAAACTATAAATAAGTTAAAAATGTTAACACTGTAACAATAAATATGGAACTTCATTCCAACTATCAAGCACACAAACTAATTCAGCTTTCATGGCCTTTGGAATCTGTGTTTTGCATGCATTTATATTAATATAACTTTTTGCAAGAAGAAAATAAATTGTGTTTAACCTTTTATAACCCTCCTTATTTTTGGACATTATAATTAACTATAATCTTTGATTGCTCAAATGTTATAATGTCAGACATGATTGTTTCTTCACAGACTGAAGAAAAGAAGAAAGGAGCTTTCTGTGACTGAAGGAAAGCCAAGAGACAAGACTGTGGAGAACACGCTACAATCAGATATGCATAGTTCCAGCAAGTAAGAGTGGATTCTGACAACTGGTTCTGTAATAAGCTACCCATGCAAACACTGAAATGGCTTAAAATATTCTAAGAGATATCTTTGTCTTTTACTTTTGAATTCTTTCCCTCTCTCATTCTATTCTTGTGACACTAAGTAAATTTCTAACAAGTCATAGTGGTCGTGACAGAGATAGATATCTGCCCATTTTAGCTCGGAGGCTACTAAACATAGATCACCTAAGACAATTGACAGAATGGTTAATGGTTCCCTAAAACAGTGGAAGCTAGTATGGCATATTGGTCTGAATGTTAGACTATGACCTGGGAGATCAGCGTTTGATTCCCTGTTCAGCCATGGAAACCCACTGGATGATATTAGGCATGTCATACACTCTCAGCCCCGGAAAAACAAAAACAAAAAGAAACAGTCTCACTTTGAACTTTCTGAAACAACTTGAAGACACACAACAACAACAACAACAACAACGGGATATTTACCTTCTAGTTTCAAAGCTGCAGTCATTAGTTTTCTCCTCCTTCTCTCACCACCACTGCCACCACCACTAACAACAACAACCTCTTCCCCTTCCCCTTCCCCTTCCCCTTCCCCTCCTTCCCCTTCCCCTTCCCCTTCCCCTTCTCCTTCTCCTTCTCCTCCTTTAGAAAATAAACCTCTCTGTATCCCTCTCTATTTGTTTATGGCCATGTAACATTTACAGTACTCGTGCTGGTTGTTGTGATGTCTCAGCTCCAGGATTACCCGGATGTGGCACAATAACTTGCCACATTTGTATCCTGCTTCTGTTCCACTTTTGGAATTGAAACAGACTTGACTTTCATTGTGGATAACCTATGCTAAGGAATAACAGTGTGCCAATTAGTCATGTGCATCTCTCAGCAGCTTTGTCTTCTATAATCCATAATGTTCTTCTGCATTACATGACAAGCCAAGAGCTTTTTGAAAGTAGCTGTTCTGTAACATGTTGATAATTCTGGTCTGGTCTAAGATTACTGAAAAAATTGTACAGATAATATACATTGTATACTTTGAGCAGGCTAAAATAAAGACTTGGATCCTAAGATAATTTACCTGAATGACATTCATGGAAGAAAACTCTTTCCTTCCTATCTCTTGCAACTACCTGCACTGCAAAAACCTTTCTAGATGTCTGCATGTGTCAATTGAAAAATGAGGACTGGTTACAAAGGGCTTCTTCTATTAGAGAAAATCACTCCAAATCAGGCAGGTTTAGACTATTTTGGGAAATCCCTCCCATCCCAATAGCCAATAACTCTAATGATATGAAAGTTCTCAAAGAACAACAACAACAACCAACAGCAATTTGTTCTTAATGAGACAAACTGTTTTTACATTCTGAGAAAGTATATCAAGACGTCTTGAACCCCAAACAAGGTATCCTATCTCCAGCACAAGAATGGAATAAAAAGGTGTCCACAATTTTCACACAGTTTTTCTGCACAAAGTGAGCATATTTTTCTTCCTGTGAAACAAAGTGACCAGAAACAGAGCAAGTACAGAAAGACTGGCTGATGAATCAGAAGCATGCAAACAAATAATTTGGTTATTCTAGTTTTCATAAATCCAATACAACAAGGCAGCATTGCTTGTTGTTTTGTGCAGTTTGGATAATTCACGTGCTTTGCATAAAAATAATTCCCACAAATATGAGGACTCTCATCAGTGCAGGCAGAAAATGTCTCATCACATTGTAGGTGGAGGAGGAGAAAGGGCAGTTTCTCTTTCTAATGCTCAAGAGGAAAACAATGGAGAATATACATCTCTAAAGCACCCCATCCTACATTATTCATGAATTCCTCTCCACAACTCTTCCAAAAGTATTTTTGACTATGTGGGTGTCTGAAGAAGTGAGAAAGGAAAGAGAAACTTTTCTTCCATGAAAGAGGAGCTTTAATTTATGATATAGGTTATAAGACAGTCTGAGAAAGGCTCCCCCCACCACACACATATAAGTACATACTTGTACTTTACATTCTTGTACTTGTACTATGAATCCTTGAATGATAGAACTGGGTATAAGCCAAATGGTGGAATCTGAATGAGTGTTTTGCACAGAAAACAGTATTTTCTGCACAGAGCATATTGTTGCTGGGATAAGACTGATTGAAAGGCAATTTCCACCTTACACTGTTATAGTGCTATTATTCTACTTTTAACGTCCTGTGGAATTCTGGGGTTTGTAGTTTACTGAGGCCAAAGAGCTTTATGGATGATAATTCTAAATGCCCCTCCCTCAACTGCAAGCCCCAGGATTCCACAGGATGTTGAAAGTGAAATAATAGCATTATAACAGTGTAGTGCAGAAATGGCCAAAGAGTTTTGTGGGATAATAGATAATATGGGGTGGAGTTGGCAGTAGAATTTAGGGATCACCTCATTGTAACTGTCAGGGACACATACACACACACAGCCTAGAAAGCTAAATGAAGTTAGTGATGACCATATCTAAGCAGCCAATGATAGGATGATGCTGTCTGTCCAAGAGCATCTTCCTATAATTGCTTTGTTATGGACAGCTTAATCATATCTTTCTTCAGCATAACTTTTAAATATTACCTTTTCCTAAAAGTAATTTTTCCAAGCTGCAGAATACTGTGGTACAAATAGGCATGAAATTTGTCACTAATGTTCTTCTCAGAGGAAACAAGTAATGTTAACAATTTTCTTCTTCTGAGGCAGAAATCACAGTTTTGAAGCTTATTCACAATGTGAGGCTTGTGCTGCACAAATCTCACATGTAGTTGTTTTACATAGAGAACATAATGCTCTGTGCAGAAAATACTGTTTTCTGTGCAAAACAACCATTCATGAATTTTGCACAGAATAAATGCCAAACTGGAAAGATTCTTATCAGTCCTGGATTCTTCTTATCAGGTTTCTTTAAAATAACAAAAAGGTATTCTGACGATTTTTAATAGTTCTGAATATTCTTTCCATCTCTAGCCAGGAATTTCTGAGTCTGGAA
Organism: Iguana delicatissima; assembly: GCA_948472985.1. Lineage (NCBI taxonomy): Eukaryota > Metazoa > Chordata > Lepidosauria > Squamata > Iguanidae > Iguana > Iguana delicatissima. The sequence continues at coordinate 24,238 of CAOKZL010000597.1, read as the reverse complement.
ACTGTCTTGGTCCTCTTCAGATATGGAGACATATAAGCTTTACAAGATAGCCAGTGTGGGACAGTAGTTTGAGCACCGGACTATGACCCTGGAGACTAGGGTTTGATTCCCTACTCAGCCATGAAAACCCACTGGATGACCTTGGGCATGTCACATACACTCAGAACCCAGAAAACCCCATGATAGGTTTGCCTTAGGATTTCCATAAGTTCAAAATGATTTGAAGGCACACAACAACAGCAACAAGCCTTTATAGTACTCCTGCTGAAGTAGGAGTGGTGACTGCATGACTCTACTATGTTTTTTTTTTTTTTTCAAGTCAAAGGACAGTTTCTCAACTTCAGTAAACCCTGACAGGGAAAATCTTGGATTGTTCAGAACTTGTATTCAAAATTAACACACTTTCATTTTTCACAGAAAGCAGCGGCTGAGATCTTGCATCATCAGAAATAACTACAATATTATCATATATGCATCTGATAATCCTGCCCCAGAAATAATTCCCACAATGCTCTCCTAGTCACGAGGAACGTTTAGAACAGGAAGCTAGAAAGACCCTTAAGGTTCTGCTGCAACTCATCATATCCCACAACTGAGGGATTTATTAAACTATATTGTTATAGCACTATCATTCTACTTTAACTGTCATGACAACACACTGTGGAACTGTGGGGTCTGCAGTTTAGGGAGGGGCATTTAGAATTCTCAGCCAGAGAGTTCTTTGGCCTAAGTAAGCTACAAACCCCAGAATTCCACAATATGCTGTCATGGCAATTGAAGTGGAATAATAGCACTATTACAGTGCATTGTGATGGGGCCATGAAAGAGTACTGCAGACATTTCCCAGTGCCCTAGTCTGCAAAGCCTTGGGAACCTTTCAGTTCAGGCACTGTCAGGATGAATAGGTATGTTTTGAGGGTCTCATTTGTTCATTACCAACCATTAACATGAATACCAATAGTTACAAGTTGTAAGTCCAGTTTATGATCTCAGAACTACTGAACAGAATGCCAGGGAATATTTTCTGTGCAGAAATTATCTTATATGCAAAAAAAATGTTGTTTTCTGCACAACAAACCCATATGCATATTTTGTGCACAATGAGTCCTGAACTGCAAATAGTTTTGGAAAACTGCAACATTTTCAAAGATTCATGATGAGATGGAAATTTCTAAAAGTATTCATTGCTTCTTTCAAAAACATAATTAGTGAAGAATTGCATCCAAACAGGTATTGTTGACTTACAAGATGCATCAGCTTTAACCATTATAACCAATGCTGAGAGATGATCATTGCAGTTCAAATAAGTTCTGGAGAGTCATACCTTCCCTACCGATGGCATAAAGGATTATCCAACCTAGTATCCCTAGAAGTTTGACTTTCTTCTGCCTTTAACAAGAACCACAAATACCACTGCTTTATGCTCTTTTCTAAAATGGAACAACCTCTGGTCAAAGTATCTTTAATCAAGAATTCTGCCACAGTATCTTATGGAATATTGCCACCCATACAGCTGCCTGCAACAATAATTTCTTTTTTTCTGGACAGAGAAAGCAATCCTGATTTCCTGTAAAAGTGCCAAGGAGGAAGATATATGTGATTCAGAAGAAATGTAAAAGGAGATTCTCTAAATTAAGAAAATGGGATCTCTGAAGTAGAAACTGTGATATGTAGAGAAATGTGTGTAATCCTTTATAACAGCAGCTGTAGATCTGACATTCTGTAATGGCATCTTTTACGTTCATTGTTCGAAGGTCAATTTTATTGCTGTTGCTAAAAGGTAGGAAACACTCCTGGAGCAATAATTGTTAATGGTCAGTGCCTCTTACTTTCTCTGATCATACGTCAAGGTCTTTTTATTCTGGTCCAATACATTTTCAAGGCAAGTAAGGAAGAAATATAATGACAGCATCCTAAGCTAGAGAACTTTGTTCATGCTATACTGCAATAGAAGCTCTAGCAAGCAAAAAAAAAAAAAAAGGACACTTGGGAAGACAACAAGCTCTATGGAGTCCACCACTTAAGGTGATGTTCATGATTCACAGTAGCTGTTCAGGCTTTTAACTGGATGCTGTATGTCTCAACATTCATAAGTCATTTCCCCCCTGTTTCTTCAGAAATGTGAGTGTCCCATCCAGTGTCCTCTTTGTAAAGCTAAAGAGATCTTGCTTGTCAAGACATTTCAAAAGCTGTGTTTGCTTAGAACAACAATATGACCTGCTGTTATCATATAAGCATGTGTACAGCATCATTTTCTTGAATGATATAAGTAAACATGCTAACTGAGCTACTCCTATCCATCCTAGCTGTGACAATAAGGAGAAATAAACACCCCCATACTTTATGGGGAAGATAATAGATAAATGTCTCCCATAATATAGTCAGAATGTTTAAATCTTGCCACATAGAAGAGCTATTTTACTTGCCTATCACACATTACTGTGCTTTGTGAGGTACAGAAACAACCAGTGGTTTCATTTCAGTGAAGTAATTGTGAGTTTAACTGTAACTAGAATACTCACTGATTTTAAAATATTTTATTTAAAAACAAAAGAAAACAAAACAAAAAACCCCTGACATCCAGTGGCTTTCCTCTTAACTCATTTCAATGGAACTGTACAACCTCACACACACACATCAACAAACAAACAAATATTTTCTTTCATTTGTATAAGGCTTGTATTCAGAGGATAAGACACTGAACTCATTGGAAAATAAGAAAATATCTTGTGTGTTTAGATTTAATTCCTTCAAAGTAAATAAAATATACTCTCCCACTAATTCTGGCCTTGAATGAAAGATGAGCACAGAAAAGGACAGCCTCAGTTTTACTTCAAGGGAAAGAAAGACACCAACTGAGTTACACCATCCATATCCCTCTAAGCCACATGGAATAAGAGTTTAACCAGAAAACCTGAGTTGACACTGTAATTGTTCATTCAGTAAGCTGTGTGACTGAATTGATTGCCCAGTGTGTTTAATAAATATAATTCGGTTCTAAGCCAAAGCATCTATCTTCTCCCTGTAAGAAAGTTGTGATGCCAGCCCCAAGGATCAGTTAGCATTTATGCTGAAGACAAATTAATATATATTGAATCGATTTATTTGGATATTCTCGAAATCTGTAATGCAAGAGTGTGCCTGACTTCCTCCCTTATGGCCAATGAGAACACTCTCCATGTGAGAACACTCACATCAGTCATTGTGGCAGAGTTCTGAAGGTGTGGCTATACCGAATTGCCTCATCTTGATCGAAACCCAGCCCATTAGTGTGAGGGAGAGGCTGAAAGAATGAGGTGAGAATACATATAAAAAGACACACTCTGATTGGTTTTGGCAGTCCTTCTGTTAGAAAGAGCTCTGGTATAAGGTTCCTCAGCCAGCCAAAGGGGGTTGTTGAAGTGGGAGAGTTTGTTTCTCAGAGAAATCCTAGAATGAGAGAGAGAAACAGAAGAGAAATCAAACCATTTTTGAGTCTGATCAGAAAATGATACCTAGATTTGAAAGTTGAGCCTTTGGTAACAGTGTAGCCAACAGACTATTTGTGATACTGGTACTTATAAGAGGGTTTCAAGACACAAGGAAACTGGTTAAAAGAACTTAGAAAAACTGTATTTCCTTCAGTCTGCATAGGATGTGATGTGATGCATCCAAAGTCACTAGTGGATATCCATGGTCGAGCAGAGAATAGAGTCCTCGGCCCTTTTTGCATGGCATTTGCCATGTGAAAGGGCCCCTTGAGCACTGCGCAAATGTAAGGAGCACTCCACATGACGAATTCACAATCACACGACGCTCCAGGGGCTGGCAGGCACTGACTGTGCGCTATTTTATTTTTGGCTTTCAGCCAAAAATAGTGCACAATCGCACAGCACTCCGGTGCCCCACACACACTTGCCATACACGCGGAGCTCCAGAGCTGTGGCGCTCACACTTTCTGCCCCAGCTCAGTCTGAGAAACTCCCAGGCTGCACTGTGGAAGGAAGAGATGGGGCTCTCATGCGAGCAGGCAGCAGCTGCGGACCTGAAGGAACCGGGACGTGAGACCCTCTCGCTAGAGGCTGCTCAGGTGATCCCCGCAGCCCATCTCCGCAAAAAGGTGCATTGTGGAAAGGGCTCTAGTCTCCAGGGTTGTGATCCAACATGCTGGCTCCCTATTTAAGTATACTTTAATATTTGTAATTAAGTAGCTGATACAGAATGCCGTCCAGTGTTTTTACATAAAGCTGTTTTTTACATAAAAAACAACATTTGTCTGCAAACAGATTTTTTTTAAAAAAAATGTTGGAAATTCCCCCTCCAGAAAAACCAAACAAAAATATAATAGCAAATGCTCATGTTTTTTGATGGAGTGATGTGATATCCATTTCTCTCAAAGAATGGGAAAATTTCCAATAAGGAATTCAAACAAGAGTAAGTCAACACAAGAGTCACTTGTCAAACTAAATCTTAATGCCTATACCTTGCTAGACAGCAGGCTGGTTCACATGACAGTAAAGTGAGACCAGCCAAGCCAAACAAAGATTGCAAGCATCCTTATACACAATGAAAACAAAGCACAAACCAAGGTTAGGCACCAGGTAAGCACTGCTAAGTAGCATAGGTCAGAAGGAAAGGTTGAAATGAAACATTCTTCTAAGAAATGTGAATGAGCTGGCTCTGATGTTATCCTGTTTACTGGGGGTCCTGTGAGGGACTCCAAATGTGCTCAAATATTAGTGGGGAAAATTAGCTCTGAGTACAAGTTAGCAAAACGAGAGGCAGGGCAATGCAGCAGAATCTTTAAACCCAATGTCTGCGGGGTCAGGCCAAACCAAGAAGCACACCAAAATTTGAAATAACTGTGATTTTATTAAATACAGGCAAACAGTGTATGCAACACACTCACACAAGTAACTATAGAAAATAAAGGTAGTAGCGGTATAGAGGGATTTTTGAAAGGGATTTGTTGAATTGGGTGATAGGAGCCCTGGTGGCGCAGTGGTTAAATGCCAGTACTGCAACCACAAGGTTGTGAGTTCGATCCTGCCAGGCTCCAAGGTTGACTCAGCCTTCCATCTTTTCGCAGGTCGGTAAAATGAGTACCCAGCTTGTTGGGGGCAATTAGCTAAAATACATTGTAAACCGCTTAGATAACACTAGTTGATAGGCGGTATAGAAATAACTGCTATATATTGCTATTGATACTATACCTGTCTGAAGCCCAGGGTAGATCACAGCGGAGGTCCGTAATTGTGCAGTCTCAGACTGAGACTGAGGGGAAAGCTCAGCGGACGAAGCGGCAGGAAGGCGGGATGGAAGTTCAGAGCGATCCGAGGAAGGTCTTGGAATTGGGGGGTTTTATAGGGAAAATATGCCCGTAGGCTAATCTGTACTTTGGGAGAGAACAATGAGGTTTGGGTGCGAGACAATGTCTCCAAAAGGTCAGAATTTAGCATGATTGAATTAGTTCCAAATAGACAATGGAATGGTCAGTATGCAGATGCAGCGCGCTTGACAGTTAAGCGTCTAGCTCATAAATTTGCCTGCTCGGGGCAGGGAGTTCTTTGTATTAGCATGCATCTTTAACAAGGTGTTTGTCTAGGGAGGTCTCCTAAAGCGAAGATCTGGCTGAATCTGGCCTGCCTGGGTGGAGAAAGGAATGTTCAGCAACTAATGGCCATGCCTAATTCTGTACTTGTTTGGGGGTCTCACAAACACTTGGCCAAGGGTGGCAAAATGGGGCCGAATTGTGATATCAAAACGATATCTAATATCTACCAAAGAAAGGCCAGTACATGGTAATAACACTGAAGTTTTTATATCAGGTTGCCTGAGATGTACTCAGATTTGATGTGCAACCAGGTGTGTGTGAGGTCTTTCTGGCAGGAAGGCTTTTTTGTCTGAGGAGACTCTGTGGATCTGATGAGACTTCTGAATCAGAGAACCCCTCCTGATAGCTTTGAACCCATGAGCCCATGTCTTTTGTTGGTATTATTCCTGTGGAATGAGAATGGTTCAATTCTCCTCACCTGATTCTGAGGCCATGCATCCTCAATTCAGGAGTGCAGCTCTGTGTACTCTGAATTCACAAGGACCATTAGCTCTCCACCATCTGAAGCTCAAGAACTCAATTTTTTCCTCACTGGATGAATTCTCCAGGACGGACATGATTCTTCCAACAGAGATATCAAACTCAAGTCAGTATACAGTGGCAGGACGTTGTTTGAGACACACAGTTTTGTCCTTTGATAGAGAGGAACAGAGTTCAGTAGAACAATCTCAAAGTGCTAGCTGCCTCATGCTAGCTGATACTAGGCCAAATTCACCTTTACATCCACATCTTTTGATGACCTTTGGCTTCGGTGTGAATTGTCTCCACTGCAAAACAAAGACAAAGACAAAGACAAAGACAAAGACAAAAACAAAAACAAAAACAAAAACAAAAACAAAAACAAAAACAAAAACAAAAACAAAAACAAAAACAAAAACAAAACATTTCATTAGATGACTTGGAAGATCAGGATTTGACATCTGTTATATAGATGAAACCATCTAACCTGCAACTATCTCACTTGCAAACCAGCTCACTTGTACTTTGACAAAATGTTCATTCATCTAATAAGATGAAGATCAAACACCAAGCTTCTATTGAGACTGTACTTCTGCTTGGATTGCTTATGATAGCACTAGGAACTTTAGCAGGGTATTTAAAATCAATATTTAGCCCCAAGAATTTGCAGAGAATAGAAATTGTATAAATCACTTGGTGGATTCATAAGATTAGAATTTTCAAAAGGTCAAATTTTACTAGGGGCAAAAAGAGGCAAAGCAAGCTTTTTGAAAGATATTGCGCTAAAGCAGCCACAGTAAAGAGGGAAATTGGCTATGGAAAGAAGTACAGCTTTCCTTTGAAATGTATCCATTGGTTCTGCTTAACAGACCAAGTTTCAAAGGGGGGAAAAAACCACATGAATTCTCTAGGTTGATCAGTGTGCATCAGGATTATGACGGTTGTTTGGCCGCCCATCTGTTTCTACCACAACAAAACAAATTTATAATCCAATTTTCTGTACTTTGACTCAGAACAAGTCTCTCTGTATGTAGTGAGGCTGCTTACATGTACATATGCATAGAACCATTGCTGTAGATTGCATTCCTACATACATTTTACCTGGAAGAACACCCAACTGAACTCAGTAGGACCTCTGAACAGACAAGCATAAAGCTCTTAGAAGCACTGCTACTGCAGCCTGTGAAAAAGAGCACATGGCAAAACTTGAAAAATTTGGCATTACCTTTCAAGTACAGGGTCTATGGGGTCATGAATTGGAAAGTGTTTGTTGCAGTTTAGAGAAAAGATCCACACTTGAATAGTCTGACCTGAAAATAAGGTGAAAGCTTGCAAATGAGAAAGTGGATCACAAAATGCCATTCACTCCCTATTGGTATATCTAACTTTTGAGAGAGGTTCTGACCTTGACTTTTCTTTGTACTACTGCAGGCCTCTATTATCTTATAGACTTGCTAGTATTGCAGAGAGAACTGGAGTGTATTTGAAGCACAATTATGGAGTATCATTTCTGAAATAAATTGGGTTATCCTTTGGATACAAAGGAGCCTTTGTATTGGCATTGCTTTGCAAGAGGTTTTAAGCTAGCTTTTCCAGATTGCAGTTTCACATGATTACAATCAATTTACCTAACAACATTACCTTCTGGTATACTTAATATTAGATTTTGCTACGAGGTTTTTGTTATGGCAGCAGTTGTGCTGAAGAATTTGACAGTCATTGGTTCGCCTTACAAATGTGAAAATCTCTGAGTCTCAAAGCCATTCAATTTCTCTGTCTCTTATGTGCATTTCCTCCTCCTCCTCCTCCTCCTCTTCTTCTTCTTCTTCATCTTCTTCTTCTTCTTCTTCTTCTTGGAACCAGGTTTCAAGGCTTCCTGTTTTCTTCCCTCAATAAACTTTGCACAATTTTTAATGTATGTTTCCTTATTTGTGCATTTTTGTACAGTTAATCTGTTTTGTGGAATGCTATCCATTAAAAAAGTTCCTGTGATCCTAGAGCAGAAAGCTCTAGCATGCCTCCCCATACCTCCTAGTGTCTTTACCTCCTTTCAGCCTGTATGCCTTTCCTCATGGCCATTTCATAGCTAGGAGAGAGTGGTGGGCTGCTAGGCAGTAAGCCATTATGCTGTCTTGCAGATGGATTCAAGAAGATGGTATAATCCTCCTGGACTATAGAGGATACCAGGGAAGTACAGGAGGAGGCATGTTGCCCAGTCCTTTTGGCTGCTGAAGCACAGCTAACTGCTTCATGGCTGTCTCCCCCATCCTTCGGCACTTAACACTTTCTCAGGTTGTACAAGAAGAGAGTCATTGCCGGTGAAGAGGCCGAATATCTTCATCTACAGTGACCGAAAAAGTATATACATAAGCATAATGTATAATGTCTTCTAATGTAATCCATAGGATTTTGGCCAGTATGGTTCTCTATCATTCAAAATGTGTGCTATTATGTGAACACTTTATTTCTTGAAAACAATGTGCAGATCTTGCAAATATGTCAGTGTTCAAGATGAGGTGCACATTTTCTTGCAACAAGGCTTAGAAGGTGTAAAAATGCTACTTTCATTAAGACTGTTGTATCAAACAAAATTTATTAGCCCAGCTTCCTGTTTGTCTTAGAATGCTTAGACAGTAACCTTTGGCTACCACTTGTTGAGCTGGTCTACAAAATTCATTCCTTTCACATTCAGGCTGCAGCATGGCACTCATACAGCCTCCAGCCACCAATTATTTCTGTTCTCAGGTTTTCACTTAGCACACATATAGACTGTAACACAAACTGTTTATTAACACAGAGGAGGAACAGGACACTTCTAGCAACATACTATATGAATGCAGAATTACTTCAAACTCCATCCAGTAGGACCAAACCAATCTGTCAATGTATCAGAAGGGGCATTGGACTGTTCCATTACTGTCCCTCGGATTCTGAAGGGAATCATGGCACTTAGAAAAGCCTACCAGAAGAAGTGTAGAGCCTTCTTATTAGGAGCCTTATAATAGTGTATTACAAAGGAACTCAAGTCAGCAGCTAGGAAAGAAGGACGAGAAGACTGAGTAAGGTCAAGGAGAATGAGGGAAAGAATCCAGAGGGAAAAGCCAGGAAGGGAAGTGTGATTTTGATAATGACCAGAAGAGAAGAAAAATATATGTGGACTCAAGTTGCAGAAATTAAGGATGATTGCTCAGTTGAAATTACCTGATGAGCCTTGAACTGTGTCCCTGTATTATGAGATGTGTAGTGCAATGTTGGTTCTTCCATTTGGCAGAGTAGGGCAGCCATCTCAGACAAAAGATGTATAATCAGAAGATCAATTATATGATATTTAATATATGATTATTGTATTTTTGCTGCTGGAGTATGGGCAAAAGTACTTATGAGATTTTCTGTCTCATGTTCCAAAATATCTTGGCTAGCATTGGTACCATGCTCTTTGTCATAAGGAAGGGTGAGGAACCATTTTATGCTCCACCTCAGGCAGCAAAACATTTTGATTCAAACCCCGATATTATGTAGGAAAGGAAATAAGACATTGCAAGTTTGACTTATAAGAAATTAGGTTTCAGATGACTAGCTATTCCGGTTTAGGAAATTTTATCTTCAGCTCAAATTTAGCAGACATAGCTTTCAAATAATTTGATCTTTGTAGGAGCCCTTCTGACTTACCAGCTCATTTTCCCCTTGAGATTCATTTTAGAGAGTTGCATAGAAGCTTTCTTTACAGCATGCAGGTATCTTGGTGCAGAAAGGATGCTTTAGATATCAATATTGCTTAGATGATTTTTCTGTTTACAATTCAGACTTAACAAATCAGAATGAAGACAAAGTCGAGCCCAGCTTTGAAGTGGCAGTAAAGTGACTTTCAAAATGTGTATATTAGCTGGAAATTTGGGGAAATTTGGATGGTATAGCTCCTTCTAGCAGATGGGTTCAAATCTCTGTAGGTAGAATCAGCCAGCCTGTGTCTCCTTAAATATAACTGGTTTTGAACATACACATGCACACCTTCCATTTTAACCCATTATTTTATTGTCCGCTAAGGCATTGAGAACATTAGAGAAAATGAAAAGAACAGCTTATAAAAACCAAACGAACAAAAACCAAAACCATTTCCTCCCTCTGAAATAACCAGCCCTTAAACCTCAATATAATACAATATTGTGCAGAACCAGCTTTTCTCAGGGAAAAATACACACCATTCTAAAGTAATGGGTATAGACTGTTGCAATTTGCTTTAACGATGTGGCACTTTTTGAGGGTGGGGTGAAGAGAAAAGCCCACTATATATGCAAATTTCTTGACGTCTCACAAACAGAAACATCTCATGTAACCTTCAGTGAAAATCATTGCACAGCACAAACACAGAGAGGGAGCAAAATTATGCCAAAATGGTTCAACTTGATGACATCCATCCATTTGTGGAAGCCCATAAAAGAATCTTATAAACATACTTGGAGTTGTTTGGTGATGATTTTTCTTGACAAGCAAGCACTATGTGCTGTGAGTAGAAATTGAGTAATATGGCTGAAAACACAGGAAGTGACTCCAATCTTTTTTTATGCAAGGCAAATCTCAAGAAAAATGTTGCACTTTGGCAAAACCCAGCAGTTAAGATATCCCCCAGGAGCCACAAGTAAAGATCTATGTGTTTCACTTATATTTTCTGCTTTATCGAGATAGATGTTGATTGTCTCTACTTTTATATTACAGAGATTGTTATTTGTACATCTACAGTGAAGACTGTGCCAGTAATTCTATTGTAAACATATTTTAAAGGAGTTTTAAGAAAGCTTAGAAAAATTGATTAAGGGTGGCAACTTGTCAGGTTAAAGTTTAAAAGACAACTTCTCTCATGGCATCCTTTGCTTGAAAAAAGAAAAGGGAAGCATATCTGAAGGTCTTCAGTCTGCCCAAGTCATGGACCCAGAGTCTATTGTTTTGAAAATACACAGGGTGGGGGAGGAGGGAGATGGAGGAAGAAAGAGAGTTAGGATGCCAGTAGAGGTCAGAGACATTTCATGTTAGAAGCAAAGCAGCATCAAAACTTGTATAAAGTGATTAGTGAGAGGGAATTCCAGACATCATGCCTGCCCTTTTGTTCCACCTCTCTGTTTCTTTCTCTGATCTATGTACTCAAACCTTTTTGCTTCCTTCCCTATTCTCCCAAAAGTAGGTTAGTTCTTTATCTGCTTGGAAGGGAACACCCATGAGGCTCCTGCCTCTGGATGGCTTACATCTATGTGTGAGAGACAGCTTTTAGGGAAATTAAGATAGATAATCTTCTTTTGTCTATCTCCTTTCCTATCATGGATGGATTTCTTGAAACAATAACTTTATTTTTTAAAACACCTGAGGAGAACATCCTAAGTATTTTCTCTTGTTTTCTACCACAAACTCACATTGCACTATGTTCCATTCTGTTTGATATAGGTACCAAATAATCCTATGCTTGGTTGTTCACACAGTGCTCATTTATTATAACTCAAAATCATCACAGGGAGGCAATAGGTGGATTTCAACATAAGAGTAAGCCACATTATGGTTTGTTTAATTCTGCTTTGCTGTGTCCAAATCCATTCTCACCAACAGTCTATGATTATTTAGCCAGCTGAAAGTCATACTTAGAAGATTTTGACTTTGTAACTCTAGTTTGTTTAAACTGTAGTTTTCAATTCCTTCTGAATCTAAAACTTGTTCCTGGCATGCTTCACTAACTGACACAAAAGCTGGAAAAAAAAAAAAAAGGAAGGAATAAAGCATGCTAGAAAAGGGGAAAGGCACACTATGGTTTGTTTGTAGTACAACTGTGGCTAAAGCAGCAAACATATCTAGCATAAATATGGCTCAGCACGACTTTTGAATGTGGCTAATGACTAGTTTTCCATGTGTCATATCCTTATTTGACACTTTTTGGTGGTGCAGTGAGAAAAGAAAAGTCCATTATATATGTAAATTTTTGGCATCTCACAAAAATGGAAATGTGTTATGTAAGTATCAGTGAAAATCATTGCAGAGCACAGGGAGGGAGCAGAATTATGTCAAAATGGTTTGGAATACATGAGTTGGTCTGATATGGTTACATATTGAAATTAGGTGTTTTCATAGTATGTACTCAACAGGAATAATTAGCAAATAACATGCATGTGTTTGAGTGAGAATGGTCTTAATTTTACACATAAAAGATAAGCTTTAAAGGATGTTCCTGGACTATAATAGCAATCAAAAGAAAAGTAAGGATGGTTTTTAGATACATTAGACCTAGCAATGTTAACATCCCACTCCTACTTTTAGGAAGAAGCGTGAAGAAAAGCCAATGGTATATTAAACTTGGTCATTCCACTAAAGATACAGTAACAGATAGTGAACACTCAGGGAGTCTCATCCCTTTTGATAACAGAAAAGGATCAGTCTAATAATTTCTATGTCCCCTTGAATGGAAAATCTCAGCTCTCATAACAAATAATTGTTCAGTGTTTCATTGTATTTTCATTAGCAGATGAACAGATTTATTTCTATACTTGTGCAAAATACAAAGGATTATAATTCATATTACCATAGGAAAACAATGACATGAAGATAGCTTTACCCTCTGTCCGCATATGATTTATTGTTTATTAATGGGAGAAATGAAAAGAATTAAATGGTAATTAGCCTGTGGTTTAAAAGAAAGGTGTTCGGAAGTTAGAGAAAGCCACACTGGGCTTCCTATCCAGTAATGACTGATTTCTAACCCATCAGATTATTAAGATATACCTTCCGGTATGAACAAGGTCAGAATGTGTTTGCAATTAAATCCAAATTGCTTTGACTTCCTAAAGGGAGCAGTCCTATACTCATTGGGAGGACAAGTGAAAGGCCATATGCAGTAGCACAAGTAAAGATGAAGGTCTGTGAAAAGCACAACACTTACGCCACTAAAGGTTCCCCAATATTCCTATGAAAATCTCTACTGAACAAATCTTACTGGTGGAGTATTGATAGTATTCAGGGACAACATGGAATGTCCAGAGTAATTTAAGGGGTAAACAAAGATCTATATGAATCTTATCATGTTGACAGATTTGCTGTATGGAGTTCAGTGTTGCTTTAGCATTCTGCAACTTCCTAGGATTTCAGGTATGGCAAACTGAAATGTATTTATTCAGGCCATGAAATACAAGCATTACAGATTGTGAAATCTATATCCAAAGGTGTAAGAAAAGCATAGTGATCATTAATACTAACAGTAATTAATTTCCCTATCTTAGGCCATTTCTGCACTACAGTGCTATTATTCCACTGTCAACATCCTGTGGAATTCTGGGATTTGTAGTTTACTGAAGCCAAAGAGCTCTATGAATGAGAATTCTAAATGCCCCTCCCTAAAATACAAAACCCCAGGATTCCACAGGATGTTGAAAGTGGAGTAATAGCACTATAATATTTTAGTGTGGAAATGGCCTTAGAATCATAGAAAAATAAAATTGGAAGGATCCTCAGGCTCCCATCGTACAGGAATGTACAACTAAAGCACTCCTCAAAGATTGCCGTCCAATCTTTGTTTAAATTCTTCCAAAGAACACTCTGCTGCTTGATCTTCAAAGCCTTCTGTACCACTACTGACAAGCTCTTATAGTCAAGAAGTTCTTAATGCTTAGGATCTCTCTCTCACACACACACTCCCCCCCCAAAAAAAATCCACTGGTTTGTGTTTACTCTCTGGAGCAGCAAAACAAGCTTGCTCCGTGACAACCCTTCAGGTACCTAATTATGTCTGCCACCTTTCTGAAACCTTGACTCAGGCCCTTTCTGCATGGTGTTTTTAAGGAACATTAGGCACGGTCCCTCTCCCCTTCAGAAGCTGCTGTACAGCATGATGTTCCAGCCAACCAGGTGCTATCATGGCCGCAGGCAGTGCTAATGTCGCTTTTTTCATTTTTGCCTGAAAGGCAAAAATAACCTTCCTTTCATGCATCAATCGCGTGAACGGAGGGCATGCGGAGCCATGATCCAGTGTACTTCCAGGAATGACCTTGGAGTGGGCGGGGTGTGGACAGTCCCTGCTGCCTGTCCCTCATGCATCAACTCCCAGGGGAAGCTTCGCCCAGCAGCAGGGCAGCTGCTGCCCCCATCACAGCAGGAAACACTGCAGGACACGTCGCAGTGCGAGGCCACTCCAGGGCTGATGTCGCCACTCACACTTGAGACGACAGCAACCCCCAGGGTCCTTCTGACTGACAATTTTTTTAAAAAAAATTGGCGCTATTGTTAGCACATCAGCAGGTTAGCACTGTAGCACAAAGCAGCATACCCTGAGGGCTGACGTCCAGCCTCATTCTCACAGTGGAATAGCGAGGAGCCCCCAGAGCGAAAACCTCCCCCCGCCACCATTCCCATGGCCGTCACCCAAACACCCAAACACCTCCATCCTTGCTAAACATGGTGGACATGTCGGGGAGTCCAGCCAGCACGCCCAACACATACATCCCCAACGAGAAATGCAGTGACCCACTCATCAGCAGGAAGAATGGACTGCACACACACAGGGTGGGTAACACCTGGCTGGGAAGCATGGCATGTGAAAGGCACCCTAGGGACTTAGCAGTCCACAGGGAGGAAGGACCGCCATACTGCATGGGATGTGGCAGCTGAAAAGGCCACTGCGAGTCTGCAAGTCTGGACAGGACCCATGCAACCATATCATACACACCTAGGAATTTAGTGGCACCACTTCATTCTGTTGTGGGAAAACCTCACCAGGATATCATGTGCAGTTTGGGGGTATTGGAAAACAAGAACAATAGTGTACACACTGGAAGGTGCCCAGAGCTGGGAGACAGAAAGGATGAGTGGCCCAGAAAACCATGGACCCCTGCAAGGAAAGCCTCAGGAAGTCTAGGGCGTCTAGCCCGATGGAAACCAGGTTGACAGCAGACAGAAGAGCCATGCCATCAGATTTCAGGGGACATCATGGTTTACATGGAGCGAACCCTTTTCCTGCTGCCACAGAGACCTGGACTTGACACAATAGAGCCAAATGTCAGGCAAACAGATTGCAACCAAAGCTCAGGGAGAATCCCCAGAGAGAACACCCTTCTGACGGTGCAATGTGCTGCCTGGCAATGTGCTGCCTGACAATGTGGTGGGCTCATCTCCCTTTTCCAGAGTGGTGCAAACAGAGCCTGGATGGTCCCCTAGCAGGAGTTGTCATGCATGGCAGGAGGTTGTACTCCGTGGCCAGTATGCACCCTGTCAGTCATAGGATGCGAAATCCCATGACCCCAGGAGCCCAGCCCACCTTTCCCAGCACAGCAGACAGCAGCTGTGCATTGGAAAAATAACAAGCATTCCCCCTCCTCCCATTCCTATTCTTAGAGCAAGTGGGCATAGCTGGCATAGGGCTCCCTTCCTCCTTTGCAAAGCTCCACCACTTTCCATTCTGTCATTCCATTGTATGAAGACCACTTCTTTTGGTATTCAGGTGAGTAGATCATGTGCCCCAAAACACTTGCTTGGCCCATAGGTGTTAGAACTAAAAGAGACCCCCCCCCAGCTCTCTCTTCTTCTCCATTGTTGCCTCCCCCTTCCTCCTCTCTGACCATGCTTCACATGTGCATAAGATAGTGAGTGAAGTACGAAGCTACCACTATTGAGTAGCTGGTTAGGATGTAGACTCCCAAACACCCTGGAGCTGCCTGCATTTGTTGCTGTGCTTTGCATAGTTTGAGGGCAGAAAAGCCATTCCCAAATTTAGACATGCCTTTCCTGTACTCAGCTACAGGGAGGCTGAATCTTTATGGTTCCATCTCCCATAGAATTTCTCTACAGGGCCAACACCCTGGAGAATTCTAACATCCCACACTGTCCCATCTCCCACCCCAAAGAACTCCTCCCCTGCCCCACACAAGGAACCACAGACTGTTACAAAACAAGAATGATTTATTACACAAGCAGGTAAAGACATGGCAGACAACACATGGCAGACAAAAAAACATTCAAGACAAAAAAACATACAAGATCAAAGAACAGTCAATCACACAAACAAACAGTCGGGCAGAAAACTATGTACAAGGGCAAATTTACCACCTCCAGAGATGGTTCACCGGTGCCCTGTGAACTGCTCCTTCCACTGGAGCAGCTGTGCCATGTTCTGCTCCAGTGCACCAGGAGATGTGATACCATCGCCTCCAAGTACCCCATCCACTGGGCCAGGGCCATCACCATGGCCTCCACAGACCTCAGGAGGGTTTCATCTGCTGGGAAAAGACAGGTGGGAACAAAGTGTCAGTCCAGGACATGACGAGTCAGGTGGAAGCCCCCAAGTCATGTCCCAAGGGGTGGTTTGGCAGTAGCCAACCAGACACTCACATTCCCTCCTATTGTGCTCCTCCAATGCAGCCAGCTGCCTCACCCACAGCAGCAAGCCTGGCACAGTAGGCAGCGCTGGCCCTTGAACGGCCTGAGCTGCACCCATTGGAAGAGCAGTCCACCAGTGAGTGACCATGGGTGTGCAGGAGTTGGCTTGTTCTGGACTGACAGTCAAAGCAAAAAAGTGCCAGTTTGCACTGGACAGAGTGACCTATCTTGGCCATGAAGTGGGACAGGGGACTATCACTCCACTGCAAGTCAAAGTCGAAGCTATTAATAGCTGGCCAGTTCCTCGTTCCAGGAAGCAGGTGCAGTCCTTCCTTGGCCTGGCTGGGTACTACAGGAGATTTGTGCCCAACTATAACCAAATGGCGGCACCTCTGACACACCTGACAGGTTACAAGAAGCCTAAGGTAGTGAAATGGACAGCAGAGTGTCAAGAAGCCTTTGCAGCCTTGAAACAGGCCTTGATGGCAGATCCTGTGCTCATGGCACCAGACTTTGACAAACCGTTCATAGTGGCTACAGATGCTTCTGACAGAGGCATTGGAGCAGTCTTACTGCAAGAGGGTCTGGATGGCACCTTGCATCCCATTCTGTTCCTCAGCAAGAAGCTTTCTGCAAGGGAGTCCAATTGGTCCATACCAGAGAAGGAATGCTATGCCATTGTGTATGCGCTAGAGAAGCTGAGATCATATATCTGGGGACGGTGCTTCACTCTCCAGACTGATCATGCGGCCCTCCAATGGCTCCATACAGTCCGGGGAACTAACAAGAAGTTACCACGATGGAGCCTGTCCCTATAAGATTTTGACTTTGACATTCAGCACGTGGCTGGAAGTTCTAATGTGGTTGCAGACTCCTTGTCACGCAAAGAACTGGAGGGAGGTAAGAGGGGTGAACTTTACATGTCTGTTATTGATAATATGGTTAACTTGTACTGTTGTGTGTTTGCATGTATTCTCTGACTTTTCCTTTCTTAGGTCCGAGGATGAAATCCCAGCCGGTGTGGCTCCAGCCTTCAGCTGTTTCCAGACCGTCTGAGATTTGGGGGGCGTGTGATAATAGGGCTTCCCATTATCTAGACTTAGTAAAAGGGGGATACTTGCCTCTTCAGGTAAACCAAGGGTTAATGAGGTGTTGGGATTAGATTACATTTTAGTGTGGGTCAACATCACAGGTCACAGGGTGAGAATTGACCAATCAAAAAGGAAAGAGGTGAGCATCTTCGGGATGCTTCGAGATGCCTCTTGGGAGCAGTTATAAAACTTCTGGGAGGCCATGTGGCCAAGAGAAGAACAGAGA
This sequence comes from Iguana delicatissima, assembly GCA_948472985.1. Lineage (NCBI taxonomy): Eukaryota > Metazoa > Chordata > Lepidosauria > Squamata > Iguanidae > Iguana > Iguana delicatissima. The sequence goes on along the minus strand of CAOKZL010000597.1, from coordinate 6,531 downwards.
GAGAACAAAGGGATACATCTGAGAGATGGGTACTGTGCCAGTAGCAGGCGTAGGCCTGGCTTCGCCTCCTGGCTTCTTTCTTCTTAGAACATCTAAGCCTATGAACATCTGTGAGTACTAGAATAAAGTAGTTAGCCACGTTAGGGCTTTTTATTATTTTGGAGTTGGCTGATCTTAAGAATGTATCTGTGTTTTTATATCTGTTTTGGTAACTACTTGTAACTTAAGTGTGCTTGGGAGGGGGGAGCCTCTCATGAGCATTATTGTCTTGTTTATTTGCATGCCTTGAATAAATGCTTTTCTGTAAAACCTCTGTTTCTCTCCATTCCCACGCCAGTCTTTGGCACACGCTAGATAGGACTTCTCTCACTCGGAAGGGGGGAGGTGAGAGGGAAGGAAAGGTCCTTAGCATAGAGATTGGTAATCCACTGAGCAGAGTCCCACTGTACTGCTCAGATATTCAGAATCCTGTGGGTGGTGGCAGCATAATTAATTATGCTGGAGGAATTACCAGCCTTTTTCAAGGATGAGAGTCAACCTTGGGAGGCTGGCATGAATGCCAGTATGACACCATCGCTGCAGGTGGGCCTGGGACGGGAGCACGTCCTGGAAGTGCACTCCTATCAGAGCATTACCCTTCCTGCACTCACCTTCCATGCTAGCTGCCACTGGTGGAGAGGCCGCACACCCCACAGTTGTCCCCAGGGGCCCCACACCAGCTATCCCCGGCTGGAGGAGAACAGATCCCTCTCCTGTCAGGCATGACAAAAACAGCACAGGCTCAGGGAGTAATACTCCCCGATCTTTCATGTGCAGGGAAGCTGTGACAGATGACAACACATGGCTGTGTGTGCAGCAGCAGACTAGTAGTGCCCCCACTCACCATGCACATAGCTCAGCACTGTGCCGGGTGAGCGCTCGGCGCCATCGTCCCCTACATTGATGTCCTCCTCCGACATGGTGGATAGTCCCTAGGGCATGGCCCAGGATGCAGCTTGGGGTCCGAAGAAAACAAGATCAAGCACAGCTCCAGTCGTCCAGCCCTCCCCCCCCCGGAGAGGAATGGTGAGCCCAGGCAGAATTCCCTGTCAACTGCATGAATACAGTGTGGCTGCTGAGCACAGTGCAGATGGGGGGACCAGCAGCAGACAGCCCTGCTGCTATGGGGGGGCCACATAGCAGGACAGGAGTACTCACCTGTATTGGCGACTTCACTCACCTTGGGCACGGAGGGACTGGCCTGGCACAGTCTAGCTGACATCCCCTCCCCCTCCAAGGACTAGGAGGACTCCAGCAGGGGCCTCAACCTGCAGTGAGCTGCAGGGCAGAGAACAAAGTGGATCTCACTTGGGTGGCCCCATTGCATGGGGAGTGCCGGGGCCAAGGCAGTGCTCCTGAAGAGGGGTGTTGCCACTGTCCCTGCATGGCCAGACCCATGGACAGGTTGGCCCAGGGACACCTACCTTCTCTTTGCATCCCAGGCTGCCCTGCAACAGGTTTTGGCACTTGGACTGGCCGTCTCTGGGCACCTGCGGAAATGTCAGAAGGGAGGCAATAGCAGTGAGGCATTTGACCTCCCTCGGTCGTTCCTGTGGGCAGCCCTGTTGGATGCCCACCCACCCCTAACTCCAGCAATGTGGCTGGGTGGCACAAGGAAGGGAAGTGGAACAGTTCCATGGGTTGGTTGTTGCCCCCCCCACAAGGCCATGGTGGCATGGGAGAAGGGACAACACGTGACATGTCTCCTGCCACTTACCCCCCTTGTGGCACTCGGCCCACATGGGCTTTCCTGCCGCCTTCCATATCCGGAACATAGGGGTGAAGAACTTTGGCCTGGCATGAGGGGGTGGATGGCCATCAAACAGCTATATACTGTTGAAAAAATGAGACTTTAGAGCCTTAAATTTGTTTGTGACCTGGGCCATCATCATCTTGAAGCCCTTTGCCATGAGGCCTGCCACTAGGCCCTCATACAGGGCCTTGCTGGGCAGTGGAGTGCTCTTCATGAGTACATCCATGCCTTTGCTGGCCACAATGAAGGAAAGGAGGACCTTCACCTCATTGTCAGTCCACAGAATCCCCTCTCTCAGCATCTTGACACACACTACAGGCACACTACACGCCCACACTCAAACACACGATCACTCACGTGCCATGCAATGGACACACTCGCCTCTTGATTCAAATTCACACTCAGCTCCACCCCTGGTCCCAACCGTCCTGTGCTGGGCATTTCCTTTGTCCTCCAGGGGGCTTCACCACACAAACACAGATGTCATCACCCAGTGACAGGCAGATGGCCCAGGCAGGCTGCTCTGGAACTTTCTGAAGTCGCCCATAGGGACAAACGCCAGTCCTGTGCCAGGAGTTCACCGGATCTATCGTTACCACATTTGTAGGTGGCTGGGAGTGCTCCTGCCTGCCCTCAATTACAGCTGAAGTTCCGCAGGGAAACATGTGCCCCCTTGGCGCACTACTAAAGGGCAGCATGGATGCGCCTGGCTCCCCTGAGAGAGTGTAGGGCAGAGGCATAGCTTGGCGACCCACGAAGATCAAGGACCTCCTTGAGATCTAGGGGCAGCCAAGGTATCAAGAGCTCCTGAGAAGTAGCAGAGGAACATGCAAGTGTTCAAGGAGATCGCAGCAGATCTGGGATGGAGGGGACACTGATGGACAGCTGTGGAATGCAGGAACAAAATGAAAACAATGCACCAGAAGTACCACCAGGTCCTCGCCCATAACTGCTTAATGGAAGTGCAGCCTGCCACCTGCCCCTACTATAGGCAATTCCATACAATTCTGCATGGGGATGCTAATGTGGCCCCAAAGTGTGTGGCCTCAAGCCTCAAAGCGGTCCGTGGGGGCAGCAGGAGCCATGTGGACACCAGGGTTGCTGCACCGAAGGAAGAGCCCATGGATGCTTCCAAGAACATGGACGAAGCCCCTGCACTGTTGACAGGTATGAACGTCCTTGGGGGCACAGGCAGGGCTACATGTTGGCGGTAGCACGGGGGGAGGTGTCATCTCAAGCCCCACTGCCCTCTGCACAGGCCAGCCAGCACTGTGGAAGTGATGGTAGTTAGAGTACCTCCCTGTACTCGGGCTCCTATTATCCGCGCTTCCCCTCTGGATTGTTGGCTGCCCATAGGAAATGGCTGATCGAGGGGACATTCCACTCAGGGTCAAGTGGGGGCTTTGTGCCAAGAGATGGGCAGTTTTCAGGCCTTGGATGCAGGTGCACGTCAAGGAAACATACAGGCATCCGAACAGGAATGTGGTCTGCTGATAAGCAGCTTCCATGCTGGCAGGCCTTGCAATTGAGGAATGTAAGCTGACTGGGCATTGGGTAAACATGGGACAGTGTCTCATTAGCGGGCACAGGAAGGGGGGTTGAGGCTGAGGGGAGGCCTAACTCCAGAGGTGTGGCCTGGAGCAATATGGTAGGTGCTGTGATGCCATGTGCCAATTCCTGCCACCGTGTCTATGTTCTTCTTGCCCAGCAGCTGGGGGTGGGTGTGAAAGGGAGACTTCTGTCATGCACGTCTCTCTTACACTGGCTGCTCCTTCTAACGGCCTGTGAGTTCCCCATGGCATGCTGCTCCCCCTCCCTCTGCTGATAGGGACCACGGATGACGCCAGGAGTGTAAGCATGCTCTGGTTACGCCAGTGAGGGTCTACACATGGTTCATAGGGCAACATGTGTTTCACTTTATTCTCAGAGGCAAAGGGAGATGCATTCAGAATACATGTTGTGGTTCTGGGTTTGGGTACCAGATCCTCTCAGGGGAGCATGCATTCCTGCTGGCTTTGAGAGCATAGGGAGGCAGAGGGCACTGTGTCGGTTGCTACGGTGGCAGTGGTGGTGGTGGCTGCTTGGGCGTAGATGGTGGCGGCCACCACTGGGACAGCTCTCCTACCCCGTCACCGCTGTCGTGCCCTCCAGGCCTGGAGGGTGGTGATGTTATTCATATAGAGCTGTATGGCTGGTATCCTGAGGAGCTCCATCTGGTCAGGCTCCATCACAGGTCATGGGGGTGATGGAGAGAGCTACAGCTACAGCTGGGTCACAGCTGCAATCTGTCCTGCCAGTCCCCACCTTTTCCAGAGCAGCTTGTTACGTGGCGGCTTCTGGTACCAGTCTGCCCTTGGGGCTGCTGCAATCACCTGTTGGAAGGATCTATTGATCTAACATTACCACGATGGCCAGCAAAATATAAAAAAAACCCACCAACCAATCAGAGGCAGGGTGGGACCTGGGCGTGGACCAGGATGCCAACGTGCAGAAAAGGCACTGGGCGGGAGCCAGTGATCTCTCGTGAATGCCCTGGTGCATGCGGAATGCAATAGGCTCTGTACTGGGCCTCTTGCGATATTAGCAACACCGCGATGGCACCAGTTCATCACACTATTATGGTAAGGTGTGGAAAGGGCCTCAGAATCCTGTGGGGGCTAGTGTAACTCCTGTCCAACCACAAAATTTCCCCAGGCACCTGGAACCTAACAAGGTAGTTTAAAAGCTGAATAGATCTCAGAGAATGGTTACTTTTTAGGTTATCAGCAAAGTGTCCTGAGATATAAATATTCTCTCTGAATCTTAGTTTTATGTCTATTTATTTATTTACACAGACAGGCCTGTTTGTTCCATGTAGATAGCAGTAGGGCACTCTTGGCACATTAAGAAGGTGAATGAGTTGCAGCAGGTGTGGCTGATCATATGAGGTCCTACCTGAGTGGACATGGGGACCTAGTGTTAAAACAGCATTACAAAGTGAGGAAGATTGTGTTATAACAATTAATTCCTAATGTGGTTGATGTTTACCTATAAGTAGGTACGCTTGCAAAGTTTGACCTTTCTGAATTCTGATCTGAGCCCAAAGAAAGATATTTTGGGGGGAATACAACTCCATTCTGGCCATTCTGCTTGGGGAATTATGCAAGTTTCAGGTCCTCAATTTTTTCCAGGTTCTAACTGATCAAAAAATGGATCTGGTCCTCCTGGACTACTGTATGGATATTAATTAATTAATCAATTAATTTGCAATTCTTTCTTCAGAAAAAAATCAAAGTACCTTAAAGTCTATCGTTTGAGAAAAAAAAAATTAGACATACATATTTATAAGGAAAAATGCCTCTTTATATACTATATTCAAAGCTTCTTTGATTTTAAAAATATATAGTGCAATACAAAAATGAAATAGAATAGATTTGTGGGAAGAGGTATAAAGATGAAAGTAACATGGGCCAGAAATATTCAGATATGCCTATCCCTCACTGCAGGAGAATAAATCAGCAATCCTATCACCTCTTTCTAAATCCATTAGGGGTTATTTTTTAATAGACATTACCAGATTTTGTGGTAAGGTTGTAATTCCATCCATTTTATATGCACTTAGTGGGGCTTACCTTTGAATAGCAAGCATCCAGTTGCCCTGGTGAGCCCTGGTGGCGCAATGGTTAAATGCGGGTACTGCAGCCACAACATTGTGAATTCGATCCAGCAGGGTTCCAGGTTGACTCAGCATTCTATCCTTCTGCAGGTTGGGAGAATGAGTACCCAGGTTGTTGGGGGCAATTAACTAAAAACATTGTAAACCACTTAGGGAGTGCTTAAGCACTGATAAGCAACATAGAAATGCAACTGCTATTGTTATTGCCCTCTGCAGTGTCTTCTTCTCTGGTTTAACTTGGTTGAACTCTGCCATTCTCTCTGTGAAATAGCTCAGAACATGTTCTTCTATCAATCAGCATAGGAGTTGTTGGGATTTGAACCCCTTTCTTATAAATCCAGTTGAGTGATTATTGAACACACACATTGAGTAAAAGAGTTGGAAATGGATTGGTTGTGATGAGCATAACTTAAAATAAAGGGCTTTAAAATTTTATCAGCTCTATTTATGTAGATTAAGATAGAAGATCAATAGAAGAAGAAGAAATAGAAATAGAATTAGATGTTGGATAGGTATATAAATTTGATTGTATATATTTCTTTGCTTTCTGGTTCTTATATATTTATAAAAAGAAAGAATGATTATTTGTAAATATTGTTTGTTATAACTTTAATAAAAAAATTTTTTAAAAAAATTATTAGCTATGGTAGGAGATTTAACCAATCAAAATTCTCACCCATTGAAATAAATGAGACCAAAATGTTCTTTGGTCTAGCTGAATTAGAGCCTATCTTATAATCAATGAGCCATTCTTCCTTTGTTTAATCTAAAGTATGGTTATCAATTTAAATAGCATTTCCTCAATAAAATGATATAGTTAGGCCTGATCACTTTAAAAGTGCACACAAAGAAACCTGGAGAATTTCTCAATAATACTTTCTTTGATTGTTTTTCTTTTAATCATAATCAACACAGTAGGGAAAAAAAAACATTTTTTTTTTCCTAATTAGATTTTCTCCTAAGTGCTAATAGCATGTTTGTGATGTTCTGGCTATTATACCCAAATGACAAACAAACGCATTATTAGCACACAATTAAAGGAGAACACATTTTGAGGATTCAGTAATGGTTCATAAGCAAATGA